>CM038670.1:819838491-820438491 GCA_021605145.1 Aegilops bicornis
TTGAGATAACATGAGTATAACCATGCATGGCACTTCTATATTTTCGAACCCAGTATACATTTCCCTGTATTTTCCTCCCAGTTCCAACATGGACATATCAATGCTGTTTCTTGCATTATCCTACTCATACTTTGAACAATGTTGATCTTACATTAACAATACCTGTCCTTTTTGATATGATGAAGTGTCCCTACAATTACTGCCCTTTGTAATCACACCACCTTTGCCAAAAACAGGGAAGCACAACTGGTTCCTCGCTCGATCAGACGACGTCAAAAGACTGATGATCATTCGGACACATGAGCCGGAAAAGTTATATTGCAAAAACCCCACTGTATACAAGCACCGTGTAATACGTGAGTATCCGGACAGTGGCTGTTACGTCTATGAGCAGGATACCGGCTTGTTGGGGGCTTTAGGATTTTTTAGTTGGAGGCAGGTAAATAGCCTTGGTTCACACTCTCTATTTCTCGGACTCAATTATCCGATTAACCAGGAGATCACCGTTGGCAAGGACCTTGATGGCAGAGAGGCTCTATTTGCTATGGAAAACTGTGTCTACACGACGAGCCCTAGGAGTTCGGGAGCAAACTCCACGATTTTCAATGATCTGACCTGCAGCCAAAAGAAGGTGAGAATGACAAAGGCATTGATTAACTTTGATCCTTGGATGTCTCAATTACGACGAGCGGTGATGTGGTTCAAGCCTTGAGGTTGATAGGTAATTGGGCATTGCATCGAAAGGGTGGAATCTTGGTGTCTCCGGATCCTTTGGTCGCTAAAGCGGGGCTACAAATTATGATGGTGTTGGATCATCTCTTGAATGACTTTGTTGTCTTTGCTGCTGGTTACGGATGGGTAGTTCTTTCTTTTGTTATGCATATTCCTTGTCATTTGGTCATCCTCGTCTATGTCACTCTTTCTATGTAATAGTTGCTTCTGTTTAGAATGTCATTCTCGTCTGGATCACGAGAGTCTGAGCGCTGCAGATGGGTGTGTTTCGGTGGTGTAGCAAGACTTCTTGTGAACTATCATGTCTTGCTATTTATGCCAGTAGTAGTCACTAGTCAGTGTTTGAATGTTGTATATATCGTTGTTTCGAATTGTTTATTGTCTCGAACTACTGGTGGGCTAAATGAGGGCATCACCATTCTCCGATGTTGAGTATATCTCCTTTTTTCAAGTTATATAATTTGAGCTCACTTTGTCTTTTCGATGATGTACACTTGTTTGGGCGGTGAGGTGTCATTGAATATGGGCGAGTAGTAGCATAATGCTAAAGAGGTCAATTATGACTCTCAGGCCGGGCTCTAAAAAGATCCTGAAAAAAGGCCGGGCTCTCCAAAAAAGAAAGAATAAGGACTCTTAGGCCGACATGTGGACTCCACCGATGTTTTAGATGCGCTTGCTTGCGACGAAACATATTGGTGCGTGCTTTCGAAATTCATGCTACCTTTTCATCCCGGTCTCCGCCCCTCCCCCACCTCTGGAATCTCGATTCCTACTCTAGTTCCCCAAATCCCCTCCTGTACTCCACATGCTCAAGCGCACTATCATGTCGTCGGTCAACGCGGATCTCAAGCCGGAGATCCCGAGGTCCATCCTGCCTTGATCGCTGCGTCTTGTCGCTCAACAGTGGCATGGCGGCGCTTGACGACTAGTTTGCCGGCAAAGTGCTGATGGTAACCATCAACGGCGATCGGCCTCCCCTCTCGCCGGACGACCTTGCCAAAGCTCTTGGCATTGCGCACGGCATCCAAATAAGTGACTTGATCATCGAAGTCTGTCCGCCACCGGCTGATTTCTTCGTCAGGTTCCGGACAACTTTCGACTGCAGTCGTGTGTTCGAATCTTCCTGGAGTTTGTTCTGCGATGGCGCGCTGGTGAGCTTTGATCGGTGGCACCCAGGATGGGGCTCGGTGCCCTCTGAGCTTGAGTTTTTAACAAAGCTTACCTTCCACAGCATGCCTCGACGTGCTTGGAACAACGAGTCCATGAACAAGCTTATCAACGACCTTGGAGTTGAGCTCGTAAGTATGTTTGTTCCTCCAGACAGCTGGGCTCTGACGGTTATGGCATGGATGAAGAAGCCGTCCACCATATCGAAGGTGATTGGTGTTGAGATCTTTGATGCGAGGAACCGGGTTGTACTATTAAATGCGCCACCAAGGCCGCCGCGGACCACGTTAGGGATGTACCTGTGATGACCCACAAGTATAGGGGATCTATCATAGTCCTTTCGATAAGTAAGAGTGTCGAACCCAACAAGGAGCAGAAGGAAATGATAAGCGGTTTTCAGCAAGGTATTCTCTGCAAGTACTGAAATAAGTGGTAACAAATACTTTTGTGATAGGATAATTTGTAACGAGCAACAAGTAACAAAGTAAATAAAGTGCAGCAAGGTGGCCCAATCCTTTTTGTAGCAAAGGACAAGCCTGGACAAACTCTTATAATAGGAAAAGCGCTCTCGAGGACACATGGGAATATCGTCAAGCTAGTTTTCATCATGTTCATATGATTCGCGTTCGGTACTTTGATAATTCGATATGTGGGTGGACGATTGCTTTGGTGCTGTTCTTACTTGAACAAGCATCCCACTTATGATTAACCTCTATTGCAAGCATCATAACTACAACAAAAGTATTAAGGTAAACCTAACCATAGCATGAAACATATGGATCCAAATCAGCCCCTTACGAAGCAACGCATAAACTAGGGTCTAAGCTTTTGTCACTCTAGCAACCCATCATCTACTTATTACTTCCCAATGCCTTCCTATAGGCCCAAATAATGGTGAAGTGTTATGTAGTCGATGTTCACATAACACCACTAGAGGATAGACAACATACATCTCATCAAAATATCGAACGAATACCAAATTCACATGACTACTAATAGAAAGACTTCTCCCATGTCCTCAGGAACAAACGTAACTACTCACAAAGCATATTCATGTTCATAATCAGAGGGGTATTAATATGCATATAGGATCTGAACATATGATCCTCCACCAAATAAACCAACTAGCATCAACTACAAGGAGTAATCAACACTACTAGCAACCTACTAGCACCAATCCCGGACTTAGATAGAAGAATTGGATACAAGAGATGAACTAGGGTTTGGAGATGAGATGGTGCCGGTGAAGATCTTGATGGAGATTGCCCTCTCCCGATGAGAGGAGCGTTGGTGATGATGATTGAGGGAGTCCTGGACTAGGGGGTGTCCGGATAGACGAACTATCATCTTTGGCCGGACTCCTGGACTATGAAGATACAAGATTGAAGACTTCGTCCCGTGTCCGGATAGGACTTTCCTTGGCGTGGAAGGCAAGCTTGGCGATCTGGATATGTAGATTTCCTACCATTGTAACCGACTACGTGTAACCCTAACCCTATTCGGTGTCTATATAAACCGAAGGGTTTTAGTCCGTGGGGCGAACAACAATCATACCATAGGCTACCTTCTAGGGTTTAGCCTCTACGATCTCGTGGTAGATCTACTCTTGTACTACCCATATCATCAATATTAATCAAGCAGAGTAGGGTATTACCTCCATCGAGAGGGCCCGAACACAGGTAAAAACATCGTGTCCCTTGTCTCCTGTTACCATCCGCCTAGGCGCGATTCGGGACCCCCTACCCGAGATCCGCCGGTTTTGACACCGACATTGGTGCTTTCATTGAGAGTTCCTCTATGTCGTCACCTATAGGCCCGATGGCTCCTTCAATCATAAGCAACGACGCAGTCCAGGATGAGACTTTTCTCCCCGGACAGATCTTCGTATTCGGCGGCTTTGCGCTGCGGGCCAATTCGGTAGGCCATCTGGAGCATATTGAAAGCTACGCCCGCCATCGAGTCAGATTTGGAAGCCTGAACTATACGACCGATGTCGGCGGAGATTTGATCTTCGACGGATTCGAACCACAGCCGAGCGTGCCGCAATGTCTCGATGGGTACGATCTAGCTCTGCCGCCGAACAGCGCCCTGGAGGCCGCACCAGTATCCACTCCGACCCTTAATCCGGAGCCGGTTTCGCCGATCGAGGACGGTTGGTTGGACACCGCCTCGGGGGCTGAAATCTCCATGGCGATTGAGCCGAACACCATCCCTGTCGCTGCGGCTCGTGACTCCCAGGTGCCGGACTCCTTTCTGGACTCTGAACCTCCCGCGCCTCTACCAGTCGAATCCGACTGGGCGCCGGTTATGGAGTTCACCGCCACGGACATCTTTCAGCACTCGCCCTTTGGCGATATCCTGAACTCATTAAAGTCTCTCTCTTTGTCGAGAGCCCTGGCGAACTACTGATCGGGAAAGGCTGGGATGGACGACGAAGAAATTCAACGCCCACCCACCACCCACTTTGTAGCCGCGCCGATGATTTAACCGACATGCTCGACTTCGACTCCGAAGACATCGACGGTATGGACGACGGCGCCGGAGACGATCAAGAGCCAGCGCCCACGGGGCACTGGAAGGCCACCTCGTCATATGATATATACATGGTGGACATCCCAAAAGATGGGAATGGCGATGGAACGGCAGAGGATGACCCCTCCAAGAAACAACCCAAGCGCCGACGTCGGGCGCGCTCTAAATCCCGCCACAAGAAACGGCGATTCGGCACGGAGACAATAATACCGGACGGTGCGAAGATGACCCCTCCAGCAGGACTCAGCGGGGAGGAGGGAGAAGCAAGTCCGCCTGACGGTCGGCGAAAAGAGAGGTAGATGGCGATAATTATCGCCCCCTCCGAAGACGAGGCAAGCCTCGACGACGGCAATTCATCGTGCGAGAGGACCCCGTCGAACAAGAGCGTTTTAAGCGCAAGCTCATAGCCACGGCAAGCAGCCTCAAGAAAAGCAGCAACGACTTGGAGCTGACCAAGACCTGCTAGGCGGCGGATGGATGAAGTCCTTGCGGCCGAAGAGTATGAACTCGACGCCCCTCCAAAAGCTACCCCAAGCGCATGCCGTTGCCTCGATCAGAGGAGGAAGCACCCACGCCACTGCATACGACATGGCAGACCAGCCACGCCGTGGCGCGACGAAGAAAGCCTCTCGGCCCTCCGCTCAAGCCACGCCCGACGCCGCTCAAAAGTACCTGAGGCGCGGGAAAACGCGCAGGACTTGCGAGATATATTGGAGGATAAGGCAAAGCATACAAGATCGATCTCTGAGATCACGTGGGCGTAACGAATCGGGATGATTACCGTCCACGCCGGATACGACAAACCCGGCGGGCGAACACGATGAGACAAAGCTCATATGAGCTACGTCGTGATATAGCCCAATATCTGAGGCGCCCGCACACCCACTATGCTTCACGGATGAAGTAATGGATCATCAAATCACGAGGGCTTCAAACCAGTAAACATCGAATCATACGATGGTACCACAGATCCTGCGGTGCGGATCGAGGACTATCTCCTCCATATCCACATGGCCGCGGTGATGAGATACATGCCATCAAATACCTCCCACTCAAGCTTAAAGGACCAGCTCGGCATTGGCTCAACAGCTTGCTGCCAGAGTCGATCGGTTGTTGGGAGGACCTGGAAGCCGCATTCCTTGATAACTTCCGGGCACATATGTGCGACCACCAGCGCCGATGACCTTAGCCATATAATTCAGCAGCGGAAGAATCGGCCGGACAATTACGACGCGGTTCCTAACAAAGAAAAATCAGATCGTCATTTGTCCGGATGCGAGGCGCTTAGCAGCCTTCAAACACAACATCCGCGATGAGTGGCTAGCCCGGCACCTAGGACCGGAAAAGCCAAAATCCATGGCAGCCCTCACCACACTCATGACCCGCTTTTGCGCGGGAGAGGACAACTGGCTAGCTCGAAGCAACAACTTTGCCAAACACCTTGGTAGTTCGGATACCAAGGACAGCAATGGCAGGCCGCGTCGCAACAAGCATAAACGCCGCATTAACGGTGATCATGCTGAAGATACGACGATAAATGCGGATTCAGAGGCTCTAAACCCGGTCGATGGAAGAAGCCATTCAAAAGAAATACCAGGGCCCGTCCAACTTGGACCCGAATACTTGATCGCATGCGGATACATGGCACCCCCGAAAAACCAGCCAACCACACCAACATGGATTGTTGGGTGTTCAAGCAAGCAGGCAAGCTAAGCGCCGAAAACAACGACATGGGGCTGCATAGCGATGACGAGGAAGAGCCTCGGCCGCCGAACAATAGAGGACAAAAGGGCTTTCCCACACAAGTGCGGACGGTGAACATGATATACGCAACCCACATACCCAAAAGGGAGCGGAAGCGGCGCACTAAAGGACGTATCTGTGATGGAGCTAGTCGCCCAAGTTCAACCCATGGTCTTCCTGCCCGATCACCTTCGATCGAAGGACCACACCACTAGCATCCGTCACAGGCCGGTTTCGCCGCATTGGTTCTTGACCCAATTATTAACGGATTTCACCTCACGTAGTCCTAATGGACGGCGGCAACTGAACCTGATTTATCGGGATACGGTCGCAAAATGGGCATAGACCCGTCAAGGATCAAACCCACAAAGATGACCTTTAAAGGCGTCATTCCAGGTGTAGAGGCCAACTGCACAGGCTCCGTTACACTTGAAGTGGTCTTCGGATCCCCGTATAACTTCCGGAGTGAGGAGTTAATCTTCGACATAGCCCCGTTCTGCAGCGGCTATCATGCACTGCTCGGACGAACCACATTCGCAAAATTCAATGCGGTGCCGCACTACGCGTACCTCAAACTCAAGATGCCAGGCCCTCAAGGCGTAATCACGGTGAATGGAAACACCAAACGCTCCCTCCGAACGGAGGAGCATACGGCCGCCCTGCGGCGAAGTGCAGAACAGCCTCTTAAGGCAATTCTCCAGTCCGGCCAATAAACAATCGGACACTGTCAAGCGCGCCCGGAGTAACCTACAACGAGACCGCCTGGCACGTTTCGAACAAGCGTAGTAATGCAGCCTCAACCCCAGCCCTCGCGAACTCGCGAAGCCAGTACTACGCGCACGTAATTGCGCTCTGAAGCACCATGGGCATAGGGGACGGGCCATGACCACGGCACGCCCAGAATGCGGCTAGACCACACTAGGGGCTCCCGTTTGTGTCATTCCTTTTTTTCTTTTTCTTCCTTTTACTTCCAGGACTCTGTTCTCCAGAAGCCCTGTCTGGCATTCGCGCCGAATACACGATGCAACAGCCAGGGAAGCAGAAAACTGCGCCAAGTGTCCAGGTGGTCTCTATTACGAGCAGTATACATGTTTTACATACCCCTGGAAGGGGGACATGTCAAAAGTCCCGTACCCTGCTTATCGCACAATTTGTATCGTTCTGCTTTTATTTGCAGTTTCTTTTGAATAACCAATATATAGCTCTTTCCTATTATTGCATTCTTTCCCATTATATATGTTCATTTATGACATTGCGCAACCGTACAATTTGGTACGGCCAATACACCAGGGGCTTATGTACCCAAAAAACATGGCGTGACAAGTCCGAACACTTTCACAAGTGCGGCACCCCAAACTTATAGAATTATATGCATCGGCTCCGAATCATGTCTTGGGTCAATAGTTGGGTTTGCCCGGCTCCCATGTTTTGGTACCTTATGTTCCGTTATATCGACTAAGGTAGCGCTGGGAGAACCACTGCGATTGTGCCCCGGTTGAGCTGGGTTGAGCACCTCAGTGGAGAAAGCTAAAACTGACCGTCATGATAAGGCGAGAGGCGGTCGCTGTTCGAGAGGTTTCTTCGAGTCCCTAAAGACTTATGCCGCTTAGAGCGAGGAACCGGCATTGCCCGGCCAAAGGCGTGGATAGCGCCCGAACTTCGGTCTTCGAATACTAGGGGCTTCGCCGAAATTTAAAATTATAGAATTCTATGGCTAAGTGAGAGTGTTCAAGCATTATAGTCCGGTTGCCTGGTTCGTTGTGTTGAGCGCCTCCCTCGAAGGACCCAAGAATGGGAACAAGAGCGCTCAAGTTTATCCCGAACACCCCAGGACTCGTGGCATGGGAGCTGAAGCCAACGACCCGCCATCTCTCAAATTTGATAAACGGCCGCACAGAAGGTAATATTTTAAATTCAAAAGCGTTGCTTAGCGCATATGAAAAAGTTTTCAGCGTACAAGATAACAAATGCGAGTCTACTCAAATATTACATCTTTGGAGCATTCACCCGCTATAAGACGGGCACCCTTCAGGACGCCCTCATAATACTTCTCGGGCTTGCGATGTTCTTTGCCCGGCGGCGGCCCGTCCGTCACCAGCTTCTCCGCGTCCAGCTTGCCCCAGTGCACCTTGGCACGGGCAAGAGCCCTACGGGCACCTTCAATAAAGACGGAGCGCTTGATGACTTCGATCCATGGATAGGCATCCACCAGCCGCCGCACTAGGCCGAAGTAGCTCCCAGGCATGGCCTCATTTGGCCACAACCGAGCTATAAGGCCCTTCATGGCCTGTTTGGCGACCTTGTGGAGCTCGACAAATTGCTTCAGTTGGTCGCTCAAGGGCACCGGGTGTTTGGCCTCAGCATACTGAGACCAAAAAACCTTTTCCATCGAGCTCCCTTCTTCGGCTCGGTAGAAAGCGTGACATCGGAGACACTCCATGGCAGATCTGCAAGCAGCTCTGGAGAGCTCGGATTCGGGTAAGTACTAGATAATTGACTTTTATATTCTTGCTCTGCATAAAGAATGCCTTACCGCCGCGATCTTCTTTATCGCCTCAATCTCCTGGAGGGCTTTTGGGCCTCGGCCTTAGCAGCTTTGGCACTCTCAAGAGCCGAGGCAAGCTCGGACTCTCGGGTCTTCGAGTCACGCTCCAAACCCTCGTGTTTTTCCACAAGAGCCTGGAGCTCTTGCCGTACCTCCACCAGCTGCGCCTCCCCCTTCTCTCGCTCGGTGTGCTCCGCGGCCGCTTTGTTTTCGGCCGCGGACACCGCCTCCTTCAGGGTCGCCACCTCGCTCGTGGCCCCTGCAGTACCCAGGTTATTCCTGTTATCTTTTGCAACCACATTTTTTAAATTCCATAAGGTATTACTTACCTTCCTTGTCCTCGAGCTGCTTCTTGGCTTGGCCGAGCTCGTTCTCGGACCGCTCGAGGCTCTCCTTCAATGCATTGACCTCCGTAGTCAGTGCGGCAGAGGTCAGCAGGGCAGCCTGCATTCCCATATTGACATAATTATGTTAGACTCCTGCGTATATCTTTTTAGATCCTCAGTCCGGCTTTTCTTTCCGAACACCGAACTAAGCATCAGGGGCTACTGTCTATGCGGTAATCTTCTTACATATATTGAAAACTTACCTCAAAGCCTGTTAGAAGGCCGTTGCAGGCTTGATCGGCTGCTCTTGGCGGGTGAACTTTCTGGATCACCACACTCATAACAGTGCGGTTCTCCTCCTTGATGGAGGCTATTTAAGCGCCTCCGATAAGCTATCCGGTGCCTCGGTTGGGCCGGAGGACACCGGTGTCTTACCCTTCCTGAAGGGGCCACTTGCCGGACTTGGAACGGCTGAAGGTTCGGTATGGAGTCCGCACAAGGGTCGGGCTTAGAGCCCTGGGGTCTCGCTCCCCTCGCGCTGAGTCCGGGAGGCTGCCTTATGGGCGCTTCCTGCGCCACCTCCTCTTGACCAGGCCCCCCTTGGGGCCCCACCTCGGCGTCGTCAGCAGCGTGAGGTGAGGAGGCGGCCGGAAGTGAAGTACTCTCCACTTTCGACGAATTCAGGGACCCGCTCGACGAAGCGGCGAGCTCGTCGTTGGGCGGGCTGCATGATTGTTCGGCATTAGAGAACACTATGCAATGAAAAAAAGCCATGGGTATCCGGACAATTACGATCGCGCTAGGGGCTTGGCCCTCGAGGGCCACTCCTACTCGCTGTCCTTGGCGTTGGTGGAGACGTCCGGAGGAAGGGTTCTTCCCTTCTTGAGCCCTCCGGCCTCCCCAGCTGGGGCGGCCTTTCTTTTCTTCTCTCCCCCCGCTCGGGGAGAGCCTGTTCCTCCTCCTCGTTTTCACGGGAGGAGTCCGCCTCAGTCGTCCGGGCGATGAGTCCGACAACACTGGCGCCGGGCACTCCTTCGAGTCCCGTGGCCTTCTTCTTAGCCTTCTTCTCGGCACCACGTAGGCGCGGAGCGGCAGCCCGCCAAGCGGGCGTCACTGGGTCTTCGGCAAAGGAGCCGGACGATTAACCTGCCGGATGTGCTCCGCCGATCTGTCAAAGGCAAGGGAGCTTAGATCCCGCATAGAGTCAAACTAGAAAAGCAAGATTCCCGTGAAGGGCAAAATAGCTTACCTCGGTAGCTTGACGCTGCGAGCTGAACCCGTGATCTTCTGTAGCGGATGAGGGAGCCTCGGCGCCCTTGAACAGCACCTTCCAGGCATCTTCGTACGTAGTGTTGAAGAGCCTCTTCAGGGTTGGATGCTGTGCCGGATCAAACTCCCACAATTTGAAGGCCCGTTGTTGGCATGGGAGGATCCGACGGATGAGCATAACCTGGACCACATTGACGAGCCTGAGATTCTTGTTCACCAAGGTCCGCATGCAGGTTTGGAGTCCAGTCATCTCTTCCGAATTACCCCACGCCAGGCCAGTCTCCTTCCAAGAAGTGAGCCATGTGGGAATACCAGACCGAAATTCAGGGGCCGCCGCCCATTTAGGGTCACGCGGCTCGGTGATGTAGAACCACCCCGATTGCCAGCCCTTCACGGTCTCCACAAAGGAGCCATCGAGCCATAAGACGTTGGCGATCCTGCCGACCATGGCGCCTCCGCACTCCGCCTGGCGGCCGCCCACAACCTTCGGCTTGACATTGAAGGTCTTCAACCATAAGCGAAGTGGGGACTGGATGCGAGGAAAGCCTCATGAGCGATTATGAACGCCGATATGTTGAGGATGAAATTCGGGGCCAGATCGTGGAAGTCTAGGCCGTAGTAGAACATGAGCCCCCGGACGAATGGGTGAAGTGGAAAACCCAGTCCGCGGAGGAAGTGGGCAAGAAATACGACCCGCTCATGGGGCTCAGGGGTGGGGATGAGCTGCCCTTCGTCGGGCAGCCGATGTGCGACGTCGCCGGACAAGTATCCGGCCTTCCACAGTCTTTTTTACTTGGCCCTCCGTGACGGAGGAGACCATCCACCTGCCTCCCGCTCCGGACATGGCTGGAGATGGTTGAGGAAGGATGTGCGGACTTGGGCGCTAGAGCTCAGAGTGCGCGGAAATGGATGAGCAAGGGAGGAGGAAGGCGTAGATGAAAAGGGTGGATCCTTTTCCCCTTATATGGACGGACGAGGCTGTGCGTCCCCCACCAGCCTGATAAAACTTTCTTATCTCCCAAGCGCCACAATCAATGGCGCGGTTGGGTTACCCACGTCCGTATTGATGAGAATCCCGGAATAAGGGGGCATGATCTACGCTTTGATAAGACGTGCCAAGGAAACCGCCTCGCTAAACGCTACCGAGGTGGGACGATAAAAACGATTTGAAAAAGGCCTGGCCGTGGTGTGATGTCACGCTTGGAATACGTCAGCAGATCTGTGCAAAAATTATTCTCTCTACGGTGGTATGTGGAACTTGTTTTGCAGAGCGGGACACTATCCTTGTGTTCAAAACCTTCTATGAAGTATTCGGAGGAGGAACCCGCCTTGCAATGCCGAAGACAATGTGCGCGCCGGACTCGTCGTCATTGAAGCCTGGTTCAGGGGCTACTGAGGGAGTCCTGGACTAGGGGTGTCCGGATAGCCGAACTATCATGTTTGGCGGACTTACGGACTATGAAGATACAAGATTGAAGACTTTGTCCCGTGTCCGGATAGGACTTTCCTTGGCGTGGAAGGCAAGCTTGGCGATACGGATATGTAGATTTCCTACCATTGTAACAGACTCTGTGTAACCCTAACCGTATTTGGTGTCTATATAAAACGAAGGGTTTTAGTCCGTAGGACGAACAACAATCATACCATAGGCTAGCTTCTAGGGTTTAGCCTCTCTGATCTCGTGGTAGATCTACTCTTGTACTACCCATATCATCAATATTAATCAAGTAGGAGTAGGGTATTACCTCCATCGAGAGGGCCCGAACCTGGGTAAAAACATCGTGTCCCTTGTCTGCTGTTACCATCCGCCTAGACGCACAGTTCGTGACCCCCTACCCGAGATCCGCCGGTTTTGACACCTACAATGATGACGATGATTTCCCCCTCCCAGAGGGAAGTGTCCCCGGCAGAACAGCTCTGCCGGAGCCCTAGATTGGTTCTGCCAAGGTTCTGCCTCGTGGCGGCGGAGTCTCGTCCCGAAAGGTTGCTTCTGATTTTTTTCTCATCGAAAGACTTCATATAGGAGAAGATGGGCGTCGGAGAGCCACCAGGGGGCCACGAGGTGAGGCGCGCCTAGGGGGCGTGCCCCCACCCTCGCGAAAGGTGTGGGCCCCTGGCCTTCATCTTTGGCGACGATTTTTCTTTATTTACTTTAAGACATTCCGTGGAGTTTCGGGACTTTTGGAGTTGCAGAATAGGTCTCCAATATTTGCTCCTTTTCCAAAATTGAATTCCAGTCGGCATTCTCCCTCTTCATGTAAACCTTGTAAAATAAGAGAGAATAGCCATAAGTATTGTGACGTAACGTGAAATAACAGCCCATAATGCGATAAATATCGATATAAAAGCATGATGCAAAATGGACGTATCAACTCCCCAAAGCTTAGACCTCGCTTGTCCTCAAGCGAAAAGCCGATAACAATAAATATGTCCTCATGTTTAGAGGTAGAGGCGTCGATAAAAATAAAATACAGACATGAAGGCATCATGATTATTCTCATAACAACAACATATATTGATTTGTCATATGATTACTCATGTTCAAATGATGATCTTTTCACAAAGCCAAAGTATGAATCAGAAACCTTATTGAGCACCAACAAATTATACCCTTAGTCATTGAAACAATTGCAATTTATCATAACATCGGAAAGAGTCTATGTCAGAGCTTAAAAGCAAGTCCACATACTCAACTATCACTTAGTCCTTCATAATTGCTAACACTCACGCAATACTTGTGGTTACGGAGTTTTAATCGGACACAGAGAAAGATAGGGTCTTATAGTTTTGCCCCACAACCTTTTACCTCAAGGTTAATGTCAAAAATAATAATTCATGCTCCCCCACATCCAATTAGATATATATATCATGTTCTTTCCAACATGCTAGGCTTGCCAAAGGATAAAATGAAAAAGGAAAGGTGAAGATCACCGTGACTCTTGCATAAGGAAGAAGATAATAATAAAAGATAGGCCCTTCACAGAGGGAAGCAGAGGTTGCCATGCGTTTTTATGGTTGGATGCACAAAATATTAATGCAAAAGAATGTCACTTTATATTGCCCCTTGTATGTGGAACTTTATTATGTAGTCTGTCGCTTTTATTACTTCCACAACAAGTTCGTACAAAGCTTATTTCTCTGCACTAATACGTTATGCATATTTAGAGAGCAATTTTTATAGCTTGCACCGATGACAACTTACTTGAAGGATCTTACTCAATCCATAGGTAGATATGGTGGACTCTCATGGCTAAACTGGTTTAAGGGTATTTGGAAGCACAAGTAGTATCTCTACTTGGTGTTGAGAATTTGGCTAGCATGAGGGGGAAAGGCAAGCTCAACATGTTAGGAGATCCATGACAATATACTTTGTCTCAGATATAAGAAAACATAACTCATTACGTTGTCTTCCTTGTCCAACATCAACTCTTTAGCATGTCATATTTTAATGAGTGCTCCGGTCATAAAAGATGTCAATGATAATATATCTATATGTGAAACCTCTCTCTCCTTATTACTTCCTATTAATTGCAACGATGACCAAAGCTATATTTGCCAACTCCCAACAACTTTTAATCATCATACTCTTTCTATGTGAAGTCATTACTTTCAATAAGATCAATATGAGCTCTTTGTTTCTTTTTATTCTTTTCTTTTATTCACTCAAGATCATGGCAAAGTAATCAAGCCCTTGACTCAACACTAATCTTTATTATATATAGCTTACGGACTCGATTGCATAGAGGGATCATAAAGCAAAACTTCAGAACTAGATCATGCCATGACTTTATTCTACTAAATCAAGATACTACTAATAGGATCAAACTAAGAAAAACGGTAAAGATATGAGTTGTGATGGAGATACGATACCGGGGCACCTCCCCCAAGCTTGGCAGTTGCCAAGGGGAGTGCCCATACCCATGTGATTATGCGTCCTTCTTTGTTGTTGGTGGTGGAGGTTTTGTTGATGATGCAAGCTTGTCACCCGCCTTCCATGGCATAGGCTCACCCTCATAGAAGGATGATCGAGTCCCCGGAATCCTCAAATCTGCAACGTAAACAGCTCGAAACGAAAACAGAGGATATTTGTGTGATACAGGAGTCAAAACCTTCGGGAGAATATATAATGAATTTTTACCGACCAAAATACGTATCGTGCAAGAAAACGGAGTCCGGAGGGCACACGAGGTGCTCACGAGGTAGGGGGGCGCGCCCAGGGGGTAGGGCGCGCCCTCCACCCTCGTGGAGGCCTCGTGTCCTCCCCGGACTGCTACTTATTTTTCTATTTTTCTAAATATTCCAAAACGGAGAGATATTGCCTTAAAAATTGTTTTGGAGTCGGTTTACTTACCGTACCACATACCTATTCCTTTTCGGAGTCTGGAACATTCTGGAAAGTGTCCCTTATGTTTTCCTCCGGGGTTACGGTTTCAATAATATTGGTTTCAACATTTATGGGATTACCTGAAATATAATGTTTGATTCTTTGACCGTTTACCACCTTCGGATTTGTGCCTTGAAGTTGTTGATTTTATGGCACCGAGCGGTAGACCTCCTCGAAACGTAGGGACCTTCCCATTTGGAGAGAAGTTTTCCTGCAAAAAATCTTAAACGAGAGTTGTATAGCAATAAATAATCACCTACATTAAACTCACGCTTTTGTGTCCTTTTGTCATGCCATCTTTTAACTTTTTCTTTAAACAACTTGGCATTTTCATAGGCTTGGGTTCTCCATTCATCAAGTGAGCTAATATCAAATAACCTCTTCTCACCGGAAAGTTTGAAATCGTAGTTGAGCTCTTTAATAGCCCAATATGACTTATGTTCTAGTTCGAGACGTAAGTGACATGCTTTTCCATAAACCATTTTATACGGAGACATACCCATAATGCATCATCAAGTTCTATATGCCCATAATGCATCATCAAGTTTCTTGGACCAATTCTTTCTAGACCTATTAACAGTCTTTTGCAAAATTAATTTGAGCTCTCTATTACTCAATTCCACTTGACCACTAGACTGCGGGTGATATGGAGATGCAATTCTATGATTAACGTCATATTTAGCAAGCATTTTACGGAAAGCACCATGAATAAAGTGTGAACCACCATCAGTCATTAAATATCTAGGGACTCCAAACCTCGGAAAAATAATTTCCTTAAGTATTTTAATAGAAGTGTTATGATCAGCACTACTAGTTGGAATAGCTTCTACCCACTTAGTAACGTAATCAACAGCAACTAAAATATGTGTATATCCATTAGAGGCAGGAAAAGGTCCCATATAATCAAAGCCCCAAACATCAAATGGTTCAATAACAAGTGAATAATTCATAGGCATTTCTTGACGTCTACTAATACCAATTCTTTGACATTCATGACAAGACAAAACAAACTTACGGGCATCTTTGAAGAGAGTAGGCCAATAAAAAACCAGATTGCAATACCTTATGTGCAGTTCTATCCCCAGCGTGGTGTCCTCCATAAGCTTCGGAGTGACACTTGCGTAGGATATGTTCCTATTCATGCTCAGGTACACAACATCTAATAACACCATCTACTCCTTCTTTATAAAGATGTGGGTCATCCCAAAAGTAATGTCGCAAATCATAAAAGAACTTTTTCTTTTGTTGGTATGTGAAGCTAGGTGGTATAAATTTAGCAACAATATAATTAGCATAATAAGCATACCATGGAGTGCTACGAGAAGTGCTTACGACATTTAATTGTTCATCAGGAAAGCTACCATCAATAGGTAGTGGGTCATCAAGAACATTCTCTAACCTAGATAAGTTATGCGCAACGGGTTCTCAGTTCGTTTTCTATCAACAATATGCAAATCAAATTCTTGCAGCAAGAGAACCCATCTAATAAGTCTAGGCTTAGCATCTTTCTTTTCCATAAGATATTTAATAGTAGCATGATCAGTGTGAATAGTTACTTTAGAATCAACAATATAGGGTCTGAATTTATCACAAGCAAATACAACTGCTAAAAGTTCCTTTTCAGTAGTAGCATAATTTCTTTTAGCATTGTCTAGATTCTTACTAGCATAATGGATAACATTTAATTTCTTATCAACTCTTTGCCCTAGAACAGCACCTACAGCATAATCACTAGCATCACACATAATTTCAAAGGGTAAATTCCAATCAGGTGGCTGAACAATAGGTGCGAGACTAATGCTTTCTCGAGTATTTCAAATGCTTCTACACAATCATCATCAAAGACAAATGGTATATCTTTTGTAATAAATTAGTCGAGAGGCGAGAAATTTTTGAGAAGTCCTTAATGAACCTCCTATAAAATCCGGGCGTGACCAAGGAAACTTCTTATACCTTTGATGTCCTTGGGACATGGCATCTTTCAATAGCATCAACCTTGGCTTTATCAACTTCAATACCTCTTTCAGAAACTTTGTGCCCCAAGACAATACCTTCATGAACCATAAAGTGGCACTTTTCCCAATTCAAGACAAGATTAGTTTCTTCACATCTCTGCAGAACTCGATCAAGATTGCTCAAGCAATCGTCAAAAGAGGAACCATAGACGAAAAAGTCATCCATGAAAACCTCACAAATATTTTCACAAAAGTCAGAGAATTTAGCCATCATGCAACTTTGAAAGGTAGCAGGTGCAGTACATAAACCATAAGGCATACGTCTATAAGCAAAAGTACCAAAAGGGCATGTAAAAGTAGTCTTTGATTGATCTTTAGCCGACACAGGTATTTGAGAGAAACCAGAATAACCATCTAGAAAGCAATAATGTGTATGTTTGCATAATCTTTCTAGCATTTGATCAATAAAAGGTAAGGGGTAATAATCTTTCTTAGTAGCTTTATATAATTTGCGGAAATCAATTACCATGCTATAACCTGTGATAATTCTTTGCGGAATCAATTCATCTTTATCATTAGGGACAATAGTAATACCTCCCTTCTTGGGGACACAATGGACATGACTTACCCACTGACTAACAGCAACGGGATAAATTATACATGCCTCCAGAAGCTTGAGTATTTCCTTTCTTACCACTTCTTTCATTTTAGATTCAAACGCCGTTGAGGATCACAAACTGGTTTGGCATCCACTTCCAAATTTATTTTATGCTGACATAGAGTGGGACTAATGCCCTTAAGATCATCAAGAGTATATCCAATAGCGGCACGGTGCTTCTTCAGAGTTTTCAATAATCTTTCTTCTTCATGCTCTGAAAGGCTAGCACTAATAATAACAGGATATATTTTCTTTTCATCAAGATAAGCAAACTTAAGATTATCAGGCAACGGTTTAAGCTCAAATACGTGATCACCCTTGGGTGGAGGAGGATCCCCTAGGATTTCAACAAGCAAATTGTGTTTCAGAATAGGTTCTTGTTTAAAGAATACTTCATCTATTTCTCTTCTTTCATTGATAAACATATCATTTTCATGGTCTAGCAAATAGTGTTCCAAAGGATCACTAGGAGGTACGGCAATAGAAGCAAGACCAATAATTTCATCCTTACTAGGCAATTCTTTTTCACGATGTTGTTTACTAAATTTGGAGAAATTAAACCCATGAACCATATCATCCAAGCCAATAGTAACAACATTCTTTTTGCAATCTATCTTAGCATTAATAGTATTCAAGAAGGGTCTACCAAATATAATGGGACAAAAGCTATCTTGCGGAGAAGTAAGAACAAGAAAATCAGCAGGATATTTAGTTTTCCCACACAAGACTTCAACATCTCTAACAATCCCAATTGGTGAAATAGTATCTCTATTGGCAAGTTTAATTGTGACATCAATACCTTCTAATTCAGCAGGTGCAATTTCATTCTTAATTTCTTCGTATAAAGTATGTGGTATAACACTAGCACTCGCACCCATATCACATAAGCCATGGTAACAATGATCTCCTATTTTAACAGAAATAACAGGCACGCCTACCACAGGTCTATGTTTATCTTTAGCACAGGGTTTAGCAATTCTAGCAGTTTCACCTTCGAACTGAATAACATGCCCATCAATATTATCAGACAAGAGATCTTTAACAATTGCAATATTGGGTTCTACTTTAACTTTCTCAGGAGGTACATAAGTTCTAATATTGCTTTTACGAACAACGGTTGAAGCTTTAGCATGATCCTTTACTCTAACAGGGAAAGGTGGTTTCTCAACATAAGAGGTAGGAACAATAGGATCATTATAAGTGATAGTCTTTTATTCAACTTTAATAGGTGCAGCTACTTTTACTTCTATGGGAGGATGATATTTAAACCACTTCTCCTTAGGGAGATCAACATAAGTAGCAAAAGATTCACAGAAAGAAGCTACTATCTCAGAGTCAAGTCCATATTTAGTGCTAAACTTACGGAAAATATCGGTATCCATAAAACATTTAACACAATCAAACTTAGGTGTCATAACTGAATCCTTAACTTCCTCGAGGTCCCAATCTTCAGAGTTGCGTTTAATTCTATCCAATAAATTCCATCTGAATTCAATAGTCTTCATCATAAAAGAGCCAGCACAAGAAGTATCGAGCATGGTGCGATTGTTATCGAAGCCGAGCATAAAAATTCTGAAGAATTGTTTCTCTTGAGAGGTCATGATTGGGGCATGAATATAACATTGATTTAAGCCTCCCCAAGCCTGAGCGATGCTTTCTCCTTCATGAGGCCAAAAATTATATATATAATTGCGATCACGATGAACAAGATGCATAGGGTAATACTTTTGATGAAATTCCAATTTCACTCTTTTATAGTTCCATGATCTCGTATCACATAGCCTATACCATGTCAATGCGTCTTCCTTCAAAGATAAAGGAAAAGCCTTATTCTTAACAACATCATCGGGTATGCCTGCAAGCTTAAATAGTCCACAAATATCATCCACATAGCGAAGATGCTCGTCAGGATGCTTTGTTCCATCTCCTTTAAAAGTATTAGCCAGCAGTTTTTCCATGATACCGAAGGAAATTCAAAAGGAGTTTCATTTTCAATAGGTTCAGTAGGTTGAGGAGCAACTCTTTGCTCTCTTTGGAAGGGGTGAAGATACCCGAACAAGTCCCTTATAGAATTACTTTCCATAGTAACAAGTGATGTAAAATTTCAGCACACTATATAAATTTTTCCTTACCAAATTCCACCTACCAAAGGCGCTACACTCCCCGGCATCAGCGTCAGAAAAGAGTCTTGATGACCCACAAGTATAGGGGATCTATCGTAGTCATTTCGATAAGTAAGAGTGTCGAACCCAACGAGTAGCGAAGGAAATGATAAGCGGTTTTCAGCAAGGTATTCTCTGCAAGTCTTTGAAATAAGTGGTAACAGATAGTTTTGTGATAAGATAAATTGTAACGAGCAACAAGAAACAAAGGTAAATAAGGTGCATCAAGGTGGCCCAATCCTTTTGTAGCAAAGGACAAGCGGAACAAACTCTTATAATAGGAAAAGCGCTCCGAGGACACATGGGAATATCGTCAAGCTAGTTTTCATCACGCTCATATGATTCGCGTTCGGTACTTTGATAATTTGATATGTGGGTGGACCGGTGCTTGGGTGTTGTTCTTACTTGAACAAGCATCCCACTTATGATTAACCTCTATTGCAAGCATCCGCAACTACAACAAAAGTATTAAGGTAAACCTAACCATAGCATGAAACATATGGATCCAAATCAGCCCCTTACGGCAACGCATAAACTAGGGTTCAAGCTTACATCACTCTAGCAACCCATCATCTACTTATTACTTCCCAATGCCTTCCTCTAGGACCAAATAATGGTGAAGTGTTATGTAGTCGACGTTCACATAACACCACTAGAGGTTAGACAACATACATCTCATCAAAATATCGAACGAATACCAAATTCACATGACTACTAATAGCAAGACTTCTCCCGTGTGTTGGGGAACGTTGCAGAAAATAAAAAATTTCCTACGGTTTCACCAAGATCCATCTATGAGTTCATCTAGCAACGAGTGATAGGAGTGCATCTACATACCCTTGTAGATCGCGAGCGGAAGCGTTCAAGTGAACGGGTTGAGGGAGACGTACTCGTCGTGATCCAAATCACCGATGACTAAGTGCCGAACGGACAACACCTCCGCGTTCAACACACGTACGGAGCGGATGACGTCTCCCACACCTTGATCCAGCAAGGAGGAGGGAGAGGTTGATGAAGATCCAACAGCACGACGGCGTGGTGGTGGATGCAGCAGAGTTCCGGCAGGGCTTCGCCAAGCGACTACGGGAGGAGGAGGTGTAGCAAGGGGGAAGGGAGGCGCCAGATGCAAGGGTGTGCGGCTGCCCTCCCTCCCCCCTCTATATATAGGGTCCCCAGGGGGGCGCCAGCCCTAGGAGGTTGAATCTCGAAGGGGGGGCAGCGGCCAGGGGGGTGGAGTGCCCCCCAAGGCAAGTGGAGGCGCCCCCTCCCCTAGGGCTCCCAACCCTAGGTGCAGATGGGGGCCCAGGGGGGGAGCACCAGCCCACCAGGAGCTGGTTCCCCTCCCACTTCAGCCCATGTGGCCCTCCGGGATGGGTGGCCCCACCCGGTGGACCCCTGGGATCCTTCCGGTGGTCCCGGTACAATACCGGTGAACCCCGAAACTTTCCCGATGGCCGAAACTCGACTTCCCATATATAACTCTTTATCTGCGGACCATTCCGGAACTCCTCGTGACGTCCGGGATCTCATCCGGGACTCCGAACAACTTTCGGTTTGCTGCATACTAATATCTTTACAACCCTAGCGTCACCGAACCTTAAGTGTGTAGACCCTACGGGTTCGGGAGACATGCAGACATGACCGAGACGGCTCTCCGGTCAATAACCAACAGCGGGATCTGGATACCCATGTTGGCTCCCACATGTTCCACGATGATCTCATCGGATGAACCACAATGTCGAGGATTCAAGCAACCCCGTATACAATTCCCTTTGTCAATCGGTACGTTACTTGCCCGAGATTCGATCGTCGGTATCCCAATACCTCATTCAATCTCGTTACCGGCAAGTCACTTTACTCGTACCGTAATGCATGATCCCGTGACCAAACACTTGGTCACTTTGAGCTCATTATGATGATGCATTACCGAGTGGGCCCAGAGATACCTCTACGTCATACGGAGTGACAAATCCAGACTCGATCCGTGAAAACCCAATGAGACACTTTCGGAGATACCTGTAGTGCACCTTTATAGTCACCCGATTACGTTGTGACGTTTGGTACACCCAAAGCACTCCTACGGTATCCGGGAGTTACACGATCTCATGGTCTAAGGAAAAGATACTTGACATTGGAAAAGCTCTAGCAAAGCGAACTACACGATCTTACGCTATGCTTATGATTGGGTCTTGTCCATCACATCATTCTCCTAATGATGTGATCCCGTTATCAATGACATCCAATGTCCATAGTCATGAAACCATGACTATCTATTGATCAACGAGCTAGTCAACTAGAGGCTCACTAGGGACATGTTGTAGTCTATGTATTCACACATGTATTACGATTTCCGGATAATACAATTATAGCACGAATGAAAGAAAATTATCATGAACAAGAAATACAATAATAATCCTTTTATTATTGCCTCCAGGGAATATTTCCGAGGCTGCCATGTACTCCGCTTCACATGTAGATCCCGCCACGACGCTCTGCTTGCAGCTGCACCAGCTTACTGCTCCACCATTCAACATATACACGTATCCGGTTTGTGACTTAGAGTCATCCAGATCTGTGTCAAAGCTAGCGTCGACGTAACCCTTTACGACGAGCTCTTTGTCACCTCCGTAAATGAGAAACATGTCCTTTGTCCTTTTCAGGTACTTCAGGATATTCTTGACCGCTGTCCAGTGTTCCTTGCCGGGATTACTTTGGTACCTTCCTACCAAACTTACGGCAAGGTTTAAATCAGGTCTGCTACACAACATGGCATACATAATAGATCCTATGGCTGAAGCATAGGGGATGACACTCATCTCTTCTTTATCTTCTGCCGTGGTCGGGCATTGAGCAGAGCTCAATCTCACACCTTGCAATACAGGCAAGAACACTTTCTTGGACTGATCCATTTTGAACTTCTTCAATATCTTATCAAGGTATGTGCTTTGTGAAAGACCTATGAGGCGTCTTGATCTATCCCTATAGATCTTGATGCCTAATATGTAAGCAGCTTCTCCAAGGTCCTTCATTGAAAAACTCTTATTCAAGTAGGCCTTAATGCTGTCCAAAAGTTCTATATCATTTCCCATCAAAAGTATGTCATCCACATATAATATGAGAAATGCCATGAGCTCCCACTCACTTTCTTGTAAACGCAGGCTTCTCCATAAGTCTCAAGATAAACCCAAACGCTTTGATCATCTCATCAAAGCGAATGTTCCAACTCCGAGATGCTTGCACCAGCCCATAAATGGATCGCTGAAGCTTGCATACCTTGTTAGCATTCTTAGGGTCGACAAAACCTTCCGGCTGTATCATATACAGTTCTTCCTTAAGATAGCCGTTAAGGAATGCCGTTTTGACGTCCATTTTCCATATCTCATAATCATAGTATGCGGCAATTGCTAACATGATTCAGACGGACTTCAGCTTCGCTACGGGAGAGAAAGTCTCATCGTAGTCAACCCCTTGAACTTGCCGATAACCCTTAGCGACAAGTCGAGCTTTATAGATGGTAACATTACCATCCGCGTCCGTCTTCTTCTTATAGATCCATTTGTTTTCTATCGTCGCCGATCATCGGAAAGTCTGTCAAAGTCCATACTTTGTTTTCATACATGGATCCTATCTCGGATTGCATGGCTTCAAGCCATTTGTTGGAATCTGGGCCCGCCATCGCTTCTTCATAGTTCAAGGTTCACCGTTGTCTAACAACATGATTTCCGTGACAGGGTTGCCATACCATTCGGTGTGGAACGTGTCCTTGTGGACTCTGAAGTTCGGTAGCAACTTGATCCGAAGTACCTTGATCATCATCATTAATTTCCTCTCCGATCGGTGTAGGCACCTAAGGAACATTTTCCCGAGCTGCACTACTTTCCGGTTCAAGAGGTAGTACTTCATCGAGTTCTACTTTCCTCCCACTTACTCCTTTCGAGAGAAACTCTTTTCCGTAAAGGATCCTTTCTTGGCAACAAAGATCTTGCCTTCGGATCTAAGGTAGAAGGTATACCCAATGGTTTCCTTAGGGTATCCTATGAAGACGCATTTTTCCGACTTGGGTTCGAGCTTTACAGGTTGAAGTTTCTTGACATAAGCATCGCATCCCCAAACTTTTAGAAACGATAGCTTAGGTTTCTTCCCAAACCATAATTCATACGGTGTCGTCTCAACGGATTTAGACGGTGCCCTATTTAAAGTGAATGGAGCTGTCTCTAGAGCGTATCCCCAAAATGATAGTGGTAAATTAGTAAGAGACATCATAGATCGCACCATATCCAATAGAGTGCGACACGACGTTCGGACACACCACACGCTGAGGTGTTCCAGGCGGCGTGAGTTGTGAAATGATTCCACATTTCCTTAAGTGTGTACCAAATTCGTGACTTAAATATTCTCCTCCACGATCTGATCGTAAGAACTTTATTTTTCGGTCACGTTGACTCTCTACCTCATTTTGAAATTCCTTGAACTTTTCAAAGGTCTCAGACTTGTGTTTCATTAAGTAGACATACCCATATCTACTCAAGTCATCAGTGAGAGTGAGAACATAACGATATCCTCCGCGAGCCTCAACGCTCATTGGACCGCACACATCGGTATGTATGATTTCCAATAAGTTGGTTGCTCGCTCTATTGTTCCAGAGAAAGGAGTATTGGTCATTTTGCCCATAAGGCATGGTTCGCATGTGTCAAATGATTCATAATCGAGAGACTCTAAAAGTCCATCAGCATGGAGCTTCTTCATGCGCTTCACACCAATGTGACCAAGGCGGCAGTGCCACAAGTATGTGGGACTATCGTTATCAACTTTACATCTTTTGCTATTCACACTATGAATATGTGTAACATCACGTTCGAGATTCATTAAAAACAAACCATTAACCATCGGAGCATGACCATAAAACATATCTCTCATATAAATAGAACAACCATTATTCTCGGATTTAAATGAGTAGCCATCTCGTATTAAACGAGATCCTGATACAATGTTCATGCTCAAACTTGGCACTAAATAACAATTATTGAGGTTTAAAACTAATCCCGTAGGTAAATGTAGAGGTAGCATGTCGACGGGCGATCACATCGACCTTGGAACCATTCCCGATGCGCATCGTCACCTCGCCCTTCGCCAGATCTCCACTTATTCCGCAGCTCCTGCTAGAATTACAAATATGAGCAACGACACCGGTATCAAATACCCGGGAGTTACTACAGTAATCGGTAAGGTACACATCAATTACATGTATATCACATATACCTTTAGTGTTGCCGGCCTTCTTGTCCGCTAAGTATTTGGGAAGTTCCGCTTCGGTGACCCTTCCCTTTGCAATAAAAGCACTCAGCCTCAGGCTTGGGTCCATTCTTTGACTTCTTCCCGGCAACTGGCTTACCGGGCGCGGCAACATCCTTGCCGTCCTTCTTGAAGTTCTTCTTACCCTTGCCCTTCTTGAACTTAGTGGTTTTATTGACCATCAACACTTGATGTTCTTTCTTGATTTCTACCTCTGCTGACTTCAGCATTGAAAATACTTCAGGAATAGTTTTCACCATCCCGTGCATATTGTAGTTCATCACAAAGCTCTTGTAGCTCGGTGGGAGCGACTGAAGGATTCTGTCAATGACCGCCTCATCCGGGAGGTTGATGTCCAATGGACAAAGCGGTTGTGCAACCTAGACTTTTTGAGTATGTGCTCACCGATGTAACTATTTTCCTCCATCTTACAACTATAGAACTTGTCGGAGACTTCATATCTCTCGACCCGGGCATGAGCTTGGAAAACCATTTTCAGCTCCTCGAACATCTCATATGCTCTGTGTTGCTCAAAACACTTTTGGAGCCCCGGTTCTAAGCTGTAAAGCATGCCGCACTGAACGAGGGAGTAATCATCAGCACGAGACTGCCAAGCGTTCATAACGTCTTGGTTCTCTCGATGGGTTCTTCACCTAGCGGTGCTTCTAGGACATATTGTTTCTTGGCAGCTATGAGGATGATCCTCAGGTTCCGGACCCAGTCCGAATAGTTGCTGCCATCATCTTTCAGCTTGGTTTTCTCTAGGAACGCGTTGAAGTTCATGTTGACATGAGCGTGGGCCATTTGATCTACAAGACATTTTGCAAAGATTTTAGACTAATGTTCATGATAATTAAGTTCATCTAATCAAATTATTTAATGAACTCCCACCCAGATTTGACATCCCTCTGGTCATCTAAGTGTTACATGATCCGAGTTGACTAGGCTGTGTCCGATCATCACATCAGACGGACTAGTCATCATCGGTGAACATCTCCATGTTGATCGTATCTTCCATACGACTCATGTTCGACCTTTTGGTCTCTCGTGTTCCGAGGCCATGTCTGTACATGCTAGGCTCGTCAAGTTAACCTAAGTGTTTTGCATGTGTAAAACTGTCTTACACCCGTTGTATGTGAACGAGGAATCTATCACACCCGATCATCACGTGGTGCTTCAAACGCATTTAACTTTAGCAACGACTTTACGCTTAGGAGGAACACCTTCTTGAAATTATTATGAGGGATCATCTTATTTACTACCGTCGTGCTAAGTAAACAATATGCATAAACATAATAAACATCACATGCAATTAAATAGTAGTGACATGATATGGCCAATATCATATAGCTCCTTTGATCTCCATCTTGGGGCTCCATGATCATCTTGTCACCGGCATGACACCATGATCTCCATCATCGTGTCTCCATGAAGTTGCTCGCCAACTATTACTTCTACTACTATAGCTAACGGTTTAGCAATAAAGAAAAGTAATTACATGGCGTTGAATCAATGACACGCAGGTCATACAATAATTAAGACAACTCCTATGGCTCCTGCCGGTTGTCATACTCATCGACATGCAAGTCGTGATTCCTATTACAAGAACATGATCTCATACATCACAATATATCATTCATCATTCATCACAACTTTTGGCCATATCACATCACAAGGCAATTGCTGCAAAAACAAGTTAGACGCCCTCTAATTGTTGTTGCATCTTTTACATGGCTGCAATAGGGTTCTAGCAAGAACGCTTTTCTTACCTCTGAAAAAAGCCACAACGTGATTTGCCAACTTCTATTTACCCTTCATAAGGACCCTTTTCGTCGAATCCGCTCCAACTAAAGTGGGAGAGACAGACACCCGCTAGCCACCTTATGCAACTAGTGCATGTCAGTCGGTGGAACCTGTCTCACGTAAGCATACGTGTAAGGTCGGTCCGGGCCGCTTCATCCCACAATACCGCTAAAGTAAAATAAGACTAGTAGCGGCAAGAAAGTTGACAACATCTACACCCACAACAAATTGTGTTCTACTCGTGCAAAGAGAACTACGCATAGACCTAGCTCATGATGCCACTGTTGGGGAACGTTGCAGAAAATAAAAAATTTCCTACGGTTTCACCAAGATCCATCTATGAGTTCATCTAGCAACGAGTGATAGGAGTGCATCTACATACCTTTGTAGATCGCGAGCGGAAGCGTTCAAGTGAACGGGTTGAGGGAGTCGTACTCGTCGTGATCCAAATCACCGATGACCAAGTGCCGAACGGACAGCACCTCCGCGTTCAACACACGTACGGAGCGGATGACGTCTCCCACACCTTGATCCAGCAAGGAGGAGGGAGAGGTTGATGAAGATCCAGCAGCACGACGGCGTGGTGGTGGATGCAGCAGAGTTCCGGCAGGGCTTCGCCAAGCGACTACGGGAGGAGGAGGTGTAGCAAGGGGGAAGGGAGGCGCCAGATGCAAGGGTGCGGCTGCCCTCCCTCCCCCCTCTATATATAGGGTCCCCAGGGGGGCGCCGGCCCTAGGAGATTGAATCTTCAAGGGGGGGCGGCGGCCAGGGGGTGGAGTGCCCCCCAAGGCAAGTGGAGGCGCCCCCTCCCCTAGGGTTCCCAACCCTAGGTGCAGAGGGGGGCCCAGGGGGGCGCACCAGCCCACCAGGGGCTGGTTCCCCTCCCACTTCAGCCCATGTGGCCCTCCGGGATGGGTGGCCCCACCCGGTGGAGCCTCGGGACCCTTCCGATGGTCCCGGTACAATACCGATGAACCCCAAAACTTTCCCGATGGCCGAAACTCGACTTCCCGTATATAATTCTTTATCTCCGGACCATTCCAGAACTCCTCGTGACGTCTAGGATCTCATCCGGGACTCCGAACAACTTTTGGTTTGCTGCATACTAATATCTTTACAACCCTAGCGTCACCGAACCTTAGGTGTGTAGACCCTACGGGTTCGGGAGACATGCAGACATGGCCGAGACGGCTCTCCGGTCAATAACCAACAGCGGGATCTGGATATCCATGTTGGCTCCCACATGTTCCATGATGATCTCATCAGATGAATCATGATGTCGAGGATTCAAGCAACCCCGTATACAATTCCCTTTGTCAATCGGTACGTTACTTGCCCGAGATTCGATCGTCGGTATCCCAATACCTCGTTAAATCTCGTTCTTTGGAAAGTCACTTTACTCGCATCAGTAATGCATGATGCCGTGACCAAACACTTGGTCACTTTGAGCTCATTATGATGATGCATTACCGAGTGGGCCCAGAGATACCTCTCCGTCATACGGAGTGACAAATCCCAGTCTCGATCCGTGACAACCCAACAGACACTTCCGGAGATACCTGTAGTGCACCTTTATAGTCACCCAGTTACGTTGTGATATTTGGTACACCCAAAGCACTCCTACGGCATCCGGGAGTTACATGATCTCATGGTCTAAGGAAAAGATACTTGACATTGGAAAAGCTCTAGCAAAACGAACTACACGATCTTGTGCTATGCTTAGGATTGGGTCTTGTCCATCACATCATTCTCCTAATAATGTGATCCCGTTATCAATGACATCCAATGTCCATAGTCAGGAAACCATGACTATCTATTGATCAACGAGCTAGTCAACTAGAGGCTCACTAGGGACATGTTGTAGTCTATGTATTCACACGTGTATTACTATTTCCGGATAATACAATTATAGCATGAATAAAAGACAATTATCATGAACAAGAAATACAATAATAATCCTTTTATTATTGCCTCTAGGGCATATTTCCAACACCGTGTCCTCAGGAACAAACGTAACTACTCACAAATCATATTCATGTTCATAATCAAAGAGGTAATAATATGCATAAATGATCTGAACATATAATCTTCCACCAAATAAACCAACTAGCATAAACTACAAGGAGTAATCAACACTACTAGCAACCTACTAGCACCAATCCCGGACTTAGAGACAAGAATTGGATACAAGAGATGAACTAGGGTTTGGAGATGAGATGGTGCTGGTGAAGATGTTGATGGAGATTGCCCTCTCCCGATGAGAGGAGCGTTGGTGATGATGATGACGATCATTTCCCCCTCCCGGAGGGAAGTGTCCCCGACAGCACAGCTCTGCTGGAGCCCTAGATTGGTTCCGCCAAGGTTCCGCCTCGTGGCGGCGGAGTCTCGTCCCGAAAGGTTGCTTATGATTTTTTTCTCATCGAAAGACTTCATATAGGAGAAGATGGGCGTCGGGGAGCCACCAGGTGGCCCACGAGGTAGGGGGGCGCGCCCAGGGGGGAGGGCGCGCCCCCACCCTCGTGAGCAGGGTGTGGGCCCCCTGGCCTTCATCTTTGGAGACGATTTTTCTTTATTTATTTTAAGACATTCCGTGGAGTTTCAGGACTTTTGAGTTGCAGAATAGGTCTCCAATTTTGCTCCTTTTCCAGCCCGAATTCCAAATTTGCGGCATTCTCCCTCTTCATGTAAACCTTGTAAAATAAGAGAGAATAGCCATAAGTATTGTGACGTAACGTGAAATAACAGCCCATAATGCGATAAATATCGATATAAAAGCATGATGCAAAATGGACGTATCAACCTGTATCGAGTGTTCGTGCATGTCGAAGAAGTGGTCAATCCATCAATCGAAGTCCTGCCGCCACCACCGGGTGCTGTGGTCCCACCACGACGTCCCATTACAGGAGCCAACGCCGACTTTCCCGTGTTGCTCGGAACGATGGATGGCGAGGGCCTACTCCATCACATGGGCGGAGGCCACTTCTTCTTTGGGAGAAGAGGCAGGGCTGGCTTCCTGGATGTGCTCTAATTTGAGGTAACAACTGAATCTTGTGAGATAGTACTAGTTAAATCCGAGCTATGGGTCTGAAGCACTGATATGCCTGTACATTTGATTGTGACCTGTTTTAATTTTGTACCTAGACTTTTTTTAGAAAGGGCTGTACGTGAACTAATGTGCTAGCAGAACTTATTGTGTTGTCGGTCTGTTTTCTTTGCACAACATTCAAGATATTTCCCCGTCATTTATAAAGACGATGAACCATTATGTACGACTTCGTTGGTTTCAACATAGCCCTTTCCGTAGCGATCCACTGCTTCCATCCTGATTGTGCCGCCTGCGTGAAATTTTTGTATGCAAGTTCGATTGTGCTATGATGTTCTATATGATTGTGTCAACTATATAAGTTTTTACTGAGCATCAGCAATGCATATGGCTGAAAGATGTATTTACGAGCATCGACCGATGGGTCTCTCTCTCTCTCTCTCTCTCTCTCACACACACACACACACACACACACACACACACGCGCACGCACACGCACACGCACACGCGCACACGCACAAGTGGGACCCGTTGAATTATTTATTTGCTCGTGACAGCTATTAATTAGGTTCCACTATAATCTAACTTTTTTCTTAAGTTATTAACTGAGCTCAGTGACTTCAAAAAGTTGTACAAAAGCCTTGTTTGGGCCTTTCCGGCGTCGCTGAATGTGGTCTGAATAACCATGTTAGGTTGTACTGTACTACACATGCCGTTTTTTTCAACATCAGCAATGCAACTGGGCTGACACTTGTACACAATATCCGGGTCAACTTGTTATCCGCCCCGCTGGGCTGCAAAGTTTCCTAGGAGGTATGCATTAGGCTTAACAAGAAAATGGACTTTAAGAAATAATAAATAGGATGTAATTATAATAACTGGGCAATTACTATGCACCAAATACGTAATTAGTTTAAAAAATATATTATTTTTGGAATTTGTAAATTTTAATTTCATTACTTGTTGCGCGCGCAATATTTCATTGGATTTTAATGTAATACAACTTTATGTTGAAATTATATTTAACCTGACTAGAAATTTTGGATAAAAATATTTCGGATCCCATCAAAATGTGGGAATTTTTTTGAATTCTGTTTTGAGCGGTTGTTTGAAATTATTAATCGTTGTCCTAGCTAGAAGTTGGGTTGTACTTTTAACAAACTTTAAATGGGTTGTAGTAAATTCCATTAGAATTAAAAAATGGGCTGTACATTCTTACAAATCGCAAATGGGGTATATGTTCTCTGCCAAATCCGAGCTGTGGGCCTACTAAGTTGACGCTTACCAAGGGCTTTGTGAACTTATTCAATATAAACGATTCTAGTTGCAGTGATCGTACTATGTCCATCCAACGGCCGTAGTGCTTCTTCAACCTCTGGTCTTCTTGCTCCAGCCGCCCAAAGCAGCGCCGGTCGTATCGCGTGCTCCTTCCTCCCGTGGCCAGCTGTGATGCCGCGGAGGCCTCACCGCCCCGTACTACTCCCACCGCTGGCCAGGCCATCCCTCTACTCACCCACACCCCCTGTTATTCTGCGGCGACGGCGGCCTCACACCGCAGCCGAACCAGTGAACCCTCGTACTCCTTTCCGCGCGGGCTTCCACTACTGCGTCTTCCCCGGTTCTGCGTCTTACCCTTCCTAGGCCTCGCCGTCGTCCAGACCACCGCCCTGGTGCTTTTGGCGCGGCGTGGTCAACGTGGTCAACGACCGACTTCCATCAGAAGAGTACTCTACGTGGAGACGCTGACAGCTGGGTCCAGGCGGCCGCAAGGAAGTGCCTCCTATTACGTGCAAAATAATTATTCCTCCACATGACAGCGGGGACCCACCGGATGGGCCACCTTATTTCACGAAAAAAAACGTTTCCCCCCTGACTGCTGGGACCCATCAGACGGGCCAACGTATTTCACGAAAAAAACGTTCCCCCCACTGTCAGCTCGGACCCACCGGAAGTGCCTCCTTATTACGCACAAAAAAATGAATACTCCCCCTACTAGCCGGGACCCACCATGGTGGGAGGCTGACTTGTGGGCCTACTAAGTTGACTGGGATGGGGGCCTTTGTCAACTTTAGTCAATATGAACGATTCTAGCTCCATTGACCGTACGATGTCCATCCAACGGACGTAGTGCTTCTTCAACCTCTGGTCTTCTTGCTCCAGCCGCCCAAAGCAGCGCCGGTCGTGCCGCATGCTCCTGCCTCCCGTGTGGTGTCTTTGCCATGAGGCCTCACCGCCCTACTATTCCCACCGCTGGCCAAGCCTGCGGCGACGACAACCTCACACCACGGCCGAACCGGTGAACCCTCGTACTCCGCTCCATGGCTGAGCTTCCCTTGCCGCGTCTTCCCCGGCTCCGCGTCGTCCCCTTCCTAGGCCTCGCCGTCGTCCACCGCCCTGGTGCTCTCGGCGCGGCGTGGTCAACATGGTCAAGGAACGACTTCCATCGGACGTGGACTGTACGTGGAGAGGCTGACAGCTGGGTCCACGGCCGCAGCAAGGAAGTGCCTCCTTATTACGCGGAAAATAATGATTCCTCCACCTGACAGTTGGGACCCACCGGACAGGCTACTGTATTTCGCGAAAAAATGTTTCCCCTGACTGCTGGGACCCACCAGCTACATCTTCGCACGCTAGGAAGTGCGTCCAGGCAAAAAAACAAAATGATTCGCCCCCTGACCGCTGGGACCCACCAGCGACACCTTCGCACCAAGGAAGTGCGTCTGGGCAAAAAAATGATTCGCCCCCCTGACTGTTGGGACCCACCAGCTACATCTTCGCACGAAAGGAAGTGCGTCCGGGCAAAAAAAACGATTCGCCCCCCTGACTGCTGGGACCCACCAGCTGCATCTTCCCACGCAAGGAAGTGCCTGACAGTCGGGACCCACCTGGTTGAAGCGTACGTAGCGTTGTCATTCTGGTCGCGAACGTGTACGTGCATATATACTGGTGGATGTAGAGGCGCGCACGTATCATGTACACGTACGTACAGCGGCGAGGGTGCAAGAAAGAAAATACGGCCACGCACGCATTACATACGGCAGGGGTCTCGAACGCCTACTCGCGCATACGTACGGCCAGGGCTCATGTACATGGCTGGGTCGGAACGGAGAAACAGCGTCGTCGTGTTCATGGGGAGGCAACGGAATGCGTCGTGTTCATCGGGAGGCAACGGAATGCGTCGTGTTCATGGGGAGGCAACGGAATGCATCGTGTTCATCGGGAGGCAACGAAATGCGTCGTGTTCATCGGGAGGCAACGGAACGCGTGGGAGTCAATCGGCTTGGACGGAACAAGCGATGGAAACGAGGCCTGGCGTACCGCACAATGGAGGAAACAGACATCCTATGTTCGAAACGGGGTCCTGTTGATGGGAGGGGTGTGGCGTACCGCAAAACGGAGGAAACGGACCTCCTACGGTCGAAACGGGGGGTTGTGTTGATCGGGAGGGGTGTGGCGTACCGCAAAACGGAGGAAACGGACCTCCTACGGTCGAAACGGGGGTCCTGTTGATCGGGAGGGGTGTGGCGTACCGCAAAACGGACGAAACGGACTTGTGTTGGAGCGCCACGGTTGAAATGGGGGTCTTGTTCATTGGGAGGGGTGTGGCGTACCGCAAAACGGGACTCCACGGGATACTGTTCATCTCCACCATCGACCTCCTCCAGCCTCCACGGGCTCCTGTTCATCCAGCCTACACCGCGTGCTACTCCACCGGCTACAGTTCAACCACCCCTCCACAGGCACCCCTCCACCGTCTACTGTTCATCCAGCCCTCCACACCACGGGGTCCTGTTCAACCACCCCTCCACGGCCACCCCACCGTCTACTGTCCATCCAGCCCTCCACACCGCGGGGTCCTGTTCATCCACCCCTCCACGGCCACCCCCAACATCTACTGTTCATCCAGCCCTCCACACCACGGGGTCTTGTTCATCCAGAGGCAACGCCACCGCTCACTGTTCATCCAAACCCCCCGCAGCGCTCTCTGTTCATCCAATCAATCGGCTTCAGTTAGCAGCGATGGCGAAGAATCGCCGATCGGTTTGATTAACGACCATCGATCAATCGCTCGGGTTGATAGCGTGTAACTGCGGTGCAATCGCCGGGTTCGATTAGAGCCCAACGCCTCGCTTCGGGTTCGATTAGTGCCAACGCCTCGCCGCGTGTACGAGAAAGCAGCATCGCCGGCCCCGACCTCCCAATCGTAACCGGAACTCCCGAAATTTTCCTCCTCGCTTCTACCACGGTTTTTTAAGTCATGGACGGCCCAAAGAATGTCATGCAGCTGCGTCTCCGGCACGCCCAGGACGAAAAGCCATTTTCTGTCATGATATTTTGTCATAGAAGTAGGATCCCACCACATCTATGATGATACCGGGTTTTGTCACAATTGTCGTCATAGAAGTGTCATATGTATGACAGAAAAAAAATTCGTTCGGCCCAAAATGTCATGGATGTGTCTTTTTTTGTAGTGGTTGAAGGAAGTTGGATTCCTCGTACATGTTATATCCGAAGAAGGAATAGCAGTAGATCCCACCAAAGTTGTCACTGTGACAAACTGGGAAGCCCCAACAACAGTTGGAGAGATCCAGAGTTTTCTTGGACTCGCAGGATACTACCGAAGATTCATTAAGAATTTCTCCAAGATTGTGAAACCCATGACAGATTTGTTGAAGAAGGATACTAAGTTCAATTGGACTGAAGAATGTTAGGCTAGTTTCCAAGAGTTGAAGAAAGGTTTGGTTACATCGGCAGTGTTGATTCTGCCAGATCAACGCAAGGATTACGAGGTGTATTGCGACGCTTCTCGTCGAGGACTTGGAGCAGTGCTTATGCAGGAGGGAAGAGTTGTTTCGTATGCTTCACGACAGCTTAAGCCCCATGAGTTGAATTATGCTACACACAATTTGGAGTTAGCAGCCGTAGTGCATGCATTGAAGACTTGGAGACATTTTCTCATTGGAAACCATTGTGAGGTGTACACGGATCACAAGAGTTTGAAATACATTTTTCACACAGAAGGAGCTGAATCTCAGACAAAGGAGATGGTTGGAGCTCATCAAGGATTATGATATGAGATTACATTATCATCCCGGAAAGGCTAACGTAGTAGTCGATGCATTGAGTGATGACCCACAAGTATAGGGGATCTATCGTAGTCCTTTCGATAAGTAAGAGTGTCGAACCCAACAAGGAGCAGAAGGAAATGATAAGCGGTTTTCAGCAAGGTATTCTCTGCAAGTACTGAAATAAGTGGTAACAGATACTTTTGTGATAGGATAATTTGTAACGAGCAACAAGTAACAAAGTAAATAAAGTGCAGCAAGGTGGCCCAATCCTTTTTGTAGCAAAGGACAAGCCTGAACAAACTCTTATAATAGGAAAATCGCTCCCGAGGACACATGGGAATATCGTCAAGCTAGTTTTCATCACGTTCATATGATTCGCGTTCGGTACTTTGATAATTTGATATGTGGGTGGACCGGTCACTACTAGGGAAAAGCCTATACACAGAAAGTTACTAGTAGCGAGGGTTTTTAAACCTCGCTACTACTAAGTTGATAGCAGTAGCGCGGGTTTTTAACCCTCGCTACTACTAAGCGGTCTCTACCGTGCCCCCCGGGACATGCCATAGTAGTAGCGCGGGTTTTTCAAACCTCGTTACTACTAAGTTTGATAGCAGTAGCGTTGGTTTTTAGCCCTCGCTACTACTAAGTGGTGCCATAGTAGTAGCGAGGGGGTAAAAAATCACGCTACTACTAAAGGTCACATTTTCAAACTCTACCCCCCTGGATCGCCTTTTCAGTTTTAAAAAAAAATAAAGAAAATGATGAAAATGTCAAAAACATAAAAGAAAATAAGTTTCCTTGTGATATGTTGTCTAGTTGTTGGGAAAATTTACAAATATGAATTTCGACTTTATTTGCAAAATCTCTCGAGAATTTGTAAAAATGGGCATAACTTTTGCATACTAACTCGGATGAAAAAGTTTTTTATATGAAAAATCATCTACTCGAAAAGTTACATCCAAATTTAACCAGGGGGAACCCCGTTAAACATTTTCAAAATCCTCAAAAACCTAACAGAAAATAAGTTACGGGGCTTTTAAGATCTAGAGTGGAAAAAATCAGAAAAAAATTCAAACTGTGTGGTCAAACTGTGGTCAAACAATGGTCAAACTAATTATTCTAGAATATTAGTGTTACTAAATAATTATTTTAGTTTTTTGAATTTTGGTCAAATCTGGTCAAACTATGGCCAAACTGTGGTCAAACTGTGGTCAAACTAGTTATTCAAGAAATATTAGTGTTACTAATTTTTAGAACAATAGTTTCAAACTCAAATAGTGAAATGTGTGACTTCATGCTCAAGCTAAATTCACGAGGTTAATAGGATTGACATCTTACTATTGTCGAAAACAACAAGTGCAGACTTGGAAACGAGGGAGAATAGAACCCGGAAGTTAAGCGTGCTCATTTGGAGTAGTGAGAGGATGGGTAACCGGCCGGGAAGTTAGATGATTTGGAATGATGAGGGGTGATTAGAGATTAAATTGAGTAGCGGTGAGGGGTGATTAGAGATTTGAGGTTAAAATAATTCAGAAATTTGAAAATTAGCGAAAAAAATCGAAATATTTTTTCGAAAAAATTCAAAAAAAAAAAACCTGCGCTGGTAGTAGTAGCGCGGGTTTTTACCCACGCTACTACTAAAGGACATAGTAGTAGCGCGGGTGGCGCCCGCACTACTGCTATACGTTAGCTGTAGCGCCTTATTAGTAGTGCCGGCCCCGGCGCTACTAATAGGCCCAAAACCCGCGCTGCTGCTAGGCTTTTCCCTAGTAGTGGGTGCTTTGGTGCTGTTCTTACTTGAACAAGCATCCGACTTATGATTAACCTCTATTGCAAGCATCCGCAACTACAACAAAAGTATTAAGGTAAACCTAACCATAGCATGAAACATATGGATCCAAATCAGCCCCTTACGAAGCAACGCATAAACTAGGGTCTAAGCTTTTGTCACTCTAGCAACCCATCATCTACTTATTACTTCCCAATGCCTTCCTATAGGCCCAAATAATGGTGAAGTGTTATGTAGTCGATGTTCACATGACACCACTAGAGGATAGACAACATACATCTCATCAAAATATCGAACGAATACCAAATTCACATGACTACTAATAGCAAGACTTCTCCCATGTCCTCAGGAACAAACGTAACTACTCACAAAGCATATTCATGTTCATAATCAGAGGGGTATTAATATGCATATAGGATCTGAACATATGATCCTCCACCAAATAAACCAACTAGCATCAACTACAAGGAGTAATCAACACTACTAGCAACCTACTAGTACCAATCCCGGACTTGGAGACAAGAATTGGGTACAAGAGATGGACTAGGGTTTTGAGATGAGATGGTGCTAGTGAAGATGTTGACGGAGATTGCCCTCTCCCGATGAGAGGAGCGTTGGTGATGACGATGGCGATGATTTCCCCCCTCCCGGAGGGAGGTGTCCCCGACAGAACAACTCTGCCAGAGCCCTAGATTGGTTCCGCCAAGGTTCCGCCTCGTGGCGGCGGAGTTTTGTCCCGAAAGGTTTACTATGATTTTTTCCTCGACGAAAGACCTCATATAGCAGAAGATGGGCATCGGAGGGCCACCAGGGGGGCCATGAGGTAGGGGGCACGCCCCCCACCCTCGTGGCCAGGTGGGGCCCCCTCTGGTGAACTTCTTCCGCTGGATATTTTTTATTGTTTCCCAAAATGACTTTCGTGGAGTTTCAGGACTTTTGGAGTTGTGCAGAATAGGTCTCTAATATTTGCTCCTTTTCTAGCCCAGAATTCCAGATGCCGGCATTCTCCCTCCTTATGTAAACCTTGTAAAATAGGAGAGAATAGGCATAAATATTGTGACATAACATGTAATAACAGCCCATAATGCAATAAATATCGATATAAAAGGATATAAAAGCATGATGCAAAATGGACGTATCAACTCCCGCAAGCTTAGACCTCGCTTGTCCTTAAGCGAAAGCCGATAACGATAAATATGTCCTTATGTTTAGAGGTAGAGGCGTCGATAAAAATAAAATACGGACATGAAGGCATCATGATTATTCTCATAACAGCAACATATTAAGTATTGTCATATGATTTCTTATGCTCAAGTAATAATCCATTCACAATGCAGAGTATGAATCATAAACTTTATTGAGAACCAACAAACTATAATCTCAGTCATTGAAGCAATTGCAATTTATCATAACATCAGAAAGAGTCTATGTCAGAGCTTAATAGCAAGTCCACATACTCAACTATCATTTAGTCTTTCATAATTGCTAACACTCATGCGATACTTGTGGTTACGGAGTTTTAATCGGACACAGAGAAAGATAGGGGCTTATAGTTTCGCCTCCCAACCTTTTACCTCAAGGGTAATGTCAACAATAATAACTCATGCTCCCCTACATCCAATTAGATATATCTATCATGATCTTTCCAACACACTGTGCTTGCCAAAGGATAAAATGTAAAAAGGAAAGGTGAAGATCACCATGGCTCTTGCATAAGGTAGAAGATAATAGTAAAAGATAGGCCCTTCGCAGAGGGAAGCAGAGGTTGCCATGCGCTTTACCGTTGGATGCACAAAAGCTTAATGCGAAAGAATGTCACTTTATATTGCCACTTATGATATGAACCTTTATTATGCAGTCCGTCGCTTTTATTTCTTCCACATCACAAGATCGTATAAAGCTTATTTCTCCCACATCAATCAATCATACATATTTAGATAGCAATTTTTATTGCTTTGCACCGATGACAACTTACTTGAAGGATCTTACTCAATCCATGGGTAGATATGGTGGACTCTCATGGCAAAACTGGTTTAAGGGTTTTTGGAAGCACAAGTAGTATCTCTACTTGGTGCTGAGAATTTGGCTAGGACAAGGGGGGAAGGCAAGCTCAGCATGTTGGGAGATCCATGACAATATACTTTATCTCAAATATAAGAAAACATAACCCATTACGTTGTCTTCCTTGTCCAACATCAACTCTTTAGCATGTCATATTTTAATGAGTGCTCACAATCATAAAAGATGTCAACAATAGTATATCTATATGTGGAACCTCTCTTTCCTTATTACTTCCTATTAATTGCAACGATGACCAAAACTATGTTTGCCAACTCCCAACAACTTTAAATCATCATACCCTTTCTATGTGAAGTCATTACTCTCAATAAGATTAATATGAACTCTTTGTTTATTTTTATTCTTTTTCTCTTTTATTTTATTCACTCAAGATCATGGCAAAACAATCAAGCCCTTGACTCAACACTAATCTTTATTATATAGCTCACGGACTCGATTACATAGAGAGATCATAAAGCAAAACTCAAAACTAGATCATGCCATAAACTTTATTCTACTAGATCAAGATACTACTAATAGGATTGAACTAAGAAAAAGCGGTAAAGATAGGAGATGTGATTGTGATACGATGGGGCACCTCCCCAAGCTTGGCGGTTGCCAAGGGGAGTGCCAATACCCATGTGATTATGTCTCCTTTCTTTGGTGAAGAAGGTGGTGGTGATGTTGATGATGTGGGCTTGTCGTCCATCTTCCAGGGCATAGGCTCACCATCATAGAAGGATGATCGAGTCTCCGGAATCCTCAAATCTACAGCCAAACTCATCCTTTTGAATCTATATTCATACTCACAGTTTTGGTTTTGAAGGTCATAGATTTGGGCTTGAAGGTGTTCGATATTCTTGTGAAGCTTGAAGATGGTTTCCCCGATGTTGTCGGCATCCAGCTTGTGTTTGTTGGTAAATTCCGCGATCATCATGTGGTTGGAGTTGAGTCCACGTTCCACCATCCCCTGGCACTTGAAAACTTGTTGCTCCATTGCTTCGAGCCTCGTCTCCATGCTTCCGGTCCCCTTGGGTCCCTCAACATCGCGGATGTGCAGCAACCCATCACGCATATCAATGGTTTGAGGGTGTCGCAACACCTCGGCGAGGTAAGGCTTGATGACCTTTTCGAAGAACTTGTCCTTGGAGGCTCTTGGGGACGTCATTGATAATCTAGATCTGTCAGAAAAACAGCTCGAAACAAGAACAGAGGATAATTGCGTGATACAGGGGTCAAAACCTTCGGGGGAATATATAATGAATTTTTACCGACGTATCGTGCAAGAAAACGGAGTCCGGAAGACACACGAGGTGCCCACGAGGTAGGGGGCGTGCCCAGGGGGGTAGGGCGCGCCCTCCACCCTCGTGGGGCCCTCGTGTCCTTCCCGGACTGCTACTTATTTTTCTATTTTTGCTAAATATTCCAAAGTGGAGAAATATTGCCTTAAAAATTGTTTTGGAATCGGTTTACTTACCGTACCACATACCTACTCCTTTTCGGAGTCTGAAACATTCCGGAAAGTGTCCCTTATGTATTCCTCCGGGGTTACGGTTTCAATAACATTGGTTTCAACATTTTTAGGATTACTTGAGATATAGTGTTTGATCCTTTGACCGTTTACCACCTTCGGATTTGTGCCTTCGAAATTGTTGATTTTTATGGCACCGGAACGATAGACCTCCTCGATAACGTAAGGGCCTTCCCATTTAGAGAAAAGTTTTCCTGCAAAAAATCTTAAACGAGAGTTGTATAGCAATACATAATCACCTACATTAAACTCACGCTTTTGTATCCTTTTGTCATGCCATCTTTTAACTTTTTCTTTAAACAACTTGGCATTTTCATAAGCTTGGGTTCTCCATTCATCAAGTGAGCTAATATCAAATAACCTCTTCGCACCGGCAAGTTTGAAATCGTAGTTGAGCTCTTAATAGCCCAATAAGCCTTATGCTCTAGTTCGAGAGGTAAGTGACATGCTTTTCCATAAACCATTTTATACGGAGACATACCCATAGGATTTTTATATGCAGTTCTATAGGACCATAATGCATCATCTAGTTTCTTAGTCCAATTCTTTCTAGATCTATTGACAGTCTTTTGCAAAATTAATTTGAGCTCTCTATTACTCAATTCTACTTGACCACTAGACTGTGGGTGATAAGGGGATGCAATTCTATGATTAACATCATACTTAGCAAGCATTTTTCGGAGAGCACCATGAATAAAATGTGAACCACCATCAGTCATTAAATATCTAGGGACTCCAAACCTCGGAAAAATAACTTCTTTAAGCATTTTAATAGAAGTGTTATGATCAACACTACTAGTTGGAATAGCTTCTACCCACTTAGTAACGTAATCAACAACAACTAAAATATGTGTATATCCATTAGAGGCAGGAAAAGGTCCCATATAATCAAAGACTCAAACGTCAAATGGTTCAATAACATGTGAATAGTTCATAGGCATTTCTTGACGTCTACTAATATTACCGATTCTTTGACATTCATCACAAGATAAGACAAACTTACGGGCATCCTTGAAGAGATTAGGCCAATAAAAACCAGATTGCAATATCTTATGTGCAGTTCTATCTCCAAATGGTGTCCTCCATAAGCTTCGGAGTGACACTTGCGTGAGGATCATTCTGTTCATGCTCGTGTACACAACGTCTAATAACACCATATACTCCTTCTTTATAAAGATGTGGGTCATCCCAAAAGTAATGTCTCAAATCATAGAAAAACTTTTTCTTTTGCTGGTATGTGAAACTAGGTGGTATAAATTTAGCAACAATGTAATTAGCATAATCAGCATACCATGGAGTACTTCGAGAACTATTTATGACATTTAATTGCTCATCAGGAAAGCTATCATCAATAGGTAGTGGGTCATCAAGAACATTTTCTAACCTAGACAAGTTATGCGCAATGGGGTTCTCAGCTCCCTTTCTATCAACAATATGCAAATCAAATTCTTGTAGCAAGAGAACCCATCTATTAAGTCTAGGTTTAGCATCTTTCTTTTCCATCAGGTATTTAATAGCAGCATGATCAGTGTGAATAGTTACTTTGGAATCAACAATATAAGGTCTGAACTTATCACAAGCAAATACAACTGCTAAGAATTCCTTTTCAGTAGTAGCATAATTTCTTTTAGCATTGTCTAAAGTTTTACTAGCATAATGGATAACATTTAATTTCTTATCAACTCTTTTCCCTAGAACAGCACCTACAGCATAATCACTAACATCACACATAATTTCAAAGGGTAAATTCCAATCAGGTGGCTGAACAATAGGTGCAGATATAAATGCTTTCTTGAGTATTTCAAATGCTTCTACACAATCATCATCAAAGACAAATGGTATATCTTTTTGTAATAAATTAGTCAGAGGCCGAGAAATTTTTGATAAGTCCTTAATGAACCTCCTATAAAATCCGGCGTGACCAAGGAAACTTCTTATACCTTTGATGTCCTTGGGACATGGCATTTTTTCAATAGCATTAAATTTGGCTTTATCAACTTCAATACCTCTTTCAGAAACTTTATGCCCCAAGACAATACCTTCATTAACCATAAAGTGGCACTTTTCCCAATACAAGACAAGATTAGTTTCTTCACATCTCTGCAAAACTCGATCAAGATTGCTCAAGCAATCATCAAAAGAAGATCCATAGACGGAAAAGTCGTCCATGAAAACCTCATAAATCTTTTCACAAAAGTTAGAGAATATAGCCATCATGCATCTTTGAAAGGTAGCAGGTGCATTACATAAACCAAAGGGCATATGTCTATAAGCAAAAGTACCAAAAGGGCAAGTAAAAGTGGTCTTTGATTGATCTTTAGCTGACACAGGTATTTGAGAGAAACCAGAATAACCATCTAGAAAGCAATAATGTGTATGTTTGCATAATCTTTCTAGCATTTGATCAATAAAAGGTAAATGGTAATGATCTTTCTTAGTAGCTTTATTTAATTTGCGGAAATAAATTACCATCCTATAATCTGTAATAGTTCTTTGCGGAATCAATTCATCTTTATCATTAGGAACAACAGTCACACCTCCCTTCTTAGGGACATAATGAACAAGACTTACCCACTGACTATCAGCAACGGGATAAATTATACCTGCCTCCAAAAGCTTTAGTATTTCTTTTCTTACCACTTCTTTCATCTTAGGACTCACCCGTCGTTGATGATCACGAACCGGTTTGGCATCTTCTTCCAAATTTATTTTATGTTGACATAGAGTGGGACTAATGCCCTTAAGATCATCAAGAGTATATCCAATAGCAAAGACGGTGCTTCTATGAGTTTTCAATAATCTCTCTTCTTCATGTTCGAAAGGTTAGCACTAATAATAACAGGATATATCTTCTTTTCATCAAGATAAGCATATTTAAGATTATCAGGCAACGGTTTAAGCTCAAACACGGGATCACCCTTGGGTGGAGGAGGATCCCCTAAGATTTCAATAGGAAATTGTGTTTCAGAATAGGTTCCTGTTTAAAGAATACTTCATCTATTTCCCTTATTTCATTCATAAACATATCATTTTCATGGTCTAGCAAATATTGCTCTAAAGGATCACTAGGAGGTATGGCAATAGAAGCAAGACCAATAATATCATCCTTACTAGGCAATTCTTCTTCACGGTGTTGTCTACTAAATTTAGAGAAATTAAACTCATGAGTCATATCACCCATGCCAATAGTAACAACATTCTTTTATGATCTATCTTAGCATTAACAGTGTTCAAGAAGGGTCTACCAAATATAATGGGACAAAAGCTATCTTGTGGAGAACTAAGAACAAGAAAATCAGTAGGATATTTAGTTTTCCCACACAAGACTTCAACATCTCTAACAATTCCCACTGCTGATATAGTATCTCTATTAGCAAATTTAATTGTGGCATCAATATCTTCTAACTCAGCTGGTGCATTTTCATGCTTAATTTCTTTATACAGGTCATAAGGTATAACACTAGCACTAGCACCCATATCACATAAGCCATGATAACAATGATCTCTTATTTTAACAGAAATAACGGGCACGCCTACCACAGGTCTATGTTTATCTTTAGCACAGGTTTGGCAATTCTAGCAGTTTCACCGCAGAATTGAATAACATGCCCATCAATATTATCAGCCAAGAGATCTTTAACAATAGCAATATTAGGTTCAGCTTTAACTTGCTCAGGAGGTGTATAAGTTCTAATATTACTTTTACGAACAATAGTTGAAGCTTTAGCATGATCCTTTATTCTAACAGGAAAGGGTGGTTTCTCAACATAGGAAGTAGGAACAACAGGATCATTATAAGTGACAATCTTTTCTTCAAATTTAATAGGTGCAGTTACTTTTACTTATATGGGAGGATGATATTTAAACCTCTTCTCCTTGGGGAGATCAACATAAGTAGCAAAAGATTCACAGAAAGAAGCTACTATTTCAGAGTCAAGTCCATATTTAGTGCTAAACTTACGGAAAACATCGGTATCCATAAAAGACTTCACACAATCAAACTTAGGTGTCATACCTGACTCCTTACCTTCATAGAGATCCCAATCTTCAGAGTTGCGTTTAATTCTATCCAATAAATTCCATCTGAATTCAATAGTCTTCATCATAAAAGAGCCAGCACAAGAAGTATCGAGCATGGTGCGATTGTTTTCAGAAAACCGAGCATAAATATTTTGAATAATTGTTTCTCTTGGGGACTCATGATTGGGGCATGAATACAACATTGATTTAAGCCTCCCCCAAGCTTGAGCGATGCTTTCTCCTTCGCGAGGCCAAAAATTATATATATAATTGCGATCACGATGAACAAGATGCATAGGATAATACTTTTGATGAAATTCCAATTTCAATCTTCTATAGTTCCATGATCTCGTATCATCACATAGCCTATACCATGTCAATGCATCTCCCTTCAAAGATAAAGGGAAGAACTTCTTCTTAACAACATCATCGGGGTATACCTGCAAGCTTAAATAGTCCACAAACTTCATCCACATATATTAGGTGCTCATCAGGATGCTTTGTTCCATCTCCTACATAAGGATTAGCTAGCAGTTTTTCCATCATACCCGAAGGAAATTCAAAGGGAACATTTTCATATTCATTTTCAGTAGGTTCACTAGGTTGAGGAGCAACTCTTTGCTCTACTGGTCGGGGTGAAGATACCCCAAACAAGCCCCTCAGAGGATTACTTTCCATAATAACAAGTGACAATAAATTTTAGCACACTATGTAAAATTTTCCTTACCAAATTCCACCAACAAAAGGCGCTTCACTCCCCAGCAACGGCGCCAGAAAAGAGTCTTGATGACCCACAAGTATAGGGGAACTATCGTAGTCCTTTCGGTAAGTAAGAGTGTCGAACCCAATGAGGAGCAGAAGGAAATGATAAGCGGTTTTCAGCAAGGTATTCTCTGCAAGTACTGAAATAAGTGGTAACAGATAGTTTTGTCATAGGATAATTTGTAATGAGCAACAAGTAACAAAGAAAATAAAGTGCAGCAAGGTGGCCCAATCCTTTTTGTAGCAAAGGACAAGCCTAGACAAACTCTTATAATAGCAAAAGCGCTCCCGAGGACACATGGGAATATCGTCAAGCTAGTTTTCATCACGTTCATATGATTCGTGTTCGGTACTTTGATAATTTGATATGTGGGTGGACCGGTGCTTGGGTGCTATTCTTACTTGAACAAGCATCCCACTTATGATTAACCTCTATTGCAAGCATCCGCAACTACAACAAAAGTATTAAGGTAAACCTAACCATAGCATGAAACATATGGATCCAAATCAGCCCCTTACGAAGCAACGCATAAACTAGGGTCTAAGATTCTGTCACTCTAGCAACCCATCATCTACTTATTACTTCCCAATGCCTTCCTCTAGGCCCAAATAATGGTGAAGTGTTATGTAGTCGACGTTCACATAACACCACTAGAGGATAGACAACATACATCTCATCAAAATATCGAACGAATACCAAATTCACATGACTACTAAAAGCAAGACTTCTCCCATGTCCTCAGGAACAAACGTAACTACTCACAAAGCATATTCATGTTCATAATCAGAGGGGTATTAATATGCATATAGGACCTGAACGTATGATCTTCCACCAAATAAACCAACTAGCATCAACTACAAGGAGTAATCAACACTACTAGCAACCTACTAGTACCAATCCCGGACTTGGAGACAAGAATTGGATACAAGAGATGAACTAGGGTTTTGAGAGGAGATGGTGCTGGTGAAGATGTTGATGGAGATTGCCCTCTCCCGATGAGAGGAGCGTTGGTGATGACGATTGTCGTGGTTCTAAGTCTGACAGTAATGTAGGGGGGTAGAAATGGAGAGGCAAGATCCTAGCTATGGAGTAGGTGTATACACACGAGTTTTACGAGTTTAGGCCCTTCTCGGAGGAAGTAATAGCCCTACGTCTCGGAGCCCGGAGGCGGTCGACTGGATTATGTGTGTAAGAGTTACAGGGGTGCGAACCCTTGACACTGAGGAGGGGGGTGGCTTATATAGAGTTCGCTGGACCCTCCGCCCTCGATTATGCAGGTTAAAGGTACATTAAGATAGGGCGTTACTGGTAACGCCACAAATAAAGTGCTATGATGACCATAAAAGCTACTTAATGTCCGACCGTTTGCGTGCAGAGTGACTTTAGATTTCCTGGCTGTCAAGTGGTTGGCTTCATGGTCGAGTGTCTTCGAGTATGTCGAGTGAAACACTTATGAGTCGAGTGAAAGGTGATTCTTCTAGAGATGTCCTTGGGGAGCGTATCTTGGACGGGTCCATGACCCTACCCTAGGTACATAGCTTCATCATTAGCCCCCGAATGGATCGAGGTTTGAGTGGGGAAGGAGTTGAACATACTTCCGAACCGTCTTCGTGCTACGAGTATAGCTTGCTCTGGATCAATGAACCTAGGTGACGATACCAACTTCTTTTGATCGCCTTGATCCATTCTTTGTTTTCGTCGAGTGAGTTTCTTTACTTGAAGAGCTCCGAGTGACGTAACGGAGTCCATCGACAAGTTGTTACGCAGCCCGCGGATTTCGCGGATTCAAATTCGGGAAGTCGCGGGCGGAGGAGGCCTTGATGTCGGATGGGATAAGGCATAGACGCCTCAATCTCTGCGCCACCTTTTTCGCCACGTATCGCACGCACGACTGTTGCGGGATTTGCCAGGATCGCCCGGGCCTACAAGTCAGTCACTCGGAAGCAACTTCATATAAGGCGCCGGACCGGGGTTTTTGAACAGTGCGTTCTCATTTCCTCCTCTTCCCCAGACTTATCCGCCGCGCTCGCTCTCGTCCCAGTGCCGCTGCTCCGTGTGAGTATCACCGTCGACGATGGTGAAAGAGAAGACGGCGGCCCTGCAGCGGGTGAAGAAAGCGACGACGAAGGCGATGGGGAGGACGACCAGTCAGGGCGGATCTTCATCGAGGCCACTGCCATAGGCTGGATCCAGGGCGACTGGATCCGCTCGACGATTCGCCAAGAAGACCTCGACGACCTGGCCAATGAAGGACTGATCCCCCATGGATCGGCACGGCTTTCGGGGAAGGAGTCCGAGCCGTAGCCTCAGGAGGGTGAGTGCATTCTCTTGGCCACCCATGTCGACCGCGGGTTTTCCTTGCCTCCCCACCCTTTCTTTCGGGGATTTCTGAATTTCTTTGGGGCACAACTCCACCACTTCACTCCCAACACAATCGTGTATCTCGTTGCTTTCGTGTCTTTGTGCGAGAATTTCCTGGGCTGTCGGCCTCATTGGGGCCTTTTCAAGCACATTTTCACCTGTCGCTCCCAGACGGTGAAAAAGGCCAATCCGAGTGACGAGAGAACACAAGTGATTCAGATGTGTGGGGGTCTTGGGGTTCAGATGAGAGGGACTTTTCCGGCCATGATCTTATCCGACTCGGTCCGCGGATGGCAGTCGACCTTGTTTTACTGCAAAGACCAGCCGACCGGACTCCCTCCTTTTTCCATGGACCGAGTGAGAAAGCCCTCCTCTTTGAAGGTGATCCCGGAAGAGAAGGCGCAGGTTAAGGTACTGGTCGAACGTGTTGTTCAGCTTATCCATGATGGGGTGACTGGTATGGATCTCTGGGAGGTTTTCCTTCGGCGACGCATCCAACCACTTCAAGCTCGAGACCATATGATGTGGATGTATTCGGGCACTGAGGACACCACTCGGATCCACCCGGAGGAGGTCGAGGATGCCACACTAGAGGGGTGGCTGACGAGCATCACTGGGAATAGAGACAACCCTAGGGGAGCCAGGAGAATTCCTCCACTCGATCAGTCCTACGAGTCGGACAAGGTTCAACTCTGAGTTTCCGACTGTAATTTTGACTAGCAGCTATTTATGCTCTGTCGACTGATTTTTGTTCTGCTTGTTTTTCCGCTGTGCTCTTATCAAAATGTACTCAATGCCCAACGGGAGCAAGAGCAAGACCCGGAAGGGGAGGCGAGCGGCGGCGAGAGTGGCGACTGGCATTCTGACGGAGAGGAGAGCGAGGAAAGTGACGACTCAAGCAATGAAGAAGAAGCCGAGCCACCTCCTCGCAGGGAGAGGCGATCCAAGCTTGACCAAGACCGACCGAGCGCCCGTGAAAAAGCGACTACTCAGACTGGCCCGTCTTCAAAGTGCCCTCGGACGTCCTCTCCGGCTCCTACTGAAAAAGCATCCAAGCAGCCCAAAGTTGCAGTGCAGAGGCCTCGGAAGGCGTTGCCGAAGATTAAGATTGAAATCCCCGTCGCTTCTGCGTGAGTGTCTCCCTTTGTATTCACTCGACGTTCTGTGTTGTTTATTTTTTCCTTGATTTGACCAGATGAACTTTGGAACTAGTAGCGCTGCTACTTCCGGGACTTCAGCTTACAGGGATGAGGATGAGGCAATGGAGGATGCGGTCACCTCCAACTGCAGATGCGATTTACGTAGATTCTGTCTTTATTTGGTCGACTCAACTGTAATATATATCATTGGGTGATGCAATTTTGGCGACTGATCTTTGAACAGCTCCCAACGTTATTGACCTTCCCGACGATGATGACGAAGAGCCCGAGAGGCCTTTGACGAGGAAAAATCAGAAAACTCCTGCAGACAAGGTGCCACAACCGACGCCAATAGCTGAACCAGTCGTTCAGGACGCTGGTGATGCCAATCGGGCTTCTGTTACCTTCGCCGTACCACTGTCAAGTGCTCTGCCTTCTTCAACGACTGCTCAAGCTCCTGCCGATCCACCTTCAGTTTTTGCTACCCATCACGTCCCAGAAGACGAAGTGAATGCTGCCAAGGAAGCCATACGCCAAGCAGGTATTATGATGGAGAAGATGAAGATGGTGCGGGATGTCAGTCAGGCCGCCTATGATGCCAGCTCGGCTCTTCAAAGCAATGTTCAGGTCAGCAACACGTCGACTGATTTTCTTGGCTTGCTCTGTTAGGATATGCTACCTGAAAACTCTCTTTCTAAGGATCTTTGCATCTGTGCACCCAGTGGGTGTTTCGACTTGTCACATAGCAAATCCATACTTTGAGCTGAATTTTTGTTATTGAAGTTTTGGACTAGTGGGGGCACACTGAGTGCACCCACTGGGTGTAGTCCCTGAGACTACGGTGGACTGCGGGCAGTCGACTGTAGTCTTAACATTTTAATTCCTTCACTCGATGCAGTCCGCCATGTCGAGTGTAATCGAACCAGTGGGGGCACGCTAAGTGCACCCACTGGGTGTAGTCCCCGAGACCGTGGTCGACTGCTGGCAGTCAACTATGGTCTGAAGAGCTTGTTTGTTGTTGTCTTTCTTCTTTTTTTATATACACTCACGCCGAAAAGGTCTCACCGAGTGTTAACTGAACCAGTGGGGGCACGCTAAGTGCACCCACTGGGTGCAGTCCCCGAGACTATGGTGGACTGTGGGCAGTCGATCGTAGTCTTAGTATTTATTGTCTTTGTCTTTTTTCTCTGTAAAATAACCCATCCTCTCTGATTGCGGAAGTCTTGTGACCTTGGAGCTCGCTTTGCTGACTTGGAAAAGCAGCAAATTCAGCTCGACCTTGACCTGGAGTTGGCCAAGTCACAGCTGCAGAAGGCCAAATACGACGCCAATGGTAAGGAAGCTTTGTCGACTGTTTTGTCTTAGACCCGGATTTCATTCTGCTCTTTCTGAACTGAGCGTTATTTCTCTTCAGAAAAACTGAACCAGGCCCTGTTAAAGAAGGATCACGATCTGGCTGCTGCACAAAAGAAGGCTGAAGACCAAACTGCTCTGGCTCAACAGAAGCTGGCTTCAGTCGGCAAACTGGAGGAGGAGAACGCGAAGATGAAATCTGCTCTGGATGAAGCCAACAAGGAGTTAACCCGCTTGAAGAAGGACAAGGTTAGCTTGAACGAGAAGATGGAAGGCATTGCTCGCATGAGGGATGATCTGAGGAGCCTCGCCAAGAAGTTATTCATCAAGCTTGAAGGTACATATCCCGTTCTGACTGGTTCATCTTTGTCGACTCGGCATACGGATATTGACTCATCCTTGGACTGTGCATGCAGAGTTTCGCCGAAACTTCGAGGAGGAGACTGGGCGAATCGAACCAAATTTGGACCCTGTCAATTCTCCCGTGAAGGACGAAACTGCTATGAACCTGCTCCGACTAGAATCCCGCATCGACGGCGTTGTTGACTATTTGGCTCGACTAAAAGTCACCACATCGCGGATCGACGCAGCACTTTGGCCAGGGGCAACATTCCAGAACGACCTCGAGTCTCTGATGACTCGACTTAACGAGATCCCTGGTCGAGTGCAGGAGTGGAAGAAGTCTTACGCTCGGTGTGTGGTCTTGATGTGGCTCTGTCTTTGGTTCGTGTCCACTGCAAAGAGGCGCGAGAAGATAAGCTGGCAGAAATCAAGGTCGCCAACACCAAGAAGCATGATTTCCGATCCTTTATGGAGACTTTCATTGCTGCCGCCACTCGGATCGCCGATGGTGTCGACCTGGATAAGTTCGTCGAGCCTGCCAGTCCTCCTCTCGTGGAATGAACAAACTTTTATGCCTCACCTTAAATTTGCCTCGGAATGCCGAGTGGATTTTGTAACCATTAAACTCCTTCGGGCTGAGAGCCCGAGTACTTTGATCTGCGGTTTGGAACCTTTAAGATTTATCTGAACTTGTTTTATTTCTGAATATGCTTGCATTTGCCTTCGAGTGGACTTTGCTCTTCACTCGGAATAGTCTTTGTGTTTGAGATGCAGCTCTGAGGTGGAAGATTCAGTCGACCTGCACCTCGTCGTCCTTGCGGATCGGGATGGAGCACACATTGTACTTGTGGTGCAGCTCCGAAGGAGAAGGTAGCAGTCGACCCGCACCTCGTCGTCCTTGCGGATCGGGATGGAGCGCACATTGTACTTGTGGCACAACTCCGAAGGAGAAGGTAGCAGTCGACCTGCACCTCGTCGTCCTTGCGGATCGGGATGTTTTCGAACTTAGGCGAGTACTGGACTACAGCTAAGCCTCCGAGTGAGAGGATTGCTCGTCATTGGGTAGGATTTCTCAAACTTAGGCGAGTGCTTGGACTGCAGCGAAGCCCCCGAGTGAGAGGATTGCTCTTCACTCGGTAGGATTTCTCAAACTTAGGCGAGTACTTGGACTGTAGCTAAGCCCCCGAGTGAGAGGATTGCTCTTCACTCAGTAGGATTTCTCAAACTTAGGCGAGTACTTGACTGCAGCTAAGCCTCCGAGTGGGAGGATTGCTCTTCACTCGGTAGGATTTCTCAAACTTAGGCGAGTACTTGACTGCAGCTAAGCCTCCGAGTGGGAGGATCGCTCACCACTTGGTAGGATTTTTCAAACTTAGGCGAGTACTGGACTGCAGCTAAGCCCCGAGTGGGAGGATCGCTCACCACTCGGTAGGATTTTTCAAACTTAGGCGAGTACTGGACTGCAGCTAAGCCTCCGAGTGGGAGGATCGCTCACCACTCGGTAGGATTTTTTAAACTTAGGCGAGTACTTGGACTGCAGCTAAGCCCCCGAGTGGGAGGCTGGCTCACCACTCGGTAGGATTTTTTAAACTTAGGCGAGTACTTGGACTGCAGCTAAGCCCCCGAGTGGGAGGCTGGCTCACCACTCAGTAGGATTTTTTAAACTTAGGCGAGTACTTGGACTGGAGCTAAGCCCCCGAGTGGGAGGCTGGCTCACCACTCGGTAGGATTTTTTAAACTTAGGCGAGTACTTGGACTGCAGCTAAGTCCCCGAGTGGGAGGCTGGGTCATCACTCGGTAGGATTTTTTTAACTTAGGCGAGTACTAGGACTGCAGCTAAGCCTCCGAGTGGGAGGCTGGCTCACCACTCGGTAGGATTTTCAAGTACTTAGGCGAAACGGATTCGCAGCTCAGCCTCCGAGTGAGAGGCTTGCTCGTCACTCGGTAGGAATTTTTTTTACAAACTTAGGCGAAACGGATTCACAGCTAAGCTACCCACTGGGGGGTTTCTTATGAAAACAAAAGCGACAACAATCACTGGGAAAATTATAACACTCTTGTCTTTGATAAATAAACTACAGAAGTATTTCTTATTCCATCTCATCCGAGTGAGTACTTAAGTATAAAAGGGGCGGAGACGCTCCGCATTCCAAGCTCGAGGCTCATCAATCTGGCGATCGACATTGTAAAGATGGTACGCTCCATTGTGGAGAACTCTGGTGACGATGAAGGGGCCTTCCCAAGTGGGAGCGAGCTTGTGTGGTTTCTATTGATCTACTCGGAGGACCAAGTCTCCTTCTTGGAAGGCTCGACTCTTCACATTTCTGGCATGGAATCGACGCAAGTCTTGCTGATAAATAGTCGATCGGATCAGGGCCATCTCTCTTTCCTCTTCTAAGAGGTCGACTGCGTCCTGCCAGGCTTGTTCTGCTTCATCTTCTGAGTAGAGCTCGACTCGGGGTGCATTGTGAAGCAAGTCACTCGGCAGAACTGCTTCAGCCCCATAGACCAGAAAAAATGGAGTTCGTCCAATTGATGATTAGGGGCCAGTTCTTTTGGGCAATTCTCCCAGAATTGACCCCCTCCCAAGCTTCTCCCAGAATTATCACTTAATATTTTTTTACAATTCCTAGCTAATTAGACCTTAACTAGCTAGGAATTGTAAAAAAACATTAAGTGGCAATTCTGGGAGAATTGACCAAAAGAACTGTCCCTAGGTGTGGTCCTCAAACCCCAAAGAACTGATGGAAGTCCGTCGACCCATGCGCCTGCTGTGTGCTTGAGATCGCGCATCAGTCGGGGTTTCAGTCCTTTGAGAATTAGACCATTTGCTCTTTCCGCTTGTCCATTCGACTGGGGGTGAGCGACTGAAGCGTAGTCGACTCGTGTGCCTTGAGAGGCGCAAAAGGCTCTGAACTTGTCGGAATCGAAGTTTGACCCATTATCAGTGATGATGCTATGCGGAACTCCATATCTGAATATCAACTCTCTGATGAAACTGATAGCAGTGCAAGCATCGAGATTCTTGATAGGCTTAGCTTCAATCCATTTAGTAAACTTGTCGACTGCCACTAGCACGTGAGTGAAGCCGCTCCTGCCAGTTCTCAGTGGTCCAATCATATCCAATCCCCAAACAGCGAAGGGCCAGACGAGTGGAATGGTCTTCAAGGCTGACGCGGGTTTGTGTGACATATTGGAGTAGAACTGACATCCTTCACATTTGTCGACTATCTCTTTCGCCATTTCATTTTCTCTTGGCCAGTAAAATCTCGCTCGGTATGCTTTAGCCACAATGGTCCGAGAGGACGCACGATGACCACAGGTCCCCGAGTGGATATCGTCAAGAATTATTTGACCTTCTTCTGGCGTTATACACTTCGACCGACTCGATCGCGCTTCCTCAGATAACTGTCCCTTTATCACAAGAAAGGCTTTGGATCGACGGACGATCTGTCGAGCCTCTTCTTCATTCTCTGGGAGTTCTTTCCTTAGGATGTACGCGATGTACGGCACCGTCCAGTCGGGAGTGATGACCAAGACTTCCATGATCAAGTCGACCACCGTTGGAACCTCAACTTAAGTCAGATCTGTGGCACTTTTTGGTTGTGGAGCTTCTTCGGTGAAAGGATCCTCTTAAACTGATGGTGTGTGGATGTGTTCCAAAAACACATTGCTGGGAATGGCTTCTCCCTTGGAACCTATTTTTGCCAAATCATCAGCTGCTTGATTTTTCAGACGGGGTATATGATGAAGCTCTAATCCCTCGAATTTCTTCTCTAGCTTTCTCACTGCATTGCAGTAACCAGTCATGGCCGGACTTCTGACGTCCCACTCCTTCATTACTTGATTAACCACCAAATCCGAGTCACCATAGACCATGAGGCAACGGACGCCGAGTGAAATGGCCATACGCAACCCGTACAAAACTGCCTCATATTTAGCTTCATTGTTGGAGGAATCAAAATGAATTTCAAGAACATATCTGAGCTTATCTCCTCGGGAAACTAACACTACCCCAAAGACGGAACCATTCCACATCTTGGAACCATCAAAGAACATGGTCCAAAGGTTCGAGTGAACTTGAGTCGGCAGTTGTTGTTCAATCCACTCGGCGACGAAATCTGCTATTGTTGGAACTTGATGGCTTTCTTTGCCTCAAACTTGATATCTAAGTGAAGGAGTTCAATCGCCCATTTTGCCACTCGACCAGTTGCATCTCTATTTTGCAGAATCTCTGACAATGGAGCGTCGCTGACGACTGTAATGGAATGGCAGAGAAGTAATGTGCAACCTTCTTCGTGGTCATATAAATCCCATATACAAGCTTCTGATAATGAGGATATCTTTGCTTTGACGGAGTCAAAACTTCAGAAACATAATATATTGGGCGCTGAACTTTAAAGGATTTTCCTTCTTCTTCCCGCTCGACCGTAAGTACTGCACTGACAACTTGTCCCGTGGTTGCAATGTAAAGCAACAAAGGCTCTTTGCTGATTGGGGCAGCAAGCACCTGCTGGGTGGAGAGCAGGGCTTTTAGCTCTGCAAACCCTGCACCAGCTTCAGGAGTCCACTCGAACTTGTCTGACTTCTTCATCAGCATGTAAAGAGGCAATGCCTTCTCACCGAGTTGAGAGATGAATCGACTTAAAGCGGCCAAGCAACCAGTAAGCTTCTGGACATCGTGCACACGCACGGGACGTTTCATACGGAGTATAGTACCAACTTTTTCTGGATTGGCGTCGATTCCTCGTTCGGAAACAAGAAAACCGAGTAACTTTCCGCCAGGAACTCCGGATGTGCACTTTGATGGATTAAGATTGATATCATACCTCCTCAGGTTGGCAAATGTTTCAGCAAGGTCAGTCAGCAGGTCGGAACCCTTCCGTGACTTGACCACAATATCATCCATGTATGCTTCACATTCATCGATTTGAGTGAGCAAACACTTCTGAATCATCCTCATGAACGTGGCTCCGGCATTCTTGAGGCCGAATGGCATGGTGACATAACAGAAGCACCTGAATGGAATGATGAAAACTGTTTTGATCTCGTCGGGTCCATACAGACGGATCTGATGGTAACCGGAATAGGTGTCTAAAAAAGACAGGCGCTCATATCCCGCAGTCGAGTCGACTATTTGGTCGATGCGGGGGAGAGGAAAATGATCTTTCGGGCAGGCCCGATTGATATGCTTGAAGTCAATGCACATGCGAAGTGACTTGTCCTTCTTGGGGACCATGACGACATTGGCGAGCCACTTGGAGTGGTAAATCTATCGTATAAACTCCGCTGCAAGGAGTCGAGCCACTTCCTCGCCAATGGCCTTTCTCTTCTGGACGGCGGACCGTCGAAGATGTTCTTTGACAGGTTTCACTTTTGGGTCGACTTCAGAGACGGTGCTCAGCCAGCCCACAGGAACACCCGGCATGTCAGAAGGCTTCCATGCGAAGATGTCCCAGTTCTCACGGAGGAACTGGGTGAGCGCTTCTTCCTATTTGGAGTCGAGTGTTGTTGAGATATGGGTCAGAGCAGCATTGGAGTCGGTTGGGTGAATGTGAATCTGCTTTGTCTCACCGGACAACTGAAACGCTGATTCCGTAGCGAGCTTCTTGGCTTGCAACAAATCACTCGGGTGTGCAGTTTTCTGGTATTCCTGCAGCTCTACCACTGCCACCTGAGCATCGGCGATCTTAGAGCCTTTCTAAAACACTCTCATCGCTTTCTTCGATTGCGGTGACTGTGATCACACCTTTGGGGCCTGGCATCTTCAGTTTAAGGTATACATAACATGGTCGAGCCATGAAACGTGCATACGCCGGCCTTCCCAGAATAGCGTGATAAGCACTCTGGAAATCCACGACTTCAAACGTCAATTTTTCTTTGCGGAAATTCTTGGGAGTCTCAGAAAACCACATCAAGAGCAATCTGACCGAGTGACTCAACCTTCTTTCCAGGAATGACTCCATGGAAACTCATGTTGCTAGTACTGAGCCTGGACATCGGAATGCCCATCCCTTTCAACGTCTCTGCATACAGTATATTCAGACCACTGCCACCATCCATCAAAACTTTAGTCAGTCGAGTGCCTTCGACAACTGGGTCGACCACCAAAGCTTGCCTCCTAGGGGTGGCTATGTGCGTCGGGTGGTCAGACTGGTCGAATGTGATGGCAGTCTGAGACCATTTCAAATAACTGGGTGTCGCCGGAGCGACCATATTCACCTCTCGGTTGATAACTTTCAATCGACTTTTGCTTTCAACGTCAGCAAAAATCTGTTGGGTAACGCAGTAATTTCAAAAAAATTCCTACGCACACACAGGACCATGGTGATGGCATAGCAACGAGAGGGGAGAGTATTGTCTACGTACCCTCGTAGACCAAAGCGGAAGCGATCACAACATAGAGGAAGTAGTCGACGTTCTCCTCGCGATCCAGCGATCCCAGGCTGCCATTACTCGGCGCCTCGAGTTCTTGGCACACGCTCAGCTCGATGACGCTCCTCGGGCTCCGATCCGGCAAAGCTCCAGGAGAGGGAGTTCCGTCAGACGACGGGCGTGGTGATGATCTTGATGTTCTACCGACGCAGGCTTCGCCTAAGCACTGCTATGATATGACCGAGGTGGAATATGGTGGAGGGGGCACCGCTGCTGCTAAGGAACGATCTCAAGGATCAACTTGTGTGTTCTAGGGTGCCCCCTACCCCGTATATAAAGGAGGGAGAGAGGAGGTGGCCGGCCTCAAGGGGGGCGCCATAGGGAGGAAACCTACTCCAAGTAGGTTTCCTCTCTTTCCTTATCTTATTTGGAGGGGAAGGAAGGAGTACTAGTATTAGGAAGTAGTACTAGTAGTAGGAATAGGAAGAGGGGAAGGAGAAAGGAAAGGGGGCCGGCCCCCTCCCCAGTCGGATTGGGCTTGGGGGCGCGCCTCCCTTGTTCCTTCTCCCTTCCTCCTACATGGGCCCAATAAGGCCCATATACCTCCGGGGGTTCGGTAACCTCCGGAGCTCCAAACTTCTCCGAAACCTTTCCGTGTCCAAATATATCAGTCCAATATATTAATCTTTATGTCTCGACCATTTCTAGACTCCTCGTCATGTCCGTGATCATATCCGGGACTCCGAACAACCTTCGGTACATCAAAATACATAAACTCATAATATAACTATCATCGAAACCTTAAGCGTGCGGACCCTACGGTTCGAGAATAATGTAGACATGACCGAGACATGTCTCCGGTCAATAACCAATAGCGGGACCTGGATGCCCATATTGGTTCCTACATTTTCTACTGAAGATCTTTATCGGTCGGACCGCATAACAACATACGTTGTTCCCTTTGTCATCGGTATGTTACTTGCCCGAGATTTGATCGTCGGTATCCAATACCTAGTTCAATCTCGTTACCTGCAAGTCTCTTTACTCGTTACGTAATGCATCATTCCGTAACTAACTCATTAGCTACATTGCTTGCAAGGCTTATAGTGATGTGCATTACCGAGGGGGCCCAGATACCTCTCCGACGATCGGAGTGACAAAACCTAATCTCGAAATACGCCAACCCAACATGTACCTTTGGAGACACCTGTAGTACTCCTTTATAATCACCCGATTACGTTGTGACGTTTGGTAGCACCTAAAGTGTTCCTCCGTAAACGGGAGTTGCATAATCTCATAGTTACAGGAACATGTATAAGTCATGAAGAAAGCAATAGCAACATACTAAGCGATCAAGTGCTAGGCTAACGGAATGGGTCATGTCAATCGATCATTCTCCTAATGATGTGATCCCGTTAATCAAATGACAACTCATGTCTATGGTTAGGAAACATAACCATCTTTGATTAACGAGCTAGTCAAGTAGAGGCATACTAGTGACACTTTGTTTGTCTATATATTCACACATGTATTATGTTTAGGTTAATACAATTCTAGCATGAATAATAAACATTTATCATGAAATAAGGAAATAAATAATAACTTTATTATTGCCTCTAGGGCATATTTCCTTGATCTCCCACTTGCACTAGAGTCAATAATCTAGTTCACATCATCATGTGATTCAACACTAATATTCACATCTGTATGTGATTAACACCCATAGTTCTCATCGTTATGTGACCAACACCCAAAGGGTTTACTAGATTCAGTAATCTAGTTCACATTGCTATGTGATTAACACCCAAAGAGTACTAAGGTGTGATCATGTTTTGCTTGTGAGAGAATCTTAGTCAACGGGTCTTTCATATTCAGATCCGTTATGTATTTTGCAATTTTCTATGTCTACAATGCTCTTGCGGAGCTACTCTAGCTAATTGCTCCCACTTTCAATATGTATCTAGATCGAGACTTAGAGTCATCCAGATCGGTGTCAAAACTTGCATCGACGTAACCCTTTACGCATTTAATCTTTGTCACTTCCATAATCGAGAAACATTTCCTTAGTCCTCACTAAGGATGTTCTTGACCAATGTCGATGATCTACTCCTAGATCACTATTGTACTCCTTGCCAAATTCAGAGCAAGGTATACAATAGGTCCGGTACATAGCATAGCATACTTTATAGAACCTATGGTCGAGGTATAGGGAATGACTTTCATTCTCTTTTCTATTTTCTGTTGTGGTCGGGATTTGAGTCTTACTCAATTTCACACCTTTTGCAACACAGGCAAGAACTTTTCTTTGACTGTTCCATTTTGAACTTCTTCAAAATATTGACAAGGTATGTACTTATTGAAAAACTTATCAAGCGTTTTTTATCTATCTCAATAGATCTTGATGCTCAATTTGTACGCAGCTTCTCCGAGGTCCTTCTTTGAAAAACTCCTTTCAAATACTCCTTTATGCTTTGCAGAATAATTCTACATTATTTCCGATCAACAATATGTCATTCACATATACTTATCAGAAATGTTGTAGTGCTCCCACTCACTTTCTTGTAAATACAGGGCTTCTCCAAAAGTCATGTATAAAACCATATGCTTTGATCACACTATCAAAGCGTTTATTCCAACTCCGAGATGCTTGCACCAGTCCATAGATGGATCATTTGGAGCTTGCACATTTTGTTAGCTCCTTTAGGATTGACAAAACCTTCTGGTTGCATCATATACAACCCTTCTTTAATAAATCCATTAAAGAATGTAGTTTTGACATCCATTTGCCAGATTTAATAAAATGTGGCAATTGCTAACATGATTCGGACAGACTTAAGCATTGCTACAGTTGAGAAAATCTCATTGTAGTCAACACCTTGAACTTGTCGAAAACCTTTCTGCGACAAGTTGAGCTTTGTAGATAGTAATACTACTATCAGCATTTGTCTTCCTCTTGAAGATCCATTTATATAATATGGCTTGCCGATCATCGGGCAACTCCATCAAAGTCCACACTTTGTTCTCATACATGGATCCCATCTCAGATTTCATGGTCTCAAACCATTTCATGAATCTGGGCTCATCATCGCTTCCTCATAGTTCGTAGGTTCATCATGGTCTAGTAACATGACTTCCGAACACGATTACCATACCACTGCAGTGCGGATTTTGCTCTGGAAGACCTACGAGGTTTGGTAGCAACTTGATCTGAAGTTTCATGATCATCATCATTAACTTCTTCACTAATTGGTGTAGGAATCACTTTGGAACTGATTTACGTGATGAACTACTTTCCAATAAGGGAGAAGGTATAATTACCTCATCAAGTTCTACTTTCCTCCCACTCACTTCTTTCGAGAGAAACTTCTTCTCTAGAAAGGATCCATCTTAGCAACGAAAAACTTGCCTTCGGATTTGTGATAGAAGGTGTACCCAATAGTTACCTTTGGGTATTTTATGAAGACGCACTTCTCCGATTTGAGTTCGAGCTTATCAGGTGAAAACTTTTTCACATAAGTATCAAAACTCCAAACTTTTAAGAAACGACAGCTTAGGTTTATTGTTAAACCATAGTTCATACGGTGTCGCCTCAACGGATTTAGATGGTGCCCTATTAAACGTGAATGCAGCTGTCTCTAATGCATAACCCCAAAGCGATAGTGGTAAACTGATAAGAGACATCATAGATCGCACCATATCCAATAAAGTGCGGTTACGACTTTCGGACACACCATTATGTTGTGGTGTTCCATATGGCGTGAGTTGAAAACTATTTCACATTGTTTCAAATGAAGACAAAACTCGTATCTCAAATATTTATCTCCACGATCAGATCGCAGAAACTTTATTTTCTTGTTACGATGATTTTCCACTTCACTCTGAAATTCTTTGAACTTTTCAATTATTTCAGACTTATGTTTCATCAAGTAGATATACCCATATTTGCTCAAATCATTTTGTGAAGGTCAGAAAATAACGATACTTGCCACGAACATCAACACTCATTGAATCGCATACATCGGTATGTATTATTTCCAAATAAGTCAGTAGCTTGTTCCATTGTTCCGGAGAACGGAGTTTTAGTCATCTTGCCCAAAAGGCACGGTTCGCAAGCATCAAATGATTCATAATCAAGTGATTCCAAAAGTCCATCAGCATGGAGTTTTCTTCAAGCGCTTTACACCAATATGACCTAAACGGCAGTGCCGCAAATAAGTTGCACTATCATTATTAACTTTGCATCTTTTGGTTTCAATATTATGAATATGTGTATCACTATGATCGAGATCCAATGAACCATTTTCATTGGGTGTGTAACCATATAAGGTTTTATTCATGTAAACAGAACAACAATTTATTCTCTTACTTAAATGAATAACCGTATTGCAATAAACATGATCAAATCATATTTATGCTCAACACCAAATAACACTTATTTAGGTTCCACACTAATCCCGAAAGTATAGGGAGTGTGCGATGATGATCATATCAATCTTGGAACTACTTCCAACACTCATCGTCACTTCCCCTTCAACTAGTTTCTGTTCATTCAGTAACTCCGTTTCAAGTTACTACTCTTAGCAACTATACCGTATCAAATACCGAGGGGTTGCTATGAACACTAGTAAAATACACATCAATAATCTGTATATCAAATAAACCTTTGTACACTTAGCCATCCTTCTTAACCACCAAATATTCACGGTGCGAACCGAATCCAGTGACCAGTTCCATTGCAGCAAAAGTACTTAGTCTCAGGCTTAGGTCCAGACTTGGGCTTCTTCACTCGAGCAGCAACTTGCTTGCCGTTCCTTTTGAAGTTCCCCTTCTTCCCTTTGCAATTTTCCTTGAGATTAGTGGTCTTGTCAATCATCAACACTTGATGCTCTTTCTTGATTTCTACCTTCGTTGATTTCAACATCACGAAGAGCTCGGGAATCGTTTTCGTCATCCCCTGCATACTATAGTTCATCACGAAGTTCTAGTAACTTAGTGATGGTGACTAGAGAATTACATCAATCACTATCTTATCCGGAAGATTAACTCCCACTTGATTCAAGCGATTGAAGTATTGAGACAATCTGAGCACATGCTCACTAGTTGAGCGATTCTCCTCCATCTTTTAGCTATAGAACTTGTTGGAGACTTCATATCTCTCAACTCGGGTATTTGCTTGAAATATTAACTTCAATTCCTGGAACATCTCATATGGTCCATGACGTTCAAAACGTCTTTGAAGTCCCGATTCTAAGCCGTTAAGTATGGTGCACTAAACTATCAAGTAGTCATCATATTGAGCTAGCCAAACGTTCATAACGCCTGCATACGCTCTCGCAATAGATCTGTCACCTAGCGGTGCATTAAGGACATAATTCTTACATGCGGCATTGAGGATAAACCTCGGATCACGGATCCAATCCGCATCATTGCTACTAACATTATTCAACACAATTTTCTCTACGAACATAAGAAAATAAACATATGAAAGCAACAACGCGAGCTATTGATCTACAACATAATTTGCAAAAAAACTACCAGGACTAAGTTCATGATAAATTAAAGTTCAATTAATCATATTACTCCAGAACTCCCACTTAGATAGACATCTCTCTAGTCATCTAAGTGATCACGTGATCCAAATCAACTAAACCATGTCCGATCATCACGTGAGATGGAGTAGTTTCAATGGTGAACATCACTATGTTGATCATATCTACTATATGATTCACGTTCGACCTTTCGGTCTCCGTGTTCCGAGGCCATATCTGTTATATGCTAGGCTCGTCAAGTTTAACTCGAGTATTCTGCGTGCGCAACTGTTTTGCACCCGTTGTATTTGAACGTAGAGCCTATCACACCCGATCATCACGTGGTGTCTCAAAGACGAAGAACTTTCGCAACGGTGCATACTCAGGGAGAACACTTCTTGATAATTTTAGTGAGAGATCATCTTATAATGCTACCGTCAAACAAAGCAAAATAAGATGCATAAAGGATAAACATCACATGCAATCAATATAAGTGATATGACATGGCTATCATCATCTCGTGCTTGTGATCTCCATCTCCGAAGCACCGTCGTGATCACCATCGTCACCGGCGCGACACCTTGATCTCCATCGTAGCATCGTTGTCGTTTACGCCATCTATTGCTTCCACGACTATCGCTACCGCTTAGTGATAAAGTAAAGCAATTACATGCGTTGCATTTCATACAATAAAGCGACAACCATATGGCTCCACCGATTGCCGATAACTTCGGTTACAAAACATGATCATCTCATACAATAAAATATAGCATCACGTCTTGACCATATCACATCACAACATGCCTGCAAAAACAAGTTAGACGTCCTCTACTTTGTTGTTGCAAATTTTACGTGGCTGCTACGGGCTTAAGCAAGAACCAATCTTACCTACGCATCAAGACCACAACGATACTTCGTCAAATAGACTCCGTTTTAACCTTCTCAAGGACCGGGTGTAGCCACACTCGGTTCAACTAAAGTGAGAGAGACAGACACCCGCCAGCCACCTTTAAGCACGAGTGCTCGTAACGGTGAAACCAGTCTCGAGTAAGAGTACGCGTAATGTCGGTCCGGGCCGCTTCATCTCACAATACAGCTGAACCAAAGTATGACTTGCTGGTAGTCAGTATGAATTTTATCGCCCACAACTCACTTGTTTTCTACTCGTGCATATAACATCAACGCATAAAACCAGGCTCGATACCACTTTGTTGGGTAACGCAGTAATTTCAAAAATTTCCTACGCACACGGGACCATGGTGATGGCATAGCAACGAGAGGGGAGAGTATTGTCTACGCACTCGTAGAGACCAAAGCGGAAGCGATCACAACGTAGAGGAAGTAGTCAGACGTTCTCCTCGCGATCCAGCCGATCCCAAAGTCTGCCGTTACTCCGGCGCCCGAGTTCTTGGCACACGCTCAGCTCGATGACGCTCCTCGGGCTCCGATCCAAAGCAAAGCTCCGGGAGAGGGAGTTCCACAAGACGATGGCGTGGTGATGATCTTGATGTTCTACCGACGCAGGGCTTCGCCTAAGCACTGCTATGATATGACCGAGGTGGAATATGGTGGAGGAGGGCACCGCACACGGCTAAGGAACGATCTCAAGGATCAACTTGTGTGTTCTAGGGTGCCCCTCACCCCGTATATAAAGGAGGAGAGAGGAGGTGGCCGGCCTCAAGGGGCGCGCCATAGGGAGGGAAACCTACTCCAAGTAGGTTTCCCTCTCTTTCCTTATCTTATTTGGAGGGGAAGGAAGGAGTACTAGTATTAGGAAGTAGTACTAGTAGTAGGAATAGGAAGAGGGGAAGGAGAAAGGAAGGGGGGCCCCCCCTCCCCAATTCGGATTGGGCTGGGGGGGGCGCGCCCCCCTTCCTTGTTCCTTCTCCCTTCCTCCTACATGGGCCCAATAAGGCCCATATACCTCCCGGGGGTTCAGTAACCTCCTGAGCTCCAAACTTCTCCGGAACCTTTCCGGTGTCCAAATATATCCGTCCAATATATTAATCTTTATGTCTCGACCATTTCGAGACTCCTCGTCATGTCCGTGATCATATCCGGGACTCAACAACCTTGGTACATCAAAATACATAAACTCATAATATAACTCATCATCGAAACCTTAAGCGTGCGGACCCTACGGTTCGAGAATAATGTAGACATGACCGAGACATGTCTCCGGTCAATAACCAATAGCGGGACCTGGATGCCCATATTGGTTCCTACATTTTCTACGAAGATCTTTATCGGTCAGACCGCATAACAACATACGTTGTTCCCTTTGTCATCGGTATGTTACTTGCCCGAGATTTGATCGTCGGTATCCAATACCTAGTTCAATCTCGTTACCGGCAAGTCTCTTTACTCGTTACGTAATGCATCATTCCGTAACTAACTCATTAGCTACATTGCTTGCAAGGCTTATAGTGATGTGCATTACCGAGAGGGCCCAGAGATACCTCTCCGACGATCGGAGTGACAAAACCTAATCTCGAAATACGCCAACCCAACATGTACCTTTGGAGACACCTGTAGTACTCCTTTATAATCACCCAGTTACGTTGTGACGTTTGGTAGCACCCAAAGTGTTCCTCCGTAAACGGAGTTGCATAATCTCATAGTTACAGAACATGTATAAGTCATGAAGAAAGCAATAGCAACATACTAAACGATCAAGTGCTAGGCTAACGGAATGGGTCATGTCAATCAGATCATTCTCCTAATGATGTGATCCCGTTAATCAAATGACAACTCATGTCTATGGTTAGGAAACATAACCATCTTTGATTAACGAGCTAGTCAAGTAGAGGCATACTAGTGACACTTTGTTTGTCTATATATTCACACATGTATTATGTTTCCGGTTAATACAATTCTAGCATGAATAATAAACATTTATCATGAAATAAGGAAATAAATAATAACTTTATTATTGCCTCTAGGGCATATTTCCTTCAAAATCATCAGGGTGGAATTGACCTGGGAGTATCCATCATCACTATCTTCCTTGTTCTCAACTTTGTCCGACTCCTTTTCCTTATCTTTGGGTTGTTTCCCCTGGAACTGCTGGATCAAGAGCCGACACTGTCGAGTGGTATGCTTTGGGTAAATGAGTTTACCCTCTTCATCTTTCTTTGTGTGAATGTGGTATGGCAAGTCTAACACACCGTTTCCGTCTTGATCCTTCACTTTCTTGGGGTTCCAAGGCCCTTTGGGCTTCCCCTTAAACTTTCCTTGAGTCACGGCCAAGGCTTCTCCAGGAGTAGCTGGCTCGGCTTTCCGCTTCTGCTTCCGACTGGAGTTCCCTCCTCCGGTTTCGTGGGAGACTGACTTGTGCTTGCCACTCCGGAGCCGATCCTCTTCTTCACCATTGGCATACTTGGTGGAAATCTCCATCATTCGACTCAGAGACATGTCTCCGGTTCGACCGAATTTCAAGTTTAGCTCAGATTTTAACGCCTTCTTCCTTGAAGGCACAGACTGCCTGGTGATCAGATACATTCTCTACTGTGTGATGCAACGTGATCCATCTCTGGATGTAATCTCTCAAGGTTTCATTTGTCTTATGCACACAAGATTGCAATTCTGTCAACCCTGCTGTTCGCTTGCAGGTCCCTTCAAATGTTCTGACAAACACTCGGGAAAGATCTTCCCAAGTGTAAATGTTGTTGGGTGCTAACTGGTTCAGCCACGCTCTGGCCGAGACCTCCAACATAAGAGGCAGGTGTTTCATGACCACTTCATCATTACCGCCGCCAATCTGAACAGCCACTCGGTAGTCCTCTAGCCAAGTATCAGGTTTGGACTCACCAGTGAACTTACTGACTCCAGTCGCCAACCTGAAGTTGGGAGGAATCACTTTGTGTACGATGGATCTGCTGAAGCACTCGGTCTGAGACGTACACTCTGCTTTGGTGGGTACATCCTGTCATGACCCCCTCGGTGAGCCCTGTTTCATCGACCAAACCACGAACGAGAATGGATCTCGCATCAAAGCCTGATTCTCCGGGGTCGACCGGAATCCTTCGCCCAAAGACTGTGAGGGTGTACGTCATCCTCATTGCCGAGGCACGTATGACCCACTCCTTGGGGGAGGGGTGGGCGCTCGACGTCGATCATCGCGATCGAATCGGTGACCATACTGCTCACGGTTCCTATACTGATCTCGCCGGTCTTCACGCCCCTCACGCCTCGGGGGCGATCTTCGGCTATGAGCCGACTGAACTGTATATGCAACAACGGATTTGCTATGGATCCTATTCCGCGACTGTGATACAGCTGAATTCCGGTCTCCTGCTGCCCGAAGTAATGCTCTGATCTGCAACAAGCCTCTGCCAGCCTCGGACTGGGACGGCTGAATCGACTCTGCTATACGGGTCGCAGCTGCTAGATTTTGAATCGGAGTTCGATATACCTGAGTCGTTGGTGGAAAGAGTTGAGTCGACTGGATTCTGGAACCCGTTGTCGCGCACGCTCATCGAGTACTCGCTGGAGGTTCTCCAGTCGAGTGCGCTCAGCCAAGTTGGCCAAGCGCGCGTCCTCTAAAGCATGAGCCTCAGGGGTTTCTCCAATGATAGGAGTGTGCAGCGCATCCATGTTCCGTGGCGAAGTTCTTCCCTCTGCTTGAAGTGAGGGGCTCGGGAGATAGTCTTCATGGGCATGCGACGGATCGCCTCCGTCGCCGCCGCGTCGGTCTTGAGGAAAGCTGGGAGGACTGCGTGGTCCATCGACCATCAGAACCTCCGCCGCTGGATCACTGCTGTCGCACTCGGATGCAGTCTCTGCGGAGCCAGTCGAATAGGCCGTAGAGAGATTCGTCGGGCTCGATCGCTGCGACTTGGGGGGTGGCCGACTGGCGAGCCACCGCGTGCCTCACCCACCGCTGAAGTCTCGACCGACCGGAGCACTTGCGCCGGCGGGAAACAGGGAGGGAGTACGACACAGGGGCCGACCAATACTTGGTCGACGGCTGCCGCAGGAGGACGCCGCGGACGCACGCGTGAAAGTGCGTCGCCCCGCGGATAGGGAGCGCGTCGATGTCGAGCGGAGCCTCCTGAAGCCAAGCGGAGTCGTCGGCGATGAACGTGAGCGCGCCGAGATGGATCTCGTAGTCCTCAAACAAAACTCCGCCTCAAACCATGATGAAGGAGATCGGAAGAATCACAACTTCTCCAATAAGTCGCTAAGACACCTGCCCCACGGTGGGCGCCAACTGTCGTGGTTCTAAGTCTGACAGTAATGTAGGGGGGTAGAAATGGAGAGGCAAGATCCTAGCTATGGAGTAGTTGTATACACACGAGTTTTACGAGTTCAGGCCCTTCTCGGAGGAAGTAATAGCCCTATGTCTCGGAGCCCGGAGGTGGTCAACTGGATTATGTGTGTAAGAGTTACAGGGGTGCGAACCCTTGACACTGAGGAGGGGGTGGCTTATGTAGAGTTCGCCAGACCCCTCCGGCCCTCAGTTATGCAGGGTTAAAGGTACATTAAGATAGGGCGTTACTGGTAACGCCACAAATAAAGTGCTATGATGACCATAAAAGCTACTTAATGTCCGACCGTTTGCGTGCAGAGTGACTTTAGATTTCCTGGCTGTCGAGTGGTTGGCTTCATGGTCGAGTGTCTTCGAGTCTGTCGAGTGAAACACTTATGAGTCGAGTGAAAGGTGATTCTTCTAGAGATGTCCTTGGGGAGGGTATCTTGGACGGGTCCATGACCCTACCCTAGGTACATAGCTTCATCATTAGCCCCCGAATGGATCGAGGTTTGAGTGGGGAAGGAGTTGAACATACTTCCGAACCGTCTTCGTGCTACGAGTATAGCTTGCTCTGGATCAATGAACCTAGGTGACGATACCAACTTCTTTTTCAGTCGCCTTGATCCATTCTTTGTTTTCGTCGAGTGAGTTTCTTTACTTGAAGAGCTCCGAGTGACAGAACGGAGTCCATCTGACAAGTTGTTCTGCAGCCCGCGGATTTCGCGGGATTCGAATTTCGGGAAGTGCGCGGGGCGGAGGAGGCCGCAGTAATCGGATGGGATAAGGCAGAGATGCCTCGATCTCTGCGCCACCTTTTTCGCCACGTATCACGCTGCGATCGCTATGCGGATTTGACAGGATCGCCCGGGCCTACAAGTCGATCACCGGAAGCAACTTCATATAAGGCGCCGGACCGTGGTTTTTGAACAAAGGCGTTCTCATTTCCTCCTCTTCCCCAGACTTATCCGCCGCGCTCGCTCTCGTCCCAGTGCCGCTGCTCCGTGTGAGTATCACCATCGACGATGGTGAAAGAGAAGACGGCGGCCCTGCAGCGGGTGAAGAAAGCGACGGCGAAGGCGATGGGGAGGACGACCAGTCGGGGCGGATCTTCATCGAGGGCCAGCCTGCCGCAGGGCTGGATCCAGGATGACTGGATCCGCTCGATGATTCGCCAAGAAGACCTCGACGACCTGGCCAATGAAGGACTGATCCCCCATGGATCGGCACGGCTTTCGGGGAAGGAGTCCGAGCCGCAGCCTCAGGAGGGTGAGTGCGTTCTCTTGGCCACCCATTTCGACCGCGGGTTTTCCTTGCCTCCCCACCCTTTCTTTCGGGGATTTCTGAATTTCTTTGGGGCACAACTCCACCACTTCACTCCCAACACAATCGTGTATCTCGCTGCTTTCGTGTCTTTGTGCGAGAATTTCCTGGGCTGTCAGCCTCATTGGGGCCTTTTCAAGCACATTTTCACCTGTCGCTCCCAGACGGTGAAAAAGGCCAATCCGAGTGACGAGAGAACACAAGTGATTCAGATGTGTGGGGGTCTTGGGGTTCATATGAGAGGGAAAAGTTCTTTTCCGGCCATGATCTTATCCGACTCGGTCCGCGGATGGCAGTCGACCTTGTTTTACTGCAAAGACCAGCCGACGCCAGGGCAGCCGACCGGACTCCCTCCTTTTTCCATGGACCGAGTGAGAAAGCCCTCCTCTTTGAAGGTGATCCCGGAAGAGAAGGCGCAGGTTAAGGTACTGGTCGAACGTGTTGTTCAGCTTATCCATGATGGGGTGTTGGTATGGATCTCTGGGAGGTTTTCCTTGGCGACGCATCCAACCACTTCAAGCTCGAGACCATATGATGTGGATGTATTCGGGCACTGAGGACACCACTCGGATCCACCCGGAGGAGGTCGAGGATGCCACACTAGAGGGGTGGCTGACGAGCATCACTGGGAACAGAGACAACCCTAGGGGAGCCAGGAGAATTCCTCCACTCGATCAGTCCTACGAGTCGGACAAGGTTCAACTCTGAGTTTCCGACTGTAATTTTGACTATGCAGCTATTTATGCTCTGTCGACTGATTTTTGTTCTGCTTGTTTTTCTGCCAGGCTCTTATCAAAATGTACTCAATGCCCAACGGGGAGCAAGAGCAAGACCCGGAAGGGGAGGCGAGCGGCGGCGAGAGTGGCGACTGGCATTCTGACGGAGAGGAGAGCGAGGAAAGTGACGACTCAAGCAATGAAGAAGAAGTCGAGTCACCTCCTCGCAGGGAGAGGCGATCCAAGCTTGACCAAGACCGACCGAGCGCCCGTGAAAAAGCGACTACTCAGACTGGCCCGTCTTCAAAGTGCCCTCGGACGTCCTCTCCGGCTCCTACTGAAAAAGCGTCCAAGCAGCCCAAAGTTGCAGTGCAGAGGCCTCGGAAGGCGTTGTCAAGATTAAGATTGAAATCCCGTAAACCTGCGTGAGTGTCTCCCTTTGTATTCACTCGACGTTCTGTGATGTTTATTTTTTCCTTGATTTGACCAGATGAACTTTGGAACTAGTAGCGCTGCTACTTCCGGGACTTCAGCTTACAGGGATGAGGATGAGGCAATGGAGGATGCAGTCACCTCCAATCTCTGCAGAAGGAAATGATAAGCGGTTTTCAGCAAGGTATTCTCTGCAAGTACTGAAATAAGTGGTAACAGATAGTTTTGTCATAGGATAATTTGTAATGAGCAACAAGTAACAAAGAAAATAAAGTGCAGCAAGGTGGCCCAATCCTTTTTGTAGCAAAGGACAAGCCTAGACAAACTCTTATAATAGCAAAAGCGCTCCCGAGGACACATGGGAATATCGTCAAGGTAGTTTTCATCACGTTCATATGATTCGCGTTCGGTACTTTGATAATTTGATATGTGGGTGGACCGGTGCTTGGGTGCTATTCTTACTTGAACAAGCATCCCACTTATGATTAACCTCTATTGCAAGCATCATAACTACAACAAAAGTACTAAGGTAAACCTAACCATAGCATGAAACATATGGATCCAAATCAGCCCCTTACGAAGCAACGCATAAACTAGGGTCTAAGATTCTATCACTCTAGCAACCCATCATCTACTTATTACTTCCCAATGCCTTCCTCTAGGCCCAAATAATGGTGAAGTGTTATGTAGTCGACGTTCACATAACACCACTAGAGGATAGACAACATACATCTCATCAAAGTATCGAACAAATACCAAATTCACATGACTACTAAAAGCAAGACTTCTCCCATGTCCTCAGGAACAAACGTAACTACTAAAAGCAAGACTTCTCCCAAGACCGCGGGCGCAAACGTCACCGCGAAAAATGAGCCATGGGTACTGGCTTCCCAAGTGGACCAATGCTTCTTCATTACCAACCCGCCAAAGCCCAGTCGTGTTGTCGTGAGGAGAGGCAAAAGGAAGATCATCGGAATGGATGGAGTAGCCAATGAGCAAGACTTCGACAAGTACTGGCGACCGAGGATCGAACATGACGACGATGATGAAGTAGCAGCATACACCACAAGAAGAAGCAGGACCACCCTACCTAAAGGACGTCCGTTCCACAGAAGAACTCCATTTGTGAAAAAGAAGGGCAAGAAGATTGTGAACAGATAGCTTGCTAAGATCGATTGTATTTAAATCGTAGCCTTCATTTCTCGATTGTATTTCATGGTACTTTTTGAACTATCATGAATATTTTTAATTTCATGGACACTCGATCTCGATCCCCTCCATCTCGATCGCTATCCCACCTCGCCAGATCCGGTCCCCTCGCCGAGCACCCCCAGACCACCGGCCGCCGCCAAACCCCGCACCCTCGATTCCCCTACTCAACCGCCGTGCGACCCCGCACCCAGCACCGTCTAATAAAAATAATAAGTATGAAACAGCTTTTTAAATGCTACTGTCTTATAAAAAATATTACTGTTATTATTTAAACAAGTTTGAACATATTTAAACATAAATAAGTATCAAACAGCTTTTAAATGCTAAAAAAATTGTGGAGCCTCGAGTCGAACCCAAGACCTCTGGTGTGAGAATCTGGCGGTGACCAGTCGAGCTAGTAGAATGGGCTTGACATGGATAGGTTACGGTACTACATAATCTTTCGGCTCGAGTTGAAATAAAAAATACTAATGGCGCACTGCTGAGGTGCGCCATTAGTGTGATATGCTAATGGCGCACCACGGTGAGGTGCGCCATTAGTGTTGTGCCGATCCCCCTGCCTCTCCCCCCTTCGCCCGATCCTCCTTCCCTCTCCCCTCGCCATGATTCCTCTCCCTTCTCGATCCACCGCCCGCCCGCTGCCTGACCCTCGCCCTCGCCTCGCCTCTCCTCCCTCGCCCTCTCGCCTTCCCTCTCCCTCGCCCGCCTCCCTCGACGCCACCGTCCCGCCACCTCGACGCCGCCCAGCCTTGACGCCTCGGCGCGACCCCGCCTGACGCCGCCCGACTCCGCCTCGACGCTGCCCCGCCGCCCAGCGCCGCCTCGACCCGCCCGACGCGCTGCCCCACCTCGACCCGCCCGGCGCGCTGCCCCACCTCGACCCCCGCCTCGACCACCGTCGCGAGCACCACCACCCCGTGAGCTCCCCTCCTCCCCCCTCCTCCTCCCCTCCTCACGCGCGTTTCATATAGGCTCACATCTGTAATTTGCCATTTTTATGCGTTTTAGGAATGGACTGTCTTTGATCATTAGTAGTAGATGCATTGCCCTCGAATAATTGGATGCAGATTCACATTCTCATTCGGTTCGAGACAGGGCATATACAAATCTGAATCCTTTTTTTTATATATATATATATGAAAAGGATGCTAGTTTTTGTAGATCCTTTCTTAGATGGATTCATACAACTTTCTATGGCTAATAATTTGACACTTGCTCTTGTATGTTGGGTCCTGTAATACTTAGAATTGCATGCGTTCAGATTGGATTTAAATACATGTTGTATGGCTTGTAGTTTCCATTTGGTGTTACACCATTGCCTCTTTGAGTAGCCATTACGGTCATTTATCTTGTCTTGGCTTAGTTAGGAGGCACATATGAAATGAGCATCGATGCTCATCCGTGCCATTTGAGGTGCAACTCATACATCTTAACTAGATGTGCTCCCCAAGCAGCCTTAGACATTTCATAACTGTCATGTTCCTGCATTGCATGTTCCTATTAAGTCAAAGTATCTCGACCTGTTTTAATTTTTTAATATTGTTGTTATGATTGGTTTACAAAGTTTGTGATGTTTGCCTTTTTGAGTAGCCATTATGGTCGTAAATACTATCTTGGCTTAGTTAATGCAGCGTAAGCTTCCTTTTTTCTTATATTGGATGTAACATAAGGGGTTTTTCATCGGGTAAGAATTAGTATTCCTAGTTACTACAACATCTTAAGTCTAGTCTTGTGCGAAAATGTGACTGATAAAGCAAGCATGATCTCATATCGTCCATACTACCAACCTAGTTCAACTTCGGTTAAAAGCAGGCCAGGCTTCTTGTTTTGTTCTTGATGGTGATGTCCTAGTTTTCTACTAGTAGTGTGTCGTGGTCTTTTGGTTTAGGAGGGAGAGCTTAATGACAACATGTGTTAATTATATGTATGTAGCTATGAAGAGCTTTTACTACCGTCGTCTTGGCTCTTGTTACTGTGGTTAAAGAAAGTTTTGCTTTAGCACCAACGATACAAGAAATTTTCCACGAGAAGATTAATTGTACTTGATCTTGTATTATGATTTATAGCTGGTGATTTTGTGATGCATCGACCGACCAGTTGATTGGAAATACCATTAGGTACTCCAAAAGCAACAAAAAGGAATAGGTTGGCATCAAGTAATATAAGTGTTACTAGTAAGAGTAATGGGGTGGTTGTCCTAGGGACAAAGAAAGTAAAATTGCATTAGCAGTGTCCTCCTTTGGGAAAAAGCATCGACGGTCCACTACCATTAGCTTAGCGGTGTCCTCCTTTTCCCAAAGCAACAAAAAGGAAAAGTGGGTGCTAAGAGCTGTGGCAACGTGTGAGTTTGACTCGGCCAAGGTCAACGACCAGTGCCTGTGTCTTGTGACCGTCGGCAGCTTGGACTAGGTTGTGTCCCTCTCCCTCTTGATGCACGGTGATTGATCGGGACGCCTCCTACCATACCATGGAGGCTAGGTGTCCTAGATCGTGTCGTGCTGCTCGTCCCGTGACTAGTTGTTCGCAAAAATGGTACCAAAAGATCATGGTCTTAAGCAATGATGGCATCAATTTAAGTTCAGAACAGCGAAGTGTGCATAACTTTATTGTGTCGGCATGCTTTCAGGAAGATTTTCTTTTCTTTTTGATGAAATGAAGTTGAATCTTGATTTCATTGATGAAACCAACTCACTAAAATTGAAAGCAAAAACCATATGCATCGCCAGCTATTTAGAAAACAGAGAAGATATCAAGTGGTTTTAGATGGACTCTTTTGCATTATTTGGTTTTGGCTGATAAGTATTTTATCTTTTGTTTTTCCAGATATCTGGTGCAGTTTTTGGAGATGCATGCTTGAAGGGGCTCAACGGTGTTCCTAACATTGTAGAGTGCTCTTTTGTCCAATCAACCGTAATGTGAGCTGCCATTGTTTAGGTGCTTGATTTCGCTAGTATTATTTGATGGTTATGTGTTTCTTCCAGTTTCTTGTAACCAGGGCCATTCATTGATTGTCCACTGTCCTGAATTTCTCTTAATGCAGGAGAAACCAAGAAATCACTTGGACTGCGTAACGAGTTAAATTGAAAGGTCGGTAGCGAGGAAGGTCATCGATTATGGTATATCATCTAATCTTGCACTACCCCTCTGCTGTTCAATGATTAAACTGCGGTAAAAAAGAGTATATTTGACTACACCAATACGTAAACGTGCATTCTAACAATATTGGAACATCAAATGGACACAATGTGATGTAGAGGAATCGACAACTTACCATACATTTGTTTGGGGGAAAATGTTGGCTTAGTCATTGCTAATACTAAACACTTGCATTGACTCTTTTGTTCATCTTGAAACAATGCAATGTTTTCAAATATCTTGTCTGATTTAGTTTTCACCATATTTTCTTATATTGATTTAGTTTTGATGATCAATGCAGAGATACATGGCGACCCAAGTTATATCTATTTTCTCATATTTGTAGAGAAGATTTTCACACGTGTAAAAGTTTTTTTTTTCAAATATATTTGTGGTGCAAAATGAAGATATGCCAAACTCCTCAACAGTTGGTTAGTCTCATTAGGGTAAAATAATAGGATACTTTGTTAAATTAGAAGTCATCAACATCCTTTGATCAATTGTCTTGTATCCTTGTATGATGTATGTGATCTTTGGCGATGTATGGTTTTTATCAAGAGGCCAAAGATTCATCTAGTTTTGCTATGAACTGCGCTAATGTATGATGTAGTTGCTTCACCTGCTATCTTGCTTACGATTACGCCTTTGACCGTTTAAGAGTTTTTAGATGAATGTCTATAGTGCTTTTTCTTCTCCGCTAACTCCGCTCGAGTTGTTGTTGGCCGATAACTGATGTTTGAAGTACAATTGTTACCAATGTGGGCTTGTGGAATCCCATGACAAAAGTCTTGAGTTGGGTTCAGTACAATTGTCAAGGGGTAGTCTCATTGTGATCTTCTGAAATGACCCATTGGCGACTTCATTACGCTGGGGATAATGATTTTGCAGTACCCGAGAGGCCCTTGAGTTTGCCGGAATGTCGATTAACTTCCGCTAAAGCAAATTCGGGTACTCCATATGTCCTATTTTCAGCAAAGGTCATGCTGAAATTTTCCGTGAATTTTAGCATGACTTTGCTAAAAATAGGACATATGGGGTACTTGTGACTAATGCATGGGCCGGGGTATCTTAGTAGTTAATTAAGTAGGATGAAGTGCCCGGCGTACTTGTGACTAATGCATGGCTTTTAGGGTGCCTCGGTGTCTATAAATACCGAAATGATGAAAGCTTAGGCTTTTAGGGTGCCTCGGCGTCGAAAAAACCTCAATGATAAAAGCTTAGATTTTAGGATGCCTCGGTGTCGACAAACCCTAAATGATGAGACCATGATCTTGTTCCTTGACAATAACCAACTTTTTGACCAAACTTTGTTTCTATTTAGAGAGAAACATGGCCCACAACGATGAGGCCGGGGTTCGGGCGGCAAGGCATTACAGGAGCTATCCCGGAGATGGAGGAACAACCTCACTTGTATGAGGCCGCCGCTTTCCCCACCGATCCCGAGACCACCGATGGTACCGCCGAGGATGACCCCACCGATGCCACCACCGATGAAAGCCGAGGATGCCACCATCGATGATGGCGGCGCGCACGATGGCAGCCAACCGAAGAGGCAACGGAAGGACTGGCGCCCGATCGTGCTCCGCACCCTCAAGGAGGAAGTTCTTGAAGTGGACTCCAACGGGAATCCAACGGCGCCGAACGAATAGTCAAGGGTACTCGCTTCAGCTCGGGTGCATTCTCCGAGCACCGTCTTGATCAACACCGAGAACCCGAGGCATCCCGACCGAGGGAATTTGCGAACCTCCTCTTCACGAAGCTGCATTTAACGATACAAGTTCCCGCTGAATTTGAAAACACAAGCCTCAAAGGGAATAAAGTGAACAATGCTGCCCTCACGAAGATGAGCAAGGCCATTTCTACTTGGAAAAGCAATGTGAAGAGAATGATCGAGAAAGGTGAGAGTTATCAGAAGATCAAGGAGAAAAATCCTTCGATCACCGAAGATGACTACAACGACTTCAAGATCAATTGCTCGAGCACCGCAAGCTCCCAATCAAGTGAGTGGGGGAAACAAATGCGTGAGCTGAACATAGGGGAACACACACTCGGTCCCGGCGATTCTGAGTGGCGGAGCCTATATGGGACAAGGAGGAGGCGGAGCGTGCCGAGCAAGGCCTACCGCCTCTTCGATACATACGGTGACAAGCAGACCAGGAACTTTGTCGGGGCCGGTACAAGAAGGACCCGAAAACAAAGGAGCTTACCACGGATCCGAAGACCAGGCAGCTTCATTGTTCAGTAAGGAATACACCCAGCGTAATTAGCTCCATATGGTTGCATTCTAATTAATGAAGCCGAATTTCTAAATGGTTCACATTCCTTCCGCAGCGATCGAAAGCGTAGCGCGGGGTTGACTCGAGCAACCCTTGGGACACCACTCTAAATAGGGGTTGAATGTAATGAAGAACAAGGATAAGCTCGAGAAGCCGACGTCACCTGGTTGTGTGGCGGCAAAAGGCTTGTCGACAAAATGGGGTCATACTATACCGCTGGTGTGCGGAAGGAGAAAAAGACCAGCTCGGAAAGCCGGTAGCGAGAGGTTCAAGAACTCAAGGCACAGTGGCGCGGATTCCGGAGATTGTCCAAGAGCAAGTGGAACAACGACTCGGGCGGCGATCACCGCCCTTGTGCCTACCTTGATCTCGGGGTTGAGTCGTGGATTGCGGGCGTCAGCGAGGCCGCCCGATTCCTAGCTTCACGGCCAGCAACTCGCATAATGCGATGGCGGGGCCATTGGTGCCTCGGCGAGGCGGCATTGGTGTCTCCGACGCCGCACGGGAGCTTAATGCACCGGGTGTACGTCGGCGAGCACCTCTGCGACAAGCGGCCCCTCCGTCAATCGCACGCCCGTTGGCGGTGCCTCTACATTAGCCGAGCTCGACGCCATCATCACGGTAACTAATTAAGCCTCTCTCGGCCGAGGACTTCATCTCCTTGCCTTTGATCGGCATCCCGACGCCCTACATGTTTTCGCAGGGCGCCGCCGACGTTCCGTGCACTCTCCTCCACTACGTGAACAACGAAGTTGGTCGATGTCGCCAAGGGCAAAATCGTTCAACCGGGCAACCCCTTGTTCCACGGTACCGGATGCCACCCAACTTGTTTAGGGTTCAACTGGTTCGGTGCTGCCAGGCTGCGACGACTTGTTACCTCCGAATCGACCCGTCGGGGCCGACGATGATGACGTGATGACCCTCGGCGCTGCTGAGCTGGCCCTCGCTTTGGCGAAGAGCCAGATTCGTTTGGGGCGGGGACACCACCCCAAAGACAACACCGCCAATCGTTACTGCGCCAAGTCGGCCCCATGGCAAGACCGCCAGAACGGTGCGGACATCCCTATGCCACTGGATCCAAACATGCATATGGCACGGGATCGAGCAGCAACGACGCAGCGACTATGATACATTTGGCAACGTCGATCAAGATTACTTTGCCGAGCATGGGTACGATGGCGACTTCATGGGGCCTCCTTCTCAAGAACCAAACCCAACAAAAGGCGTGTGCGATCTAGCTCGTGCAGCGGAGAAGCCAAGTTGCAACAGCGCGCCAAATGCAGCGTTCAGCTCTCGTGAGACGCCTCAAGCTGCCGACTTCACCGAGCCTCGGATAGGCGAGGTGCGAAATATTATCAGCCCCAACACACTCAAGAAGGCGGTCTGTGAGCAAAACTCGGTCCCATTACGGGAGAAGAAGAAGGCACGCAAAAGAAAGACTAAGAAGGGTGCGAGCCAGCCGCACCGAGTAATGCGATCCGTGCTCGGGACGGGCCACCTTCACCGCAGGATATCTCGAGGAGGGTGCATGTGGCGGGTAGGGCGATGCTACCGACAAATATGCTCAATGCTGCAACCGGTGCTATGCGGAGTCTGCATGATGTGTTCTTCGTTGGAGAAGCTGCGTCTCGGGGAGAAGGATGTGGCATACCGGTTTTCGCGGCCAAGGTGCGGAGGGCAAGGGCTTTGTGGATAACTCCATCGGGCGTCTGATCGTCCTGCGTTTGATGACATCCACGCTATGTTGAACCTTCATCCGCTGCACTACACCTTCGTTCGGCTATTTTATTTGAGTATGGAGATGCGGATCATTCGCGACAAGACCGGACATCGCGATAGTCGACCCCTTCTACATGCGTGCCAAGTTCTTGGCAGTGGCTGGGGACCGCAAGTCGCGAGTTCTTACCTCGAAGGCGTCATTCTGGCAAACCAAGATAAGGATAACTTCCTCATGCCTTACTTTCCTGAGTAAGTCCTCCCCTCAACCGGCCCGTAACATATGAATTCTTACATTTCGATCGTTTTTCTTTTAACATTCCATGTTTTCTGCAGTGACACACGTTGCACGCTCATCCTCCTAAGCCCCAAATATTCCATGGCCACGTATTTCGACCTGGACCGTCGATTGACGTAGACTACACAAATGTCAAGAAGGTTCTTGATGATGTTCTCCTGCCACGCCAAATCTGGAGGCACCTTCACTAGGCCTATTCGTAAATCACGGCAAGCACGTGTTCTCCCACTGTCTGACGTTACGCTGCGTCAAGCGGCCGCTGGCGGTCGAAGGGTGCCTACTACGCCATCCATCACATGCGGCGATCAGACGGGACCATCATCAACTTCGCTACCGAGTAAACTCCAAGATTGGGCGCGGCGTCGGCAATCCAGACGCGGACCTCCGACAAGAATTCTTTCGCATCCATCGGAGTTTGCGGAAATCATCCATCAAGATGTCCTTCGTACCTCGGGGCAGTTCTACCTCGAAATCAACCGTCCAATAGTGACATCGACACAATGCTACAAATGCGGGATGACAACGCCCGTTCTTTCATGACTCCCACGATAGAGCGGCGGCTTCATCCACGCCTCCGATCCCTTGAGTCGAGTTGTCTAGTTACGAAACATCGATTGGCTCATGTTGTAATTAAACTTTAATGAACTTGTAGTATGTCTCTTTGGTTTCGAGAGTCGTTCAACTTAGATGTAATCGATGCTATTAATGTCTTGCTTTTCTCTTCCGATCATTACATTGCATACTTATATATTGCTTATGTATTATGCGTGAATTGGTACTAACGTTTCGTTTGGCTAGTGCATAGCGATGCCGGCGTATATGTCGTGTACAAGGGTAAGGTTCCCGGAGTCTACAACGATCGGGAGGAGTGTCGGAGACAGGTTCACCGATTCAGCGATATGATTACAAAGGGTACACCACTAGGGCCGAGGCCGAATCTAGATACGCCCGCTATCTAGCGGGAGAGGGAGGGAGCGTTGGAGGAACCGGATGAAGACGAAGTTTCATCGTGATGATGCTCATCGTGATGACCGCAGCTCTCTTCTATGTGATGGTAGTTTAGATGATCGATATCGACTTGTAATGTGAAGACAAACTCGCTACTCGCGGTCTCGAGACTTGTAATATAATGTTCTATCTTTGTTCGGTCTTTTCAATTCGGAGACTAATATGATGAATTGTATTCGGAGACTAATATGATGAATTGTATTCAAAGACTAATCTTCTATTGTATCCGATGAATCTATTGTTGATGTGTCTGTCTATATTTTGTCAAATTATACATTTTGTAACCTGTGCAAAAAATAGAAAATAAAAAATAAAAAACCCTAATATTCATACTAATGGCGCATCACATGATAAAGGCGCCATTAGTATGACAAAGCATACTAATGGCGCATCACTTGTCGGTGCGCCATTAGTATGCCATGGTTACTAATGGCGCATCCTTTGGGTAGTGCGCCATTAGTATCTTGTGATTACTAATGGCGCATCCAGAGGTGGTGCGCCATTAGTATGCCAAAGCACTGGTATACATGCCTCGGGAGGCATACTAATGGCTCACCTCGCATATACTAATGGCGCACGGGTGGTGCGCCATTAGTCTCAGAATACTAATGGCGCATCACTGGGTAGTGCGCCATTAGTAAAAATTACTAATGGCGTGATATTAATGGCGCACCATAGATGCGCCATTAATAGCCAAATTAGGTGCGCCATTAGTAGTGGTTTTTCTAGTAGTGTAACCCGAATCTCGAGGGCGAGATTCATCTTAAGGGGGGTAGGTTTGTAACATCCCAAATTTTCAATTTGGAATGTTATACATAGATCATCATTGCATATCATATTTTATTGCATTTGGGCTTGATCCTAGAAATTTCACGCAACTCCAGGACCCACGGAGAGAGTTCGGGATTTCGTTATTCTCATATTTGAGTTTCTCAAATTTGGAAAATAGGATAATTTGATTTTAATTGTTTTATCTTAAATTATTTCTGTTATAAAATTATGAGAGAGGGAATAAAATGACTTTCCCAAAAATAAAGAAATATTGAGGATTTAATAATAAAATCAACTAAGATTTTATTTCAGAATTTTATTGCTATTTTATTGAATTTAGGAAAAATGCGCGTTTTTCAAAATTGCATTTAGGCCCCAAATAAATGTTCATCTTGTCCGGCTTGATTTTAGAAGTCGGGGAAAATTTATTTCGGATTTTTAGACTATGTTTAGTATTTATTTATTTGTTTTTCTGCGCGTAATTATCTAAAAAACGCGAACCGACCTAACCGGGCCGTGTCCGACTAGGACACTTGGCCCGGCCGGCCTTTAAAGCCGCGAGGCCCGAGCAGCCAGCCCATGAAACCCTAGCCGCCGTCGCCGCCCGCCGCTCGAGTCCGCCGCGCCGCCTCGCCTCGGGCCGTCGTTCTTGCCGCTTGCGGAGCCGCCGCCGCCACCGCTGCCAGATCGAGTCAGCTGCCGCGCCGCCATCTCGCCGGAGCCGCCCGAGGTAGCCGCCGTTGCCTCGGTTTTCGTGAAGAAAACCAATCGGTTTTTTTTGAAAACCTAGATCCGTTTTTTAGATCCGGTTCGGTTTATTTTGCGGCTTAGTTTATTTAGCGGACGTTTGTCCATTTTAACGAACGGTTTTGTAGTTTAGCAGACAATAACGTTAGATTCGTTAGCCTGTTCCCCGTTTTTCTTTTTCTCGGATTTTCCGTGATTATTTCTGATCTCGATTTCTGGTCCGATTTTCGTTTTAGTATAACTTTTCGCTCGTTTATCGGATTTAGGCGATTCAAGCGCCTAGAGTTTCGTCTCGAAACCTTCTTTCCGTTTAACCAACTCAAACAAGTTTTTGCTACTGTAAAATTTGACTTAAGTCCAGATTAGTAAACGAAGCTTGTTTCTTTCGTGGTTTGACTTTCGTTGCTTCGTTTGATTTGATTCTTTTTGCAGACCGGAGTTCTTAAGTTGAACTTTCTGGTTAGATCTCTTATTTGATTTTTACCATGCATTAGATGAGTGCTTATTGTATGCTTGTTTGTTTGCGATAGAGTACCCGGAGTGCGCCGCTTGCTACTTTGAATCTCTAGGTTCCACGGATCATCAGCAAGGCAAGTAACACTTTGATCATACCTCTTTACTACCCAGTTTTATGCATTAGATCAAATCCTCAAACAATTGCATGATTAGGATCTGATTAATATGTGGGTTTTGGGAAGTAGATGAGGTAGTACCTATTACCTGTTTTATTATCAAACCCTTGGGAGTTACCTCTACGTTTGCTTATTATGCCATGCTATGCCGATGAAGACGTGGATTGGGTGTGTATCCATGACAGATGTGAGATTGTAAATTAATGGTTTATTTAAGGTGGCAACTTTAATACACATCTGGGTGGATTGAGGCACCTGGGTATTCCAGCGATTGCATGTTTTTCTTTATGAACCGCCACCCAGGCTCAAAGGGATCATGAGATTATTCATGCTAGAAACTTCCGTGTGCAGCCACAAGCTACTATGGGCTCTAGCATAGTTGATTAAGTCGTGGGAACTCTTACAGTGGTAGACTAGCAGATGTAGGGGAAAGTAGGTGTAACTGTATACCCGATCGTAAGGTGCTAGCGCTTCTGAAAGACTATGTCTCGGTCATCCGTTTCTCAAACACCATGTAGTGTGAGAAATCTAACGGAGGAGATCGAGTCTTGTGGGGAAAAGTGCGCAAACCTCTGCAGAGTGTATAAACTAATCATGATTAGCCGTGTCCCCGGTTATGGACATCTGGAGTATCTAGTACTTGGATTATCATGTGAATCTCATCATGTTACTTTAATTAATGTTGTTGGGTTTTAATGATGATGCTTAATTGGGATTGAGAGGGTGTCTACATTCTCAATGTTTAAAACCACCATGATAGTTAAATAAAATTTATTCCTTTGCAGTAGGGAAAAATTGGCTTTACGCAAAACTGTAACCATAGAGCTTTCCACCAGCCATATATGCATGTAGTATAGCATTATTCTTTCTTTACTCTCTATGTGTTACATTGCCACATATTCCATGTCTTTGGCCCATTTTCTGCTGCAATGTTCATGTTGCGAGACTTTTCGCATTGACGAGTAATGTGCCTTTAGGTCGTGGTTCTATACTCAGTGATGCCGTTGGAGTTGATGGACTCACTTATCTTCCAAGCCTTCCGCTGTTATCGTTATTAGATGGCCTTAAGCCATATTTATTGTAATAAGTTCTCTTTTAAGATATTCGATGTAATAAGTGTGTGATTGCTACTCTGTTATAAATCCTTCAAGTACTGTGCGTGTCAGCATTACTGATCCAGGGATGACACTAATGCACAGAGACTTGACCGTCTGAGGTCTAGTCGCTACAATGCATCACTCACCTTCTTCATTCATTCCTTGCAACCTCACCAGAGAAGAAGAAATCTCGCTAGAGAAGCCATTGTCCCACCATCTATCTTAGGGGGAGGCATTGCCCCATTATCTATCTTAGGGGTGGTGGGTTGCAGGAGATTGCCGGAGTTTTTCTCTATTGCGGCTGGGCTTAGTGGGATGGCCGGGGTGGCGGCCAGCAGGGGCAGTGGGGGGAGGTCGAGGGGAGGGCAAGAAGACGAGGCGGTGCTCAGTAGTGCTCGCCGGCCACGGGTGGTGGAGGCCGGCGATTAGGGCGGGGCAGGCTGGGGGCCGCGGGAGGAAGGGGATCGTGCCGAGGAAGAAGAAACGGAGGAAGAAGATAAACAGTGGCGGCATGTCTCTACCTTTTTTTCTCGTCTCAGGTGGTGCTAGTGCAGGTGCAGGCGCCAAATGAAACCCTACGTGCAAAGCGGGCAGATTCCCGAAAGGAAAAACGTGCAAGCGTGCAATTCGTGCACCCTTGATTACGACCGGTGGATGCGCTCATTGTGCCGTCAGCGTCATATATAGGTCGCCGGCCCAATGCACGTACGGCGCCTCCACCGGCTCTCGGTTCGGTCCGTGCTGGACTTGCAAAGTTCGGCGCCGCCCAAGTCAATGCTTGCACGGCAGCAGTTCCTCCAATGCTGCCACCTTCAAAGTTCGGCCAGGACAACGTGAAAAACCTAAGCCTAGCGTCTTGGCTCTCGGGTCGTGTCAAACTTAATGTTTAGTCAGGAAGCTTTTACGAGAAAACAGTTGCCTGAAAGCAACATTCCAGACGATTTTCTCTAAAGAGTTGGACAACATTTCGGTATTCCGCCTCCGGCCAAACTTCTTTCTTCCTCCCCCTACCGCCGGCTGAACCGCCACAGTGTTCAAAGTAATTAACCAACTGCTCATTAGCACCACCGTCTCGGTAGATAGAAGTAGAACCAGACCAGTTGGCAGCAGGGTTTTGGTCTTTGATAAATGTGTGGCCCTCCAGTACAGTCAGCTGCCTGCAGATGTTTCGACCGATGCATGTGTCCACAACCCATCCATCACTCAGTCACAGGAGGATACTTCCAAGCCAGCTTAGGTTCATGGTCACAGTCTCAGTAAACACAAAAGAGGCACACATTTACACCGCACGTACCGTACCCGGCGGTGGCTGCAGCAGGCCCCGGCCCTCGTCACCCCGCCTGCATCTGCTGCTCAATTAGGCTCAGGCTCGAGAGCGTACCTCTGTCGGGCGACCAGACCACGGCCCAAGCGCGCGCGCGCTAGCAACAGATTAACCACAGAGCTTTTAACCGGCCAGCTCACTCAGCAGACCAAGAGGAACGCCAATGCCATGCACGCACGTACGTACGTTCCCTGCCCCTGGGACTGGTACGTACGGTGGGAGCCAGATTAACAAACAACGTTGGGTTATATCGATCGCGCGACATGGTCCAGCCAGACACGGCGCAGGCGTGGCGAGTGGCGACGCGCGCCATCGATCGCCGGTCCGGCCGATCCCGCCCCACGGCCACGGGGCCTACGCCGTCGTGCAGACAGACAAGCGGCCAGCCGGCGAGCCAGAGACTGTGGAGACACCGGCCCAGCGAGGCAGAAACGGTGTCTGTCTCCCGGCCATTTGCTGCATGGCTCGCTACGCAGCGAGGGTACGTGCTCCGCCTGTCTCTTGGGTCTTGGCACCGCCAGAGCGCCAGAGCGGCGCCCCACCGGCAGGCCACCGGGCCACGGCTGGCAAGGCAATGGCATGCCAGCAAGGGGGCCGGAGGAAACGAACGAGACATGCACAGAAGCGATGGACGACAGATCGAGAGCACGTACGCGTGGGCGTGGCTATGTGTCCTAGCTAGCCAGGGCGAGGGTGGTCGATCGTGTACGTGGTGGGGGTGGGGGTGGTGCGTCCGTGCAGGCCGCGGCTCTCACGTCGCCATCCGGGCACTGGCGCTAGATCTGGACCGGCCGGGGGCAGGAAAAGGGAAGGGAAATAATGCGAGGCGGCTTGCATGCTCCCGCTGGCTGGCTGGGGCTAGGCGCGTCGGCGCCCACTTTCCGTTTCGGGAAGGTCGGGCTGGCCGTGAACAGGGCCGACGAGCGGCTCCTCCAATCTACGTACAGCCATAACACAAAGGGATCGTCGACCATCCTCTATAGTAAGCTACTGCCTAGCTGCATAGCTAGCCTAGCTAGGAGTAGCATGCTAGCTACTCTATCGGCTACGGCCATGGGTCGCTCGCCAAGGTAGGTAGGTAGGTAGGTGCGTCGGTCAGTGAGTAACGTCGCCGACGTACGTGCATGCATAGTGCTCCGCGGTGCCGGCATGCGCCCACCTTTGCGGTTTCCTTTTCCTTCGCCCATGTAGCTTGTCGTAATTGGCCACGCCTATGTGGCTATGTCCATGCTTCCAGCGGACGGAACGACCCAAAACCCAGCCAAGAGCGAGTGGAAAGCTTGCGTGCTTGTTTGCTGGGGAAAGGGAAACGATCATCTGTTCATGCATATACATGCTTTGCACGCATCGGACTTGTTCGATCGACCAGACCGGCCATGCATGCGCCCGGTGGTTTTGTTTCTGCCTCTTGTACGTACGGTTTCGGCTTTGCGTACGTACGATGGGTCGATCTCAAAGGCCTTTGCTGGCATGCACGCTCGGGCCTACGCGCACGATGAATTGCTCCACGCCACGGCCGGTCAGGAGGATCGACAGGAACGTACTGCTACGTCAGAGACGGAAGCCCTTTGGATAGCCAGTGTCCCGTCGATCGAGTGGTGGAAGCATCGATAATGCTGCTCGTGGCTGTTTCCTTTGGCCAGTCGGCCGGGAAAAGCCGATGGAATCCACAGTGGTGCGCTGCGCATGCAGTTTCGCGACAGCTAGCGTGGGCTCTCGACTCGCGCGCGCGCGCTCCAGATGCATGCAATGCATGCATGCAGCGACGGGCCGGCCACGCACGCTCGCTCGCTCGCACGTACTACGTGGCCAACAGCGGCTCGTTTTCACCATGCAATGGCGCGTAGTAGCATTGAGCAATGGCACTGGGTAAATTAGCCTCAGAAATTGCGCTGCGTTTGCCTTGGATCCGTATCCCGACCCAACTTGAGACTTGAAAGAGCATGTACGTGTATGGGCGCGAAACTGTGCGTGCGTGTGGGCCTGGCCAAAACGTAGCCCGTGATAGTTAACACAAGACAGCCATTCCCGGCGGCAGCGTCCCTCCGTCCAACCATTCGCTCGCAAGGACTGCTAGGCCGGCCAGGGCAGGCCATGAATCATGATGACCGTTCGACCGGCGTTAGTGACATGCAATAAGAGAGCTAGGGAGGTCGGCACGTACGGCGGGCGGGGGGCGGGAAGTGATGATTTTTCGTCGTTGGTTTCTCCCTCCATGCTGTTCCACGGTAGTTAAATGGGCAGTGGAATTCATGTGCGCTGCGCAGTACATAGAGCAGCTTACACCAGAAAAGCTAAAAGACCTGTGGCTGTGGAGGTAGGTCATCATCAAGTGCATGCGTTGATCGGTCGACGACGGACGGTTGCTTCACTTTGACGCCCCTACTAAAAATGATGGATGCCATTGCCATTGCCATACACTCCAACAGAAACACACAACCTCCTAATCGATCACGACCCGTCGCTGTCCGTCCATGTCCATCAGAATCAGCACCAGTTTTCCAGCGCGCGCGCGGCTGCCACAAATGTCCACAGGGCAGTCGTCCCCCTTGCGACTGTTAGGCCAGCAAGGAATCTAGCCACGATCGGCGACCCCTGGCACGGCAAGCTAAACGTCGCACGTAGTACGCCAGACGGCAACCCTTCCCTGCGCGTACGACGGCGACGCCCATGAGCCGATAGGGAAACGGGCGGAGAGGCCGGGGCGGACAGAGGACGATGGGTCAGGGGGGGAGGTGATGGGCGAGCTAGGCGAGTTTAGTAGGCTACAGCAATGGTGGTTGGTCGCACACTCGCATGATGGCAACAGAGGGGGCGGGCCGACGACGACGACGATGATGATTCGGAGGGGCGGGGAGAGCGACACGGCGACGGGCCGGTCCACATTAACTTACGCCCAGGTTACACGTATCGGATCGGCTTTACCGTCCCGTCAGTAGTGGGGCGGAATCCTGGCCCAGCCCACTTTTCTGCAAGCCGAAGGCCCCCTCGTCGTACGTACGTACGAGCGCGCGCGCACACACATGGCCGCTCTGCCCTGCCCGGTTGCTTCTGCGGGCATGGGCCCCCACCAGCACTCGTACAATCTCCCCCTCTCGCTCTCTCGCTCCACTCCCGACTCCAATTATTGCACTGCCCAAATTAGAAACAAGGAATCCTCTTCCTCTAGCAAAACGCTACGCCCACCCGTTCCGTTCAACAGACATCTCTTCTTTCTGCATGCGCGTAGGCCTGGCTAGGCACCACATTTTTAAGCCCCTCCAAGGATATGAAAATGTGTGGGAAATGAGGATTTTTTTCCCCACCTGTTTTGGAACTTGTCTTAGATTTTTCTTCATGTGGATGTGTTTGACACTAAGACGTGTCTAGATACACATATGTATCTAGAAAAATACAAGACAAATAATTCGGGACAAAGAGAGAGTATTATAGAGCACTAATCTGTTGAGAAATGTGGATTCTTTTGGAGGATTTTTGTTTGTGAAAACGAGAGCACAACTCTCCCATCCTCCATAATAAACAACAAAATGAAAGGGCGGTATTGCTCCTAGTCTCTTGACAAAATTGGATTTTTCTACATGAGAATGAAAAGACCGAGAGTCTGTTGAGAAATTGGATTTTTCTTTTCCTTCTTTGTGCTTTTTGTGGAGGATTTTATTTGTGAAAATGAAAGACCAACTCCCCCATCCTCCATAAACAAAAAAAATGAAAGGGTGGTATTTGTTTCTAGTCTCTTTGACAAAATTGGTTTTTTCCATGTGAAAATGAAAGGACCAACTCCCCTGACCTCTTCATACTAGGGTGCAGACAACCAAATGAAAATCAAAACACCGTACCGTCCTTTTTTTCTATGATGCGGAGTAGATGCAAGTTCTTTACGAGATGCATGCACATATTTACGATGTTTACTAGAGGGGTAACATCGTCGAGATTATTGAGATTTTTACAACAGCAATAGCATATTTACGATGTTTACTAGAAGGGTTACATTGTCGAGGTTATGAAAAGAAGCCGAGCGTGAATATATATTTGTAGATATTTCATAGAGGGGCTAGCTAGTGTGTTGTGTGCGCGGAGCAAATTTCCGGAACCAATCTCATCATGAAGTGAGTGATGCAACATGAGACCAAACAAAATGAGCTGTGATGTGGACACCCCCCGAGTCATCGCTGTTGGGCATGGTATGCAAGGAGAAGCACCAAAAGATACTCCACCACACAAACACACTCGACACTTGAGTTGAAAGCTTAGCTAGAAGCTAGAACCAATCTCGGTCGTCTTCTTGGGGAACTCCGCATTTACATGACCACATCCATCCGTCCTCTCAAATCCATCTCGCTCTCACTCATCAATCAAGAAAAAACAACAAGAAATGGAAAAAGAATACTAGCATCCAGTTTCAGTTTCGGTTTCGGTTCAGTTGTGGTGGTAAGCATGCATGGTTGTGGTTCCTCCGCGATCTCGCCTGCTTCAGTGGAACACACACACACACACACCTGTCGGTCGATCTTCGCCATGGATGATGGATGAGCGCAGTGCGCGCTGGCTGCTCTTGGGCTAAGCTAGGTGGGTCGGGCCAGGGAGTGGAAGCCGTTCTTCTGGAGCCAGCTCTGCGCCTGCGCGGCGATGTAGGGTGGGAATCGTGATGATGCTGCAGCTGCTGCGGCGGCGGCGGCGGCAGCGTTGTTCGGCGGCGGCCCCGCCTGGTGGTGCGGCGGCGGCTGAGGCGGTTGCCAGCTCGTGCCGGGGACGACGTTGCCCCAGCCCTGCAGCAGCCTCTGCTGCTGCTGCTGCTGCTGCTGCGGAGGCGGCGGCGGCTGGTATTGGTGGTGCAGAGGCGGAGGCCAGTGCCCGGCCCCGACCGTCAGCGACAGGCCTCCCGCGGTCCCCGGATCGCCGTTGCCCATGAACTGCGCAATTTGCACCAAACAATCACTGTTAGTTCGCGCCCACCAAGAACAGAATAGAAAATTTTCTTCAAACTTTGAACTGCAAAAGTACCCACTTGGTGGTGCCTGGGACTGAAGGGCATGTGGGAGGCTTGCAGGGCCGGAGGGGGCATCTGGTGATGCGTCAAGTTCTGGTCGAACTGCATAGTAAATCAAACCCATTTTCAGCTTTCCAACGCTCGATTATACATAGTTGTTGTTTGTTGCAGGGCCAAGTGGCGGCGTGTACCTTGGCCTTGGTGCTCCGTGCCGCCGCCGCCGCCGTCTGCCAGTCGAGCTCGAAGGCCATGGGGACGCGCTGGTCAGACCCGGCCGCGCCGTCGTCGTCGCCGCCTCCGCCGCCGTCGAGGCTGCCCCTCTTGTTGGAGCCCCCCGAGCTCCCCAGCGACAGGTCCAGGTTCTGCTCCGCGTCGCCGGTCGAAGCTGGCAGAGCATTGTCCACCGATCAAGATGAGCGAATGAATGAACATAAAGAAACATATATATGCTACTGCATAGTTAACCCTATGGTTGCCAAATCAAACCACGGATGAACAGTGCACGATTATGCTAGCTAATTAAGAGGGGCATCCGTCCATGGATTACTGACCCACGGGCTCGAACTCCTCGGCGTAGGTGCTGGGATCGAAGTTTGTCACCGCATCCTTGCCGTTGCACTTGATGGCAGCGCGGTCGTACGACCTGCCCGACAGCGCCCAGAGGCACGCACACGAGACATCAATCAGTTCACCGCCCAACCCCAGCAAAGCTAAAGCGAGCTATGCCTGCCCGGCCAACAGCAATGGAGGGAGGACACGCGCACAGTGCACGGCCCAATAATTTTTCAGTTTTTACTACCTGGCGGCTTCCTCCTCGGTGTCGAACAGCCCCAAGTAGACGTACCTGCGTTGCACACAAGTCCCATTAGTGCCACTGCCATGCCGTGCCGCCCGGCAGAGAGATGCTGCCACTTTCAGTGCAACGACAGGAGGAAGCAGACATCCAAGTGATCGATTGGAGGAGGGAGCTAGGAGGAGAGTGATGGTGGTGGAGGAGTACATACTTCTTGCCGAGGAACTGGCCCATCCGCGCCTCCCACCTGCCGCACTTGTGGAGGGTGACGCCCCTGTACTTGGAGCTGCCCCGGGGGAACCCCGTGCTCTGCCGCCGGAGCACGTGGACGAACTCCTCCTTGGTCAGGTTGCCCATCTGCAGAGCAGGGTGGCTAAACACGTTACGAATCTGCTAACAGGAAGCACTTTTATTCGTGTTGATTGATCGGGTCTGGTGGCTCGCCTGCTTGATGTCGTCGTAATCCTCCAGGCTGAAGTTGATGTCGGCCTCCATGCCGCGGAACTTGATCGCCGCCCGATCGTACGCCCTGCGCCCGCAGATAATGAAGAAATCAGAAAAGAACGGAATTTGATTGTACCAAATCTACTGGTATGTGGAGCTGAAATCTTTATCGTACCGAGCCGCCGCATGAGCAGTGTCGAATCCACCTGCAGGTCGTCGGTGGCATTGTGAGGAATCGGGAACGGGAAAAACGGCGGCCGGCCGCCAATCGGCGATCGATCCGCGCCCAAATATGTATGCATGGACAAGATGGGGATGAAGGAAACTTACCCAGATAGACCTGCTTGCCGCAATCCCTGCATTGCACAAAAGAATGGGGGAGAGAGATGAGCGCGTGAGAAGAGAAGGTAAGAGGAGAGGAGAGAAGAGAGAGAGAAACACGGAAGGAAGGAAGGAAGGAAGGGAGGAGAATAAGTTTGATAAGATGGACGTTGCTATGAAAGGCAAAAGGAGCAGAGGCATGGAATGCCCAAAACAAGACGAATCCAATACCAAACCCATCTTCTTTTCTCTTCTCTTGTTTTGCTGCTGCTGCTGCTGCTGCTGCTGCAGCGCTCTCTCTCCTTCTCCTTCCTTAAGCTCTCAAGAAAGGAAAGGAAAGAGACGGCGGCGGGCGGGAAGGAGGAACTTACCATATGTGCGACTCCCACCGCCCCGTCCGGCGGTAGAAGGTGACGCCGCGGTACTGCGAGCTGCGCGACCGCGGCCCGCGTCGGCTCTTCTTGGCCGCCGCCGCCGACGCGGGGCCTCCTGCTCCTCCTCCGGCTGCTGCGGCGGCCACGGCGGGCGCGGGGGCGCCGGCCAGGCGGAGCCACGCCGTGCGGCCGTTGCCGGCGGCGCCCTCGCCCGGGGCGGCCGGGGGGAAGAACTGGCGCGTGACGACTGCCTCGGCCTCGGCGGAGTCGTCCTCGGCGTCGTCGGGTATCTCGACCACCGCGGCGGCCGAGGAGGAGGAGGCGCCGGAGTCGTCGACGGACGGGGACAGCGGCGGGGGCTCGGCCGCCGGCGAGTCATTGAGATCCCACATGCCCGCCGTTTTCCCTTGCTTGGCTAGCTCCCCTCCCTGCTTGCTGTCCGATGTTTCGGTCCACCTCTCTCTGCTCTGCTCTCGTTGGCTGGGGTGAAGATAACAAGAAAGCAGAGAGGGCGGAGAGAGAGGGGGGAAGGGGAGGGGAGAGGGAGAAAAAGGCAGCAGCGGGTTGCCTTGTTGGGGTATGCAAGGACTTTCTCTTTTGCTCTCTCCTTTGAAAAGCCCCTCCTCCTTCCTAACCTAGGAGCACAGAGGAGGAGGGAAAAGGAGAGGTGGAATGGATGGATGGAGTGGTGGAAGAGCAAAGGCTTCTGCTGCTGCACCAACGTAGCTATAGCCACCCGGAGGGAGGGAGGGAGGGAGGGAAAGGGGAGCAGAAGCAGAGCATAGGCGTGTGCGTGGCTGCCGGACCGCGGTTATAATAAAAACGGGGAACAGCACGAGGCAGTAAACACAGCACATGTTAAGCGTTACGCCAACCTCACCACGACCCCAAACGGACCTCCGGTTTGACCGGATTTCATCTTTTTGGGGCGGCAATGGATTTACCCATGTCCGCTTCTGTCCGTTGGATTGTAGATGCGCTCAACGCGCGGCCGCACCCTAGATCATGTTCGGAGTGGACGTAATTAAAAAACAGAAAAACTAAAATGAAACGCCAAAAAAATAAATAAACGCAAATATAAAAACATAAAACATGATTTAACCATCACGGCCACAAAACGACCCAGTTTCACGGTTCATATTGCCATAATTAATATAAAAACAAAAAAACAGCCGCCCGCGCGATCCTGCCATGCCCGTCGATGTCGTGGCCGTCGCCGTCTTCTCAGTGGCCGCCGTTGTCGTCGTCGTCGCTGACGAGGTCGATGTAGTCCGGCGGCGTCCAGCGATGGGACGGCGGTGCGTGCTTCACGGGGGCGGGCTGGAAGGCGGGAGGTGCCTGCACCACCTCCTCCCGTGGCGACGCCTCCGCCCGGTGATCATGGCGGCGTGGGCACCGATTCCACGCCCACGGCATCGGCCATTTCCGGAGCCGTGCACGACTAGCTCCACTGGTGGCCCACCAGGCCCGGGTGGAACGCGACCACCGTCTCCTCACCTCTTCCGCCCTCACCATCTTCAGCTCGGGGATGGCGACGTCGCCGACCGCAGAGAGGGCCATCAGCTCCTCGAGGCCCTCCCATTGGCGCTCGTCGTGCGTGTTCATGGAGTCCTTCATGACACGTTGCATGAGCCGGGCCTCCTCCTCCGCTGTCATGCGAGGAGGTGGTGGTAGCGACGGAGATGGTGAAGGCGACGTAGAACCCGACAGCGGCGTGCGCATTAATGTCGGACGGTGGGAGGTAGGTGGTCGCCTGCCATACGGCTCTGAAGCGGACGAGCGACACATCCGTTTGCTGTCCGCCGTGACCAAAACAGAGGAGGACCGTCTTCACCACTTCCTAGCCCGCGCTTTCCCCTTTCGGTCGCCGGCGCAGCTGTAGATGTCTATAGCAATTAGTGGACAGTCAGAGGAGCCGTGGTCGTGGCCATCGTCCTAGGAGGAATCTAAGATGAGATGGACCCTTCATCCCTTAGACGGCTCGGCGTGTTCTTCCTCCGTAGGCACCGGGCGTCCGTCTCCGCTGTTGCCAGCGACCGGCAGTACACCCAAGCGAGGAGCCACTCATCCTTGTTGGGCTCCGCAAGCAAACCATGGCGGTGACGCACGGATTGCTCCGTCGTGTCCCTCTCCCTTGCTCGCAGCCTCTCGCGGAGGGTGGCGTGCGCCTCCGGGCTGGTGGGGCAGGCACCAGCACCCACCGTCGCCCTTGTGGAGCAGCGGGCCACGGGGGAAGGGGACGGCGTTGGGGCGACGCAACCTGCGCAACCCTCGTGGAGCTACGCGCAAGCCGGGAGGGGCCAGCTCCAGCGTCCGTGTTGCACCCGTGCGGGAGCGGAGATGGGGTAGATTCAAAGTTGCCCCCCGTGTCCACCTTGGACCGCTCTAACGCAATGCGGAGGGCCAACTCCTTGTTGACATGGAAGTCGGAGTCCGAGCAGCTGCCGGAGCTCGACATGTCACCGACATTGTCGGATTTGGGATGGATTCGAAGAGGGGAGAGGAGGGGACGGAGCGAGAGAGGAGAGTGAGTGAGCCTGGATTCGGAGAGAGCATGGGTTGGGTTTCTTTGTGGGGACGGCGTGGGTCAGTGGTTGGCCAGGCTAACGTGGTAGACACGCCCTGGCTTCCCCATATCCGCCCTACATTTGGGCTAGATATGAGGGAGACCAGACAGCCCGGGCATTTGAGGCTGGTTTGACGCGCCCGTGTGGGTCGAGTTTTTTACTGGTCAGTGACCAGTCCGCCTGTCCGGGTGTTTGGGACCGGTTTGAGGTGCCCGCTCCCACTTTAATTCCTGTCCCGTTAGCATCACCGATCGGAGAATTGGGATAACTTCGTTAGTTTCGGTCGCAAGCCAGACGGTAATGGACCTACAATACTTGCTAGTGGCCTAGCTGCAGAGCTAACATTTGTTCTATTGGTTTGGTGGTTCCTACCAAGCCAATTTCTTTGTGCCCATCAAAGAACCTTGATATGCTAATCCCCGTAAAATGATACGAGAAATGCGAAAGAACTCAACTACGGAATGAGCGCGACCTGTGAAAATACCTTGGTTTCTTACTCATGCCATTGAACTCTTTCTTGGCAACTTGGACAACTTATAACGATGTTTGTCCCGCATATAAAAAATGGAAGATCAGGTTAGAAAATTCGAAAGCTTTCGTCTCAATTCATATTTAGCCGCGAGCAATCTAAGTTTGTAATCTCGTATATGTCGTCGCTAGCTTCTCCGATATATTACATAGTTTCCCCCTCATCTTTTAGCAAAAAGCCGCTCCACTGTAGTATATTCTCATCTTTTGTATTGGCTGAAGTGAAAATAGTCACATTGAACCCTCAAATGTGCTAGAAGATCTCAAAATGATCTTCCAGTTCCGGGGAGAATTCACAAAACTCTGCTTTCATAAAGAATTTGATGGAGTTTTCCAGTATTTCGGCATGAGAGTCTAACATAGATATTACTGTCAAGATTCTGAGAAAAAACGGTACATTCCATGGCCTCAGAGAACGCTTTGTAATGTAAAGTCATAGACATATTAGTGTCTTTTTCGGACCCCAAGATTAGATTGGATCGAAACGACTTTCCTGCTTATAATAGGGCCCCTATACGTACGCGGACGCACGTGGGCATGCCCGCGGACGTAGCTATACGACCCCGCATATGTCATGCCCGGCATCCGCATACCTCAAATCCGGACTCACAAATCCATGCAAATCTTATACATGCCAATGTTTCATGTAAATAACAAATGTTGGTACCGAAAATACATAGTTCTTATAAAAGTTTTTTTTAAGTGCACAACTCAAATGTTAGCTCTTTGTTTTTACTGTGGGTCCACATATGCTCCACAAGATCACCGAGTAGCTGAGCATGCACCTGATGATCTCGAAGATTCTGATGCATCTGTATAAAGTTCATAAGCCTATCTGCATCTTGATCTTTCGGGATTTGAACTTGTTCTCCAGGCGCTTCAAAATGATTGATCTTACGGGATATGAACTTGTTCTCCATGCCATCATGTTGATGACGCTCAGCCTATTATGGTCCAAGAAGGTCACTTGAGTTGCTAGATGAGCCACCTCAGCATCATTGTCTTGAGAGGAACTCCTCGGCCGCCAATTGAAGTGCTTCTTCGGAGTTGTGTGCGAGAAGACATGGAGCTAGGGACAGACCGGGTCATAAAGCAGGACGTCGGCTATATAAAACCATTCGGTGGACCACATCTCGACATCCCCTTTTGGACCTTCTTGATCTTATCACCCTCGTTGATTTCCCCTAGTGCTTCTCTCTTCATCTCTATCTTTATTAGGCAAGCATCGTCGCCCAAGTTGTTGGAAGAGGGGGATGACATAATGCCTGGCCTTGAAAACTCTGGCAGAAAATAGCTCAAAATGAAAACAGGGGATATTGCTGTGGTACGATGGTCAAAACCTTCGGAGATTATATAATCATTTTTTACCGACCAAAAGAAGTATCGTGCAAGAACAGAGTCGGGAGGGCACACGAGGTGGCCACACGGTAGGGGGCGCGCCCATGGGGTAGGGCGCGCCCTCCACCCTTGTGGTCGCCCCGTGTCTCTTTCGGACTACTTTTAATTTTCCTAATTTTTTAAATATTCCAAAACGGAGAAAAATTGCCATTGGAAACGTTTTGGAGTCAGTTTACTTACCGTACCACATACCTATTCCTTTTCGGAGTCTGAAACATTCTGGAAAGTGCCCCCTATGTACTCCTTCGTTGTTACAGTGTCAATTATATTGGTTCACCATTTATGGGATTACCTGAGATGTAATGTTTGATTCTTTGACCGTTTACCACCTTCGGATTCGTACCTTCGGCGTTGTTAATTTTGATGGTATCAGAACGATAGACCTCCTTGATAACGTAAGGACCTTCCCACTTAGAGAGAAGTTTTCATGTAAAAAATCTTAAACGAGAGTTGTATAGCAAAACATGATCACCTACATTAAACTCACACTTTTGTATCCTCTTTTCATGCCATCTTTTAACTTTTTCTTTAAACAACTTGGCATTCTCATAGGCTTGAGTTCTCCATTCATCAAGTGAGCTAATGTCAAATAGCCTCTTCTCACCGGCAAGTTTGAAATCATAGTTGAGCTCTTTAATAGCCCAATATGCCTTATGTTCTAGTTCAAGAGGTAAGTGACATGCTTTTCCATAGACCATTTTATACGGAGACATACCCATAGGGTTTTTATAAGCAGTTCTATAAGCCCATAATGCATCATCAAGTTTCTTAGACCAATTATTTTTAGATCTATTAATAGTCTTTTTCAAAATCAATTTAATATCTCTATTGCTCAATTCTACTTGACCACTAGATTGAGGGTGATATGGAGATGCAATTCTATGGTTAACGTCATATTTAGGAAGCATTTTACGGAAAGCACCATGAATAAAATGTGAACCACCATTAGTCATTAAATATCTACGGACTCCAAACCTCGGAAAAATAACTTCTTTAAGCATCTTAATAGAAGTGTTATGATCAGCACTACTAGTTAGAATAGCTTCTACCCACTTAGTAACGTAATCAACAACAACTAAAATATGTGTATACCCATTAGAGGAAGGAAAAGGTCCCATATAATCAGAACCACAAACATCAAATGGTTCAATAACAAGTGAATAATTCATAGGCATTTCCTGGCGTCTACTAATATTGCCAATTCTTTGGCATTCATCGCAAGACAAGACAAACTTACGAGCATCCTTGAAGAGAGTAGGCCAAAAAAAACCAGATTGCAATACCTTATGTGCAGTTCTATCTCCAGCGTGGTGTCCTCCATAAGACTCGGAGTGCCACTTGCGTAGGATCTGTCCCTGTTCATGCTCAGGTACATAACGTCTAATAACACCATCTACTCGTTCTTTATAAAGGTGTGGGTCATCCCAAAAGTAATGTCTTAAATCATAGAAAAACCTTTTCTTTTGCTGGTGTGAAACTAGGTGGTATACATTTAGCAACGATATAATTAGCATAATCAGCATACCATGGAGTATTACGAGAAGCATTTATGACAGCTAATTTTTCACCAGGAAAGCTATCATCAATAAGCAGTGGGTCATCAAGAACATTTTCTAACCTAGACAAGTTGTCTGCCACGGGGTTCTCAGCTCCATTTCTATCAATAATATGCAAATCAAATTCTTGTAACAAGAGAACCCATCTAATAAGTCTTGGTTTAGCATCTTTATTTTCCATAAGATATTTAATAGCAGCATGATCAGTGTGAATAGTAACTTTGGAATCAACATTATAAGATCTAAACTTATCACAAGCAAATACAACTGCTAAAAATTCTTTTTCAGTAGTAGCATAATTCCTCTGGGCACTGTCTAGAGTTTTACTATCATAATGAATAACATTCAATTTCTTATCAACTCTTTGTCCTAGAATAGCACCAACATCATAATCACTATCATCACACATAATTTCAAAGGGTAAATTCCAATTAGGTGGCTGAACAATAGGTGTAGAAATCAAGGCTTTCGTAAGTATTTCAAATGCTTCTACACAATCATCATAAAAAACGAAAGGAACATATTTTTGCAAGAGATTAGTGAGAGGTCTAGAAATTTTAGAGAAGTCTTTAATAAACCTCCTATAGAAACCAGCATGACCAATGAAACTTCTTATACCTTTGATATCTTTAGGACACGTCATCTTTACAATAGCACCTACTTTAGCTTTATCAACTTCAATACCTCTTTCAGAAATTTTATGCCCCAAGACAATACCTTCATTAACCATAAGTGGCACTTCTCCCAATTCAAGACAAGATTAGTTTTCTTCACATCTCTGCAAAACTCGATCAAGGTTGCTTAAGAAATCATCAAAAGAAGTTCCGTAAACGGAGAAATCATCCATGAAAACCTCAACAATCTTTTCTTTTATTGCATACACCAAAAAGCATACATCTATAAGCAAAGATACTGAAAGGGAAAGTAAAAGTGGTCTTTTCCTGGTCATCTTTTTACACAGGTATTTGAGAGAAACCAGAATAACCATCTAGAAACCAAAAATAAGAATGTTCGGATAGTCTTTCTAGCATTTGATCAATAAAAGGTAGAGGGTAATGATCTTTCCTAGTAGCTTTACTCAATTTGCGAAAATCAATTACCATTCTATAACCTGTAACAATTCTTTGTGGAATCAATTCATTCTTATCATTAGGAACAACAGTAATACCTCCCTTCTTAGGGGCATAATGAACGGGACTTACCCATCTACTATCAGCAATAGAATAAATTGTACCTGCCTCCAGAAGCTTTAATATTTCATTCTTATCACTTCCTTCGTCTTAAAATTTAACCGTCGTTGGTGATCAACAACTGGTTTAGCATCATGCTCTAAATTAATTTTGTGCTGACATAGAGTGGGACTAATGCCCTTAAGATCATCAAGAGTATATCCAGTAGCGGCACAATGCTTCTTCAGAGTTTTCAATAATTTCTTTTCTTCATGCTCTGAAAAGGTTAGCATAATAATAACAGGATATATCTTCTTTTCATCAAGATAAGCGTATTTCAAAGTATCAGGTAATTGTTTAAGCTCAAACACGGGATCATCCTTGGGTGGGGGAGGATCTCCAAGGATTTCAATAGGCAAATTGTGTTTCAAAACATGACCTTGATTAAAGAATATTTCATCTATTTCCCTTCTTTCATTCATAACCATATCATTTTCATGATCTAGCAAATATTGTTCTAAAGGATCAGCAGGAGGAACGACAATAGAAGCAAGACCAACAATTTCATCTTTACTAGGAAATTCTTTATCATGGGGTTGTCTAGGAAATTTAGAGAAATTAAAATCATGAGACATATCCCCAAAACCAACAGTAACAATATCTTTCTCACAGTCTATCTTAGCATTAACGGTATTCAAGAAGGGTCTACCAAATATAATGGGACAAAAATCATCTTGTGGGGAACCAAGAACAAGAAAATCAGTAGGGTATTTAGTTTTCCCACACAAGACTTCAACATCTCTAACTATCCCAATTGGCAATATAGTATCTCTATTGGCAAGCATAATATAACATCAATATCCTCTATCTCAGCAGGTGCAATATCATTCATAATTTCTTGGTACAAGGTATAAGGAATTGCACTCACACGAGCACCCACATCACATAAGCCATGATAACAATGATCTCTATTTTAACAGAAACAACATGCATGCCAACAACAGGTCTATGTTTATCTTTTATATCGGGTTGGCAATTCTAGTAGCTTCATCACAAAAATAAATAACATGCCCATCAATATTATCAACCAAGAGATCTTTAACCATAGCAATACTAGTTTCAACTTTAATTTGTTCATGAGGTGTAGGTGTTCTAGTATAACTCTTACGAACCACAATTGAAGCTTTAGCATGATCCTTTATTCTAACAGCGAAAGGTGCTTTCTCAATATAAGCAGTAGGAACAATAGGATCAACATTATAAGTAATAGTTTCTTCTTCAACTTTAATAGGTTCTAGTACTTTAACTTCAATGGGAGGATCATACTTAAACCACTTATCCTTAGGGAGATCAACATAAGCAGCAAAAGATTCACAGAAAGAAGCTACTATCTCAGAGTCAAGTCCATATTTAGTGCTAACATCACGAAAAACATCGGTATTCATAACATATTTAACATAATCAAACTTAAGGTTTATACCTGACTCCTTAACTTCGCCGAGTTCCCAATCTTCAGAGTTGCGTTTAATTATTTCCAATAAATCCCATTTGAATTCAATTTCCTTCTTCATGAAAGAACAAGTACAAGAAGTATCGAGCATGGATCGATCATTATGAGAAAGCCGAGCATAATTTTTTTGAATAATAATTTCTCTTGAGAGCTCATGATTGGGGCATGAATATAACATTGACTTAATCCTCGCCCAAGCTTGAGCGATACTTTCTCCTTCACGAGGCCAAAAATCATATATATAATTTCGATCACGACGAACCAAATGCATAGGATAAACTACTGATGAAATTCCAATTTCAATCGGTTGTAGTTCCAAGATCCAATATCATCACATACCCTATACCATGTCAATGCCTTTCCCTTCAAAGACTAGTAAGCGTGCACGTGCAACGCACACATTAATCAAACCATGTCAAATTCATGCGGGTATAAAATTTTGAATTCATAGTCTAGGATGATCCATTCTCTATAAACAAAAGGAGAAGTACAAACCCATCAATTATCTTTTGACGATACCAAAGAGACCACATAAATCATAATTGTACAAAAAATGTCACAAATCAATGGCAATCAACTGGGTGGACAACTTCTCCACGGAGAATGTAAGGGCGTAGCCTATTTAGTCTATTCTTTATTAAAAATGGAATCAAATATCCTATAAAGATTTCAGAATGTTTGTTTTCTTGGTGGAAATCAAAGGAACACATAAAGATTGTCCAAGTGATGTCAATGTAAAGTTGGAATAAAGATACCCAAAAAAAACCAGTCTTGGCAGAACTGAATTAGTTTTCTTCTTGGATTCGGGCTACTTGTTATCTTCAAAATTTGAAAGCTCGATAGTTGCGGTAATGCCACCCACGGGAGTCATAAGAAGCCCCACCTGCGAGCAGGAAGAGTTGGAATTCTTTGCCCCATTCTTAGTTTATCTCAGCTTCTCATGGAGTGGAACTATAGTTCAGACAGACAATATCTATTGTGTATATAGTTGCAGAACATCTAGAAGATAAAAACAGATCAATAAGGCGTTAGATTCATGGTAAGGAAATGGATAGAGGGGATTTAACATTTTCTCTTTGACATGGATGGCATGCAAGCAACCCTTTCTCTACCATATGCTTAGTTCTGACAATATTAAACATGTTGTCATGCTTCAACATCTTAGCAGTGCAGAAAGGCTGCTATTATAGAATGAAAAACTGTACAATATAAGGAAATTGGGCATGTGCAGATCAAGGCACTACAAAAAAAATACACTTCCGTGATGATACCTGTTTGTCACAGTAGGTCGCGTTTTTTGTCATGCATGTACATCCATGACAAATTTATGACAGAATCAAGATAGTCATACCTGTCTTTGTCAGAGAAGTGTTCCATGACATTACCAAAATTATCATCATGGAAGTGGCCACTTCCATGACGATAAATCGCGTGTCACAGAAGTGCTTTCGTCAAGGGTGACCGACACATGGCATCCACCGTAACGGAACGCCGTTAAGCTATCGGGTCGGGTTTGGATCCGATAACCCGTTAACAGCCCCGACCAATGGGGATTTTGCACGTGTAAAATCATCATTGGCTGAAGGAGACACGTGTCAGGTCCGCGCTGGCACAGGTGTCACTCATCCAACGGGCGAGACGCGCCTATGATATGTTGACACGTGGACCGGCCCATCAAGTTTAAATGGGCCGGCCCAACTAAAGGCCCACAAGATTTTGCGGACTATAATGGGCTGGCCCAGCTAAAGGCCCACGAGATTTTACAGGCCATAATGGGCTGGCCCAGCTAACGGCCCACAAGATTTCGCGGGCCATAATGGGCCGGCCCAGGTAAAGGCCCACAAGATTTTTGTTTGCCATAATGGGCCGGCCCAAGTAAAGGCCCACAAGATTCTTGCGGATCATAATGGGCCGGCCAGGCTAAAGGCCCACGAGATTTCACCGACATTAACGGGACGGACGAATCGAGAGAGATGGTTGTTGTGTTATGGATGCTCCTCTCTCTCTCTCTCCCTCTCTCTCTCTCACACACACATACACACATACACGCACACACAAGTAAACTAGAAGACCGTTCTCTCATGTATACACAACGTATCGGCATCTGTCTATGTCTCACTCATGCATGATCGTTTGCACATTCACACATCTCTATGTATGTATCACACACACACTGTCTCCACATTGCCCTTCCGCCACAACACACATATGGACACATACACACGTTCTCTCTCAGTCACACACACAAAATAAGTATTAAAAAAACTAGGGCGCACCTAAAACGTCCAAATCCAAATAAACACAAACCGGAGCTAAATTCAAATATATGGAAATATTGCAGCGTCAAGAACTTTCCCAGGAAAAAAAAGTTGAGTAATATTCGAGGATTGTTTTCACACACACAAAAAGGTTTGGTGGATGTCCTTCGAGCGCGACACGATGACGCACCGTTCGATCGACCGCCGGCCGCGGTTCACGCGCTTGCACAGGATTTCGTATCGTGGTTGTGGTACTAACTTCAAAAAAAAGCACTACCTAAGTCTAATGTTTACGTGTACTAGTACGGTTTTCTTTTAAGTTTGACCAACCTCATATAAAACTAAAGTAAGCTCCCATACGCGCACTCATCAATATGCCACCGCCGCCGTTGCGCATGCCGGCGCCCGCCTGCTCCGGCCAACAATTTCTCGCCCATCACCGTGAAGCCGAAGGCTCGCCCGCTCACGTCGTCTGCAGTCCCTCCTCGCCATGCCGCCGCGCTGCCAAGCACGCGAGCAGCTGGTGGAGCCGCGTCTATGCACGCAACGTACGAAGAGGAGGACGAGCGCGTGCTCCAGCACGCCGGCGAGGAGGAACTAGCGTGTCATTGTCGTCTCCGCCCGCGCGGAGGAGGCGCGCATGGTGGCTGTCGCGGCGGAAGCCGGTCGCGCGCGCGTCGAGCCCGCAAACCGGGTGCGGACGCGAAATCTACCTTCGAGACCTTGAATGCCACGTGGATCCTGCAATCTGAAGGAGCAATTTGGGTCAGTCGACTCATGTGAACCGTTTGATGCAACATGGATGGCTAGAAGGGCTTCTTCCACCTCTTCTCCCGTCTTCTTCCTTCGCTCCGTCGAACTTCTTTCACAAATCGACTGACCCAAATTATTCTACTAGTACGAACGTATTAAGTACAGTGGGAACACGAAGGTACGAAAGCAAGAGTACCAACTGCAAGAAGAACAGTAGTAAGACATAGTACTAGTACTACTCTACGTACTAAAAAGTTCAAATAACGAGAAAGAACATAAACATAGTTCTGCTGGGGCCTCAAAGACAACACACCCTTGAAAATAAACTAAGCAACTAGTCAGCTTGACACTGCAGTAGAACCAGCATGAGCGACGGCACTGCCACCTACACGGAGTCCGAGTCCACGTCCTCGACTTTGTCCTCGTCCCTCTTCCTCTTCCTCTTCACCGACGCTTCTTTGCTTGAACCGGAAACTGGGCTCTGCTTCTTCATCCAACCCATGTAGATATTTAAACAAAGGTAGGCATCCATTGCTGCGTACAGGATGTGATCTTCATCTAATGTCTTCGAATCCCATGCATGATGAAACTCATGATGAGGTTTCTTCGCTTTAAGCGTCTGAAGGATCAATCATGGCTGCTGCCAAGGTCAAGATTGAAGGTTGAGAGGAGGACACCAGGGCTTGCCTTACGGAGATCGAAGGGCTGGCCTACAACGAGACCTATCCGACGCAGGACTTCTTTGTCGTTCTTAAAGCCTACTGATGTAATTTCACTCTTTTGTCCTTGAGGAAGTTCTTAAAATCCTGGCACTCAACGTCGGCATGGCATATGTGGTAGACCAAGCAAACATTATGTACGCCAACCTGGATCATGGATGGCTTCTTCCTCTTTTCTTCCTTTAGATCCTTCTCTCGTCCCAGGACTGTGGTGTACTCAACATCTAGCCCAACGACCCACTCATCCGTTGAACTGTTGAACATGCGTAGGAAGCGAGCAAGCCATGCTTTCACCGTCGCGGATCCACGTGTGTAGATGACAATGAACCGATCGCCGGTGATGGCTCTAACCTGGTACTCTGCGGCGACCATGGAGATTTGGGAGGCCACGGATTTTGGAGGAGGGTTAGGAGAAGTTGAACTGTTGTACCCCGCAAAAACTGGGAGCGAACTAATGTGAAAGGACGGGACGATTGGGAGCGAACTGTTGTGAGGTAGAAGACGGGGACGAGTAGGGCGTGCGAACAGTATGGGGTTGCTGGCTTGCCCGGGGGATAAATGGCTGCAAGCCCCCAAAGAGTTCTCGAGAACTATGTGGGACCCACTAGATGTCATGTCTACTAGACCCATATCGTAGGCCTGACGGTATAGCTTCTGCCTATTCGCACGCCATGCCGTAGCGTGGATGTAACTTCACTTAATTCCGTCAACCGTCGTGCCTCCCACGACCTTCGCCTCCCTCGCAGTCGGCGCCCTTTGAGACTTCGACCGCTAAAATGAGCAATTTTTTGCCTACTCCGCATGCATGATACTCCCTTTGGTCCTTTTACTCCCGTCAACCGTTTGCAAAGTGTTTGACCAAATATATACTTTTTTTAAACACCACCTTATATTAATTAACCAGCCACACCAGTACACTCATTCGATACAATATTCACCATATAGGGTGGTATGTTATTTACAAGAATACCATCTAATCTATTGTCAAAGCTATACTTAGCGATTAAGTGTGCCACCTTATTGGCCGAACGTCTAATCTTTGACAATTGAAGATTGTTGATCAACTTAGAGATGCTCAACGCTTTCATCTTCAGGTCACGCATAGCAGACCTGTCATAGCCCCCGATGCAAGAGACGCTACCACAAAAGCGCAATCAGTCTCTAAAATTACAGGATAATTTAGTGCACCTTGAAATATGAACGTGTGTGGGGCGTGTATGTTTTTAATGACTTGAGACTATACCTAGCCCGGCATGCAAGATGACTTATTATGCACCGTCCCCCATACCTGCAGGAAGCCCGTTCGTCTCCAAATCTTTTCCTCTCCATGTGTGGAAACAATATGCCTGCCAAACTCTCCTTCTCCCTCCGGCGGACCCACCACTCCACCCCATGTGAAAAAAATCTGCATGCATGACTCTCCTACCCCCACGCTCGTCCAATCCGTTGTGACCAGCAATATTTCCACCCCTTCGCTCCCCCGTAATTTACTCCAACAAATATGCCCACGTAGCTTTTACTTAACTTCAGTGCATTGGGTCATCGACATACGCCCAGCAGTGTAATCGCCCACATGTCGCTGACGAATCGACCTGCAGCTAAGTGCAGTGCAGCTTCGATCCATATCTTACGCAGGTGTGCCATTGCTCGCTATAAATATCGCGCCCCACGACATCGCTATCTCCTTCCCCTAACGTTCACGTTCATCGCTATCTCCTCCCCCTCCCTCTCACGTCGACCACCATGGCATCTCCCCTCCCAAGCCCTAGGAGCCCCTCGCTGCACCGCGTGGACGGTCACGCGTCGCCTTTCCGTTCCTCACCGCCACTAGTCGAGGAGGACGCGTCGGTGTTCCGCTCCTTGCCGCGACGCGACGCATCGTTGTTCCGTTCCTCGCCGCCACTAGTCGAGGAGGACGCATCGGTGTTCCGCTCCTCGCCGCGATGCGTCGAGGTGGATGCGTTGGCATTCTCAATCTCGCCGGCACGCGCGTCGGAGGACGCGTCGGCTCCCTAGTATGAGGAGAACGCCCCGCCGCCTGCCGAGCCCCCCCAGCCTGGAGGAGCTTTGGAAACAAATGGATGTCGCCTTGTGGGAGGCTTTGCCTCCAGCAGAGCGTGCCAAAATAGAGGCGGAGAAGAAGTCCGAGGAAGAGAAGCGCATCGCGCAACAAGTTTCTGGGAGATCTATGTCGCGTCCGAGAGAGTCAAGCAATTGGTTCTTTGGCAGAAGGCTCGTGCGAGGGCCGTGAGGGTGGCGGAGGACACCCGTGCCGATGCCCTGAGTGCAGTCGGGCCCAAGCGCCTCATCTACGCTTGGCGGTACGTGGACCGGGTGCACGCTTCTAGCCAGGAGGAGTACCTGTTGGCGCCGGATCACCACACCGGTGAGATCGCTCTCGCCCGCCGGCAAGCCGCCAATCATCACCTCGCGAGTTGCGAGGCTGAGGAAGAGGCGTTGTGTCGGCGCGCTGGGAAACGGCCGCGCACCAGGGTACTCGTGGCGAGCCGCAAGCGCTCCTGCGAGCGCCGTGGCTTTTAGGAGGAGTATAATTTTTGTTTCGTAAGGCGATCTCATTAGTTTTGGGACGCAAATGATAAATCCCGAACGTTCAGGAAGTTTTAGCATCCTTAATTAAGTATGTAAAAGGGAAAGTTTGGAAACGTTGTGTATTATTATGCATTTTGCAAGTACGTGCATATAGCAAAAACTTTACTATATACTATCGGACTACACGTCTCTCTCGATATATGCTTGCAGACTGTGCTACTCCCTCCGTCCAAGTCAATAAGTCATCTTTGGTTGTGCACGGTGACCAAGAAGGAGGGAAGACTTGTACACCTAGACGGAGGGAGTACTACTATTACTTATGTACGTGCAAATGCACGTTTGAACATTACGATGCGGTTTTTGTAAAAGTGGAAAAACAGCACTAGTCAAGCTTGTGAAACGATTCAATGCAAAACAAATGCAAAAATTCTCATTTGATTGTTTACTTTTAGCTTCCTTCTCTGTGGTTATTTCTCTGTGCACCGTGACCAAGGAAGAGGAGAAAATGAGAAACGTTAATGTTTATTTGCTAATTAATAGTATTGCATGCAATGAACTAACCACTGCATGTCGTGTTTGATATCTCGAGTCATTAAAAGCATGCACACTCTTTATCTCTTATTGGTTGATATGTCAAGAAACAAGAAACGAGGTAGAAGTTAATGCACCGCGCCTAAGTGTTTTCGGATTATTTGGTTTTCATAAGATTACTTACACACCTAGATGCACCGCGCCTAAGTGTTTTGAGTAACATTTTATCAGTAAAATCTTTGGTCAAAATTTAGCACAAATTACAATGGTGAGGAATAAACCAGATGTAGTAGTAGTTTAGAAGCCCAAATAAATGAGTGAGGCGCCTTATTGTTACTCTCCACTGTGACTAGTCTTGTGGGAAAAGCCGGGGAAGCCGCCAAAAGAACTGGCCCTAGGAGTAGTAGCTAGGGATCAAGCGTCGGAGATGAACCGAAGAAAGTAAATGCAGAGAGATGAAGATGTGAGGCTGGTCATAGTGGGGAGTAACTTAGACTAGTAACATGCATATGTTACTAGTCTATGTTACTACCTCTATAGTGCATAGTATTATAGATTAGTATCATAGGTGGTCTCATTTATTGCCATGCATGACACATAGTAGCACCATATTTATTATGTTATGGTATCTACCTATGTTACTATAACCATCTCTCTCTTCTTTAATTGTCTGCCACATAGGCATGTTTGCGAATCCCAAGTGCATGATACTACTTATGTTACCACCACTATGGCCAGCCTGATGGTTGCTTGTCCGTTTATTTTACCAGGCCATTTATTACTGGGAGTGGTTGGGTTTTGTGATATGACGGCTTTATCGCAAGGCCACGAGCCGGGTGAGAGGTGAGACTCCGTGCAGCGCCGCCTCTACACTTGTACTACATCGGTCGTGGGTTTATTAGTCCCCCATTGAATTTGACTGTAGATTTATCTGACAAAATGTTAGTGCATGTCAACAAAAACTATATCGTTGGATTCGTATTTGAACATAGTTTTGAATGATATAATTTTAGGTGACATGCATCAGTATTTATCATACTATATATAATGTTAGTTCAATTTTTGGTCGTATTAATCTATAGTAGTAAGGTGCCCGTATGCTGCAATCAAGAGTGAAATGCATTGATCGGGAGTTGTTTATTTTGACAAAGGATGTGGGGTCATCTCATGTGTAACGGTATCGATAGGTTTCTTCGGATATTATCTCATCTCTAGAGCTCACAAACATCCGGGTGAAATAGATAAAAGGTATCTTTTGCAAACAAAAGCGTTCAACTGTTCAACCTGCATCCAAAACTTGTAAAGAAATAACACTTATTGTGCTTTGCAAGAAATGATCTTTAAGAATTAGTTTTTGAGTATCGATTGTTATACATGTTGGCTACAGATGACATGGCACTTTCTTATAGTCAACAGTTGGCTATACTATTAAGTAATATTAACCATGCCCTTATACACCTAGACTGAGGGATTAAATTAGGATGACTTGCAAGGGGGCAGAGGAGATGTAAGAAATGGTTCATCGTAAGTCTTTCACCAGTACTTGTAAAAATTCATACATGGAAGATTCTAGACTAAACCATAAACGGATACACTTTTATTCATGCGCGATACTCCAATAGAGCAAGATCCTGCATGGAAGTCTCCACATTCTTAGACAGCGGATTACATTGAGCGAAGACTAATGATCAACATTTGACTTGATAATGCATATTTTTTTAGAAGAACAGGGAGGCTCCTCCCCGGTTCCATTATCAAATGAAACCCAAAGTGTCTTACATCAGCTCAATGAGAGGAGCAGTTCAAAGGAAGGATCATGGAGAAAGCCACTCAAGTTTAACGACAAGCTTACGTAATCAAAAGCGGCAAAGACACGGGCCATAAGCGCCCACACACACACTACATGTTTTCTAAGTGCACTTGATAATGCGTATGTCCAGGTGAACCTCCTTGAGTCCCGTGCACCGAGTCGGTGGCTAAAGGATAGAACGGATGCCATGGGTTTTCCAAGTCCACATTGGCGGATAGTCCCAGCCTCCTCACATTCAAGTCTGTCCAATGAGGCCGGTTTACGCCCACGTGACCCGGAGGGGTAGTAACATTGACCTCAAGACGCGACATCCGCCTCGTGTCAAGTCGGCGTCGTGGCGACGCCTCGACGACGCTACAAAGACGGGCGGCGGCTCGCTGGGCCTCACCGGTGCCCACGATCAAGAGGAAGACGCTGCGCCCTCCCACGAGACTAGCAGGCGGCGGTGATCCTCCAAATGACTCCGGCATGGTGAACCGTAGCACGTGTCGATTTTGATGTTCTCCGCCAAGGGCCAGCAGTGACCGCTGCACGCATCCGTGAGGTGATGCACCATGTCCGCGGCGAGCCACAAAATGGCATCGGGCACTCATAGCAATGGACGAAGGGCTCCTTGGAGGCATCGACCAGCCGCCCATGAAACGGGAGTGGCTGTATGGGACGTTATGCCCGCTTGAATATGTGAGCAAGTTACTACGAGATTTAATCCGAATAAGCACAAAATAAATCATGACGGCTATAACAGAGATGAAACTAATCATGTGGACTAGCATAGTAGTAGGATACAGTAGAAACATGAAACATGAATTCGTAAACACATACGGTGCAACGGAGCAAAGACAGTTGGCGTTGAGGTTGTCGCCCATGTCATTGAGGAAGAGGTTGCCGAGGTTGGGGAAGAAGTCGTCGTCGGTGAAGTCGTGGCTGCCAAGAGTCGCGAAGTGCGCTCCCAGATTTCTACAAATACCACTTGAATGGAGCGCAGGAGGGAGTGGTCAGAGGGGACGCCATGTCACCGAATGGAGCGCAGGAGTAGCACACGAAGCAGTAGATGGTGTCCTTACTAGTACTCCCTAGTCTCTATCTATCTATATCTACATATATCTACTCTTATAGATAACCGAGTTGGTGATGATGGTTTGCCTGCCATCTTGTAATATAGACCGTCCGATCTATATCTGACGGATATAAAGCCAACTATGACAATTTTACAAAAGATACCCGCACCTCTCTCCACATTTACAGATAAGGCCTTACCTCGTGCTCCTCCCTATGTCTCTATCTCTACAAGTACTTTTTATATATAACAAATCGAATAGTGCTGCGCCGTCCGCTGCACGCCTGGCTGAACACGCCTCCTCGCCTCCATCATCACCAACTGTGTCTTTTATAGGAGTATGAGTAGAGAAAAAACCGAGTTGGTGATGATGGTGTGCCGTGCAATGCACGGGCATCTTGCTATTTTTTTGCATATAAGTCCAAACACCACGTAGACACGGTATTTGAGCACGGTTCGTAGTCGTTCCACGATCGGGCTTCGAAGTTTGTAACTATTTTAGATTAGAATATACTACTCCTCCGGTGCTAGTAGTAGAGCAGAGTCCTACTCTTCTACTCTACTCTAGCAAGCTAGGGCATAGTAATTGTAGTAGGTACCGAGGGAGTACCAAGATCTTGTGATCACTCAAGCAAGTTGTCCAGCATCGATATGACCCTACGCTGGCCGGTATGTGTCTCGTAAGTCATGCAGCATGTTGTAGTCATCATCACTGTCCCACTTCCCGCAGCACATATTCGCTTCTCCATCTTTGTCGCACATAATCTTGTCCAAGCTTCCATCCCCGCTAAGGAGCCTCCCCCATCGTACGAAACACAAGCACTAACAAAGGCACAACCGAGCAGCTTCCGCCGAAAGAATGGCTGGAATTCGCTCCCCACAGAGGTAATCAACATCATTGTTTCGCTGGTGGACAATCTCAAGATTACATGCCGCCGCTGCGTGCTCGCCGAGGCTGTACCGTTTACTCAAAGCCCTCAGCCGGAGCTTTTAAGCCAGCTCCTTGCTTGCCGATGCCGCCGATCTTCGTAAACGGCGTGTCACGCAAAGCATAACGATCGAGGGGTGGCGAGCATCAACCCCCTTCATCGCGATCCGATCCCGTCGACCTCGGCTACATTAACGGTATGTCTGGTCGGCATGAACACATCTTGGATGGTGCTGCCGACGGTCGCGGCTTGGATGCTCGTGGAGATCTACACCGGCGATTGATCCCCTTCCTTCGATTAACACTGACCGCTTTGGCACCGTGGCCCAGAATACTCGGAATCTTACAGTAGCCAACATGATACCAAGTTTGATTTGCTCAAGGTTGTAATCTGCCAAGTGCCCACAAGATCTGGGAATTATAAAGATTTCAGGCTTATTGCATTCTTCAACCGCGGTCTCGCCAATCTGACAGGTCACTGCAGTAAGTGGATAAATCTGCACGTCCATCGCAGGATCATACATCCTCTAGGGTTTTCTGATGCCATTGAACACAAGGGCTTCATTTACAATGTTGACTCCTTCTATGGCTGGACGTATTGCTGGCCTACTCCAGTCATCGCTACAAACGGCTGTTACAACAGTATGTTACTTTCCTATGATATCATGATGGCTTGCTTATATTACTGTCAACATTTACAGAAAAAATATTCATGCTCATAACATGCTGTTCTTAAGATGGAGGAAATCAAGAGCCCTTTTTTATTTGACTCCAACTTGATATGATGTTGTAGGCCGCCTGGTCTCCCTACCCTTCCTAATCCCAGAACCTTTTAAAGAAAAGCGGCATGGCAGTTGCTGGTGGTTCCTGGCTCGATCAGATAACGATGAAAGATTGATGATCGTTCGCAGGTACCGGACGTGTTATTTCGAGGAATACAATCACAGTCACTGCAAGGTCTTTGAGTAGGATCCCAGCTTCTCTGGGCCTTCAGGAATTTTTGACTGGAGGCTGGTAAGTAGCCTTGGCACACGCTCTCTATTTGTCGGACCGAATTATCCGATTAACCAGGAGATAACCGACTGCAAGGATCATGATGGCAGCGCGGTTTCATTCATCAGGCAAAACTGTGTGTACACAGCGTACCATGCGTCTCTGCATGCACCATACCCTGATATGTGCCGCCACGCTCTGCAGCCCAAAGTAGGAGAGAGGGTCGCAAGTATCGACTTCGACCGCCGGGCCGGAGTTTCCCGTCAGCACCCATCCGGTTCAAGCCGCCGCCAGATGTCCACAAATTAATAAATAGTAACGTCTAACCGAGCCGCTTAGTTAGATGCGTACACTTGGTGTAGTAGGATCTTTATTTAGTTTGATGCATACACTTGTTCTTTTTGGTAGCCCTTTTGTAATGATGGCTGATGTTTGGTTTGGAAGAGAGAGCTGCGTCTTCACTCTTCCGGGTCTCGCATCGCTTCTCGCTGCACCCCTAGCCCTGGTTGCTGCTGCTGTTTTCAATGTACAATCTGTAGTATATTTCGTCTGTTGGTTGAATATAAATGTGTTTTTAGAACGACAAACACAATGTTTTGGAAGTCGTTGCACGGTTCGATCCTTTAGTGCCCTGCATCTGCACGTAGCTCATACTATTTTTTCGTGACGGAACACATTTTCCACTTGTTGATAACATGCAACCCACCGATGAAAGCCCAATAGAGAAGCCCATAATTAATCGGAAGGACGCTCTCACATGAATCCGCCCAGGTACATGCTCATGGTCCCCTAAACATAAATAAGTAAATAAATAAATAAAGCTAAATGCTCATGCACCAGTTCTTTGGGAAAATAGGTAGCCCAGTATTTCTTTTTGAAGAATACCCAAGCTAGGCCTATTTGTTTTCTCTGAATTACTGGGTTGCAAATCTTTCAAGACGAGCAAATGGGATATTAGTTTTTTTTTGAATTTTGTTCTTCTTGATATCTTATACGTATTTCATTGGATTTAACATGACATAGTACTAACTTATTTTTAAATTTGTTTTAGTATGGCTATTAATTTTTGGATTAAGAATATTTCGTTCCCCAGCAAAAATTTCCCACATATTTAGTTAATTTTTTGACCCTGGTACTGACCAGAAAATGGCCGGCAATTCTAAAAATGGAAAACGGGCTGCAATAAATTCCATATGAATTAGAAAATGAGTAAAATTATAAAAATAATAGCAAATGGGCTGTACATGCCTGAGATTTCGAGGCTGACTTGGTTACGCAGGGCTTTGTCGGTGAACACACGATTCTAGCCGCCGTGCTTCTTCAATCTCGATCTTCCTGCTCCAACCGCCTAAACTAGCACCGCGGGACTGCTGCTTCCTCCTCCTCTTGTGCCTCAACAGTGATGCCGGGCAGGCTTCCCGCCCACCCTACTCCCTCGGCCCGGCTGCACGCAAATCAATTGCCTCCTTATTACGCAAAAAATGATTCCTCCCATCGACATCCGGGCGCACCGTTGGGAGGCTGACACAGGCCTACTACGTTGACGACACGCAGGCTTGTCAACTTAGTCAACAACGATTCTAGCAGAAAGAATCGCTGGATTTGAATCGAAGCGGTCCTGGCCGCTTCTTCAATCGCTGCTCTTCTTGCACCAGCCGCCCAAACCTGCGCGGGAGACCGCCGCTCCTGCCTCCAAAGTGGTCGGGTTGTCAGCCGTTGAGGCCTCATCGCCTTACTACTCCCACCGCTAGCTTGAGGCCTGCGGCGGCAGCGACCTCACACACCAGCGAACGGTGAACCACGGTACTCCTCTGCGTGGGCATCCATCGCCGCGTCTTCCCGGCTCCGTGTCGTCCCCTTCCTAGGCTCGCCGTCGTCCACCGCCTTGGTGCTCTCGGCGCGGGCGTTGTCAATGTGGTCAACGACATTCCATCGGGAGAGTATCAGACGTAGAGTCTCGATACCGGGTCCACGACCACAGCCAGTTTTTTTGTGATTTGCCAAGTAAGTCGCTTTGTCAGGCCTGTTGGGCTGCAAATCTTTCAAGACGAGGAGAGCTTTCATTCGGCTGGCCGAGAAAATGGCCCATCAGTAAGTTTGAATGTGCTGTATATTTTTAAAACACATCAAACCGGTAGTTAGTTTCAAATATCTTTTTTTCATTTCGAGATTTTAAATTACATTAAGTTTTATGCATGGAGAATTTTTTGGATTTTATATTGATATACATTTATTTTTAAAATCAGTTTGAATGTGAGTCGAAATTTCGGGATCAAAAACAGTTCGGACCGCACTGAAATATGCAAAATTTCGTATAAGTTTTTAACCGTGGCCACGATATGGGCTGTAATGCTAACAAAAAGAATATGGGCTCCAAAAAAAACCTTAAGAATTAGCAAATGGGCTGTAAATTATTAAAAATAATGGCAGATGGGCTGTATGCTGTTTTCCATAGATTTGAGGCTTTCCTAAAAAAGGTTGACGTAAGAGGATCGTTGGATGGCCATCCAACGACCGTCGTCTTCTTCAATCTCTGCTTCCCGCTCCAACCGGCCAAACAAGCGCCAAGGACTGCCTGCTTCTCCTCCTCCTCAAGGCCGGCTCGACAGCTCGGACCCACTGGTATATCTTCGTGACGCAAGGAAGTGCCTCCTTATTACGCACAAAAAATGAATACTCCCCGTTAGCTGGGACCCAGATAGTGGCAGGCTGACTTAGGGCCTACTAAGTTGACGAGGACGGAGGGCTTTGTCAACTTAGTCAATATGCACGATTCTAGCTCCAAAGTGACCGTGACGATGTCCATCCAACGGCCGTAGTGCTTCTTCAACCTCTGGTCTTCTTGCTCCGGCCGCCCAAAACCAGCGCCGGTCGTGCCTCGTGCTCCTCGCCTCCGTGGCGGGTCATGACGGCGGAGGGCTCACCGCCCCTACTACTCCCACCATCGCCGTGCCATCCCTCTACTCACCTGGACCCTGTTATTTTGGCGGCGACGACAAATTTCACACCGCAGCGAACCAGTTGAACCCTCAGACTCCTCTGCGTGGGCATCCATCGCCGCGTCTTCCCGGCTCTGTCGTCCCCTTCCTAGGCCTCGCTGCCGTCCACCACACCGGTGCTCTCGAGCGGTGTGGTCAACGTGGTCAAGGAACGGCTTCCATCGGACGTGGATCAGACGTGGAGAGGCCGATACTGGGTCCACGGCCGCACAAGGAAGTGCCTCCTTATTACGCCAAAAATAATTATTCCTCCACCGACAAATAGGGACCCACCGGACGGGCCACCATATTTAGCGAAAAAACGTTCCCCCTGACTGCTGGGACCCAACAGCTACACCTTCGCATGCAAGGAAGTGCGTCCGAGCAAAAAAAAAACAAAACGATTCGCCCCCCTGACTGCTGGGACCCACCAGCTACATCTTCGCACACAAGGAAGTGCGTCCGGGCAAAAGAAAAAAAAAATTCGCCCCCCTGACTGCTGGGACCCACCTGCTACATCTTCGCACGCAAAGGAAGTGCGTCCGGGCAAAAAAACGATTCGCACCTCTGACTGCTAGGACCCACCAGCTACATTTTCGCACGCAAGGAACTGCCTGACAGTCGGGACCCACCTGGTCGAAGCGTACGTAGCGTTGTCATTCTGGTCGCGAACTTGTACGTACATATATACTGGTCGATGTAGAGGCGCGCACGTGTCGTAGTAGAGGCGCCAGACGTGTCGAGTAGAGGCGCCGCACGTAGCATGTACACGTACGTACAGCGGCCAGGGTGCAAGAAAGAAAATACGACCACGTATGTGTACATACGGGCGGGGTCTCAAACGCCTAGTCGCGCATACGTACGGCGAGGGCTCGTGTTCATGGGGAGGCAACCGAATGCATCGTGTTCATGGGGAGGCAACGGAATGCGTCGTGTTCATGGGGAGGCAACGGAATGCGTCATGTTCATCGGGAGGCAACGGAACGCGTGGGAGCCAACCGGCTTGGACGGAACAGGCGATGGAAACGAGGCTGGCGCATCGCAGAAGCGAAGCGAAACGGACCTCCTACGGTCGAAACGGGGTCCTGTTGATCGGGAGGGGTGTGGCGATCGCAAAACGGACAAAACGGACTTGTGTTGGAGCGCCACGGTCAAACGGGGTCCCGTTCATCGGGAGGTGTGGGCGCATCGCAAAACGGACGAAACAGACTTGTGTTGGAGCGCCACGGTCGAAACGGGGGAGGAGGGTGTGGCGCATCGCAAGCAGGACTCCCGGATACTGTTCATCTCCACCGTCGACCTCCTCCGGCCTCCACGGGCCACCGTCGACCTCCTCCAGCCTCCACGGGCTCCTCGCTCATCCAGCCTCCACCGCACGCTTACTCCACCGCCATCGCTCAACCACCCCTCCACCGTCTACTCTTCATCCAGCCCTCCACACCACGGGGTCCTGTTCAACCACCCCTCCACGGCCACCCATCCACCGTCTACTGTTCATCCAACCCTCCACACCACGGGTTCCTGTTCATCCAGAGGCAACGCCACCGCCATCGTTCATCCAAACCCCGCAACGCCATCGTTCATCCAAGAGGCAGCATCGATCGGCTTGGTTAGCAGTAGTAGCGGCGAATCGCTCCATCGGGTTCGATTAACAGCCCATCGATCGATCGCTCGGGTTCGAAGAACGCGTAGCTGCGGTCTGTAATCGCCGGGTTCGATTAGAGCCCAACGCCTCGCTTCGGCTTGATTAGAGCCAACGCCTACACACGCCAGCGTATGTACGAGAAAACGCGCATCGCTCCGCCCCGACCTCCCACCGTAATCGCAACTCCTCAAATTTTCCTCCCCTCGCTTCTACCACGGTTTTTTCCGTCATGGACGGCCCAAAGAATGTCATGCAAGCTGCGTCTCCGCCCGCCAGATTTAAAAAGCCCATTTTATGTCATGATTTTTGTCATAGAAGTAGGAGCCCACCACATCTATGATGATACCGGGTTTTGTCACAATTATCGTCATAGAAGTGTCATATGTATGACAGAAAAAAAATTCGTTCGACCCAAAATGTCACGGATGTGTCTTTTTTTTGTAGTGAGGGCTATAATAATTATTGTTTGGCAAAGCTAAACATGACTGGAAAAAGAATCCACACAAAATTTAGGATGGCCAGAGACACTCAAAGACCTTCCTAACTAAGATGAATATACACTCAGTACAAGAAATCGTACTAAATTGACACCGGATACATAAGTTTAATGGCTAAAATGAAGGAAATGCGTAATGCATGGTGCTTTTAGTTATTCATGTGCAAATCCAACAGTAAGCATGATCTCATGGAAGACACAAATATTCAAAGTTATCAGTTGATATAAAATGTGCTGAAATATATATACAGAAGATTCAAAGATTCAAAGTTATCAATTGAGATTGTAAATGACCCAGGTCTGTCCCAGGTCATTTACAATCTCAAATGATGAAAGCTTGCTTTCTGCAAGTTCACCAAAGGTTCTAATTTACTACTATTCACTCAAAGATCTGTTGTCTACTGATCTCTCAATCTTATGGCTGAGATTAACAAAATTGTAGAAAGCAACATCAACTTAAATTTTAGTCTGCATTGGAAACCACCAAATAGTTTCCAGAAAGATGTTTTTTGAAGACCAGAGAGACTATATGACTTCCATTTGTCTAGTAATAATGCAGGTAAACATATACAAAGAGCACACATATATACATCCGTACCTGGTAATCTCTAACTACTCATAACTTGAAACCAGAGCAGAGTATACAAGGTAGAATTCCCATATATGAATTTACTTCTCATCAAAGCCCAGTTTCAAAACTTGACTGCAAGAAAAGGAAGTGATAAGAAATTAATACCAACTGAGCAACCAAGTAGAACATATATGTATATAATCATCACAGCAGCATTCTTCTTGTAGTGAGTTTCGAGTGATACTTTCTCTTTGTTGGCCATGAGCTAAACATATGACAAGTGATACTTACTCTTACCACCACCTGTCCCTGCTTCGCGTTGTTGCTTGTCTGTCGTGGCCGTGCAGCCGTTGCCGCTGTGTGCTACACATGCTTTGTTGTCTGTCGATGTGCCGCTGCTCCCTGCTGTCGTTGCCTCCCGGCCGACCCCACAAGCCACAACCATTCATATCCTCTACACCTTGTTATCTCATTTTTGTAGCTAAAGTGCAATTCACACACATGAAACATCATGCAGTTTATTCACAAATTGTACTTCAGATTGTTTTTTAAATAAAATGGTGCCTCAGCTTATGCAAAAAGAGAAATATCTGGAAATATAACTTCATAGACTATAGTGTTAATATAAAAATTACATCCCAATAAAATTTTAAAACACATAACTGCACTGGAAAAATCAGATCATTCCTTCTAGGAAGGTGATATTCGTGCCCTTCTTCCACACCATCTTCACATCAGTAGTTGGGATCTCCTACCCCGGGATTGTCTTTCTACACATAGTCGCCATGAGGAAGTAGCGTTTAGTGTTTTTTTTAGCATTTAAAATCAGTTTGCTGTTCTATTAAAGACAAATAAGCGTGCATGTGCAATGCACGTCTTGTTAAAAATAAAAATTTTGAATACGCAAAGCACGCCTGAGCTATAAACATACTTTTATGATTTTATATTCAAGTTACTATTAAGCAAACACATAATTTATCAAAGCAATGGAGTTAGTTTTTAGCTCTCTTGACATAATGCTGTGGAGATTTATTGGAAATGGCGCAATAAATCTTTATGTTGTTCTTTGGTCGGCACTGGCATACAAGATGAAAAAAATCATTCTCTTGTGTTTACAAAGGATAAAAAAATGGCTATATTATTTATTCTAATTGAAAATAACATAAATGCTACTCCCTCTGTAATTTTTATAATACATTTTTAGAGTCCATGATAGTCTCAAAAATGTCTTATATTACAGAGGAAGTACTAAATATGTCTAAACAATAACGTTCCGCTGCATTAATATAGTTGTCACATTAACTTTACAAATATTTGCATGTCAAATGTCATCAGTACATGCCTTACCCAAATGTGAAATTCAGGGATCCACTCCTAGGGACCACACTATTATCTCCCTTATCGTGTTTCAGAAGTCAGAACAAAGTTCATTGGTTCTTTGGATCAGCTGCAATACCTACTATTTAGGCGATAATTTACTGAATTAACATTATAGTTTGCTCTATTATATAACGTCCTTTTTACAAGTGAATTTGATACGCATCAAAGTAAAAGCAACTAACAATGTTTTTGAATAGGTAAAACATGCTTGAAGAAAAGATAGAAATTAAAATCTGAAATATCTATATGAATTGCCAGAATATCAAATAAGTTATACTTGTAAGCCCATAGAGATTACAGATCGATGCACTTGGATGGATAATTAAATTTACAACCATAATGACATATGTGAGCTACTCCATGAATTTTTGGCATACCTAGAGACATAACTAAAATAAAGAATACATGGATTTCCTCAATTTATAGACAGAGCGATTCACTCTGCTCTTCAAACCATATTTCATGGGCTTTAGGTCAAGTACCTTATACGCAGCAACAATGACAATGCTTATGTCAGATTAAATTTCTGTGGCAACCTGACTTGTCCATATATTATGTACACTATGTAAACTGATGGTAAATTCATCTAACTATAGGCAAATCACAAGAAAGTTGGCATGTTAATCTAGGCATGGTGTGTTACCTCAAATGACTTAGCTGATCTCTCACCCACTATAGTGGCTTCACGAAACTTCCCGGTTCCTTAAGAAGAAAATGAGATGGAAGACCAGTTAGATAACTTCCGCTTGATTTAACATTCAGTAATAGACTTCCAACAGAAAAGCATTGTCCAATCTAGTATATAGAATAAACTACTTCTTTCTGAATTGGACTTCCACTTGTTGCTCTATTAGTGCTTTAGTTTTTCAAGCTGCATTTCCTCCAATCCCAGATAGCAGTAGAGACGCTGACGCCGATGCCTAAGCAAGCTGCGTCAAGAGAATAGTCTTTATCAATTTCGAAGGAACATAATAATATGAATTTTTTCTAGTCGGTCTAAGAAAATAGCACAGCACCAAATAGTTCATGAAACCTAGCTGGAGTTGCAGGGACTAAAGTGAGCTTACTCTAAAAAAGATCTGATGTATTGCCAAATGGGACATATAAAGAACAGGACAGGAAGCAGAAAAAGAGAGGGGGGAGGGCTCCAAGATGGCCTGAAACAAACCATGCACCTGGACTGGACAATGATGCATCATCCTATGGACATGCAATTTGCACTTACCAACAGTCACATGATTCTCATTATTTAACGTACTGCGCGCTGCCGATTCCGCAAACAGATTGCAAATATCAGCTTCCATGCACCTCTTGCGTACCTGCACCTCTAGTTTTCATGGTCAGATGCATGGCATGAGTGAATGGTACCTTAGTCATGGGGCTCATGCCACCCTGAAGAATATAAGTAGATGAAATCAAGTGCCATTTATTTGATCAGTCTCTATCATGTTCATGCTAAACTGACAAAAAAAGCCATGACTGAATCTCAGTGCATAATATCGTGCAACAGAATAATCTCAGAATTATCTTAGTCCATCATGTAGCTTCTATACATATATTAATATAACTTCTGCTATAGGTAACAGTACGTGCATGCAAGAACAGTAGCAAAGGGGAGGTGTGAAGTCCATTGTGGCCTGACGGCGGTCCTTCTCACTGGGAATCGCGCCCTCGGCACGGGGCGCATGTGGGATACATCGGCGAAGCAAAGACGATTTTCAGCGAGAGGCCATCCGGTGCCATCCTTGTTGGTGGTACGTTGACGGCACGGAACCACCGTCACCCGAACGCGGGCAAAACACCGTCCACGTCGAGATCGGTCACATCAAGGCCAAGATCCTGCGCCTCTCCTCTCGCCCCCACCACCACTCCGCACCTCCAGGGTTACGACAACCTGCAGAGGGATGACGCCGGAACACGGCCACGGGCGAAGGGGCTCAGCCAGGCTACGGAGGGCGTCGATGGGGAGTGTTGATGGTAGACAGAGAGCGGAGGAGCGGCGGTGCGAGGAGCAGGGGAAGAGGGGATGGATGGTTGCTGCTGATCAATCCTTCTCGATCTGGGTTTCTGGCTCGCAGCGAAAGAAGGGCCGGGAGGCATGATTCTCATGGAAACCGATCGGAAAATCAGGGTGGGCCGCGGGGATCGAGGGAGGTGAGCGCCAGGACGATCGGCAGACCACGACGTCTGCTTGGCAGAACATTCGATCTGAGACATTGATCTAGGTGGCAGACCATTGGCATAACATGGGCGGTAGGATGTGTTTAAACTGATTTAATCAGAGGGTTCTGGTTATCCTGTGTATAGTTTGTTGTGTGACTTTAGGGGAGTTTATGTTTGCTCTTTTAATAGTAGTAGAGATAAAGGGAAGACCTTCTTGACAACATCCTCGGGCATTCCTGCAAGCTTAAATAATCCACAAACTTCATCCACATAGATTAGGTGCATATCAGGATGTAATGTTCCATCTCCTGCATAAGGATTAGCTAGCAGTTTTGCTATCATACCCGAAGGAATTTCATAATAAATATTTTTAGTAGGTGCAGTAGGTTGAGGATCAACTCTTTGCTCTTCCGGCCGAGGTGGAGATACCCCGAACAAGCCCCTCAAAGGATTATTTTCCATAGTAACAAGTGACAGTAAATTTCAGCACACTATAAATGTTTCCTTACCAACTTCCACTTACCAAAGGCGCTTCACTCCCTGGCAACAGGGCCAGAAAAGAGTCTTGATGACCCACAAGTATACGGGATCTATCGTAGTCCTTTAGATAAGTAAGAGTGTCGAACCCAACAAGGAGCAGAAGGAAATGACAAGCTGTTTTCAGCAAGGTATTCTCTGCAAGCACTGAAATTTTCGGTAACAGATGGTTGCGTGACAAGATAATTCATAACGGGTAATAAGTAACAAAAGTAAACAAAGGCAGCAAGGTGGCCCAATCCTTTTTGTAGCAAAGGACAAGCCTGGGCGAACTCTTATATAAAGCAAAGTGCTCCCGAGGACACATGGGAATTGTTATCAAGTTAGTTTTCATCATGTTCATATGATTCGCGTTCATTACTTTTATAATTTGATATGTGGGTGGACCGGTGCTTGGGTGCTGCCCTTCCTTGGACAAGCCTCCCACTTAGGATTAACCCCTCTCGCAAGCATCCGTAATTACGAAAGAAGAATTAAGATAAATCTAACGATAGCATGAAACATATGGATCCAAATTAGCCCCTTACGAAGCAACGCATAAACTAGGGTTTAAGCTTTTGTCACTCTAGCAACCCATCATCTACTTATTACTTCCCAATGCCTTCCCCTAGGCCCAAATCATGGTGAAGTGTCATGTAGTCGATGTTCACATAACACCACTAGAGGGAAGGCAACATACATCTCATCAAAATATCGAGCGAATACCAAATTCACATGATTACTTATAACAAGGCTTCCCCCATGTCCTCGGGAACAAACGTAACTACTCACAAAGCATATTCATGTTCATAATCAGAGGCGTATTAATTATCATTAAGGATCTGAACATATAGTCTTCCACCTAATAAACCAACTAGCATCAATTACAAGGAGTAATCAACACTACTAGCAACCCACATTTACCAATCTGAGGTTTTAAGACAAAGATCGGATACAAGAGATGAACTAGAGTTTGAGAGGAGATGGTGCTAGTGAAGATGTTGATGGAGATTGACCCCTCTCAGTGAGGTGATTGTTGGTGATGACGATGGTGATGATTTCTCCCTCCCGGAGGGAAGTTTCCTCGGCACAACAGCTCCACCGGAGCCCTAGATTGGTTCTGCCCAAGTTCTGCCTCGAGACGGTGGCGCTTCATCCCGAAAGCTTCCTTCTTATTTTTTCCAGGTCAAAACACACCATATAGCAGAAGATGGGCGTCGCTGGTGTCCAGGTGGCTCACAAAGACGCGGGGGGGGGGGGGCATGCCTAGGGGGTAGGGCGCGCCCTCCACCCTTGTGGATGGCAGGTGGCCCCCTCTGGTGCTTTCTTCACCCCAATATTTTTTATATATTCCAAAAATATTCTCCGTGAAGTTTCAGGAATTTTGAAGTTGTGCAAAATAGGTCTCTAATGTTTGCTCCTTTTCCAGTCCAGAATTCCAGCTGCCGGCATTCTCCCTCTTCATGTAAACCTTATAAAATAAGGGAGAAAAGGCATAATGGTACGTCTCCAACGTATCTATAATTTATGAAGTATTCATGATGTTATATTATCATTCTCGGATGTTTTACAATCATTTTATAACAACTTTATATCATTTTTTGGGACTAACCTATTGACCCAAAGGCTCAAAGGCGATTGCATTTTTTGCTTGTTTTTTACATCGCAGGAAATCAATATCAAACGGAGTCCAAACACTGCGAAACTTTTGGTGGATGTTTTATGGACCAGAAGATTCCCGATGGGCCAGACAGCACCTGGGGGTGCCCCGAGGGGGGCGCATCCCACCAGGGTGCGCTTGGGTGCCCAGGCGCGCTCAAGTGGGTTGTGCCCACCTCGGCGGCCTCCCACACCCCCTCTCTGCCCTATAAAATCCCAAATATGCCAAAAACCCTCGGGGTAACCCTAGATCAGAAGTTCCGTTGCTGCAAGGCTCTTTAGCCACGACAAAGAAATCTGGACCTCGTTCCGGCACCCTGCCAGAGGGGGGAATTATCACCGGTAGCCATCTTCATTATCTCGGCGGCCATCACGATGAGGAGGGAGTAGTCCACCCTCGGGGGTGAGGGTTTGTACCAGTAGCTATGTGTTTAATTTCACTCTCTCTCTCTCGTGTTCTTGAGATGTCACGATCTTGATGTATCACGGGCTTCGTTAATATAGTCGGATCATATGGTGTTTTTCCCTCTCTATCTTGTTGTGATGAATTGAGTTTTCCATTTGAGATTTCTTTTTATCGGATTGAATACTTTTATGGATTTGAGAGCACTTGATATATGTCTGGCATATGAATACTCGTGGTGACAATGGGGTATCGTATTGATTTACTTGATATATGTTTTGGCACTCAACTCGCGGATTCCCGCGGTGACATTGGGGTAATCTACGCATAGGGGTTGATGCATGTTCTTGTCTTTGTTTCTCCGGGAGAAATCTTGGGGCACTCTTTGAGGTTCTTTGTGTTGGATTGAGTATTATGAATCTGAAATTATTTGGTGTTATTTTAGTATGAACTCTTGGATAGATTGATCGGAAAGAATAGCTTCAAGGTGGTTTCGTACCCTACAAATAATTTCTTCTTATGTTCTCCACGTTGAGGGATGGTTATATGATCCAGTTATATTAGCATTGTTGAGAGATTGCACTAGTGAAAGTATGGACCCTAGGCCTCATTTTCAAGCATTGCAATACCGTTTTTGTGCTCGTTTACTATGTGCTACCTTGCTGTTTTTATTTATTCAGATTATAAAAAATATTTCTACCATCAATATTACACTTTTATCACCATCTCTTCGCCGAACTAGTGCACCTATACAATTTGCCATTGTATTGGGTGTGTTGGGGACACAAGAGATTTCTTGTATTTGATTGCAGGGTTGTTTGAGAGAGACCATCTTCATCCTACATCTCCCACAGATTGATAAATCTTAGGTCATCCACTTGAGGGAAAGTTGCTCCTGTCCTACAAAACTCTGCGCTTGGAGGCCCAACACGAGTCTACAAGAATAAAGTTGCGTAGTAGACATAAAGATCTTTTCTGGCGCTGTTGCCGGGGAGGATAGGTAAGCGGCACTCACATCCCGTCAACGAAACTCTTTTCTGGTGCCGTTTCCGGGGAGGGGAGTGCTTGAAGGTAAATCTTTAGATCTTGCTATTGAATCTTTTAGTTTCTTGTTTTATCACTAGTTTCGTTTATAAAAGAAAATTACAAAAAAATGGAGATTGGGTTACCTCAATTTGTTCTTTATCTTTATAATGTTTATCTTGAGAATAAGGATTCCGATGATTATGCTCAATTGGTAGAAAAAGAATTCAACAAAATTTATGGCATAAAATGTTGGATAATGAGCATGATTGCAATGTTGTTAGTATGAATTCTTTGAATATCCAAAATGCTAATGATGATTGCACAATTCATGACAAAAATGTTTCTTATAAGCATGTCAATTTTTGCATAGTGAATTAGGTGTGCAATTGCACACCTAAAAGGGAAGATAGATTTTGTAAGAGGCATAAATATTTAGAAACGAAAAAATTGCAAGAGAAGCTAGATGATTGTGCTGAAAGATTTAATTTTTTCGCCATCCTTGTGAACTTTGCAATGAACATGGCCATTTAAATCTGCAATGCAAATTCTTTCATGATCAAATCGTGTCCAAAAATTGTGATAACTTGATTACCCTTGAGCATCATAAAGAGCTTAGTCTTCTTTTGGGGTATGAAGAAATGAAACATATAACTAAGGGTATTCCATAATTTAATCTCGAGAAATTTCTTGATTTTGATCTAGAGAAAATTTATATGTTTTGTGCGGTAAATTGCATTGAGAATCCTTATATTGCCAACTATCTAAAGACAAGAAAACAAATAGAATATGAAGAGAGTACTAATGAATGGGAAAATATGTCCCAATACCTCCTAGTGTTCATTATGATGAATCAGGTATCAAGGAGGAGCTTCCTATCCAATCAATCTCTTCAACAAGAAGCTTGAAAAAATTGATTAAAACCATACATGAGGTGGTGAAGTAAAGAAGAAAAGAAGAAAGAAGAGAGGTAAAAAGGTATCTCTCCCAAATAATGTCGCTCCTATTATTGTTGTGCCTGATGAAAATGAATCAAAAATAATTATGGAAGATGATGCACTTCATGATGATATTGCTTCTATGTCTTATGGCGCAATGTCCGAGAGCACTATTGATTATGATCTTGTTATGCCCATTGCTTGTTTTGATGATTATGCTTGGGAAGATAATGATACTTCTTATAATCTTGGAAATATTTTTGGCACCAACTTGGGAAATTATGATGATAGCAATTGTTATATAGTTGGTTCTATTCATACTATTAATGATGAAAGTGATTATGCTTATGATATGCTAAGCCGCAAGCTTGGGGATGCTATGTTTGATGAGAGTGACATGTTAGAGAATTTATTTTCTGCAATTAATGTTTGTCCCAAGCTTGGGGATGCTATTTTCAATGAATATGATCTTTTTAGTCCCCCTACTTTGAATGATCGAATTTGCTATGATGGTTGCATGCCTCCTATCTATGATGAGAACAAAGTTGCTACTTATGATGATTGTTGTTCTGATACTTATGTTATAAAAAGTGGTGATGATTATATTTAAAAAAATTGTCATAGTTATGATTACTATTTTTTTGAATATTACTCTTTTAATGTGGAAACAATTTATACTATTTGAGTTTCATATGATACTCCCACCATTGTGAATGAGAAGAATTTTTCTTATGTGTAGAGTAATAAAATTTCTATGCTTTTGGATCATGAAAATAATGCTTTATGTGATGTTTATATGGATGAACTATTCATGATGCCACTGAAAATTATTATGAGAGAGGAACTTATGACTCATGATGCTCTCTTTATGTTTCAATTCTTATCTTTTATGCGAGCATCATTGAAATCATCATGCCTAGCTAAAAGGTATTAAAGAAAAGCACTTGTTGGGAGACAACCCAACAATTTTACCTACTGTTTTTATGTGTCCACATGATTAGGATACTTTAGTAATCATGTTTTATAGGTTTTGTTTCCATAAATTGCCAAGTAAAGCTCTTGGGATAGTGTGGATGAGAGTTGACTTGAATCTGTGCAAAGACAGAAACTTTTGCGTCCAGTGCAGAAATTCTTATATTTTACTGGAACATGGAATTTTTTTGAAATTGTTACAGGTGATAGATATACAAATTGTCTAAGATGTCCTAATTTTTCACCATTTTTGGAGTAGTAGAAGTATGGTTGTTGTCCAGATTATTGTAGACTGTTCTGTTTTTGACAGATTCTGTTTTCAATGCATAGTTTGCTTATTTTCTAGTTTATATGGCTTATATTGATCAATATAAATTGTAGAAATGATATGCTATAGTAGGAATTGTGTTGAAACAATTATGAATCTTGTCTTTTACAGTACCAAAGTGAAATGGCTTGCTCTTTATCATACTAACCTATCTCACGAAGTTCCGTTAAGTTTTGTGTGATTGAAGTTTTCAAGTTTTGAGTGAGATGTCAGTGTGAGAATAAAGAGTGACAAGACCCTAATCTTGGGGATGCCCAAGGAACCCCAAGGTAACATTCAAGGAAGATCCAAGCAACTAAGCATGGGGATGCCCCGGAAGGCATCCCCTCTTTCGTCTCCAACATTATCTGTAACCTCACTTGGAGCTATATTTTCATTCGTCACATGATATGAGTTTTACTTGGAGCGCCATTTTATTTTGTTAGGATTTTCTTGCTGTTACTTATAGTAAAGTTTTGCATCTTTCATTTCAATAAAAATGTCAAGGATAGCCCTCACCATGCTTATTTCGCAAGTATACATGTTGGTGTTTCAAAACAGAAAGTTTACCGCTGTTCCAAAAATTCCCTAGGAAAGTCAGAATGTGATAAAATGTTGAACTGTTTGCACAGTAAGCTCTGATAAATTTTCTGCAGTATGGTAAATTTTCATAATTTTTTGAGTTAAATAAGTATTGATACTCTTGCATTCTTTACAGATTGTACTGTTTTGGCAGATTGATGTTATGTTTGCATTGTTTGCATATATTTGCTTGTTTAATGATCCTATTTGAGGATAGGAGTATTAAGTATGCAGAGGCATTTAGTATGCAATGTTGAATAATAATTTTTGTGATTTGCTACAGTAGAGAACGATAAGGTTTTTGCATTGGTTTATACTAACTTATCTCACGAGTTCTTGTTGAGTTTTGTGTGGATGAAGTTTTTAAGATTTAGGGAAACCATGATATAAAAGGAATTAAGGAGACACAAAAGCTCAAGCTTGGGGATGCCCAAGGCATCCCAAGATAATATTTTCAAGAAGTCTCAAGCATCTAAGCTTGGGGATGCCCCGGTAGGCACCCCACCTTTCTTCATCAATAATTATCGATTAGTATCGGTTGGGCCTAAGTTTTTGCTTCTTCACATGAGTTGTGTTATTCTCGGAATGTCATTTTATTTTAATTTTTCTTGCTATTTTAATAAAATACTTAGATCTGAAAGTTTTATAAAAGAGAGAGTCCTCACATAGCTATCTATTTACTTAACTAGTTGATTGATCTTCACTTATATCTTTTGGAGTAGCTTGTCATTTACTCTTGTGCTTCACTTATATCCTATGAGTAAATTTTTGAATAAATCGAATATAATGAAGTTGAAATTATATGTTCATATCATGTCTAGTGGTATCTTCACATTGGGTTTAGAAAGTGAAATCTTTTGAAGCTTGACAATCACAATATTGGTCATACAAGCAATTCCTGAATGATTACTATAAGGAAGAGAACTTTCACATGCAAATACACTATCTTGTAAATCTTTTGTGATTGTGAGCCCCCATCAAAATATTATATGCCAAAATTGTTGATGTTGGTCAAGGAAGACAACGTAATGATTTATGTTTGTTCATATTCACATAGAAGTTATATTGTCATAGATCCTACAACATGTGGTGGTTGCCCCCCATCTTTGCTAGCCAAACATTCCGCACCAAGTAGAGATACTACCAGTGCATCCAAAAACCCTTAAAACCAAATCTTATTTTCAAGAGTCCACCATAACTACCTAAGGATTGAGCAAGATCCTTCAAGTAAGTTGTCATCGGTGCAATAAGGCAATAAAAATTGCTTCTAAAAGTGTTAGATCATTTAGTGTACGAGAAAATTGAGCGTTGTACGAACTTGTGATGGCAAAGAATAAAAGCGATAGACTGCATAATAAAGGTTGCTATCATAAGGGGCAATATAAAGTGACGTTCTTTTGCACTAAGGGGTTGAGCATACAAACAAATAAGTGCATCACCACCTCTGCTTCCCTCTGTGAAGGGTCTATCTTTTACTTTTATGTATTTACTTTTATGCAAGAGTCAAAGTTTTTCTCTCTATTCCTTTTTATTTTTCTCCTTTGGAAAGGATCATGTGGTGAGGAAAGATCTAAGCACATATGTCCAGTTGAATATGGGTGGCATGAGTTATTATTGTTGACATCACCCTTGAGGTGAACACGTTGGGAGGCGAAGTTATAAGCCCCTGTCTTTCTATGTGTCCGATTGAAATGTTTTGCTCTTGTGTATGCAGTGAGTGTTAGCAATCATAGAAGACTATATGATGGTTGAGTATGTGGAGCTCTTACTTAGACTCTGTTGAATAAGTTGAATTGCAATTGCTTGGTGACTGAGAACATAGGTTGTTGAGTTTCAAGAGAATTCATAGTTTGAACCTTAACATGTGAATTGGTTGCTACTTTAACATGAGAAATTTTATGAGAAAGAATTGCTGCTATGATGTTAGGAGAAGTGATTGAAATTTTCATTGATCAAACTTGTGCACTTTGCTAGTATTCACACTTCATAAATTATTTCTTTTATCATTTACCTACTCGCGGACGAGTAGGAATTTAACTTGGGGATTGAGGGAGTCCTGGACTAAGGGGTCCTCGGGCGTCCGGCCTGTTAGCCATGGGCCGGACTGATGGGCTGTGAAGATACGAAGACCGAAGACTGCACCCATGTCCGGATAGAACTCTCCTTGGCGTGGAAGGCAAGCTTGGCGACCGAATATGTGGATTCCTTTCTTTGTAACCGACCTTGTGTAGCCATAGATCCTCCCGGTGTCTATATAAACCGGAGGACTTAGTCCGGAAAGGGGAGACTCATGACCATAGTCATATAGGCTAGGCTTTTAGGGTTTAGCCATCTCGATCTCGTGGTAGATCAACTCTTGTAATACTCATATTCATCAAGATCAATCAAGAAGGAAGTAGGGTATTACCTCCATAGAGAGGGCCCGAACCTGGGTAAACATCGTGTCCCCTGTGTCCTGTTAGCATCTACCTTAGACACACAGTTCGGGACCCCCTAACCGAGATCCGCCGGTTTTGACACCGACATTGGTGCTTATTGAGAGTTCCACTGTGCCATCCCCAAAAGGTTTGATGGCCCCTTCAATCATCGACAATGACGCTATCCAAGGAGAAACTTTCCTCCTCGGACAGATCTTCGTGTTCGGCGGCTTCGCGCTGCGGGCAAACTCGTTTGGCCACCTGGAGCAGATCGATAGCTACGCCCCTGGCCATCAGGCAGATTTGGGAGCTTGAATTACGTTGTAGACATCCGTGGAGATTTGATCTTCACCGGATTCAAGACTGCGGCGACCGCTCCTGGTCACCTTGACGAACATGACCTAAATCTGTCGTCAGACCGCATCCAAGAGATAGCTCATATAACCATTCTGGCCTTAGATCCAGAGTGCACTACGGCATCCAAGGATTGGAGGCTCAACCCCACCAAGGAGGCCACAGATTCCCCGGCGTTGGAGCCACAAATGGACTTAACCTCACACAATACTCGTGTCACCGGAACTCCGGACTCTTCTCCGGGTATAAGTTCCGAACCATGTGAGTCCGCTGATGCCGAACATGATCGCTTATCGATCTTCGAGTTCAGCGCCGCAGATGATACATCTCCGTCGTATCTACTTTTCCAAACACTTTTGCCCTTGTTTTGGACTCTAACTTGCATGATTTGAATGGAACTAACCCAGACTGATGCTGTTTTCAGCAGACTTTCCATGGTGTTATTTATGTGCAGAAACAAAAGTTCTCAGAATGACCTGAAACTCCACGGAACATCTATTTGGAAAATAAGAAAAATACCGGAAGAAAAATCCACGCCAGGGGGCCCACAGCCTATCCGCGAGGGTGGAGGGCGCGCCCCCCTACCTCGTGGGCCCCCTGACGCACCACCGACCTCAACTCCAACTCCATATATTCACTTTCGGGGAGAAAAAAATCAGTGAGAAGGATTCATCGCGTTTTACGATACGGAGCCGCTGCCAAGCCATAAAACCTCTCGGGAGGGCTGATCTGGAGTCCGTCCGGGGCTCCGGAGAGGGGGATTCGTCGCCGTCGTCATCATCAACCATCCTCCATAACCAATTTCATGATGCTCACCGCCATGCGTGAGTAATTCCATCGTAGGCTTGCTGGTCGGTGATGGGTTGGATGAGATCTATCATGTAATCGAGTTAGTTTTGTTACGGTTTGATCCCTACACTACAACAGGATCCCCCCTTCAGCAACGCACCAATGTGTTGTCGAATGTCCATATAAGCGTTGCTGAGGTCTACACCAACGGATTAATATGCGTTGCCGTAGGGTGGCGTTGGAAGGGTCTACAACAACACATATGCATCCGTTGGTAACCAACATGAAAAAGCGTTGTAAGATAGCAACACGTATAGTAAGAGCGGAACAACGTTTGAGATGCGTTGGTGTTATCCTGTAAGAATGAATGTTGACATGGACACAACCGATCATTACAACGCTTAAAAGCATTGTGGCATAGCACAACCAACCAATTGATGGTATTTTGTATATTCCGTATTTCATATATAGCAAGTAAGGATTATTAGGCCAATGTAAATAGTGCATAGTAGCAGCAATATAGTAAGAAAGACCTCATATATTAAATAAAAATTGTTACATTACAAGACATCATAAGAGGACTACATGATATAGAATACATAATATATAGATATGATCTGCTCTATCATTGACCATTGAATGACATTCTAAAACATAATGTCGGGCTATCTGGTAGTAACACCAGTATGCGCCTCAAAATCAACATCTTGGCCATGCATCAACCATTTGTCCTATCAATCTACATCAACAAAACCTGATCAAAGAACGTACCATTACAGAAATTAAAAACATGTTAATAATGTAGTAAATTTAAGAGGGTCGCCATATATAGGAGTTTTGCAAGAGCACCATTCTTGCTTGGATCTCCCACCTCTTTGAAAATACTATACAGCAGACCTATTTCACAAGCAGAAGTAGATGATAACAATTTCCAATGCAAGCAATTCAAATCTCGATAGTCATACATCTATAGAGTTGGCATGCACAAATTTGTTGCATTGAATTGTTCTTTATCCAGGATATATTTTCTGGAACATTAGTATAAAGTATAATTAATGCTCTAACATACTGAGATAAAGAACAAAAAGATTGAGCAGGTCTAAGCTACGCATTAGCCAGATTTCTTGCACTAGCACCTTTTGAGATCGTAATGTTCTGCCACCATGCTAATAATAAGAAGCAAAACAACCAGGAATAGTTGAAGAAGAAAGCTGAATATAAATGTACACATGATGATTGAGAATTCACGATGTGTGTAAAGTAAACCTGTAACCATGGGTTTTGTTATGTTAGTGCCCAATTTCCTGGTCCTAATGTGTAAACAACAATTCATTACTGAGAACCCAGGAACTTATTGATGGTGTTATAATTGAAATGGATTCGGTGCTACCATGATATCGTGGATAGGAAAAAACAAATGCACACAAAGAGGCCTACAGATTGGATGCGAGTAATCTGTAGCTACACATGGGACTCCATTACTCCAGCCCATCTATCGATATCATTAGAGTTGATTTTAAATTACATGGGAGCAAGGAAAACAGAGACCACTTGAGATCCAAGAACCATTGCATTGTCCTTTCGCCATTAATTAGAACTCAGCCACGGGGCTAAGATGACTAGATATAGAACAGTGAACTCACAAAAGAATGAGCCTTATTTCATAAACTGAAGTAGGTTGCGCAAAAAAGGTAATCTAGCGTTTCCAAAGTTCACTCTATTGTGGATCAACATTAAACTTCTTTTGGAAATCTCCTCATGGTCTTCGACATTGTTTCGAGTTCAAAAAAGTGAACAAACCTTATCTGCACTAGCATTTACTTCCATTGTTGCATAGTTTCATTGGGGAGCAAAGTTTCTTTGTTCAATGACAAAAGATATATAGTCATATTGGCAAGAATGGTAACCAACATTGATATTTCAAAAGTACGATCAATAACATTGCAGCTTAACTTTGTTGGGTCCCAAACGGAATATAAGTGATCATACCTTATCAGTAGCAGGGCTTACGTTTAATGGTTGCAACTCCTTATCATTCAAAATAATTTGCTTGCTCTGTAGTGGAAGGGAAGATGTAAGTATTTTCAATATAATACAAACAAGAATATATTCATGCATGAATATATTAGCACTTTATTTTGTTGTCCAATGGTACCAAGTTGTGGACTATGACACCATATACTCTCTGCTGATCATCTTTATTAAATAGGATAGATTTACTATTATACTTAGCGATCATACTCTTTCTTTTAGTTTTTCTGTATTAAATATCTTCACTCAAGTATTCGTCCTTTGCATTATTCAAGAAGCAATTTACCTATATCACTCATATGTATTGCGTGATGAAAACCAAAATAATTAAAATTAATTAAATCAAACTAGCCTGTTGAGTTGCCCTAGTGTTGATTTCTATTTATGTTCTCGACCACTCTATATGGCTAACAATGCCGCTCGGAAAAATTGCAGATTCAGTCAATCAATTTTTCTTTTAAACTAGAAGAGTGTTTAATGAAAGCCAGCCGGGAATAAGCTTCAGAGCCAAAAAATAAAGTATATGGAGGAAAAAAGCACCAGTTGATTTTCCAATTTAATCTCAGAGCAAGCACCGTGTGAATCAGTATCTGCATATTTCAAACCAAACTAGCATGTAGTTGGGTAATATCAATGTCACCAATCACTCTACATAGCTAGTGCCACTTGCATCGCTAAAAAGTTGCTGATTCAGCTAATCGCTTTTTGCCAGAACTGGAAGAATGTTTTCCAAAAGCTATGAAGAAGCTCGAGGCCGAAAACTTATGTAGCAAACAAAGCATCGGCTGATTTGTCCAATTTAATATCAGTGCATGCACCGTGTGAATCAGTATGTGACTATGTGCATATGTTTCGTCAGATCAAACCTTATGGAAGAAAAACTAATGCTTAATGAGATCTGGTCATCCTCACAAAGATATTGATTAATTACCCATGCACATAGTAGTAAGAAATCTCAAACCAAATGTATCACAAGAAAGAATTATTGAGAAAAGGGGCAAACATTATTCTGAATTAACATATACGTGACAGGCTAGTGGAGTGGTGAATCACCAAATCACACATCCAAATAAATCAAGGTCGCGTAGATGGTTGCGCTGATGGCCAACAAATATTTTTGCCATGGCACGATGGCCTATCACACATAGAACTAGAGAGGTTAAGAGAAGAGACGAGGAGTGCCTTACTGAACTATAACCATTGGAGTCGAGGTAGCCAAGGCGATGAAGCACGGTCGATCCCAAGACAGCAGCCGCGCGTCCGGAGCCCACCTCGCCCCGCGGTCCGGATCCCAAGACACTACTCGTGGCGACGTTGCCGAGGCGGAGGATTCAAGGAGAGCAGTGATGGGAGCCGGGCCGATGAGCTGGGGCGCAAAGGGCGTCGCCGCGATGGAGTCGTGGAGAATCGGAGAAGAGCAGGGGCGGTGAGTGGAGGACGTCACCGCGGGGGATCATTAAGAGATCACTGATTCAGAGCCTGACCGGCGGCGGTACAGGCGAAAGAACGCCGGAGCTATCCGAATTGGGGGTGGCGGCGGCCGCTGTTGTCACATACTCACCTGACCTGTTCGTGTGAGAGAGAATCGGGGGTGATTGGCTGCGTGATATTTGCACGGGGAGGTACAGATAACGTGGAGATAGATACCGGGAGGTTAGCTATTCGTGGGAGGTGGGTGGTTGGCCCAAACAACACATATTATCAAATCGTTGGTATGGATACGTTGGTGTATGGGGGATCTTGTTGTAGTGCTAGTATCCACTATGTTTTGAGATTGATGTTGCTATGACTTTGCTATGCTTAATGCTTGTCACTAGGGCCCGAGTGCCATGATTTCAAATCTGAACCTATTATGTTTTCATGAATATATGTGAGTTCTTGATCCTATCTTGCAAGTCTATAGTCACCTACTATGTGTTATGATCCGGCAACCTCAAGTGACAATAATCGGGACCACTCCGGTGATGACCATAGTTTGAGGAGTTCATGTATTCACTATGTGTTAATGCTTTGTTCCGTACTCTATTAAAAGGAGGCCTTAATATCCCTTAGTTTCCATTAGGACCCCGCTGCCACGGGAGGGTAGGACAAAAGATGTCATGCAAGTTCTTTTCCATAAGCACGCATGACTATATTCGGAATACATGCCTACATTACATTGATGAATTGGAGCTAGTTCTGTGTCACCCTATGTTATGATTGTTACATGATGAACCGCATCCGGCATAATTCTCCATCACCGATCCAATGCCTACGAGCTTTTCACATATTGTTTCCTGCTTATTTACTTTTCCGTTGCTACTGTTACAATCACTACAAAACACCAAAAATATTACTTTGCTACCGTTACTTTTGTTACCATTACCGTTACTTCCATATTACTTTGCTACTAAATACTTTGCTGCAGATACAAAGTTATCCAGGTGTGGCTGAATTGACAACTCAGTTGCTAATACTTGAGAATATTCTTTGGCTCCCCTTGTGCCGAATCAATAAATTTGGGTTGAATACTCTACCCTCGAAAACTGTTGCGATCCCCTATACTTGTGGGTTATCAAGACTATTTTCTGGCGCCGTTGCCGGGGAGCATAACTCTATTCTTTGAGTCACTTGGGATTTGTATCTGCTGGTCACTATGAAGAACTTGAAATACGAGAAAACAAAAATCTATCCCTCAACTACGAGGGGAGGTAATGAACTGCCATCTAGCTCTGCACTTGATTCACCTTCTGTTTTGAGTAAGCTTGCGACACCTAAACCCGCTTTTGCTATTCGTTCTGATATGTCGCATGTTATTGATGATGCCACTTCTGCTATGCATGATACTTATGATGAAACTACTTCTATGCTTGGTAATACTGTGCCTCTTGGTGAATTTCTTGATGAACAACTTGCTAGGGCTAGAGAGAAAGAAATTATTGAAACTGATTATATAGATGAAAGTGATGATGAAGACTTTTGTTATTCACGAGGGTTATGTTTTTGAAAAAGAAGCTTCTTTACCTATTTTTGCTTGCAAAGATAGATATGAGCTCAATAGGTTATTAGCTAAATGGAAGCAGCAATCTCTTAATGATAGAATGAAACCTGACCCTGCTTTGCTACTTCACCTATCTGTGTTACTGATAAGGATTATGAATTCTCTGTTGATCCTGATATAATTACTTTGGTTGAATCTGATCCTTTTCATGGCTATGAATCTGAAACTGTTGTGGCACATCTTACTAAATTAAATGATATAGCCACCTTGTTCACCAATGATGAGAGATCTCGCTACTTCTATATCCTTAAAATATTTCCGTTCTCATTAAAGGGTGATGCTAAGATATGGTTTAATTCTCTTGATCCTGGTTTTGTGCGTAGTCCCCAGGATATGATTTATTACTTCTCTGCTCATAAGAAACAAGCTGCTTTAAGGGATATATATAATTTTGTGCAAATTGAAGAAGAGAGTCTCCCACAAGTTTGGGGGAGGCTTCTCAAGTTACTTAATGCTTTGCCTGATCATCCTCTTAAGAAAAATGAAATACTTGATATCTTTTATAATGGACTAACCGATGCTTCCAGAGATTACCTGGATAGTTGTGCTGGTTCTGTTTTCAGGGAAAGAACACCGAATGAAGCTGAAATTCTATTGAATAATATGTTGACCAATGAAAATAATTGGACACTTCCTGAGCCAATTCCTGAACCTATCCCTAAACCAACTCTGAAGAAGAGAGGTGTTCTATTTCTCAGTCCTGAAGATATGCAAGAGGCAAAGAAATCTATGAAAGAAAAAGGTATAGAAGCCGAAGATGTTAAGAATTTAACTCCTATTGAAGAAATACATGGTATTAATTTACCGCCTGTTGAAGAAATTTGTGATCTTAATCCTTCACCTATTGAAGAAACTCATGGTCTTGATAACGCGACACAGGTAGTAAAGGAAAATTCTCTCTATAGATATGATAAAGCTGAAATCCCTCCTACTAAAATTGCTAGCCAATGCTTCGATGAGTTTGATAACTTTATGATTAAGCAAGAAATTTCAATGCTTATTTTGGTAGACAATTAAAACAAAATGCTTATATGATTGAACACTTGGGTGATTATATGTCTAGAGTTAAAGGTGAACTTAAACTCATTAGTAAACATGCTTCTATGGTTACCACTCAAGTAGAACAAGTACTTAAAGCTCAAAATGATTTGCTCAATGAAATGAATAGTAAGAAAAATGATTATGCTGTTAGAGTGGCTACTAGAACTGGTAGAATGACTCAGGAACCTTTGTATCCTGAAGGCCACCCTAAGAGAAATGAGCAAGATTCTCAGAGAAATAATATTGATGCACCTAGTCCTTCTAAAAAGAAGAAAAAGAAAAATGACAGGACTTTGCATGCTTCCAGTGAACCTATTGCTGAACCACCCGAGAATCCAAATGATATCTCTATTTAAGATGCTGAAACAGAATCTGGTAATGAACACGAACCTGGTGAAAATGCTAATGATGATGTTCATGATGATGCTCAACCTAGTAATAATAATGATGTAGAAATTGAACCTGTTGTTGATCTTGATAACCCACAATCAAAGAATCAATGTTATGATAAGAGAGACTTTGTTGCTAGGAAACATGGTAAAGAAAGAGAACCATGGGTTCAGAAACCCATGCCTTTTCCTTTGAAACCATCCAAGAAGAAGGATGATGAGGATTTTGAGCGCTTTGCTGAAATGATTAGATCTATCTTTTTGCGTATGCGATTAACTGATATGCTCAAAATGAATCCTTATGCTAAGTATATGAAGGATATTGTCATTAATAAAAGAAAGATACCGGAAGCTGAGATTTCCACCATGCTTGCTAATTATACTTTTAAGGGTGGAATACCTAAGAAACTTGGAGATCCAGGAGTTCCTACTATACCATGTTCCATTAAAAGAAACTATGTTAAAGCTGCTTTATGTGATCTTGGAGCCAGTGTTAGTGTTATGCCTCTCTCTTTATATCGTAGACTTGATTTGAATAAGTTGACACCCTCTTGAAATATCTTTGCAAATGGCTGATAAATCAACTGCTATACCTGTCGGTATTTGTGAGGATGTGCCTGTTGTGGTTGCAAACGTTACTATTTTAACGGACTTTGTTATTCTTGATATTCCCGAGGACGATAGTATGTCTATTATTCTTGGAAGACCGTTTTTGAATACTGAAGGGGCTGTTATTGATTGCAACAAAGGCAATGTCACTTTTCATGTTAATGGTAATGAGCATACGGTACACTTTCCGAGGAAACAACCTCAAGTTCACAGTATCAATTCTATTGGAAAAATTCCATTGATTATTCTTGGAGGTTTTGAATTTCCTTTTCCTACTTGTCGGTGTACTAGAGTAGGGGTACCCTAGTATCCTGAACTCGTGCACGGGCGGTTGCAGCACCCCATGGCAAGGCTTGCCTGGTCACCGCCAAGTTCCTCCATGGTTCCTTTGGAGCCATTCAAGAACAAAGTATTTAACCAAGAAGACAAGGCCCCGACAAGAGGAGCTTACCGGGAAGGCCACTCAAGGCACGCAGAAGACAAGACCCCGGCAAGAGGAGCTTGTCGGGAAGGCTCGGAGAGCGACAAGCTTCCGGGCGCGACAAGGATTCAGCCGCGGCAAGACACTTGCCGCGGCAGGCAACCACTCCATTCCTCCGCTCCAGCTCATCCATCAACGTGTCGCCCTGGGACTTTTCCAGGCGCGCGTGTCAAGAGGCTGTGCGGCCAGCGGAGCGCGGCGATAAGCGGCGCTGACAAGATTGCCATCGTGGCGAACGGTGGCGCCCCGACGGTCCTGTTGCCTTTGTTTAGGCGGCGAGGGGACGGGCATTTAATGCTTTGTCCCTTGCCGTCGTGGTTAGGTAGAGTACATCAGACCTTTGTACAAGTAGGTGTACCAACTACTGTTTTTCCATTTGTACCCTCATCTACGTTGCCACCTGTCGGAGACCCCTTGAGCATATAAAAGGAGGCCCATGTGCAACATAGAGGGGGGTTCGATCCCAACGTAACCAAAGAACACTCACGCTAGGTCTTGTAGCTCTCAGCGCTCCCTAGCAAGAACACAATACAAATCAGACCGGCAAGCAGCAGTAGGAGTGTTATCTCTCCGGAGAGCTCCAAAGCTGGGTAAACTGCTCGATCCGCTCTTCGTGCGATCTCCGCCCCCCTCCGAACCAGAAGGGGCTCGGTCCGCCGGCCCCATAGGTGTTCGTGGGTCCGATCAGCCTCCCCGACATCTTTAGCGCGCCAGGTAGGGGGCGTCGAGGTTGTGTGAACCTGATCCGGCGTTCACACGAGCAACATCTTCATCATCTTCAACATCTTCATCAACATGCCACCGAAGAAGAAGGCTTCAGCGGCAGCGGAGCCGTCCGCATCGTACCCACCATCACCGGAGCAAACGGGTGGTGGAGCAGACGCTGGCGGAAGAACGGGCGCCGGCGAAGGAGTTCGTGACGCTGCCAAGTCCAAGGACAAGGCCACGCAAACCTCGGCGTCCACACATGCCCCGCGCCCATCTCAGGAGACGCGGGACCAACAGCGTCATGGTATTCACAATACCATACGCTCGTTGGATCAAGACCGAGCCGGAGGATCTCGAGACCCTCAAGACCAGCGTGCACGCCAACATGCCGGCACGAAGCGGTCTGATCGCCTAGACGGGATGCTGCTCCTTCTAACATAGTTAGAAGTCCGAGCATATCCCGCTCCTCGCACCATTCACCATTGCCACCCACCACTCCAGCAGAAGCTCTGGCGTGAGCTCAGCTGCTCCTCGATTACCCTCCAACGGCCGACAAGGTCGACGAGTGGAGGGCTACCATACAGAGTCTCATTGGCTTCGCTTAACGGCGACGCCCGCGCAACCGAGCGCCGCTTCAGCGGCAAGACGACAAGGCACGAGCCGGTGGCGGCAGAGACTTGTGGAGGTGCAACCACCATGCACTCTCCACCCGAAGGCCAAGATCGCCGACTCGCGGATCCACCTCGACAATGACTCCGCTGCGTCATCGAATCCACGAGCTCGCCGATCGATTGCCAAGTTCTTCATGAACGACAACAAGAAGACGCTCGAACTTCGCATCGGCGCCAAGAGAAGCGGCGTCGGTCGAGACCAGCGCTGGGCCTTCTGTCGATATGCATGCGCCGAAGGGAACCAGTGACTTGTGCAGACGCGGTAGGTTGCCCTGCGTTCACTCGTGAGCTGCGGCAAGTCCAGTGGCCCAGCAAAAAGAACTTCAAGCCAGACGTGCCAGAGAAGTACGATGGCAGGACGCATCCGTCGGAGTTCCTCAACATCTACACCATCGCGGTGCAGGCTGCCGGAGGACAAGACGACAAGATCCTTGCCAACTACTTCCCGCTGGTACTCAAGTCCAACGTCAGGTCCTGGCTCATGCACTTGCCGGACAACTCCATATCTTCTTGGGCAGATCTATGCCATCAGTTTGTTGGCGCCTTCACAGGCGGTCACAAGCCTCATGGCCAAGAAAGTGACCTTCATCTGATCGCCCAGAAGGAGGGAGAGTCCCTGCGCAAGTTCATTCAGAGATTCAGCCATGTGCACTACAACATCCCAGATGTCCACCCCGCCGGTGATCGGCGTGTTTCATCGTAACATGCGGAACCGCAGGATGAGGGAGGAGATGGCGATGTGCAAAGTCAAGGACGTCGATGAGCTGTATGCTTTGGCCGACAAGTGTGCACGTCTTGAGGAAGGGAGGAGACTCCGGAGAGAATGAAGCGGGATCGGCGGTGAGGATACCGCCCCGGCAAGAAAGAAGAGCCGGCGGGCAACAGAAGAAAGAAAGGCAGAGAAGTGCTAGCTGTTGAGCAGTCCGGCCACGGAAGTGGCGACAAGAATGCCAAGGCTGGTGGCTCCGGCAAGGAGGTTGCCGCTGACGCCAACCACCAGTCTGTGGCGGCCGCCGACAAGCGGGGCCAGCTCCCGGCAAGCGATCTTGCAAGATCCACCGCACCAAGGGTCATGACCTCCAGAGCTGCAAGAAGGTCGAGCAGCTTGTTGAGCAGCAGAAGGCTGAGTACGAGCGGCGCGACAAGGAGAAGGCCCAGGAAGGTGTTGGGGGAGCCAGCAAGAAGCGACCCGGACGGGGAGGACGCCGCGGCAAGGCCAAGCAGCGGCAAGGAGACATGCCTCCCCGCGGCCGAGACAAGGACGAAGATGACGGCGACGATGAAGATATGGAAGACGACGAGACCGATGAGCAGGAGTTTCAGAAAGCTACAGAGGTCCTCTGCGTTGACGGAGGTGCTTCCCTGCATACTTCCCACCGCCAACTCAAGCAGTGGATGTGGGAAGTTAATGCAGCTGAACCATCCGTAGAGTCACGCAAGCCTCACGAAGTGGTCCAAAGACGCCTATCATCTTTGATATTGAGGACCACCCTGATCGCATAACTGCGGTCGGGTGCTTGCCGATGTTGGTCTCAACAACCATCCGCAACCTCAAGGTCACCAAGATGCTAGTTGACGGCGGGGCCGGCTTAAACCTGATCTCCTCCGCGGTGATCCAGAAGCTTCAGATCCCTGACAGCGAGCTCGAAGAGACTGGCACATTCCAAGGAATCAACCCAGGAAGGAGCAAGCCGAAGGGGAAGATTACGTTGCCGGTAACATTTGGCAGCGAACTGAACTTTAGGACTGAGGGGGTCACATTCGACGTTGCTGATTTCCCATTGCCTTACAATGGGATACTTGGCCGCCCAAAGACTCGCTAAGTTCATGGCGGCCTCTCACTATGCCTACAACTTACTCAAGATGCCAGGCCCGATAAGCATCATCTCTGTCCATGGCGACAAGAAGGATGCTCTTATCTGTGCCGACAAGATCTACCGGAAGCGGCGGCTGCAATGAAAGCAAAACACTTGCATTTGAAGCTCCGGGGAAAGAAGACCAAGTCCAAGTCCGCAAGAGCTCGATGCCCACTCCGCAAGCGCACCTCTTGGAGTGCTGCGCTACCGTCGAGGACACACCATCGAGCTCCACCGCAAGTGCAAGAAGACGATGGCAGCTCCGCCAAAGACCAAGAAGGTGTCCGCCAAGGAGGACGGCACTGGTGGTACCTTCACCATCGTGCCTCTCTCGACCTAAATAGGAAGGCGCGCTCGTTGCTTTCCTGCGGGCAAACGTCGACGTGTTTGCATGGCAACCGTCTGACATCCCCGGTGTTCCCAGGAAAGTAATTGAGCACCGTCTTGCCGTTTGTCCTCATGCGCGGCCCGTCAAGCAGAAAGTCAGGAAGCAGGCATTGGAGCGCCAAGAATTCATCGTAGAAGAGATCAAGAAATTGGAAGCAGCAGGCCTCGTCAGAGGAGTGCTCTATCCTACGTGGTTGGCCAATCCTGTAGTTGTGCGCAAGGCTAATGGGAAATGGAGGCTTTGTATTGACTTCACGGACGTTAATAAAGCTTGTCCCAAAGACCCATTTCCCTTGCCGCGCATCGACCAGATTGTTGACTCCACGGCTGGATGTGATTTGCTTTCATTTCTTGATGCATACTCAGGATATCATCGGATCTTCATGGCAGAAGAGGATGAGGAGAAAACCGCATTCATTACTCCATGTGGCACATCTTTGTTTCATACCGGATGCCTTTCGGTTTGAAGAATGCTGGTTCAACGTTTGCAAGAGTAGTTCATGACGCTTTTGAGCCGCAAATACACAGAAATGTAGAAGCCTACATGGATGACATAGTGGTCAAGAGCAAGGACAAAGCAACTCTGGTTCAAGATTTGGATGAGACCTTTGCAAATCTGCGCAAGATCAACCTCAAGCTCAATCCCGAGAAGTGCGTGTTCGGAGTTCCTTCCGCAAGCTTCTCGGTTCTTCGTGTCTCGGCCGGGAATTGAAGCCAATCCCGACAAGATCAAGGCCATTGAGCAGATTGAAGCACCAAAGCGCGTCAAGGATGTACGAAGACTTGCCGGTTGCGTTAGCTGCTCTCAGCGAGTTTATCTCAAGATCTGCTGAAGGCGTGCTCGCCATTTTTCAAAATCTTGAAAAGGCAGGTCCGATGTAATGGACTCCGGAAGTGGAGGCAGCGCTGCAGGACTTGAAGAGATACCTGTCCTCCACTCCAACACTTGTCGCACCTAAGCCACAAGAGAAGTTGCTGCTATATATAGCGGCAACCAATCAAGTGGTTAGTGCTGCGTTAGTAGCGGAGAGGGAGGCGGATGATGAGCTAGCAACCACGGCAGACACATCCAGCGACAAGCAGAGGGCTTCACCGACAAGCTCTGGTCCCGACAAGGACGGATCTGCGCAGGCATGCGAGCAGATGCAGAAAAGGATGGTGCAGCCAGCTTTACTTTGTCAGTTCCCTCCTGCAGGGGCTAGGTCAAGGTACTCTGGTGTGCGAATTGCTTTTCAGCCTCCTCATGGCCTCGAGAAAGCTGCGCCATTACTTTCAAGCACATGAGATCACAGTTGTCACTCGCTTTCGGCGAAGAGGATCTGCGAGAATCCGAAGCGGCTGTGCGGGATTGTCGAGTGGGCACTTTGGAACTGTCAAGCTTTGGCCTCAAGTTTGAAAGCACTTCAACTATCCAAAGCGAGCATTGGCAGAGTTCATAGCGGAATGGACCCCAACGCAAGATGAAGAAATTCCAGAGAGGAGCATCCCGTCCAAGGAAGCGAGCAAAGAGTGGCTGATGTACTTTGATGGTGCCTTCTCACACCAAGGCGCCCGATTTGGCGTCAGTCGCTTATAGCACCCACCGGAGAGCACCTCAAGTACATAGTCCAAATGCATTTTCCCAAGGAGCAAGCAACAAGCAATACAACAGAGTATGAAGGTTTGCTTGCCGGTCTCAGGATTGCAGTAGACCTTGGGATTAAGAAGCTTATTATCAGGGGTGACTCGCAACTTGTCGTCCGCCAAGTGAACAAGGATTATCAGAGTCCATTGATGGAAGCCTACGTTGACGAAGTGAGAAAGCTAGAAGAACACTTTGACGGCCTACAAATGGAACATGTTCCAAGAGCTCAGAATGATATTGCTGATGGTTCGTCAAAGTGCGCTGCACTTAAGTTGCCTGTGGAACCAGGGATTTTTGTGCTCAAGCTAACTCAACCAACCGTAACACCATCAACTGGACAGAGCAAGAAGAGGAAGTTGATCTCTGGTGACTACTTTCCGGCAGAGCTTCCCGAAGCCGCCGCCAAGAAGGTCCCCAAGATCGACACCAACAGAGCTGAGGAGCAGTCTGCTCCGACAAGCCCCAGGGTTTGTTCCGTTGAAGCATACGCTCCCGACAAGTTTTGCTCGGCAAGCTTGCCGAGGAGCGTCAAGCTTCAAATTTGAGCCGCAGGTTCTTGCCGTGGAAGCTGATGTTCCGCATCGGCAGATGTGCCTTTAGTCCTTGTTGTCGAGCCGCGAGCTCCAAAGATGGGCACAACAGATTGTCCATTTCCTTGACGGAGAGAACTTCCCGAAGAGCAAGAAGAAGCGGAAAGAGTAGCCCGGCAGTCAAGTATGTACCAGTTTGTCGACAGCATACTGTACAGAAGAAGACTCAACGGGGTGAAATTGAAGTGTATTCACCGGGAAGACGGACAAAAGCTGTTGGCAAAGATACATGGAGGCATATGTGGTCACCACATTGGCGCCAGAGCACTTGCCGGCAAAGCGTTCCAAGCAAGGTTTCTTCCGGCCGACAGCCCTCAAGGATGCAAATCGCACAAGTAACCAAGTGTGAAGCGTGCCAGTTCCATTCCAAACAGATACACCAGCCAGCTCAAGCTCTCCAGACGATCCCTTTATCCTGGCCATTTTCGGTCTGGGGGCTCGACATCCTCGGCCCCTTCCCTCGAGCTGTCGGGGGCTTTGAGTACTTGTACGTCAGAATCGACAAGTTCACAAAGTGGCCGGAAGTGGAAGCGATGAGGAAGGTGACGGCACAGTCAGCGATCAAGTTCTTGGTCGATTGTTTGCCGTTTGGAATCCCTAACAGGATCATCACCGACAACGGCACACAATTCTGTAGTCGCACCTTCATGTAGTACGTCCAAGATCTTGGCGCCAAGGTCTGCTTTATACATTTGCTCATCCGAGAAGCAGCGGTCAAGCAAAGAGGGCAAATGCTGAAGTGCTGCGTGGGCTCAAGACCAGAACTTTCGACAGGCTGCACAAGTGCGGAAGAAAGCTGGATTGAGGAGCTGCGGTGGTTCTTGGTCGATCAGACGACGCCAAATCGAGCCAACGCCGACACCTTTCGCTCTAGTCTATGGAGCAGAGGCAGTTCTCCCCACGGAACTCAGATCACGGATCGCCTCGAGTGCTCGCTTATGATGAGCTTGAGCAAGAGCAGCTGCGTCAAGATGAAGCGCTGCTCCTTTAGGAAGATCGTCTTCAGTCTGCTGTACGTGCTGCTCGGTACCAGCAAGCTCTGCGCCGCTACCATAGCCGCAAAGTCAATGCCAGAAGTCTCGAGGAAGGCGACCTTGTTCTTCGGCGCGTTCAGTCCGCCAAGAATTCCAACAAGTTGACGCCGAGATGGGAAGGCCCTTATCGGGTGAAACGAGTCACTAGGCCTGGCGCTGTCCGCCTTGAGACCGAAGATGGCATTCCGGTGAGCAACTCCTGGAATATTGAGCATCTTCGTAAGTTTTACCCGTAGGGCGCGGTTGCCGGAACCTGTTCCGGCAACCACCTTTTGTACAAGTCTTGCCGCTGATGCATGTAATCCTTTGTACAAAGCCGGGCACAGACCTCTGCATCAGTAAAGCTCATGTGTTGCGCACAACTTGTCAAATTCATGCTTTCATCATGTTATTGCATGTTTTGGCTAACACTTTGTGCAGCACCCACACCCGGTAAGCAATATCGAGCCGCTGGGCTCCATAACTTTATTTTTTTCTTCTTTCTCTTTTCTCAAAGAAAGGAAGGTTCCCTCGCGCACAAGTTAACCAGGGGGGAAGGAGAAGATAATACTATGGGCCAAGCATTGCTCGAGGAAGTTTTGCCTTATCGGGAAGCAAACGACAGAAAAGCTAAGTTGCCAAAGTTTGAGCAATCAGTTTTTAAATTTTTAAGTTATCTTCCTCGAACGATAGTACTTTGTATGGAAAACCTGTGCGCGAAGGAACCAACTCGCGGCTAGTCGCGCCCTTACTTTGTTTCGAGTCCGCTCAACAACTTAAGTGAGCTGCAGCTGGTCGCGACAAGGTTGCTTTGTCGAGGCGGCACCGCCTTGAAGGCTCTTGACGTTCCGCACTCAGCTCGCTGCTCAGGTGCCTGCACCGACAAGTTCCCTAAAAGCGTAGGGCAAAAACGTACAAAGGAAGGAATCAAGTAAAGGAAATAACATTGCAATCATCACCTAAGATAGAGTTTTATTACAAAGTAGCTTGTCGCGGATCTAATAAATTGTTCTAAACATGATCAGCAGCGACAAGGGAAAGATAAAATTGGCGGCCTAGTCTACGCGATCGCCGTCAATCCGCTTGATCTTGCCCACCTTGTCCACAATGGGTGCGACAAGGGCTTTGAGCGCCTCCACGTCAGCATTTGGCGGCAAGGATATGAGGACGCCGTTGAGGTTGAGGCCTAGATTGCGGAAGGCCACCTTCATCAACACCTTCTCGAGGGCTCCTGCACAGATCTGGCATGATTCCTCGGCCAGCTGCTTTGGGATCTCTTCCCGGAGTCGCTGGAGACCCGTCACCACGCCCTTGAAGAATAAGCTAAGCTTGGCGCTGGGTTGGAGGTGCTCGTCGGAGGAGTATCCGAGATCGACCATCCCAGCTCCATCAGCTCGTTGTGGATGGCGGCGATATCCACAAGACCTTCGGTCGAGTGCTCCACACTCTCCCTCAAGGCGCTCACAGGTGGCGACGGCATTTGCCGCCAGCTCCTCGTTGGCCTTGATCTTCTCCAACAGGGCTCACCTCCGCTCCTTGGCGCTGTCCGGCGTCTGCATCGAGTGGTCAGCTTGACTCAAGATCGGCCTTGGAATCCTTGGCGCCGAAGCTCCTTGCTCCTCTCGGCGAGACGGCCCTGCAGCTCGCCAAGAGTGTAGGCGTCCTTCTCGCGCTCGTGCTTGAGCGCAGCAAGCTCCTCGCAGCTCTTCTGGAGACTGGCCTCCAGCTGTGCCACCTTCGTCTCCAACTCTCTCTTGGCGGCCTCGGCGGGCGCGGCAGCATCCTTCGCTTCCTTAAGTGTCCAGCCAAGTGACTCCTCGCGCGCGACAAGCTCTTCTTCGTGGCTGTCAAGGTTGACCTTCCGCTGCGCCAGCTCGCTTTCCTGCGTGGACAGCTTCTCGGCGGCAAGCCGCTGCTCCTCCTCAGCTGCGGCCTTCTCGAGGATGAAGGCCGTGCGCTCCTCGACAAGTCGCTCCCGCTCTTCTGCTACGTTCCGGAGAGTTTCTTGGTTGGCACCCCGGAGCTCTTCTGCGCGCTTCTCCATGTCTGCTCCCGCCCTCGCGACAAGTGCTTCCCGGGACTCCAACTTGGCTTGTCGGGCGCGGTAGAGCGACAACAGCTTCTTCAACAGCTGCTCCTCCTAAGACTCGCCGCCGCTGCTGCTTGGCGCGTCCACTAGCATCAGCCCAGCGGAGGCGAGCAGCTCTCCGTCGAAGGTCTCTCCTTCGACCGGCGCCCTGGAGCTCGACGCCCAGGGGAGTTTGATGAAGATGCCGTCGCCGGCCTTCAAGTAGGCGCCGGCTGGGGCTCTTCAGAGCTCGACGCACAGCCGGGGAAGTCAGCGGTCGGTGTAGCGCTGGCGCTCCCTGCGGCCCCAGGGCCGTCGGTCGATCGCCGGACCCTCGCCCGGCTTCTGCGGGGCGGCCTCGATGGCCTCCTCGCCCGGCAGGCTCGTCGGTAGCCGCTTCTTCTTCCACGGCGGCGGCTTCATCAGTGTTGCCGCGCGCGTCCTCCTCGCCGGCGACCTCAGTCTCCATCGGCTCTGTGGCGGACGGATGAAGAAATTCAAGCAAATATTCAAGGAAAAACAGAAGAAAACAAGCCCAAGGGAAATTTCTGCGCAAGAGGATTACCTGCAATGGGATCTGCAGCCATGGTCTCGACCACTGGAGGATCACTGGCGCTGTCCCTTGCCGGAGTAGCCTCCCTTTCCGGAGAATCCTCCCTTGGCGGCGTAGTCGAAGCAGATAGAATTTTGGGGGCGGCTTCCGGGCCCTCCTGATGAGGCTGCTCTGCTCCTACACAAACCAACAGTCAGATATCAACGTAGAAGGAGCACCCATGCACACCTAACCGTAAGGAGAAAACCACATACTTACTTTGGGGGCTGTGCTGGGGGCTGCTCTGAGGAAGGGTTGCCGGGTCCGGCAAGGGGGTCTCAGACGCGCCTCCTGTTGCCACGGGTGGATCTTCCTCGACGATGACCACCGGGGTCTTGGCTCTCTTCGACGCTCTCTGGGCCAGCGTCCTGAAAAGGAAAGAGTTCAGAACGAAGCGAATCAGATTCAAGATGAAGCAACGAAATTGAAGAAATACAAGCACAATATTGAAGCTTACTCTTTTTCCTCGTCGGAGCTTAGTGCGGAGAGATCAAACTCCGGCTCGCCTCCAGTGCGACAAGGCGGAGGAGTGGGCTCTCTTGGCCGCTTGGCGGGCGCCGTGTAACTGGGAGGATCCGCCCGGTTATATAGCGGTGTGTGGTGCTCCAGCGGCAACATCGCTTGCCATGATAAGCGCATCGTCGCGGCGCTGCTGGCTGTGGGCCCGTCTGCCGCCCGTCTCGTCTCGGCCTTGCGGAGGCGCTTCTTTAGCGGGCCGGGGAGCTCCGTTCGCGGCAAGCCGCTGGATGGTGGGGAAGAAGCGCCCTCGGCTGGCTCGCTCGACTCGGCCTCGGGTTCAGCAAGCTCTTCCTCACCGGCGAACTCCCTTCGCTCGGCAAGGCTTGCCACCTCTGCTGCGTCTGCCTCCTCCACGGTGTACCCGAAGACGCCAGCGGCAGCAGCTGCTGCCACCTCCTCCAACCTTGTGGCAATGCGCACCATCTCTTCGTCGGTGGTGTCGCGGGTGAGTTTCTTACGCTTTCGTCGGGCGGATCGGCACTTCTTCCAAGCTGTCGAAGAACTGCCGCACGATGTCGTCGGAAGGCTCTTGCCAGGTTGGAACGATCCCATGAGAATCGGACAACGGCATCATGGCGCGGATGCGGTCGAGCAAAGAGTTGTTGCACAATGGGACGACCCCCCTCGGCAACCTAAACCACTCGGGGTGATCGGGGTCATTCTTGAACAGCTCTAGCAGCATCGCATCCAACTCCAAGACGGTGAAATTCCAGTTAAGGCCCGGGCGCAGCCTCATGATGTCCGCTGCGGTAAGGAACTCCCAAGCAGGCCTCCTCCTCTCCTGCAAGGGGAAGCGTCTGGCCAGCGAAGGAAATCTGCGCCGACTGCGCCTACGGTGAATCCGGCAAGCCTGAGGCGCAAAATCCGGGTCACAGCTATCTTCAACCTAGCATCCTCCGGCGCCAAGTTGCTCCAATCGTTGCCGCGTACTATTGGGGTTTGGCGCGAGGCGATGAGCTGCGGGTTCTCCTCACGATCCAACACCAATTGGCTCTCCACTCCTCCCATTTGCTACGGAACTCTCCTTCCAGATAGGCCTCCTTCTTGCCGACCACAGAGACCCAAGCAATACCTCCGCAAGCGGCTCCCTCTCTCAACGGGGGCATGAAGAAGTGGCGGAAGAGGGCTACGTTGGGGTGGATCCCGACAAAGTTTTCGCAAAGGTGTGCGAAAACTGCCATGGTCAGAACGGCGTTGGGGGTGAAATTAAGGAGGCGGAACCCGTAGGTGTTCATAATGTCGCAGAAGAATTCGGAAAAGGGCGGGCAGAGCCCGCAATAGAAGAAAAGCGCAAATAAAGGATACCCAGTTGGGGCTAGTTCAGAAGCGGTGGCGGGGAGTACCTTTGTGCGCGGATGCGCACGCGTCTCCATCGACCAGAAGAGGTAGAAGCCCTCCCTCAGCTCCTTTGCGTCGAGCTGGGGGGAGAAGATGGCCCGCTCCTTTCGCAGCACCGCGAGCCGCTGCGCTTCGGCCGATTTCACGCCCTTCCCCTTGTCGGCTTTCGGAGCCATGGCGGAGGCGGTGGAGGAGGTCGACGGCGTTGAGCGTGCTTGTGGCGAAAGGGGGCGGAGCACTGCTCTCTTCGCACTAGAGAAGAAGGGGGGAGCGGCGGTGGTTTTCGAGACAGGACAGCAATGGCAAGGTGGACGACCTGCCCCTGTTTCCCCTGTTTATAAGGAGGGAGAGGGGGCGGACGTTCCGCTTTTCCTAATAAAGAAACCCCCACGACCTCGCCCACGATCTCTCACACGACGCCCACGCTCGGTGCGTGCCGTTCGTGGGGACGTGGTGGGTCCGGGTGAGTTACGGCGTGATCAAGGCCGCGTGTGACCGTGCAGCACTGTTTTGGGCCTTGCCCGACAGTGCTTTCGGCACCAGATATTGCCCAGCCCGGGGGCTCTGCCGGTGTACTAGAGTAGGGGTACCTAGTATCCCGAACTTCGTGCACGGGCGATTCTGACACCAGCAGCAAGGCTTGCTGGTCACCGCCAAGTTCCTCCGTGGTTCCTTTGGAGCCATTCAAGAACAAAGTATTTAACCAAGAAGACAAGGCCCCGGAAGAGGAGCTTGCCGGAAGGCCACTCAAGGCACGCAGAAGACAAGACCCCGTCAAGAGGAGCTTGCCGGAAGGCTCGGAGAGCGACAAGCTTCCGGGCGCGACAAGGATTCAGCCGCGGCAAGGCGCTTGCCGCGGCAGGCAACCTCTCTTCATCTCCGCTCCAGCTCATCCACCAACGTGTCGCCATGGGACCATTCCATGCGCGCGTGTCAAGAGGCTGTGCAGCCAGCGGAGAGCAGCGATAAGCGGCCATGACAAGCTTGCCATCGTGGCGAACGGTGGCGCCCCGACGGTCCCTATTGCCTTTGTTTAGGGCGATGAGGACGGGCATTTAATACTTTGTCCCTTGCCGCTGGGGTTAGGTAGAGTACATCAGACCTTTGTACAAGTAGGTGTACCAACTACTGTTTTTCCATTTGTACCCTCATCTACGTTGCCACCTATCGGAGACCCCTTAAGCATATAAAAGGAGGCCCATGTGCAACGTAGAGGGGGGTTCGATCCCAACGTAACCAAAGAACACTCACGCTAGGTCTTGTAGCTCTTAGCGCTCCCTAGCAAGAACACAATACAAATCAGACCGGCAAGCAGCAGTAGGAGTGTTATCTCTCCGGAGAGCTCCGAAGCTGGGTAAACTGCTCGTGTGCTTCGCCTCGATCCGCTCTTCGTGCGATCTCCGCCCCCGTCCGAACCAGAAGGGGCTCGGTCCGCCGGCCCCATAGGTGTTCGTGGGTCCGATCAGCCTCCCCGACACTACTGTCAAGAAGAAATATGATATTCTTATTATAGGGGATGTGCATATCCCCGTTGAGGTAACATAGTGTTATTCAAACTTTCTCCGGTTCCATGTTATTCAAAATGAGTTTGTTAACGAGACTTGATCAACCTTGTTAGTGGATTCTTTTTGATGAGCATGAGATGGATGAAACTAGAAGGCACAACCTTCTGTACCCTCTTTCTACTTTCTGTTATTTAGTTGAAATAGAGTAAAATTAGTATTTTTCTGTACATTTTCTGATTTATCCGTGCAATATAAAAATACCCCGAAAATAAAAGTTCTCCAAATGCCACGAAAATGAAATATGATTTTTTCTAGAATATTTGAGAATATCTCGCACCGAGAACACAGCAGAGGGGCAAGCACACAGCCACGAGGGTCCAGGGCGCGCCCACCCCCCCGGGCGTGCCCCCTGCCTCGTGGGCCCATGGTGGCTCCCCGCCACTTATTCCTGCACCCACACACTTCTTCTTCCTCCCAAAAAAATCACCATCCAGCTCAAGCACGAGTTCTGGATCATTTTGCTGCGATTTTTGATCTCCTTGCTCAAAGCACATCTCATAAAACTGCTTGGGGAGATTGTTCCTTGGTATGTGACTCCTCCATTGGTCCAATTAGTTTTTGTTCTAGTGCTTTATTCATTGCAAATTTGTGCTGCCTAGGTGATCATGTTCTTGAGTTTGCATGTCAAATTTATATGGTTCCAAGTAGTTCTAATGCATGATATAGTCTCTAGGCACTTGTAGGAGTAGTTGCTATCAATTTTGTTGAAGCTAGGTTCACTTTTATTTGAAGTTACTAAAAATTTCAGAAATTTTCAGAAAATGATGAAGAGATTTTTGAGGGGCTCATCGAGCCGAAGCTCGAAGGAAAAGCAAAATGAAGAAGCACAGAGGCCCAAATATAATTTGCCTCACACCGCGGAGGTCCGGTCGTGTGAATGGCTTTCCGATGATTTCTTGAGAGAAGCCGGGATTTATGATGATTTCTATTCATTGGCTGAGAATGCTGGCCTCACCGACTTCCTCGGTGATCAACGTCATCAGTATGTCTTACTCACCAATACTTCTGTGCAAAACTTCTACTTTTTTCCTAAGGAAACACCTCCTTCAGTAGAGTTTCATTTATATGATGTTGTTAAGAAGATGCCACTAGATAAATTTTGCAAGGTTTGCAAAATACCCTTCGAGGGTACCTTAGATGAACCACATCGTAAAGATGTCGACGGTTTTATTGACACCATTACTGTGGGGGAAACCAAGAAGGTTTCCGACGCAAGAATCACTAGCATACATTTTCCTGTTTTACGCTACTTTGCCATATTTGCTAGTCGTTGCTTGATTGGTCGCGGAAACTGTGGAAACCTTAGTGTTCCAGATATTATCATTTTGTTCCATAGTTTATTTTCCGATAACATTGTTAGTATGGGCGGCATTATTGCTAAACGGTTAAGTCTGAACCGTACTAAGGGTCCCATCTTTGGAGGTATTTACGCTTCACGCCTTGCTGCATATTATAATATACCTATTAGGAACTATGAAAAAGAAGAAAAATTGCTGCCCAATGCTTATTTGGGTTATAAGAGTATGGTAGCTCATGACTTTATTGTTAAGAATAAGGAAGGGGAGCTTGAATAAAAATTATTCTTTGATAAACATCACCCTGAGACTATTACCTTGCCCTCTCCCTCTGTGCTTAATTTATCTGAAGGTCTGTATCTCGTTACGTGGGCGGCCATTTACGCTTACCGGAACCCTAGACCAGCCACGGAGCTGGAACCACAATTTGAGCCTCCACGACAGTCTGATTACTTTTGGGATACGGAGATGACTGCCAACCAGTGGCAGTCAGAGTCTTCTTCATCTCAGTACGACCCCGGCTACAACTATGGATATCTGCCAGCCCATCCGTGGCAATGAACCAACTTAGGCCAAAGCCTAAGCTTGGTTGAGTACGTATTTCCCACCGACATTACATTCATGTTCACACACACTCATTGCTAGATGTCGGTGCTCATACTTTTTCACTGTAATATCCATGCTAGTTTACTTTCCTTTTTTCTTGCTTTCTTCTAGTGTGTTTAATAAACCTTAAGAAAAAACAAAAAATTAGTTGTAGCTTTAGCTAGTTTATCTTTCTTGCTGTAGTAGTAGTAATTAAAAAGAAAACCCAAAAAGATTTCCCGTTCGTCTTTTTGCTTGTTGGGAGCTTTCCCGTGTAAATAGTTTTATTTCTTTTCTTTTCTTTGGGGGTCGATAGGATAAGACCATAATTAAATTGTTGAAGTGGCTCTTATATGCATTATTTTTGATTTAACCAAGAGCCCATATTGCCTTGTCTTCTCCTGTTTATTGAATGCTCACAGATTCCAGCTTAGTCCAATGCACATGCACTCTTATTATTATTCACTTCGTTCGGTCGTGCAAGTGAAAGGCAATTATGACAATATATGATGGACTGACTGAGATGAGAAAAGCCGGTATGAACTCGACCTCTCTTGTTTTTGTATATATGATTAGTTCATCATTCCTGATTCAGCCTATTATGAATAAACATGTTTGCAATGACAATTAGAGATCATAGTTGCTTGTGCCTTACTTGATTTGCTATGAGTTATAATGGTTTACCTTGCATGCCAACATGCTATTAAAATGGTTGTGATGTGGTATAGTGGGGTGGTATCCTCCTTTGAATGATTTAAGTGACTCGACTTGGCACATGTTCACACATGTAGTTGAAACTAATCAACATAGCCTTCACGATATTTATGTTCATGGTGGATTATATCCTACTCATGCTTGCACTCAATGTTTATTAATTTTAATGCATGTTCATGACTGTTGTCGCTCTCTAGTTGGTCCAAACGGAATGGAATCTTCGGGAACGTGATTTTCTCATCAGATAAGACCCAGGAGACTTGGACCCTCCGTCAAGAAAGCCACGAGGCGGCCACGAGGATGGAGGGCGCGCCCCCTGCCCCGTGGGCCCCTCGAAGCTCCACCAACGTACTCCTTCCTCCTATATATACCTACGTACCCCCAACAGATCAGATACGGAGCCAAAAACCTAATTCCACCGCCGCAACTTTCTGTATCCACGAGATCCCATCTTGGGGCCTGTTCCGGAGCTCCGCCGGAAGGGGATTCCACCACGGAGGGCTTCTACATCAACATCATAGCCTCTCAGATGAAGTGTGAGTAGTTTACCTCAGACCTTCGGGTCCATAGTTAGTAGCTAGATGGCTTCTTCTCTCTTTTTGGATCTCAATACAATGTTCTCCCCCTCTCTCGTGGAGATCTATTCGATGTAATCTTCTTTTTGCGTTGTGTTTGTTGAGACCGATGAATTGTGGGTTTATGATCAAGATTATCTATGAGGAATATTTGAATCTTCTCTGAATTCTTTCATGTATGATTAAGTTATCTTTGCAAGTCTCTTTGAATTATCCGTTTGGTTTGGCCAACTAGATTGGTAGTTCTTGCAATGGGAGAAGTGTTTAGCTTTGGGTTCAATCTTGCGGTGTCCTTACCCAGTGACAGAAAGGATTGCAAGGAACGCATTGTATTGTTGCCATCGAGGATAACAATATGGGGTATTTATCATATTGCATGAATTTATTCCTCTACATCATGCCATCTTGCTTAAGGCATTACTCTGTTTTCATTAACTTAATACTCTAGATGCATGCTGGATAGCGGTTGATGAGTGGAGTAATAGTAGTAGATTCAGGCAGGAGTCGGTTTACTTGTCTCGGACGTGATGCCTATATACATGATCATACCTAGATACTCTCATAACCATGCTCAATTACACAATTGCTCAACAGTAATTGCTCACCCACCGTAAAATACCTATGCTCTTGAGAGAAGCCACTAGTGAAATCTATGGCCCCTGGGTCTATTTTCATCATATTAATCTTCCTACGCTTTATTATTGCTTTTCTCTTTACTTGCCTTTTTATTTTACTTTGCATCTTTATATCAAAAATACCAAAAATATTATCTATCATATCTATCAGACTCACTCTCGTAAGTGACCGTGAAGGGATTGACAACCCCTATTCGCGTTGGTTGCGAGGAGCTATTTGTTTTGTGTAGGTACAAGGGACTTGCGCGTGGCCTCCTACTGGATTGATACCTTGTGTCGGTGTCAAAACCGGCGGATCTCAGGTAGGGGGTCCCGAACTGTGCGTCTAGGCGGATGGTAACAGGAGACAAGGGACACGATGGAGGTAATACCCTACTCCTTCTTGATTAATATTGATGATATGGGTAGTACAAGAGTAGATCTACCACGAGATCAAGGAGGCTAAACCTTAGAAGCTAGCCTATGGTATGATTGTTCTTCGTCCTATGGACACCCTCCGGTTTATATAGACACCGGATAGGTTAGGGTTACACAGAGTCGGTTACAATGGTAGGAGATCTACATATCCGTATCGCCAAGCTTGCCTTCCACGCCAAGGAAAGTCCCATCCGGACACGGGACGAAGTCTTCAATCTTGTATCTTCATAGTCTTGGAGTCCGGCCGTGGCGATAGTCCGGCTATCCGGACACCCTCATCCGGGACTCCTCAAGAGCCCTGAACCAGGCTTCAATGACGACGAGTCCGGCGCGTTGATTGTCTTCGGCATTGCGAGGCGGGTTCCCCCTCCGAATACTTCATGGAAGATTTTGAACACAAGGATAGTGTCCGGCTCTGCAAAACAAGTTCCACATAACACCATAGAGAGAATAATTTTTGCACGGATCTGCTGACGTATTCCGCGGCGTGACATCACACCACGGCCAGGCCTTTATATGAATCGTTTTTTACTGTTCCACCTCAGCGCGTTTAGCGAGGCGGTTTCCCTGGCACGTCTTATCAAAGCGTAGATCGTGCCCCCTTATTCCGGGATTCTCATCAATACGGACGTGGGTAACCCAACCGCGCCATTGATTACGGCGCTTGGGAAATAAGCGAGTTTTACCAGGCTGGTGGGGGACGTATAGCTTCGTCCGTCCATATAAGGGGATAAGGACCCACCTTTTGACCTACGCCTTCTTCCTCCTTTGCTTATCCATTTCCGCGCACTCGAGCTCTAGCGCCCAAGTCCGCACATCCCACCTCAACCTTCTCCAACCATGGCAGGAGCGGGAGGTAGGTGGATGGCCTCCTCCGTCACGGAGGGGCATATCACAAGACTGCGGGAGGCCGGATACTTGTCTGGCGACATCGCGCACAGGCTGCCCGATGCGGGGCAGCTCATTCCAACCCCCGGGCCCCATGAGAGGGTGGTATTTCTCTCCCACTTCCTCCGCGGACTAGGTTTTCCACTTCACCCATTTGTCCGGGGGCTCATGTTCAACTACGGCCTGGACTTACACGACCTGGCCCCGAATTTCATCCTCAACATCTCGGCGTTTATCGTCGTGTGCGAGGCCTTCCTCTGCATCCAGCCCCACTTCGGCTTATGGCTGAAGATCTTCAACGTCCGGCGGAAGGTAGTGGGCAGCCGTCAAGCAGAGTGCGGAGGTGCCATGGTTGGCAAGATGGCCAAGGTCCTATGGCTCGAGGGCGCCTTTGTGGAGAAAATAAAGGGGTGGAAATCTAGGTGGTTCTACATCACCGATCCACGCGACCCCGAATGGGTGGCGGCCCCCGAATTCAGATCTGGCTTCCCCACACGGCTCTCGTCATGGAAGGAGACGGGCCTGACGTGGGGGAATTCGGAAGAGCTATCCGGACTCCAAACATGCGTCCGAAACCTGGTGGACAAGAATCTCAGGCTTGTCGACGTAATCCAGGTGATGCTCATCCGCCGGATTCTCCCATGCCAACAACGGGCCTTTAACTCGTGGGAGTTCAATCCGGCACAACATCGAACCTTGAGCCGGCTCTTCGACACTACGTACGAAGATGCCTGGAAGGTGCTGTTCAAGGGCGATGAAGCCCCAACATCCGCTAACAAGGATCGCGGATATAGCTCGCGGCGTCCAGCCGGCGAGGTCAGTTATTTTTCCCTTTACGGGACTCTTTTTTCATAGATTGACTCTATGTGGGACCAAAACTCCCTAACCTTTGACAGGACTGGCTGAAGACGTCCGGACAGATTAACTGTCCGGCTCCTTTGCCGGAAGACCCGGAGGACGCCCAATTGACGGGGCTGCTGGCTCTGGCGCCGCATGTGGTGCCGGAGAAGAAGGCCAAGAAGGAGGCCACGGGAACTCGAAGGAGCTCCCGACGCCAGGTACTGTCAGATTTTGATGCAGAATCTTCTCCTGAGGACAAGGAGGAAGAAGAAGAACCTGCTCCCCTAGCGGGGGAGGAGAAGAAAAGGAAGGCCGCCCCAACTGGGGAGGCCGGAGGGTCCAAGAAGGGAAGAACCCTTCCTCCGGACTTCTCCTGCTTGTCGGCGACGACGAGGAGGATTGGCCTACAAGGGCCAAGCCCCTGGCGAGATCGTAAGTGTCCGGATACCCATAGCTTTTTATTATTGCAGAGTGTTCTCTAACGTCGAACAACCGTGCAGCCCGCCCAAGGGCGAGTTCGCCGATTCATCGAGCGGGTCCCTGGGCTCGTCGGAAATGGAGAGTACTTCACTCCCGACCGCCTCCTCGCCTCAGGCTGCGGACGACTATGCGGTGGGGCCCCAAGGGGGGCTTGGTCAAGAGGAGGTAGCGCAGGAGGTGCCACAAGGCAACCTCCCGGACTCCAGGCGCGCGGGGGGCAAGACCCCCAGGGGCTCTAAACCCGACCCTCGTCTGGACTCCATGCCGGAACCATCAGCAGTTCCGAAGTCCGGACAGCGGATCCTTCGCAAGAAGTGTAAGACGCCGGTGTCCTCCGTCCAACCGGAGGCACCGGATTGCTTACTGGAGGCGCTCAACAGCGCCTCCATCGCGGAGGAGCACCGCACTGTTATGAGTGCGGTGATCCGGACAGTTCAGTCCGCCAAGAACGGGCTGACCGTAGCCTGTACCAGCCTTCTAACAGGCTTTGAGGTAAGTTTAGAATATATAAAAATATTACCGCATAGACAGCAGCCCCTGACGCTTAGTTCGGTGTTCGGAAAGAAAAGCCGGACTGAGGATCTAAAAAGATATACGCAGGAGTCTAACATAAGTATGTCAATATGGGAATGCAGGCTGCGCTGCTGACCTCTGCCGCACTGACTGCGGAGGTCAATGCATTGAAGCAGAACCTCGAGCGGTCCGAGAACGAGCTCGAACAAGCCAAGAAGTAGCTCGAGGACAAGGAAGGTAAGTAATACCTTCTGAAAGAAATACTTTATAGAAAAGGTTTTGGTTGCAAAAAATAACAGGGATAACTTGGGTACTACAGGGGCCACGAACGAGGTGGCGGCCCTGAAGGAAGCGGTGTCCGTGGCCGAAAACAAAGCGGCCGCGGAGCGCACCGAGCGAGAGAAGGGGGAGGCGCATCTGGCCAAGGTACGGCAAGAGCTCCAAGCTCTCGTGGAAAGACACGAGAGTTTGGAGCGTGACTAGAAGACTCGAGAGTCCGAGCTCGCCTCGGCGCTTGCCAAAGCTGCTAAGGCCGAGGCCCAAAAAGCCCTCCAAGAAATTGAGTCGTTAAAGAAGATAGCGGCGGGTAAGTCATTCTTTATGCAAAGCAAGGATGTGAAAGTGAATTACCTATTACTTACCCGGATTCGGAGCTCTCCAGGAGCATTCGCAGATTTGCCCCATAGTGTGTCGGATGCTGCCGCATTCTACCACGCCAAGGAGGGGAGCTCGACGGAAAAGGTGTTCTGGTCTCAGATATCGAGGCCGACCATCCGTGCCCTCGAGCGACCAAATTGAAGCAGCTGGTCGAGCTCCACAAGGTCGCCGAACAGGCCATGAAGGGCCTTATAGCGCGGTTGTGGCCATTGGAGGCCATGCCCGGGAGCTACTTCGGCTTGGTGCAGCGGCTGGTGGATGCCTGTCCACGGATTGAAGTCATCAAGCGCTCCGTCTGCATTGAAGGGGTCCGTCGGGCCCTTGCCCGTGCTAAAGTGCACTGGGGCAAGCTCGATGTGGAGAAGCTTGTGATGGACGGGCCACCGAAGGGCCATGAGCATCGTACGCCCGAAATGTACTATGAGGGCTTCCTGAAGGGTGCTCGCCGAATAGCGGATGAGTGCTCCAAGGATGTAATTTTTGAAAAGGCTCGCATTTGTTATCCTGTACGCTGAAAACTTGTTCATATGCGCTAAGCAACGCTTGTTACTTTAAAATCTTACCTTCTAGGCGGCCCTTTATCAAAATTTAGATATGGAAAGTCGTTGTCTTCAGACCCCATTGCAACGCAGTCTTTGGGGTGTTCGGGATAAACTTGAGCGCTCTTGTTCCCATGTTTGGGTCCATCTAGGGAGGCGCGCAACACAACGAACGAGGCACCCGGACTTATAATGCTTGAACCCTCTCACTTAGCCATAGAATTCTATAATTTTAAATTTTGGCGAAGCCCCTAGTGTTCGGAAGACCGAGTTCGGGGCGCTATCCACGCCTTGGCCGGACAAGTCCGGTTCCTCGCTCTAAGCGGCATAAGTCTTTAGGGACCCGAAAAAACCTCTCGAACAGCGACCGGCTCTCGCCCTATCATGACGGTCAGTTTTAGCTTTCCACCGAGGTGCTCGACCCAGCTCAACTGGGGCACAATCATGATGGTTCTCCCGTGCTACCTTAGCCGATATAGCGGAACGTAAGGTACCAAAACACGGGAGCCGGGCAAACCCAACTATTGACCCAAGACATGATTCGGAGCCAATTCATATAATGCTATAAGTTCGGGGTGCCGCACTTGTGAAAGTGTTCGGACTTATCATACCACAATTTTGGGATACTCAAGCCCCTGGTGTATTGGCCATACCAAAGTGTACGGTTGCAACATGTCATGAAATGAACATATATATGGATAAATAAAATAGTGCAGTAATAGGCAAAAAGCTATGTATTGTTTATTAAAAAGGGTACTGCAATGAAAGCAGAACGATACAAATAGTGCGATAAGCAAGGGATGGGACTATCTAACATGTCCCCCTCCAGGGGTAAGCTGCGGGATGGTATGTAAAACAGGTACAATGCTCGTAATAGAGACCACCTGGACACTTGACGTGGCTTTCTGCTGCCCTGGCTGTTGCATCGTGAGTTCGGCGACTCAAAGGCCGGACAGGACTTCTCAAAGACGGAGTCCTGAAAGTAACAAAAAGGAAGAAAAAGGGACAAAAAAGAAAAAGAATGACACAATCGGGAGCCCCTGGTGCGGTCGAGCCGCATTCTTGGCGTGTCGTGGTCTTGCCCCTCCCCATATGCCCATGGTATCTCCAGAGCATAATTATGTACGCGTAATACTAGCTTCGCAATTTCGCGAGGGCGGGGGTTGGGGCCGGATTGCTACGCGTGCTTGAGTCGTGACAGGCGGTCTTGTTGTAGGTTACTCCGGGCGCGCTTGACAGTGTCCGGGCGCTTAATGGCCGGACTCGAGAGTTGCTGTCAGAGGCTGCTTTGTACCTCCGCCGCGAGGGCCGCCGTGTGCTCCTCCGTTCGGAGAGAGCGTTTGGTGTTTCCATTGACCGTGATTACTCCTCGAGGGCCTGGCATGTTGAGCTTGAGGAATGCGTAGTGCGGCACCGCATTGAACTTTGCAAATGCGGTTCGTCCGAGCAGTGCATGATAGCCGCCATGAATGGGACGATGTCAAGATTAACTCTTCACTTTGGAAGTTATCCGGGATCCGAGGACCACTTCGAGTGTAACCGAGCCCGCATAACTGTCCTCTACACCGGTATGACGCCTTTAAAGGTCGTCTTTGTAGGTTTAATCCTTGAGGGGTCTATGCCCATTTTGCGCCTTGTATCCCGATAAAGCAGGTTCAGTTGCTACCGCCGTCCATCGGGACTCGGTGAGGTGAAATCCGTCGATAATTGGGTCAAGAACCAATGCGCGAAACCGCCATGACGGATGCTAGTGGGTGGTCCTTCGATCGAAGGTGATCGGGCAGGAAGACCATGGGTTGAACTTGGGCGATGGCTCCATCGCATATACGCCCCTTTAGTGCACGCTTCCGCTCCCTTTTGGGTATATGGGTTGCGATATCATGTTCACCGTCCGCACTTGCGTGGGAAAACCCTTCATCCTCTATTGTTCGGGCGGGGCTCTTCCTCGTCATCGCTATGCAACCCCTTGTCATTGAGTTCGCACTTAACTTGCCTGCTTGCTTGAACACCCAACAGTCCCTCGTTAGTGTGATTGGCTGGTTTTTCGGGGTGCCATGTATCCGCACAAGCGATCGAGTATTCTGTCCAAGTTGGACGCTACCGGTATTTCTTTTGAATGGCTTCTTCCACGACCGGGTTTAGAGCCTCTGAATCCGGCATTGACGGCCGTATCTTCAGTATTATCGCCGTTGATGCGGCGCTTGTTCTTGTTGCAACGCGACCTGCCATTGCTGTCCTTGGTATCCGGACTATCGGGATGTTTGGCCAAGTTGTTGCTTCGAGCTAGCCAACTGTCTTCTCCCGCACAAAAGCGAGTCATGAGGGTTGTGAGGGCTGCCATAGATTTTGGCTTTTCCTGTCCTAGGCGCCGAGCAAGCCACTCGTCGCGGATGTTATGTTTGAAGGCTGCAAGGGCCTCTGCATCCGGACAGTCAACGATTTGATTTTTCTTTGTGAGGAACCGTGTCCAGAATTGCCTGGCCGATTCTTCTGGCTGCTAAATTCCACATACCACCGTAGAGAGAATAATATTACACAAGATCAATCTGCTGACGTATTTTGTGGCGTGACGTCGCACCACTACCAAGCCTTTACTCAAATTGTTTTTATTGTTCCACCTCGGCGCGTTTAGCGGCGGTTTCCTTGGCACGCCTTGTCGAGCGTAGATCGTGTTCCCCTTATTCCGGGATTCCCATTAATACGGACGTGGGTAACCCAACCGCGCCATTGATTGTGACGCTTGGGAGATAAGCGATTTTTACCAGGCGGATGGGGACACATGTTTTTGTCCGCCCATATAAGGGGATAAAGATCCAACCCTTTTACCTGCGCCTTCTTCCTCCTTGGCTTATCCATCCCCGCGAACTCGAGCTCCAGCGCCCAAGTCCGCACTTCTCACCTCAACCTTCTCCAACTATGTCCGGAGCGGGAGGCAAGTGGATGGCCTCCTCCGTCACGGAGGGGCAGATCAGAAGCTGCGCGGCGCCGGATATTTGTCCAAAGAAGATCGCAAGATCGGCTCCCCGACGAGGGAGAGCTCGTCCCCAACCCTAGGCCCCATGAGAGGGTAGTATTTCTTCCCCATTTCCTCCGCTGGACTGGGCTTCCTGCTTCATCCCTTTGTCCGGGGCTCATGTTCTACTACGGCCTAGATTTCCATGATCCGCCCCAATTTCATCTCAATATCACGGCGTTTATCGCCGTGTGCAAGGCCTTCCTCTGCATCCAGCCCCACTTCGGCTTGTGGCTCAAGACCTTCAGTGTCAAGCCGAAGGTTGTGAAGGGCAGCCAAGCGGAGTGCGGAGGCGCCATGGTGGGCAGGATGTCCCATGTTACGTGGCTGGAGGGCACTTTTGTTGAAACCATCAAGGGGTGGCAATCGGGTGGTTCTACATCACCGAGCCGCGTGACCTGATTGGGCATGACCCCAATTCAGATCTGCATCCCACACGGCTCACCTCCGGAAAGAGAGTGGCGGATTTGGGGAATTCGGAGGAGCTGACCGGATTCCAAGCCTCGTATCCAGAGGCTGGTGGACAAGAAGCTCAAGCTCGTCAACGTAGTCCGTGTCATGCTCATCCGCGGATTCTCCGTGCGGCCGACGGGCTTCAATATGTGGGAGTTTGATCCGGCGCAGCACTGCACTCGAGCGGCTCTTCGACACTACGCACGAAGATGTCCGGAAGGTGCTGTTCAAGGGCGCTGAAGCTCCGCATCCGCCATCAAGATCGCGGATTCCACTCGCAGCCGCCCAGCCGACGAGGTAAGTGATTTCACCACTTGTTTTCCATAGTTTGGCTCTATGCGGGATCTAAACTCCCTTTACCTTTTGAAAGGAATGGTCGGCGAAGGCGAACGAATTATCTGTCCGGCCCCATTGCCAGAGGACTCAGCCGGACGCCTGCCTAACGGGTTGCCGGGCCCGACACCCCACGTGGTGCCGGAGAAGAAGGCCAAGAAGACGGCCACGGGGACTTCGGAAGAGTTCCCGTTGTGTGCTATCGGATGATGAATCCGAGGCCGACTCCTCCCACCAAGGCGAGGAGGAGAAGGAAAAAGACTCTCCCCCAGCAGGGGGAGGGAAGAAAAGGAAGGCCTCCCCAACAAGGGAGGCCGAAGGGTCCAAGAAGGGAAAGACGCTTCCCCCGGACTACTCCGCCAACGCCAAGGATTTGACGACGAGGATCGGCCTCCAAGGGCCAAGCCCTGTGTGAGATCGTAAGTATCCTGGACTCTGAATAACTTCGTGGTTTTTCATTTTCGCCACATAGTCTTTCTAATGCCGCATACAACCCTGCAGTCCGCCCAAGGATGATCTTCCGCTTGCCGAGCGGGTCCTTGGGTGCGTCGGATATGGATTCCTTCCGATCGCCTCCACCCCCGTGTCATGGACGACGCCGAGGTGGGATCCCAGAAAAGGAACCACCCGGAGGAGGAGGCCCGGAGGTGTCACAGGACACCCTCCCGGACTGTGCACTAGACTCAGCCCCGGAGGCCACAGTGGCTCCGGAGTCCGGCGGGCGACCCCTTCGTAAGAAGGGCAAGAACGTGACGTCAGCTGCCTCCGTTCAACCAGAGGTGCCGGATAATTTTCTGGAGGCGCTCAACGGCGCCTCCATCGAAGAGGAACACCGTACTGTTATGAGTGCGGTGATTCAGAAGGTCCAGCTCGCCAAGAGTGGGCTGACCGAAGCCTGCAGTAGCCTTCTAACAGGCTTTGAGGTAAGAATTTCAATATATATAAAATGGTACCGCATAGACAGTAGCCCCTGATGCTCGGTTTGGTGTTCGGGAAGAAAAGCCGGACTGAGGATCTTTAGAAAGATAAACGCAGGAGTCATAAAAAATATGTCAATATGGGATTGCAGAGGTTGCCGACCTCCGCCAAGACCGATCATGGAGGTCAATAATTTGAAGAAAAACCTCGAGCGGTCCGGGGAACGAGCTCGGTCATGCCAAGAAGCAGCTCGAGGAAAAAGAAGGTGAGTAATACCTTATGAAAATTGTACCTTCATGAGAAAAGGATTTGGTTGCAAGAAAAATGACAGGGATAACGTGGGTATTGTAGGGGCCACTAACGAGGTGGCGACTGAAGAGGCGGTGGCCGCGGCGAACGTAATGCGCGCATGAGCGCACCGAGCGAGAGAAGCAGGAGGCGCGGGTGGCGGAGGTGACAAAGAAGAGCTCCAGGATCTCGTGAAAAAACATGAGAACTTGGAGCGTGATTCGAAGACTCGAGAGTCTGAGCTTGCAACGGCTCTTGAGAGTGCCAAAGCCGCTAAGGCCGAGGCCTACAAGGCCCTCCAGGAGATTGAGGCGGTGAAGAAAATAGCAGCGGGTAAGGCATTTTTCATGCAGAGTAAGCATGTGAGTGTTAATTACCTGTTGCTTACCCGAATTCGGAGCTCTCCAGCGGTGTTCGCAGATCTTCCTCGCAGCATGTCCGATGCTGCCGCATTCTACCGGGCCAAGGAGGGGAGCTCGACGGAGAAGGTCTTCTGGTCTCAGTATGCTGAGGCCGGACATCCGGTGCCCCTAAGCGACCAGCTAAAGCAGCTAGTCGAGCTCCACAAGGCGGCCGAACGGGCCATGAAGGGCCTCATAGTTCGGCTGTGGCCTAAGGAGGCCATGCCTGGGAGCTACTTCGGCCTGGTGCGGCGGCTGGTGGATGCGTGCCCGTGGGTTGAAGTTATCAAGCATTCCGCTTGTATCGAGGGTGCCAGTCGCGCCCTTGCTCAGCAAGAAGGTGCACTGGGCAAGATGGATGCCTGTAAGCCCGAGATGTATTATAAGAGTGTGTCAAGGGCGCCCAAGACTATTATGCGGTGAGTGATCCAAAGATGTAATATTTGAGTAGACTCGCATTTTGTTATCCTATGCGCTGAAAACTTAGTTCATATGCGCTAAGCAACGCTTGTTAATTTAAAATATTACCTTTTGTGCGGCTGTTTATCAAATCTGAGAGATGGCAAGTCGTCGGCTTCAGCCCATGGCACGAAAGTGTGGGGTGTTCGGGATAAACTTGAGCGCTCTTGTTCCCATTTTTGGGTCCATCTAGGGAGGCGCTCAACACAAATGTAACAAGGCAACCGGACTTATAATGCTTGAACACTCTCACTTAGCCATAGAATTCTATAATTTTAAATTTCGGCGAAGCCCCTAGTCTTCGGAAGGCCGAATTTGGGGCGCTATCCACGCCTTGGCCGGACAGTATCCGTCTCCTCGCTCTAAGCGGCATAAGTCTTTAAGGACTCGCAAAAAACCTCTCGAACAGCGATCGGTCTCTCGCCTCATCATGATGGTCAGTTTTAGCTTTCCATCGAGGCGTTAACCCGGTCAAACTGGGCGGAATCGCAGTGGTTCTCCCGGTGCTACCTTAGCCGATAAAACGGAACGTAAGGTACCAAAACACGGGAGCCGGGCAAACCCAACTATTGACCCAAGACATGATTCGGAGCCGATGCATATAGTGCTATATGTTCGGGGTGCCGCACTTGTGAAAGTGTTCGGACTCATCACACCATAACGCGGGAAACATAAGCCCCTGGTGTATATTAGCCGTACCAAAGTGTACGGATGCAACATGTTGTGGATGAACATATGTATGAAAAAGAAATGCAATTATAAACAAAAATGTGTTGCATTGTTTTATTCAATAAGTGCTGCTACGAATGCAGAACGATACAAATAGTGCGATAAGCAAGGTATGAGACTGTTAAACATGTCCTCCTCCAGGGTGAGGCTGCAGATTGGTGTATGAAAATGCTCGTAATGGAGACCACCAGTATATTCGTTGTAGCCTTTATCCTTCCCGCTGTTGCATCGTGAGTTCGGCAGGTCTGGCCGCCGGCAGGGCTTCGACAAACGGAGTCCTGTGGGTAAAAAGTAAAAGGTAAAAAGAAAATAAAAGGAACGACACACGTGAGAGCCCTGGTGTGGTTGAGCCGCGATCTGGATTTATCGTGGTCGTGCTCTCTCCCCATGCCCATGGTATCTTCAGAGCGTAATGGTGTATGCGAAGGACCTACTTTGACGCTTTCGCAGGGGCTGGGGTTGGGGCCGACCGACACGCGTGCGTTCGAACGTGCTGTGGTCTTGTTGTAAGTTACTCCGGCGCTTAGCTGTGTCCGGCCGCTTAACCGCCGGACACCAGAATTTCCATAAGAGGATGCATTTCACTTCAGCCGCGAGAGCCCCAGTATTTTCCTACGTGAGGAGAGAAAGATCAGTGTTTCCGTTGACCCTAATGAATTCTCGAGGGCCTGGCATCTTGAGCTTGAGGTATGCGTGGTGCGGCACCGCTGTTGAACTTTGCAAACGCTGCACGTCCGAGCAAGGCATGATAGCCGCCATGAACGGGACTATGTTGAAGATTAACTCCTCGCTCGGAAGTTATCCGGGATCCAAGACCAATTCCAGTGTAATTGAGCCTGTACAATTGGCTTATACACCTGGTATGACGCCTTTACAGGTCGTTTTGGTAGGTTTAATCCTTAAGGGGTCTATGCCCATTTTGCGCACGGTATCCTGGTAAAGCAGGTTCAGGTTGCTGCCGCCGTCCGTCAGGACTTTGGTTAGGTGAAATCCATCGACGATTGGGTCTAAGACCAGTGCGGCGAATCCATCGTGGCGGATGCTGGTGGGGTGGTCCCTTCGGTCAAAAGTGATCGGGCAGGAGGACCATGGATTGAACTTCGGGCAATCGCTCCATCGCAGAGACATCCACGAGTGCACGCCTTCCGCTCCCTTTTGGGTGTGTGCATTGCGTATATCATGTTCACCGTCCGCACTGTGGGGAAACCCTTCGTCCTCTATTGTTCGGGCGGTTGGGTCTCGTCCTCGTCATCGCTATGCAGCCCCTTGTCATTGCTTTCGCAATTAACTTGCCTGCCTGTTGAATACCCAACAGTCCCTGTTGGTGTGGTTAGCTGGCTTTTTCGGGTGCCATGTATCCGGCACAAGCGGTCGAGTATTCGGTCCAAATTGGACGGACCCGGAGTAGTTCTTTTGAATGGCTTTTTCCGCTGACCGGGTTTAGAGCCTCTGAATCCGGCATTGACTGCCGTATCCTCAATATTGTCGCCGTTAACGTGGCGCTTGTTTTTGTTACGACGCGGCCTGCCATTTCGGTCCTTGAAGTCCGAACTACCAGAATTTTTGCTGAGGTTGTTGCTGCGTGCTAGATAGCTATCCTCACCCGCGCAGAAGCGGGTCATGAGTGATCTGAGGGCTGCCATGGATTTCGACTTTTCCTGTCCTAGGTGCCGGGCAAGTCACTCGTCACGGATGTTATGCTTGAAGGCCGCGAGGGCCTCCGCATCCGGACAGTCGACAATTTGGTTTTTCTTCGTTAAGAACCGTGTCTAGAATTGTCTGGCCGATTCGTCTGGCTGCTGAATTATGTGGCTTAGGTCATCAGCGTCTGGTGGTCGCACATAAGTGCCCTGGAAGTTGTCGAGGAATGCGGCTTTGTGTCCTCCCAGCTCCCAATTGACTCACCGGGCAAGCTGTTGAGCCAATGCCGGGCTGGTCCTTTAAGCTTGAGGGGAGGTATTTGATGGCGTGAAGATCGTCACCGCGGGCCATGTGGATGTGAAGGAGATAGTCTTCGATCCAAACCGCGGGGTCTGTTGTGCCATCATAGGATTCAATATTGACGGGTATAAACCCTTCGGGGATTTGATGATCCATTACTTCGTCTGTGAAGCATAGTGGGTGTGCGGCGCCTCTGTACTGGGCGATATCAGAACAGAGCTCAAAAGAGTTTGGTCTGTTTTGTTCGGCCCGACCGGACTTATTGTGTCCGGCGCGACGGTTGTTGTCACGTACTGTGGGGCGCCCACGCGATCCATATATCGATCTAGATTGTCTTGCCTTGTCCTCCAATATATCTCGCAGGTCCGGAGCGTTCCCCTTTGGCCGTGTGCTTTTTGAGCGATGCCGGGGTACGGTTCTAGTGAAGGGCCTAGAGGCCTCCCTGTCACGACCACGGGGTGGTCGGTCAGCCGTATTGTATCCTGGTGATGCGGGTTCGTAAGCCTCCTCCTCTACTCGGGGGAGCAGCTTGCGTTTAGGGTAGCTTTTGGAGGGGCTTTCGAGCTCATGCTCTTCGGCCGCGAGGACTTCAGTCCATCTGTCGGCTAGCAGATCCTGATCAGCTCTAAGCTGTTGCTGCTTTTTCTTGAGGCTGTTCGCCGTGGCCATAAGCTCGCGTCTAAAACGCTCTTGTTCGACGGGATTCTCGTGCACGCATTTAATTCATCGTTGTCGAGGCTTGCTTCGTCTCCGAAGGGAGGCATATAATCCTCTACCTCTTCTTCTGCCGCTCTCTCGTGAGGGCTGGTGTCTCCATCTTCCTGCGCTTGATCTTGCTGGAGTGGATTGTCTTCGGCACTGTCCGGTGTATTGTTATCTCTGGTGCCAGGATCTTCATTCTTGCTGTGGTGGGATTTAGAGCGGCGCTGCTGACGCCGGCGCTTGGGCTGCTTCTTGGAGGGGTCATCCTCCGTTGTTCCATCGCCGTTCCCATCTTTTGGAATGTCCACCATATATATGTCGTATGATGAGGTGGCCTTCCAGCGTCTCGTAGGCGCTGGTCTTGGTCATCTCCGCATCGCCGTCCATACCGTCGATGTCTTCGGAGTCGTAGTCTAGCATGTCGGTTAGATCGTCGACAGCTGACTACGAAGTGGGTGGTGGGTGGGCGTTGAATTTCTTCGTCGTCCGCATCCCAACCTTCTGACCGTAATCCGCCAGGGCTCTCCGGATAAAGAGAGAGACTTTAGTGAATTCAGGATGTCGCCAAAGGGCGAGTCTTGAAAAGATGTCCGCGGCAAAGATGAACTCCATGACGGGCGCCCAATCGGATTCGATTGGCAAGGGCGTGGAGGGTTCGGAGTCCGGAGAGGAGTCTCGCACCGGAGTCGAGGTCTTCGCAGCGACAGGGATGGAGTTCGCTCGATCGCCAGAGAGATTAAAGCCCCGAGGCGGTGTCCAACCACTCGCCCTTGATCGGGGAATCCGCCCGGATTAAGGGTCGGAGCGGATGCGGGTGTGGCCTCTGTGGCCTTTGCTCGCTGCAGAGCTAGATCATGCCCATCGAGACAAGGCGGCGCGCTTGGTTGCGGCTCGAATCCGTCAAGATCAAGTCTCCGCGGATATTGGCCGTATAGTTTAAACTTCCGAATCTGACTCGACGGCCGGGGCGTAGCTTTCGATCTGCTCCAGGATGGCTGCTTAATTGGCCCGCAGTGCAAAGCCGCCGAACACGAAGATCTGTCCGGGGAGAAAAGTCTCACCCTAGACCACGTCGTTGTTGATGATCAAAGGAGCCATGGAGCCTATCGGTGACGACACAGAGGAAGTCTCAATGAAAGCACCAATGTCGGTGTCAAAACCGGCGGATCTCGGGTAGGGGGTCCCGAACTGTGCGTCTAGGCGGATGGTAACAGGAGACAAGGGGCACGATGTTTTACCTGTGTTCGCCCTCTTGATGGAGGTAAAACCCTACGTCCTTCTAGATTAATATTGATGATGTGTTTTACAAGAGTGGATCTACCACGAGATCAAAGAGGCTAAACCCTAAAAGCTAGCCTATGGTATGATTGTTGTTCGTCCTACGGACTAAAACCCTCCGGTTTATATAGACACCGCATAGGTTAGGGTTACACAGAGTCGGTTACAATGGTAGGAGATCTACATATCCGTATCGCCAAGCTTGCCTTCCACGCCAAGGAAAGTCCCATCCGGACACGGGACGAAGTCTTCAATCTTGTATCTTCATAGTCTTGGAGTCCGGCCGATGATGATAGTTCGGCTATCCGGACACCCCCTAATCCGGAACTCCCTCAGTGAGCAAGCAAGTTGGATGCACACCCACTTAGTTTCTTTTGTTGAGCTTTCATACATTTATAGCTCTAGTGCATCCGTTGCATGGAAATCCCTACTCCTTGCATTAACATCAATTTATGGGCATCTCCGTAGCCCGTTGATTAGCCTCGTTGATGTGGGACCTTCAACTTTTTTGTCTTCTCCACATAACCCCCATCATTATATTCTATTCCACCCATAGTGCTATGTCCATGGCTCACGCTCATGTATTGCGTGAAAGTTTATAGGTTTGAGAAAACTAAAGTATGAAACAATTGCTTGGCTTGTCATCGGGGTTGTGCATGATGAGAGCATTCTTGTGTGACGAAAATGGAGCATGACTAAACTATATGATTTTGTAGGGATGAACTTTCTTTGGCCATGTTATTTTGAGAAGACATAATTACTTAGTTAGTACGCTTGAAGTATTTTTTTTATGTCAATATGAACTTTTGTCTTGAATCTTCCGGATCTGAATATTCATACCACAATTAAGAAGAGTTAAATTGAAATTATGCCAAGTAGCACTCCGCATCAAAAAATTCTCTTTTTATCATATACCTACTCGAGGACGAGCAGGAATTAAGCTTGGGGATGCCTGATACGTCTCCAACGTATCTATAATTTTTGATTTCTCCATGCTATATTATCTATTGTTTTGGACTATATTGGGATTTATTTTCCACTTTTATATTACTTTTGGGACTAACCTACTAACCGGAGGCCCAATCCAACATTGCTGTTTTTTCGCCTATTTCAGTGTTTCGAAGAAACGGAATATCAAACGGAGTCCAAACGGAATGAAATCTTCGGGAACATGATTTTCTCATCAGATAAGACCCAGGAGACTTGGACCCTCCGTCAAGAAAGCCACGAGGGTGGAGGGCCCCCCCCTAGGGCATGCCCCCCTGCGTCGTGGGCCCCTCGAAGCTCCACCGACGTACTCCTTCCTCCTATATATACCTCACGCACTTCAACAGATCGATACGGATCCAAAACCTAATTCCACCGCCGCAACTTTCTGTATCCACGAGATCCCATCTTGGGGCCTGTTCCGAGCTCCAAGGAAGGGATTCCACCATGGAGGGCTTCTACATCAACATCATAGCCTCTCCGATGAAGTGTGAATAGTTTACCTCAGACCTTCGGGTCCATAGTTAGTAGCTAGATGGCTTCTTCTCTCTTTTTGGATCTCAATACAATGTTCTCCCCCTCTCTCGTGGAGATCTATTCGATGTAATCTTCTTTTTGTGGTGTGTTTCTTGAGATCGATGAATTGTGGGTCTATGATCAAGATTATCTATGAGCAATATTTGAATCTTCTCTGAATTCTTTTATGTATGATTGAGTTATCTTTGCAAGTCTCTTTGAATTATCCGTTTGGTTTGGGCAACTAGATTGGTAATTCTTGCAATGGGAGAAGTGTTTAGCTTTCGGTTCAATCTTGTGGTGTCCTTACCCAAAGGATGTAAAGGGTTGCAAGGCACGTATTGTATTGTTGCCATCGAGGATAACAAGATGGGGTATTTATCATATTGCATGAATTTATTCCTCTACATCATGTCATCTTGCTTAAGGTGTTACTCTGTTTTTAACTTAATACTCTAGATGCATGCTGGATAGCAGTCGATGAGTGGGGTAATAGTAGTAGATGCAGGAAGGAGTCGGTCTACTTGTCTCGGACGTGATGCCTATATACATGATCATACCTAGATACTCTCATAACTATGCTCAATTCTGTCAATTGCTCAACAGTAATTCGTTCACCCACTGTAAAATACCTATGCTCTTGAAAGAAGCCCCTAGTGAAATCTATGGCCCCCGGGTCTATTTTCATCATATTAATCTTCCTATGCTTTATTATTGCTTTGATCTTTACTTTGCCTTTTTATTTTACTTTGCATCTTTATATCAAAAATACCAAAAATATTATCTATCATCTCTATCAGATCTCATTCTCGTAAGTGACCGTGAAGGGATTGACAACCCCTATTCGCGTTGGTTGCGAGGAGCTATTTGTTTTCTGTAGGTACAAGGGACTTGCGCGTGGCCTCCTACTGGATTGATACCTTGGTTCTCAAAAACTGAGGGAAATACTTATGCTACTCTGCTGCATCATCCTCTCCTCTTCGGGGAAAACCAACGCAAGCTCAAGACGTAGCATGCTTCCAATCCCTTAAACCCCAAAGTTATTCCATATGAGTCCACCATAACTTCCTATATGCGGTATCTACCTGCCGTTCCAAGTAAATTTGTATGTGCCAAACTCTAAACGTTCAAATAAAATTCTGTTTTGTATGCTCGAATAGCTCATGTATCAACTAGGGCTGTCCGTATCTTCCATGCTAGGCGGGTTATTCTCAAGAGGGGTGGACTCCGCTCCTCACTCACGAGAAAATGGCTGGTCACCGGGATGCCCAGTCCCATGCTTTATGCAAACTAAATCCAAGTAATCTCAAACAAAACTCCCCCTGGGACTGTTGCTAGTTGGAGGCACTCGTTGTTTCGAGCAAGCCATGGATTGATGCTTGTTGGTGGAGGGGGAGTATAAACTTTACCATTCTGTTTGGGAACCGCCTAAAAAGTGTGTAGCATGGAAGATATCGCCATCTCTTGGATGTTATGTTGACAATGAAAGTATGCCGCTCAAAATATTATTTATCTCTGCTTTAAAACCGAGCTCTGGCACCTCTACAAATCCCTGCTTCCCTCTGCGAAGGGCCTGTCTATTTACTTTTATGCCGAGTCATCACCCACTTATTAAAAAGCACTAGCTGCAGAGCACAGCTGTCATTTGCATCCATTACTATTAATTTATATTGGGTATGACTATGATTGGATCTCTTTTACCATGAATTAAAATGTCTAGTCAGTCCTTGATCTTTAAAGGTGCTCTGCATTTATGTTTTGCGGTCTCAGAAAGGGCTAGCGAGATACCATCTGGTTATATCATATCATGATTGTTTTGAGAAAGTGTTGTCATCCGAGATTTATTATTATGGCTCGCCAGTTGATTATGCTATTGATATGAGTAAACATGAGACTTAAGAGTTATTGCAAATGTGGTTAGTCATAATCTTGCTGAAAACATGAATGCTGGCTTTACATATTTACAACAACAAGAGCAAACAGAGTTTGTAAAAGTTTTTCTTTATCACTTTCAGTTTATCAACAGAATTGCTTGAGGACAAGCAAAGGTTTAAGCTTGGGGGAGTTGATACGTCTCCGTCGTATGTACTTTTCCAAACACTTTTGCCCTTGTTTTGGACTCTAACTTGCATGAATGGAACTAACCCGGACTAACGCTGTTTTCAGCAGACTTTCCACGGTGTTATTTATGTGCAGAAACAAAAGTTCTCGGAATGACCTGAAACTCCACGGAACATCTATTTGGAAAATAACAAAAATACCCGAAGAAAAATCCATGTCAGGGGGCCCACACCCTGTCCACGAAGGTGGAGGGCACGCCCCTACCTCGTGGGCCCCCTAACGCTCCACCGACCTCAACTCCAACTCCATATATTCACTTTCGGGGAGAAACAAATCAGGGAGAAGGATTCATCGCGTTTTACGATATGGAGCCGCTGCCAAGCCCTAAAAACTCTCGGGAGGGCTGATCTGGAGTCCGTTCGGGGCTCCGGAGAGGGGGATTCATCGCCGTCGTCATCATCAACCATCCTCCAACACCAATTTCATGATTCTCACCGCCGTGCGTGAGTAATTCCATCGTAGGCTTGTTGGACGGTGATGGGTTGGATGAGATCTATCATGTAATCAAGTTAGTTTTGTTAGGGTTTGATCCCTAGTATCCACTATGTTACGAGATTGATGTTGCTATGACTTTGCTATGCTTAATGCTTGTCACTAGGGCCCGAGTGCCATGATTTCAGATCTGAACCTATTATGTTTTCATGAATATATGTGAGTTGTTGATCCTATCTTGAAAGTCTATAGTCACCTACTATGTGTTATGATCCGGCAACCCCGAAGTGACAATAATCAGGACCACTCCCGGTGATGACCATAGTTTGAGGAGTTCATGTATTCACTATGTGTTGATGCTTTGTTCCGGTACTCTATTAAAATGAGGCCTTAATATCCCTTAGTTTCCATTAGGACCCCGCTGCCACGGGAGGGTAGGACAAAAGATGTCATGCAAGTTCTTTTCCATAAGCACGTATGACTATATTCGGAATACATGCCTACATTACATTGATGAATTGGAGCTAGTTCTATGTCACCCGATGTTATGATTGTTACATGATGAACCGCATCCGGCATAATTCTCCATCACCGATCCAATGCCTACGAGATTTTCACATATTGTTTCCCGCTTATTTACTTTTCCGTTGCTACTGCTACAATCACTAGAAAACACCAAAAATATTACTTTGGTACCGTTACTACCATATTACTTTGCTACTAAATACTTTGCTGCAGATACAAAGTTATCCAGGTGTGGCTGAATTGACAACTCAGTTGCTAATACTTGAGAATATTCTTTGGCTCCCCTTGTGTCGAATCAATAAATTTGGGTTGAATACTCTACCCTCGAAAACTATTGCGACCCCCTATACTTGTGGGTTATCAGCAGACATCTTCCATCACTCGCCCTTGGGCGATGTGCTGAACTCATTAAAGAACTTGGCCATGGCGAGGGACTCACAGCGGAACTATGTTCGGTATGAACTAGAGGCTGACAATGGAGAATTTTGCCTCCCACCCGCCACCCACTTCATAGCCACGGTCGAGGATTTAACCGACACGCCTGATTACGGCTCCGAAGACATCGATGATATGGATGACGATCTGATGAAGAGCAAGACCAAAATTCGCCATATATTGGACGCTGGACGGCCACTTCTTCGTACGATGTGTAAATGGTGGATACACCCAAACCAACCAACGACGTTGACAAAGAAAACTCAGTCGAGAATAAACCTCCTGAGACACAGCAAAAACGCCGGCGTCCTCGGCGCCGCTCTAAGTTATGTTGTTCAAAAGATAGCAATGCTGGCACCGGTGAAAATAATACTCCGGACGATGCCGAAAATAATGAAGACCTTGCTGAGGTAACATCCGAACAGGAGGAACAAGAAAATGGGCAAGCTAGCCCCAACGAACAGGCCAGGCCCAACGACTCGGAGGACGGTAGTTACCGTCCGCTCTTCGAGGACGAGGAAAGCCTTGGCAATGAAGATTTCATTGTGCCTGAGGAACCTCTCGAGCAGGAGTGCTTCAAGCGCCAGCTAATAGCCACTTCAAGGAGCCTGAAAAAGAAACAGCAGTAGCTTCAAGCTGACCAAGATCTGCTCATCGACAGATGGACTGATGTCCTGGCAGCCGAAGAATACGGCCTCAGACGCCCAGCCAAGAGCTACCCAAAGCGAAGGCTGCTACCCCAGTTCGATGAAGAGGTGCCGGAGCCCATACCTCCCTCGCATAATGCGGCCGATCGACCACTACGTGGTCGGGACAGTGCGGCGGACTGACCACCACGTGGTCAGGATAGAGCAGTAACTCAGGCCGAACAGTAGCCTACCCAACTGCCTTGTAAAAATAGAGACGAAACAACTCGGGGTCATACATACGACTTCCAGCAGACCCTGGATAGTAGAGCAGGACATACCCGATCGATTTATGGATCGCGAGGACGTCCCTTGACACGTGATGATGGCTACCTATTCGGACATGACAAACCTAGTCACACCCGAGCCGATAACCGCAGACGAACTCCATCGGAGCTACGGCGCAATGCGACCAGATACAGAGGAGCCGCACACCCTCTTTGCTTCATTGATGAAGTAATGGATCACGAATTCCCCGAAAGGTTCAAACCCGTGAATATCGAATCATATGACGGGAAAACTGATCCCACGGTATGGATCGAGGATTTTATCCTCCACATCCACATGGCCCGTGGAGATGACCTCCACGCTATCAAGTACCTCCCGCTAAAGCTTAAAGGACCGGCTCGGCACTGGTTAAATAGCCTACCTCAAAATCCTATTGGCAGCTGGGAGGACTTGGAAGAGGCCTTCCTCGACAATTTCAAAGGTACATATGTCCGGCTACCAGACGCCGATGACTTAAGCCACATAGTATAACAGCCCGGGGAGTCAGCCAGGAAGTTCTGGACTAGGTTCCTAACTAATAAGAACCAGATCGTCAAGTGTCCGGATGCAGAAGCCCTAGCGGCCTTTAAACATATCATCCGCGACGAATGGCTCGCCCGCCACCTCGGCCAAGAAAAGCCAAAATCTATGGCAGCCCTCACGGCACTCATGACCCGCTTTTGTGCGGGTGAGGACAGCTGGCTGGCTCGTAGTAAAAATACGTCCAGCGAAGCAGGCCCCTCCGAGGCCAAAAACAGCAACAACAAGCTTCGATGCAGCAGACACAAACACCAAAGCAATGGCGATAACACCGATGACACTGCGATAAATGCTGGATTCAGTGGCTCCAAGTCCGGTCAGCGGAAAAAGCCGTATCAAAGAAACAATCAGGGACCATCTACCATGGACCGCATACTCGACCGTCCGTGCCAAATCCATGTCACCCCACACAAACCAGCCATTCATACCAACAGAGATTGCTGGGTTTTCAAGCAAGCCGGCAAGTTAAAAGTTGAGAATGAGGAAAAGGGATCATAGAGCGAGGACGATGATGAGGAGCCCCTGCAGCCAACTATAGGGGGACAGAAGAAGATTCCCCCCAGGTCAAAACGGTGAACATGATATATGTTACACACATCCCCAAGAGGGAGCGCAAGCGCGCACTCAGGGACGTATATATGATAGAGCCAGTCGCCCCAAAATCCAATCCATGGTCATCGTGCCCGATCACTTTTGACCATCGGGATCATCCGACCAGTATCCGGCATGGCGGATCAGTCGCACTAGTCCTAGACCCAATCATTGATGGATTCCACCTAACGCCAGTCCTCATGGACGGTGGCAGCAGCCTCAATCTGCTCTATCAGGACACAGTATGCAAAATGGGCACTAACCCATCACGGATCAAACCCACAAGGACTACCTTTAAAGGAGTCATACCAGGCGCAGAGGCTCGCACAGACGGGCTCAATCACACTAGAGGTCGTCTTCGGATCTCCGGACAACTTCTGAAGCGAGGAGTTAATCTTTGATATCGTCCCCTTTCGCATCGGCTATCACGCACTGCTCGGACGAGCCACTTTTGCTCGATTCAATGCAGTACCTCACTACGCTTATCTCAAGCTCAAGATGCCTGGACCACGTGGCGTCATAAAAATCAATGGAAATACGAAATGCTCCCTCCGTACCGAGGAGCATACCACGACCATAGCAGCAGAAATACAGCACGACCTTTTCCAGCAGAACCTTAGTTCGGCGGCCAAGCCCCTGGACACCATTAAAAGAGTCCGGACTATTCTGCAGCAAGATAGCCCGGCTCGTACCAGTCCCGATCAAACAACGGCATCCGTACCGCGCGTACATAACTACGCACTCAAAATCCTTGGGCATCGACGGAGGCATAGCTAGCTTGTGACCCATTGTGCGGCTCGACTGACCCTGGATTCGCAAACCTTCACTTTTCCTATTCATTTCAGGTATTTCTCTTTTCGAGGCTTCTTCTGATAACCCGATCATCGGACCGATCACGACACGGACACACCAAGGAGGCAAGGAGCTTTGACGTACAAGGGAATCCCCAGGTGGTCTCTGCTAATGATTGCTAAACCTGTTTTACATACCCGGACGCGGCTCGCTCTTGGTTATGGCATGGTAAATAGCCTTACATGGTTATCACATTACTTGTACAAGTACGCCTCGACGTATTAATCACATTACAATGGAAAATAAATGGTAGCGTCGGCTTATTACTTGATTTTTTCTTTTTCCTTACCTTTGTTTTTATTACTCATTGCACCCGTACACTCTGGTACATTTTATTTTACCAGGGGCTTTCGCGCCCCGCAATACGACAATAAAGTCCGAACACCTTTTTCAGTCCAGTTCGGCACCCCGAACTTATAGCATTATATGCATCGGCTCCAAATCATGTCTTTGGTCAATAGTTGGGTTGCCCGGCTCCTGTGCTAACTACCTTACGTTACGCTATATCGGCTAGGGTAGTAAAGGGAGAACTACTGCGATTGTGTCCCGGTTCTTCCGGACGAGCACCTCAGTAGAGAAAGCCAAAAACTGACTGTCATGATGCAGAGAGAGCTGGTCAGCTGTTCGAGAGGTTTCAAATCCTTAGAGATTTTTTTCCGCTTTATGCGAGGAATCCGTTTTTCATCCGATCAGGTGCTTATAACGCCCCAAGTTCGGCCTTTCGAATACCAGGGGCTTCGCCAAAATTCTCATTGTCAAACTCATATGGCTAAGTGAGGGCGACAAAGGCCGTATAGTCTGATTGCCTCGTTTCAAGGCGCTAAACACCTCCTTTAAGGACCAGAATGTGGAGTAAAGAGTGTTTAGATTTATCCCGAACACCCCCATACTATCTACGTGGGGGCAGAAACCGACGATTGGCTAACCCTCAGATTTCATAAACGGCCAAACAGGAGGTAAAATCACAAGCATTATATTACATAACATCATTGTTTCATATTATAGGACAAGATAATACGAATGTTTTCGTGGGAATATAACATCCATCGTACATTGCTCCACCACAAGGCGGGATCCCTCCAGGACACCATCAAAATATAACTCGGGTCGGCGGTGCTCCTTGCCCTCAGGAGGCCCCCTCGGTCATAAGCTTCTTGGCATCCATCTTCGCCCAGTGCATCTTGACATGGGCAAAGGCCATCTATGCACCTTCTATACAGACCAACCGCTTGATGACCTCAAGCCGTGGGCAGGCACTAACAAGCCGCTTCACAAGTCCGAAGTATCTGCTGGGTATCGGCGCGGAAGGCCATAGTCGGACTATCAGGTCCTTCATGGCTAGCTCGGCCGCCTTGTGCAGCTCGACCAGCTGTTTGAGCTGGTCGCTGAAGGGCACCGGATGTTCTGGTCCAAGATATTGAGACCAGAACAGCATCTCCGTAGAACTCCCTTCTTCGGCCCGATAGAACTCGGCGGCATCTGATACGCTGCGCGGCAAATCCATAAACACCCCTGGAGAGCTCAAAATTTGGGAAAGTAAAAGGAACGTTTCCTTCACAGACTTGCTTTGCATAATGAAAGCCTTACCCATCGCGATCTTCTTGGCCACCTAGATTTCCTAAAGGGTGCTCTGGGCCTCGGCTCGAGCCTCTTGTGCGCCCTGGCGGGCCTTCGCAAGTTCGGACGCTTACGTCTTAGAATCACGCTCCAAGGACTCGTACTTCTTGACGGCGTCCTGGAGCTCTTGCTGGGCGTCGCTGACCCAGGCCTCGTGCTTCTCGCGCGTGGGGCGCTCGTTGGCCGCTTTGTCCTCGGCCTCGGCTAACGCCTTCTTGAGGGCCGCCACCTCGATCGTGGCCCCTAATAAAGTTCATGACACTTTAGTCAGCACGAAACATTCATCCTTCCTAAATATACGGGCAGGTTACTGCATACCTTGGTTGTCCTCCAGCTACTTCTTCATGAGTCCGAGCTCTTCTTCGGCCCGCTCCAGGCTCTGCTTTAGGCTGAAGACTTCCGTAGTATGAGTGGCAGCAGCCAGCAGTGACGCCTGCTTATTCACATAGACATCTTATGTTAGACTCTTGCGAAAATTATTTTGATCCTCTGTTCGGCTTTTTCTTTCCGAACACCGAACAGAGCATCAGGGGCTACTGTCTACATTGTGATATTCTTTTTACAATTACATTACTTACCTCAAAGCCTATTAAAAGGCTAGAGTAGGCTTCGGTCAATCCGCTTTTGGTGGACTGAACCTTCTCGATCACCGTACCCATAAGGACACGGTGTTCATCCACAATGGAAGCGCCTCACAGCGCTTCCAACAGATTATCCGGTGCCTCTGGTTGGACAGAGGTCACTGGCGGAACAGGCACACCTCCTCCTTTCGGGGAAGGCCGTTCGCTGGACTCCGGAGCCGTGTAGGTCTCCGGAATGGTATCCGGCTGGGGGCCGAATGGAACTTGGCCCCCATCACCAGTCCCCATGGGGGCTTTTTCCCCCATGTGTCCGGCGGCCGAGGAGTCATCCTTGGGCGCCACCCCGACGATCTCCGGAATCTCCCCCCGGTCTGGGAAGGTCCTTTGGGACACCACCTCGTCATCACCCTTGGCCGAGGCAGAGTGAGCGGGCGGCGGTGACATGCTAGCCATCTCCTTTGAATCTAGTGAACCCTCTGTCGAGGATCGCGGGGAGCCGTCGCGGGCTAGACTGCAATGGCATAATTTAAACATAGTAATATCATAAAGTGGGAAGGCCAGGCATTTGGATGTGCATAAGGTTTTTGGTACTTACGAGGCGGCCCGAGGCTTGGTGCGGGGCATTCGCTCCGGACTGCTTTCTACATCCCACGCGGAGTTATCCGCAAGGGAACCCTTCCCCCTCTTGGGTGCCTTCGCCTCCAGATTTCTGGAGGCCCCCCTTTTCTTCCTTCCCCCTCAGGGGGAGTCCCTTTCTTCCTCCTCCTCCTCGTCGTCTTCGGCGGCCGAAGAGTCAGTCTCATCTTTGGATGACATGTCCAAAGCACCCTTTCGGCGTAGGCCACTCCTGGTCCCTATGGCCGTTTTCTTGGCCTTCTTCTTTGGTGCATCATAAGGCGCCGGAAACAACATCTTCGTCAGGAGTGGGGTTTCTTCGTCTTCGGGTAGCGGAGCCGGATAATTAATCCGCCCGCTTATGTCCGTCTCAGCGTAAAAATGATAGGAATGCTTATATTCCTTCCTCAAAATATGCCAGTAAAGGCTATACCTTGAAAACATGAAAGAACTTACCGAATTAGCCTGGCGCTTTAAGCTAAGCCCATGATCCTCAGTCATAGGCGGTGGTGTCTCACCGGCCTTGAAGAGCACTTTCCAGATGTCTTCGTGTGTCGTGCCGAAGAGCTCTAGCAGCGTCTGGTGCTTGGCCGGATCGAACTCCCGCAAATAGCAAGTCCAGCATTGGCATAGAAGGATCCGGCGAATGAGCATAACTTGGATCACGTTGACAAGTTTTATCCTCTTGGTTATCATGTTCTGGACGCACATCTGGAGCCCAGTCAGCTCGTTCGAAGAACCCCAGGTTAGGCCCTTCTCTTGCCAGGAGGTGAGCCACATCGGAACTCTGGATCGAAATTTGGGGGACGCCGCCCAGTTGGTGTCGCACGGCTCGGTGATGTAGAACCACCCCGACTGCCACCCCTTCACCGTCTCCACAAAGGAGCCTTCGAGTCAGGTGACATTGGGTATCTTGCCCACCATGGCGCCTCCGCACTCTGCTTGTTGGCCGCTCACCACCTTCGGCTTCACATTGAAGGTCTTCAGCCATATGCGAAGTGAGGTGGGATGCGGAGAAAGGCCTCGCACACGACTATAAATGCCGAGATGTTGAGGATGAAGTTGGGGGCTAGATCATGGAAGTCTAGCCCGTAGTAAAACATCAGTCCGTAGACAAACGGGTGGAGAGGGAATCCCAGCCCGCGGACGAAATGCGCGAGGAACACCACCCTCTCATGGGGCTCGGGGGTAGGGACGATCTGTCCCTTGGCCGGAAGACGGTGAACGATCTCCTTGGCCAGGTATCCGGCCTCTCGGAGCTCCTTGATATCTTTCTTCTTAACGGAGGTGGCCATCCACTTGCCTCCAGCTCCGGATCCAGACATGGTTGGAGTGCTTTCTTGGGCGGGGAGCGCTAGAGCTTGGGCGCTAGAGCTCAAGAATGGATGGGCAGAGGAAGGAGAAGGCATGGGTGAATGCGGACGAATCTTTATCCCCTTATAAAGGCCGCAGACGTCAAATGCCTCCCCACTCGCCTTAAAACCCGCCTATTCCCAAGGGCCATGTAAACAGCACGGTTGGGTTACCCACGCCCGTATTGATAAGAATCCCGTAATAAGGGGACACCATCTCTTCTTTGACAAGACGTGCCAATGGCAACCGCATTTCGAAACGTGGAGCGGCAGACGAAAAATGGTTCGAATTTATGATCGGACAGATGTGATGTCATGTTACAGAAAGTTGTCAGCAGATTGGACTCGTGTAAAATTATATTATCTCTGCGGTTGCGTGTGGTATGTGTTATAGGCCCGGACACAATACGTCCGAAGACTATTTTGGAGTTCCGAAGGAGGAACCCGCCTTGCAATGCCGAAGACGGACCTACGCGCCGGATACCTTGTCATTGAAGCCAGGTTCAGGGGCTACTAAGGGAGTCCTGGACTAAGGGGTCCTTGGGCGTCCGGCCTGTTGGACATGGGCCGGACTGATGGGCTGCGAAGATACGAAGACTGCACCCGTGTACGGATATTACTCTCCTTGGCATGGAAGGCAAGCTTGGCGACCGAATATGTAGATTCCTTTCTTTGTAACCGACCTTGTATAACCCTAGATCCTTCCGGTGTCTATATAAACCGGAGGACTTAGTCCGGAAACGGGAGACTCATGACCATGGTCATACAGGCTAGGCTTTTAGGGTTTAGCCATCTCTATCTCATGGTAGATAACTCTTGTAATACTCATATTCATCAAGATCAATCAAGAAGGAAGTAGGGTATTACCTCCATAGAGAGGGCCCGAACCTGGGTAAACATCGTGTCCCCTGTCTCCTATTACCATCAACCTTACACGCATAGTTCGGGACCCCTACCCGAGATCCGCCGGTTTTGACACCGACAGGGATGCTGATACGTCTCCAACGTATCTATAATTTATGAAGTATTCATGCTGTTATATTATCATTCGTGGATATTTTATAATCATTTTATGGCAACTTTATATCATTTTTTGGGACTAACCTGTTAACCCAGTGCCCAGCGGCAGTTGCTGTTTTTTGCTTGTTTTTTACATCGCAGGAAAACAATATCAAACGGAGTCCAAACACTACGAAACTTTTTGTGGATTTTAATGGACCAGAAGACTCCTGATGGGCCAGTGCAGCACCTGGGGGTGCCCCAAGGGGGGAACAACCCACCAGGGCGGTCTTGGGGGGCCCAGGCGCGCCCAGGTGGGTTGTGCCCACCTCGGTGGCCTCCCGCTCCCCCTCTTTGCCCTATAAAATCCCAAATATTCCAAAAACCCACGGGGTGACCTTAGATCGGAAGTTCCGCCGCCGCATGGCTCTGTATCCACCAGAAACCAATCTAGACCCCGTTCCGGCACCCTGCCGGAGGGGGGAATCATCACCGGTAGTGATCTTCATCATCCTGGCGGCGACCACGATGAGGAGGGAGTAGTCCACCCTCGGGGCTCAGGGTTTGTGATACGTCTCCAATGTATCTATAATTTTTTATTGTTCCATGCTATTATATTATCCATCTAGGATGTTTTATATGGATTTATATGCTATTTTATATGATTTTTGGGACTAACCTATTAACCTAGAGCCCAGTGACAGTTTTTGTTTTTTCCCTTGTTTTTGAGTCTTGCAGAAAAGGAAAACCAAACGGAGTCTAATTGAGCTGAAATTTGATGGAGATCATTTTTGGACCAGAAGAAGCCCATGGAGTAAAAGAGTTGGGCCAGAAGAGTCTCGGGCTGCCCATGAGGGTGGGGGGGGGGCGCCCACCCCCCAGGGCGCGCCTCCCTACCTCGTGGACAGCCCGCAGACTCCCCCTGACTTGTTCTCGATGCCAAATCTCTTATATATAGAGAAACCCCCAGAACATAACCTAGACCAGGAGTTCCGCCACCGCAAGCCTCTGTAGCCACCGAAAACCAATTTAGACCCATTCCAGCACTCTGCCGGAGGGGGGATCCCTCACCGGTGGCCATCTTCATCATCCCGGCGCTCTCCATGATGAGGAGGGAGTAGTTCACCCTCGGGGCTGAGGGTTTGTACCAGTAGCTATGTGTTTGATCTCTCTCTCTCTCTCTCTCTCTCTCTCTCTCTCTCTCTCTCTCGTGTTCTTGATTTGACACGATCTTGATGTATCGCGAGCTTTGCTATTATAGTTGGATCTTATGATGTTTCTCCCCCTCTACTCTCTTGTAATGGACTGAGTTTTCCCTTTGAAGTTATCTTATCGGATTGAGTCTTTAAGGATTTGAGAACACTTGATGTATGTCTTGCATGTGCTTATCTGTGGTGACAATGGGATATCACGTGATCTACTTGATGTATGTTTTGGTTATCAACTTGCGGGTTCCGTGACCTCGTGAACTTATGCATAGGGGTTGGCACACATTTTCGTCTTGACTCTCCAGTAGAAACTTTGGTGCACTCTTTGAAGTTCTTTGTGTTGGTTGAATAGATGAATCTGATATTGTGTGATGCATATCGTATAATCATACCCACGGATACTTGAGGTGACATTGGAGTATCTAGGTGACATCAGGGTTTTGGTTGATTTGTATCTTACGGTGTTATTCTAGTACGAACTCTAGGATAGATCGAACGAAAAGAATAGCTTCATGTTATTTTACTACGGACTCTTGAATAGATCGATCAGAAAGGATAACTTTGAGGTGGTTTCGTACCCTACCATAATCTCTTTGTTTGTTCTCCTCTGACTTTGGAGTGACTGTTTGTTGCATGTTGAGGGATAGTTATATGATCCAATTATGTTAGTATTGTTGAGAGAACTTAGACTAGTGAAAGTATGAACCCTAGGCCTTGTTTCCTAGCATTGCAATACCATTTGTGCTCACTTTGTCATTAGTTACCTTGTTGTTTTTATTATAGAAACCTATATCTACTATCCATATTGCACTTGTATCACCATCTCTTCGCCGAACTAGTGCACCTATACAATTTACCATTGTATTGGGTGTGTTGGGGACACAAGAGACTCTTTGTTATTTGGTTGCAGGGTTACTTGAGAGAGACCATCTTCATCCTATGCCTCCCACGGATTGATAAACCTTACGTCATCCACTTGAGGGAAATTTGCTACTGTCCTACAAACCTATGCACTTGGGGGCCCAACAACATCTACAGAAATAAGGTTGTGTAGTAGACATCAAGCAGTTTCTGGCGCTGTTGCCAGGGAGGTGAGTGCTCGAAGGTATATCTTTAGATCTTGCGATCGAATCTTTTTGTTTCTTGTTTTATCACTAGTTTATTTTATAAAATAAAACTACAAAAAAATGGAATTGAGGGTGCCTCATACGATTCACCTTTTTAATATCTTTCATGAAAATAAGGATTCCGATAATTGTGCTCAATTGCTAGAGGAAGAATGCATTAGAATGTTTGGCACTAAATCTTTGAATGATGAGCATGATTGCAATGTTGTTAGTATGAATTCTTTGAATATCCATAGTACTAATGATGATTGCACTAGTCATGATGAAAATATCTCTTATAAGCATGTCAACTTCTGTGGAATACATAGAGCTTGAAAGTACACATCAAATAGGGAAGATAGATTTTGCAAGAGGCATAAGTATTTGGAAACTAAATGGTTGCAAGAAGGCTAGATGATTGTGCTGAAAGATTCAATATTTATCGCCATCCTTGTGAACTTTGCAATGAACATGGTCATATAAAGCTCCAATGCTATTTGTTTCATGATCAAATCGTGTCCAAAAGTTGCGATAACTTGATTACCCTTGAGCATCATAAAGAGCTTAGTCTTCTTTTGGGGTATGAAGAAATGAAACGTATAACTGAGGGTATTCCAAAATTTAATCTTGATAGATTTCTTGATTTTGATCTAGAAGAAATTTTTATGTATTGTGCGGTGAATTGCATTGAAAATCCTTATATTGCCAGTTGCATAAGGACAAGAAAACAAATAGAAGATGAAGAGAATACTAATGAAAGGGAAGAGACTTCCCAATATCTTCCTATTATTTCTTATGATGAATCAGGTAATGAGGAGGATCCTTCTATTCAACCAATCTTATTAATAAGGAGCTCCAAAAAGAGGATTAAACCCACACATAATGTGAAGAAGAAAAAGAAAAGACGGAGAAGCAAACGTGAAAAGGTATCCCTCCCAAATGATGTTGCCCCTATTACTCATTGTGATGATGATAATTGCTATACTATTTGTGCTACCCATACTATTAATGATGAGAGTGATTATGCTTACGATATAAAAAGGCCCAAGCTTGGGGATGCTATGTTTGATGAGAATGACAAGTTTGAAAATATATTTGCTGCAATTAATGTTTGTCCCAAGCTTGGGGATGCTATGTTTAATGAAGATGATATTTTTAGTCTCCCAAGTTTTGATATGCAAATTTATTATGATGATAGCCTGCCTCCTACTTATGATGATTATATTGATGAAAGTGGGTTTGGAAGAGTGTCAACTTTATTTAGTAATGATTCCACTATCTTGGAAAAGGTTTCAATCGATTATGATGAGTACAAAGTTGCTACTTATGATGATTATTGTGATGACACTTATGCTATAAAAAGTAGTGATGATTATATTTATAAAACATGTCATGATTATGATTACCCTTTTTCTGAACATTACTCTTTTAATTTGGAAACAATTTATAGTATTCGAGTTTCTTATGATACTCCCACTATTCTGAATGAGAAGAATTTTGCTTATGTGGAGAATAATAAAATTTCAATGCTTGTAGATCATGAAAAGAATGCTTTAGGTGATGGTTATATTGTTTAATTCATTCATGATGCTACTGAAAATTATTAAGAGGGAGGAATATGCTTGTAGGAATTGCAATAAAATCAAATTTCCTCTCTATGTGCTTAAAGTTTTGAAGTTATGCTTGTTTTGCCTTCCTATGCTAGTTGATTATTGTTCCCATAAGTTGTTTGCTCACAAAATCCATATGCATAGGAAGTGGGTTAGACTTGAATGTGCTAGTCATATTCTTCATGATGCTCTCTTTATGTTTCAATTCATATCTTTTATGTGAGCATCATTGAAATCATCATGCCTAGCTAGGGGCGTTAAACGTTAGCGCTTGTTGGGAGGCAACCCAATTTTATTTTTGTTCTTTGCTTTTTGCTCCTGTTTAGTAGTAAATAATCTATCTAGCCTCTGGTTAGATGTGGTTTTATGTTTTAATTAGTGTTTGTGCCAAGTAGAACCTTTCGGAAGACTTGGGTGAAGTCTTTATGATCATGCTGTAAAAAACAGAAACTTTAGCGCTCACGAGATTAGTTGCCATTTTTTACTGGAGAGTGATTTTAGATTGATTATTTTTGCAGATGATTAATAGACAAATTCCTCAGGTCCATCTATTTATAGCAGAATTTTTGGAGTTCCAGAAGTATACGTTTGGTACAGATTACTACATACTGTTTGTTTTTAACAGATTCTGTTTTCATTGGGTTGTTTGCTTATTTTGATGAATCTATGAGTAGTATCGGAAGGTATGAACCATAGAGAAGTTGTAATACAGTAGATATTACACCGATATTAATTTAGAATGAGTTAACAACAGTACCTAAGTGCTGATTTATTTTCTTATACTAACGGAGCTTACGAGTTTTCTGTTGAGTTTTGTGTTGTGAAGTTTTCAAGTTTAGGGTAAAGATTCGATGGACTATGGAATAAGGAGTGGCAAGAGCCTAAGCTTGGGGATGCCCAAGGCAACCCAAGGTAATATTCAAGGACAACCAAGAGACTAAGCTTGGGGATGCCCCGGATGGCATCCCCTCTTTCGTCTTCGTTCATCGGTAACCTTACTTGGAGCTATATTTTTATTCACCACATGATATGTCTTTTGCTTGGAGCGTCATTTTATTGTCTTTTTTTTTCTTGCTGTTTGAATAAAATACCAGGATCTGAAATTCTTAAATGTTAGATAGTTTTCACATAGTTTCATAATTATTCGACTACTCATTGATCTTCACTTATATCTTTCGGAGTAGTTTGTCATTTGCTCTAGTGCTTCACTTATGTCCTTTTAGAGCACGACGGTGGTTTTATTTTGTAGAAATAGCTGAACTCTCATGCTTCACTTATATTATTTTGAGAGTCCTAAACAACATGGTAATTTGCTTTGGTTATGAAACTAGTCCTAATATGATAGGCATCCAAGATGGGTATAATAAAAACTTCCATATAGAATGCATTGAATACTATGAGAAGTTTGATACTTGATAATTGTTTTGAGATATGAAGGTAGTGATATTAGAGTTGTTCTAGTTGAGTAATTGTGAATTGGAGAAATACTTGTGTTGAAGTTTGCAAGTCCCGTAGCATGCACGTATGGTAAACGTTGTGTGACAAATTTGAAACATGAGGTGTTCTTTGATCGTCATCCTTATGAGTGGCGGTCGGGGACGAGCGATGGCCTTTTCCTACCAATCTATCCCCCTAGGAGCATGCGCGTAGTGCTTGGGTTTTGATGACTTGTAGATTTTTGCAATAATTACATGAGTTCTTTATCACTAATGTTGAGTCCATGGATTATACGCACTCTCACCCTTCCATCATTGCTAGCCTCTTCGGTACCGTGCATTGCCCACTACTAGAGAAAAGGCTATTAGTGGCGCACCAGTTTTTGCTATTAATGGCGCACTATAGGTGCGCCACTATTAACACACCACTAGTGTCGGGGAGGCTGATCTGGCCCACGAACACCTATGGGACCGGCGGACCGAGCCCCTTTCGGTTCGGCGGGGGGCGGAGGTCGCACGAAGAGCAGATCGAGGCGAAGCACACGAGCGGTTTACCCAGCTTCAGAGCTCTCCGGAGAGATAACACTCCTACAGCTGCATATCTGAGTGTATTGAGTTCTTGCTCAGGAGCGCTGAGTGCTACAGTACACACAAGCTGCTAACGAGACCGAGCGTGAGTGTTCTCTGGCTTCGAACCTTTCGAACCTCTTTTTTTCCTACCTGGACCTCCCCCCTATGTTGCGCATGGGCCTCCTTTTATATGCTAAAGGGGTCTCCGACAGGTGCCAACTTAGACAAGGGTAAAAATGGAAAAGGAGTGGTTGGTACAGCTACTTGTACAGTGTAACATACCTAACCCTGACGGTAGGGGACAAAGGCATTAAATGCATGTCTACGTCGCCCTAACAAAGGCGAGAAAGGGACCGGCTGTGGGCGCCACCGCTTGCCACGATGGCAATATTGTCGGCGCCGCTTGCCACCAGCGCTCCGTCGGCCGCCTGACGGCCTCTTGCCTGTGGCGCTACCGAAAGGTCCTGAGGCGACACGTTAGTGGATGTGCTGGAGCGCAGTGCAGAGTGGTGGTCTGTCATGCAAGCGCCTTTGTCGCGTTGTTGTCTTGTCGCGTCCAGGAAGCTTGTCGCTCATCGGGCCTTCCCGCAAGCTCCTCTTGCCGGGGCCTTATCTCCTAGGTGCCTTGGGTGGCCTTCCCGACAAGCTCCTCTTGCCGGGCCTTGTCTCCTAGGTGCCTTGGGTGGCCTTCCGCAAGCTCCTCTTGCCGGGCCTTGTCTCCTAGGCTTGAATACTTTGTTCTTGAATGGCTCCAAAGGAACCACGGATGACCTTGGCGGTCACCCGGTAAGCCTTGCAGCGGAGGGTTGCAATCGCCGTGCACAAGTTCGGGATACTAGGGTACCCCTACTCTAGTACACTGACAGGAGCCCCCGGGCCTGGGCCACACACGGTGCCGAGCGCTGTTGGGCCAGGCCCAAAACAGGGCACGGGCACGCGCGGCCCGGGTAAGATTCTTTGCAGCATTTGTAGTTCTTCGGCTTGTTGCTTTGTCTTGTATCTGATTTGCTTCACTCTGAACCCATTCCTTTTCGTGACGCCGCCCGTAGAGCGTCGAAGAGAGCCAAGGCCCCGGTGATTGTCATCGAGGACGAACCCACCATGACAGCAGGAGGCGCGTCTGAGACCACCTTGCCGGACGCTGCAACTCTTCCTCAAAGCAGCCCCAGCGCAGCCCCCAGCGTAAGTATATGGTTTACTTCCTTACATTGGGCGTGCATGGGTGCCCTTTCTTTGCTGATATCTGACTGCTGATTTGTGTAGGAGCAGAGCAGCCTTACCAGGAGTGCCCTGAAGCCGCTCCTGACATGCCTTCTGCTTCGACTACACCGCCAAGGGAGGATTCCCCGGCAAGGGAGCATTCTCCGGCAAGGGAGACTTCTCCGGCAAGGGGCAGTTCTCCGGCAAGGGACAGCTCCCCGGCAAGGGACAGCACCAGCGATCCCCTGCTGGCGGAGACCATGACTGCAGACCCTAGCACAGGTAATCCTCTTGCCTGAAAACTTTCCTTGTGTTCTTCTTCTTCTGATTTTCTTTTTGAATATTTGCTTGACTTTTCTTCATTTTTCGGTCGCCGATCCATCCGCCACAGAGCCAATGGAGACCGAGGCCGCCGGGCGAGGAGGACGCTGGCAATACTCACGACGCCACCGCCATCGGAGAAGAAGTCAAGGCCGACGAGCCCGCCGGCGAAGAGGCCGCCAAAGCTGCCGCCGCAGGTCGGGCGAGGGTCCGCGATCATCGACGGCCCTGAGGCCGCAGGAGCGCCAGGCGCTACGCCGACCGCCGATCCCTTCGCTGCTGCGGCAGCGTCGGGCTCCGAAGAGCCCCAGGCCGGCGCCTATTTGAAGGCCGGCGATGGTGTCTTCATCAAGCTCCCATGGGCGTCGAGCTCCAGGCCGCCCGCTTTCTCTTTTTCTTGCCGCTGCTGGTCATGTTATGAGAACAATCTATTAGAGCTGCGAGAAGCTATCTTGTAATATAACTCTATTTCGGGTAGCAATTGCTATGTTATTTCCTTTACTTGGTTCCTTCCTTTGTATGTTTTTGCCCTCACGCTTTTAGGGAACTTGTCAACAGGCACCAGTCATGGCGCTGAGTCTTGGACGTCACTTCGCCGGGCGGTGCTGCTACCGACAAGAAACCTTGTCGCAACTAGTCGCAGCTCACTTAAGTTGTTGAGCGGACTCGAAACAAATTAAGGGCGCAACTAGCTACGAGTTGGTTCCTCCGTGCACAGGTTTTCCATACAAAGTACGGTCGTTCGAGGAAGATAACTTAAAAATTTTTGCTCAAACTTTAGCAACTTAGCTTTTCTGTCGTTTGCTTCCCGGTAAGGCTAGACTTCCTTGAGCGACGCTTGGTCCACACCATTATCTTCTCCTTTCCCCCCGGCAAACTTGTGGGCGAGGGAACCTTCCTTTCTTTGAGAAAGAGAAAGAAGAGAAAATAAAGATATGGAGCCTCCTGGCTCGTTATTGCTTACTGGGGGTAGGTGCTGCACAAAGTGTCAGATAACGCATGCAAAAATAGAAGTAGAAAGCATGAAATTGACAAGATGTGCGGCACATTATCTTTACCTATGCACGGGGTCTGCGCCCGGCTTTGTACAAAGGATTACATGCAACATCGGCAAGACTTGTACAAAAGGTGGTTGCCGGAACAGGTTCCGGCAACCGCGCCCTACGGGTAAAACATACGAAGATGCTCAATGTTCCAGGAGTTGCTCACCGGAATGCCATCGTCGGTCGCAAAGCGGACAGCGCTTGAGCCTAGTGACTCGTTTCACCCGGTAAGGGCCTTCCCACTTTGGCGTCAACTTTTGGAATCTTGGCGGACTGAACGCTACCAAGAACAAGGTCGCCTTCCTCGAGACTTCTGGCATTAACTGCGGCTATGGTAGCAGCACAAAGCTTGTCGGTATCGAGAAGCTCAGACAATGCTGAAGACGATCCCACTCAAGGAGCAGCGCGTCATCTTGTCGCAACTGCTCTTGCTCAAGCTCATCATAAGCGAGCACTCGAGGTGATCCGTGACACGAGTTCCGTGGGGAGAACTGCCTGCTCCATAGACTAGAGCGAAGGTGTCCGGCGATGGCTCGATTTGGCGTCGTCACGATCGACCAAAGAACCACCGGCAGCTCCTCAATCCAGTTCTTTCCGCACTTGTGCAGCATGTCGAAAGTTCTGGTCTTGAGCCCGCAAAGACTTCAAAGATTCGCCTCTCCGCTTGACCGTTACTTTTCGGATGAGCAACAGAAGCGAAGCAGACCTTGGCGCCAAGATCTTGGACGTATTGCATGAAGGTGCGGCTCGTGAATTGCGTGCCGTTGTCGGTGATGATCCTGTTAGGGATCTCGAAGCGGCAAACAATCGACCTGAAGAACTTGATCGCCGACCGTGTCTTGTCACCTTCCTCATCGCTTCCACTTCCGCCAATTTGTGAACTTGTCGATTGCAACGCATAAGTACTCAAAGCCCCGACAGCTCGGGAAAGGGGCCGAGGATGTCGAGCCCCTGCACCAAAAATGGCCAGGATAAAGGGATCGTCTGGAGAGCTTGAGCTGGCTGGTGTATCTGCTTGGAATGGAACCGCACGCTTCACACTTGGTTACTTGTGCAGTTGCATCACGGAGGGCTGTCGGCCAAAAGAAACCTTGCCGGAACGCTTTGCGGCAAGTGCTCTGGCGCCAATGTGGTGACCACATATGCCTCCATGTATCTCTGCCAACAGCTTTTGTCCGTCTTCCCGGTGAATACACTTCAATTTCACACCGTTGAGTCTTCTTCTGTACAGTGTGTTGTCGACAAACTGGTACATACTCGACTGTCGAGCTACTCTTTCCGCTTCTTCTTGCTCTTCGGGAAGTTCTCCTGTCTGAAGGAAACGGACAATCTCTTTGTGCCCATGCCGGAGCTTGCGGCTCGACAACAAGGACTAAAGGCACATCTGCTGCATTGCGGGAACATCTGCTTCCTGGCCGAGAACCTGCGGCTCAGCCGGAGCTTAGCGTTCCCGGCAAGCTTGCCGGAGCAAAACTTGTCGGGAGCGTCTGCTCCAACGGAACAAACCTAGGGCTTGCCGGAGCAGCATCGCCTCCTCAAAGACCCTTGGTGTTGATCTTGAGGACCTTCTTGACGGCGACTTCGGAAGCTCTGCGGAAAATAGTCACCGAGATCAACTTCCTCTCCTTGCTCTGTCCGGTTGATAGCGTTATGACGGTTGAGTCAGCTTGAGCACAAAAATCCCTGGTTCCATTGGTAACTTAAGTGCAGCGACTTGACGAACCATCGGCAATGTCGATTCGAGGTCTTGGAACATGTTCCATTTGTAGGCCGGCCAAAGTGCTCTTCGAGCTTTCTCACTTCATCAACATAAGCTTCCATCAATGGACTCGATAACTCTTGTTCACTTGGCGGATGACAATGTCGTGAGTCACCCACGACAATGAGCTTCTTGATCCCAAGGTCTCATGCGATCTCGAGACCGGCAAGCAAACCTTCATACTCTGTAGTATTGTTTGTTGCTTGCTCCTTGGGAAAGTGCATCCGGACTACGTACTTGAGGTGCTCTCCGGTGGGTGCAACAAGTAGCACGCCCAAGACCGGAGCCTTGCAGCAAGAAGGCACCATCAAAGTACATCAGCCACTCTTTGCTTGCTTCCTTGACGGGATGCTCGTTTCGAATTTCTTCATCTTGTGTTGGCGTCCTTTTGCTATGAACTCCGCCAATGCTCGCTTTGGATAGTTGAAGTGCTCTCAAACTTGAGGCCAAAGCTTGACAGTTCCGGTGCCCACTCGACAATCCTGCCTGCCTCTGGATTTCGCATTATCCTCTTCAGCCGGAAAACGAGTGACGATTGTGGATCTCATGTGCCCGGAAGTAATGGCGCAGCTTTCTCGAGGCCATGAGGAGGTCGAAAAGCAATTTCGCACACCGTAGTACCTTGACCTAGCCCCTCTGAAGGGAACCGACAAAGTAAACCGGCGCTGCACCATTCTTTTCTGCATCTTCTCATGCGTCTGCGTAGATCCGTCCTTGTTGGGACCAGAGCTTGCCGGTGAAGCCCCCTGCTCATCGCTGGATGCATCTGCCACGGTTGCTAGCTCATCATCCGCCTCCCTCTCTGCTACTAACGCAGCACTAACCATTTGATTGGTTGCCGCCATATATAGCGGCAACTTCTCTTGTGGCTTAGGTGCGACAAGTGTTGGAGTGGAGGACAGGTATCTCTTCAAGTCCTGCAGCGCAGCCTCCGCTTCCGTAGTCCATTTCATCGGACCCGCCTTTTTCAAAATTTTGAAAATGGCAGGGCGCGCTCAGCAGACCTAGAGATAAACCTGCTAAGAGCAGCTACGCAACCGGCAAGTCTTCGTACATCCTTGACGCGCTTTGGTGCTTCAATCTGCTCAATGGCCTTGATCTTGTCGGGATTGGCTTCAATTCCCCGCTGAGACATGAAGAACCCGAGAAGCTTGCCGGAAGGGACTCCAAACACACACTTCTCAGGGTTGAGCTTGAGGTTGATCTTGCGCAGATTTGCAAAGGTTTCGTCTAAATCTTGAATCAAAGTCGCCTTGTCCTTGCTTTTGACCACTATGTCATCCATGTAGGCTTCCACATTTCTGCATTTGCGGCTCAAAAGCGTCATGGACTACTCTTGCAAATGTTGAACCAGCATTCTTTAATCCGAAAGGCATCAAAAACAAAGTATGTGCCACATGGGGTGATGAATGCGGTCTTCTCCTCATCCTCTTCTCGCCATGAAGATCCGATGATATCCTCGAGTATGCATCCAGTAAACCTATGGGACGGCGGACCGAGCCCCTTTCGGTTCGGTGGGGCGGAGGTCGCACGAAGAGCAGATCGAGGAAAGCACACGAGCGGTTTACCCAGCTTCGAGCTCTCCGGAGAGATAACACTCCTACCGCTGCATGTCCGAGTGTATTGAGTTCTTGCTCAGAGCTGAGTGCTACAAAGACACACAAGCTGCTAACGAGACCGGCGTGAGTGTTCTCCGGCTTCAACCTTTGAACCTCTTTTTTCCTACTGACCTCCCCCACGTTGCATGGGCCTCCTTTTATATGCTCAAGGGGTCTCCGACAGGTGGCAACGTAGACAAGGGTAAAAATGGAAAAGGAGTGGTTGGTACAGCTATTTGTACAGTGTACAGTGTATCATACCTAACCCTGACGGCAGGGACAAAGGCATTAAATGCCCGTCTACGTCGCCCTAACAGTGCAGAAAGGGTCCGTCAGGGGCGCCACCGCTTGCCACGATGGCAATCTTGTCGGCTTGCCACATGCGCTCACCGTCAAGACGACCTCTTGCCACGCTACCGGAAAGGTCAGGCGACACGTTAGTGGATGTCTTGGAAGCGCAGTCTTGAGTGGTGGTATGCCGCGGCAAGCGCCTTGCCACGGTTGTTGTCTTGTCGCGTCCGGAAGCTTGTCGCTCACCGGGCCTTCCCGGCAAGCTCCTCTTGCCGGGGCCTTATCTCCTAGGTGCCTTGGGTGGCCTTCCCGACAAGCTCCTCTTGCCGGGGCCTTGTCTCCTAGGTGCCTTGGGTGGCCTTCCCGGCAAGCTCCTCTTGCCGGGGCCTTGTCTCCTAGGCTTGAATACTTTGTTCTTGAATGGATCCAAAGGAACCACGGATGACCTTGGCGGTCACCGGTAAGCAAGCCTTGCCATGAGGGGTCAAGAATGCCCTGCAGTGCACAAGTTCGGGATACTAGGGTACCCCTACTCTAGTACACCGACAACTAGTAATTGTTAGTAATGGTGCACCTTTAATGCGCCATTGGTAATCCAAATACCAATGGCGCACCATATGGTGCGCCACTACTAACCCTTAGGTGCTCCACTGGTATTCCCTCCAGGTGCGCCACTAATAGCCGTATAGGTGCGCCACTAGTAATAAAGCAAGGTGCGCCACTAATAAGGGCTTAAATGCGCCACTAGTAATGTATCTGGAAAACTAAAAAAACCAAATTTACAGAAAACAACCTAAAAGGAAAAATAATTTAAAAACAAAAAATGAAATAGAATCATAATTTTTATTAAGTAAGAATATCACAATGTCTTCACAAGTATCCAATAGAAGGAAAATTGCAAGGAAATAAAAGAAAATCCTAAAACTAATCTTCTAGTAATCTTTTCTTCTTTTTCTTCACTTTATCCCTGCAAAATGTAACAAAATAAACAGAAAGACAAACAAACTATTTATAACATGTCAATATTGTCATTTTTATGCAGAACTAGATATGAGCATATATTTCCGTAATTACATGGTGTGAATATTGTATGAGTAAGATTATAATGGAAATGAATTTTGATAGGAGCCCACTTTTGACGAGAATTTATCTAACAGAGCTAAATAATCAGGGCATTTACCTTTTGATAATATTATTATACTATACTACCAATATACTACTCCACTTGGATTTTTTAGATGAGCAGATCTGAGATAGACATCTGTTCAAGTGGCTATAGGTAGGCTTGAAGAATTCTCATCGGTTCAAGTGGCTATAGGTAGTCGCACAACTCGAATATAGACTACTAGTACTATTTGAAAAGAAAACAAGAGCAAATCTGAACGTACACATTGAGCTAGAAAGAAAATGCATCACGAAACAGATGGCCGCGACTTACTTCCAGACGTTGAGGATCTCGCTGTGCCCGACGAAGACGCTGCGGAGCGCATCGCGGACGGACTGCTCACAGCGATAGCTGCCGCAGATGAACTGGTTGTCCTGCAGGTAGTCCAGCAGCCAGGAATTAAAGATAGGAGGGCTATAACTAAAAGAACTAACATCTTAGAAAGCAACAAGAGATAATTCATATATGCAAAATACATATGAAGTGGTCTTCACCAAATTTGTTGAAACATGAAAGAAATGTTTTAGCAGTACCAATGATACATGTCAAATTAATTGTTCCTGTCATGACAATGTAAAAGTAGTACTTGCATGCCAATGAAGACTTGCTAGTGTCAGATTCTATGAGGTTCAGGACATGTGTAATTGTGCCAAGTTCACTTGTAATGCCATTATTCATGATCTGAACTTTATCCTCCACAAAATAAAATAACAGTTGATCCATGCGAATGACACTTAGTTTTGAAGCTATTGTTAATTTATAAACTGAATATAAAGTGAGTTTATAAATTGAGAAACAGAAAATTCAGTTAGGCTACTTTTAACTGAATTTTGGAGTGTATACTTAACAAAGGCTTCATTTGAATGTACAGTTAAATTAAAAAAATGCGTTCATGGTGCAGCAGCACTAAGAACTGAAAGAAAAAGGTGCGGAAAAAAGCTACTGAAAAACAATATCAGAAGTAGTGCAGACGCTGTTGAGGCGCTGACTGAACCATTGATAGTACTACCACTCTTCTTTATTGCGTCCATTAGCGTGACAGTGAGGTTACAACCCTGCCATCGACGACGACAACGACTAGGTTGCTGCTGCTGCAGGACAAAAATGTGGAAAATGTTATACATGTAGTTACCAATCCAACATGCAGAACATGAAAAACGGTCCTCTGACAACTCGAGAGACAAGTGACTGGTTCATTGCCGGTATCAAATTCAACGCAGGGCACAGATGTGAAAATAATGTTACTACATGTGGGCACCACTTGAAAATACAGTATGTACGATTTCGAACTGGGCATTACAAGAAGACACAAACTTGTATAAATAGTTGTCAGTTGAAATAATTTACATGGATCAAAGGCTATACTTTTATCTACTTGCTACTTAAAAGTTTTAAATATCATGTGAAAAACTAGTGCATGTAGTATGACAACATATGACAATGAACTATAGTAATCTACTGAACATTTTCATAGTTAGTTGCATAAGTACAGTTGTTTGACACTTTGGTTACTACAGGGCTGTTTAGTTTCAGGCCCCACCAGCCCTTCCAAAACGAGGGTGTGTAAACTTTTTGGTGAAGGAAATCGCCGCCAACAACTCGCCCGCACGCTGTTATAGAATTGCAAGGGCTGGCAAAAAATTTGGCTAGGATCCGAATTTTTGGATGCGATCCAAACACTTGCCAGCCTGTTGGTCAACGGCCAATATTTTGGAAGGGCAGCCGTGGGCTGCCATCCAAACAGGCCCTACAAAAGTTTAGATCAACACATCACTGAAAAACATATCAGTAATGTACTAAAAAATCATGCATCAAACACAAAAATGTCTCTTTAGTAAGGAGTGACATCCATTCATCCATTCAAAATACTGAATAATCTCAGAATAATGCAGTATCTAGAGGTCATCACCCAACCACTACAGGCCACCTAATTCCTATCAACTCTGTGTTTTCTCATTTCTGAATTGATTCAGACATGCTTTGAATTTGGCATTCATCACCTTATATATGTATAAATAAGTGCCATAAGCAACTACTAGTAGTGTCTACAGAAAGTGAAGAATCAACAAGCAAGTAGTAAAAATATTAAGCTTCCGACTTTACCAACATAGCAAGATTGATAAGATTATCTTGATATTGCAAACCCAGTCCTGCTACCTACAGTGAGCAGTCGATTAATGCGCCTGTGTTATTAGGGGAATAAAACGGAATAACATAATCTTACTCCTTATCTACATGAACTGCAACTAGGTAAAGGAGATCTCAAATACGTGGTTAGAAGAATCAAATTCCTGATCACAAATCCTACAGCAGGAATATATGGAAGAAAAAGGAAGCAGCGAAATATTACCCTCGAGTAGTTCGAAGGGGAGCAGATCTAATGGTGCTGTAGTCAGGTTCCCTGCAGAGTTTCTGACCCATCCTCTAGCCTGCCTGCATCATTGCATTGCCTCTCCCAAACCAGGACATTTTAAAGATGTAGAGATTTGTGTTATACCACAATCTGAGTCCCCTCTGGTGCTAATTATACAGTCTGACATTCAGTAGCTTTGCGGCTATTGATGATTTCTGCCACAACAAGAAGGAAAAATAGGGGTTACCGGGAGTAGCTTCCTCATCTGAACCAGATACTGCCTGTACATCAATCCCCACCCTGCCATAGATCAGAAAACACATCCCCACCCACATCGCGGTTGAGGAGGAGGATGAAGGAGGGGACAGAGTACTTGGAGGTAGTGGCCCATGAGGTCCCACTGATTGCCGCGGTTGCCGGTGTCTGCGCACACCTTCTGCGTGATGAGCGAGGAGAGCCGGGCCAGCACCTCCTCGTATTCCCCCGCCGCCGCGCCACCTGCACATAAATCCCCACCCCGCCGCATGAACGCGGCATCCATCAGTACAGTACCCAGCCCAACACGCACCACTAGTGTCACTCCACGAAGCTAGCAAGCCCCGACCGGGTCGCGTCGCTCACCTGCTTGCTCCGCAGCAGCGGGGGTGGTGGAGGAGGAGGACTCCATGGGGCGAGGGAGGAAGCGGCGGGTGCAGGAGGAGGCGAGCGGCGAGAAGAGGAGTAGGCGGCGGAGGTGGCGGTGTGACGAAGGGGGTGAGGCATGGGCGGCGGGGAAGATGCGGCCGGGCTTCCGATCTAGATCGAAGTCGAGGGAGGTGGGTGGGTGTGTCAGGAGGAAGGGGAGGGGAGAGAACGTGACTAGAGGGAGGGGATAAGGGGTGATAGCAATGGCGCACTAGTAGGGGTGCGCCATACGTATAGATAGCAATGGCGCATCTCTTAATAGTGCGCCACTCCTAGTTAAAACTAGCAATGGCGCACTTTTTCCTGGTGCGCCACTGCTAAGTCTGAGGAGGGATGTGGGGCGAGGACAAAACAAGTAATGGCGCACCACACACTAGGTGAGCCATTAGTAATATGGCCACTAATGGCGCACCCATATCTGGTGCGCCACTGCTATATACTAGTGGCGCGCCACATATATGGTGCGCCATTAATGTCCATATTATCTATAGTCGTTTTTGTAGTAGTGGCCCTTTCTCACCTTGAGAGTTCGTGCAAACTTCGCCAGTGCATCCAAACCCCGTGAGGAGATATGCTCTATCACACATAAACCTCCCTATACCTTTCTCAAAACAGCCACCATACCTACCTATTATGGCATTTCCATAGCCATTCCGAGTTATATTGCCATGCAACTTTCCACCGTTTCATTTATTATGACACGCTTCATCATTGTCATATTGCCTTGCATGATCATGTAGTTGACATCGTATTTGTGGCAAACCACCATGCATATTATTTCATACATGTCACTCTTGATTCATTGCCCGTCCTGGTACACCGCCGGAGGCATTCATATAGAGTCATACTTTGTTCTAGTATCGAGTTGTAATCTTTGAGTTGTAAATACATAGAAGTGTGATGATCATCATTAATAGAGCATTGTCCCGAAAAAAGAAGATGAGAAAGGCCTAAAAAAAGAGGGCAAAGAAAGGCAAAAAAAAGAGAAATAAAAGGGACAATGCTATTATCCTTTTTCCACACTTGTGCTTCAAAGTAGCACCATGATCTTAATCATAGAGAGTCTCTTATATTGTCACTTTCATATACTATGGGAATTTTTCATTATAGGACTTGGCTTGTCTATTCCAACGATGGGCTTCCTCAAATGCCCTAGGTCTTCGTGAGCAAGCAAGTTGGATGCACACCCACTTAGTTTCTTTTGTTGAGCTTTCATACATTTATAGCTCTAGTGCATCCGTTGCATGGCAATCCCTACTCCTCGCATTGACATCACATGATGGGCATCTCCCTAGCCCGTTGATTAGCCGCGCAAATGTGAGACTTTTTCCTTTTTTGTCTTATCCACACAACCCCCATCATTGTACTCTATTCCACCCATAGTGCTATGTCCATGGCTCACGCTCATGTATTGCGTGAAAGTTGAAAAAAGTTTGAGATTACTAAAGTATGAAACAATTTCTTGGTTTGTCATCGGGGTTGTGCATGATGGGAGCATTTTGTGTGACGAGAATGAAGCATGGCCAAACTATATGATTTTCTAGGGATGAGCTTTCTTTGGCTATGTTATTTTGAGAAGACATAATTGCTTGGTTAGTATGCTGGAAGTATTATTATCTTTATGTCAATATTAAACTTTTGTCTTGAATCTTATGGATCTGAATATTCTTGCCACAATAAATAAAATTACATTGAAGAATATGTTAGGTAGCATTCCACATCAAAAATTCTGTTTTTATCATTTACCTAATTGAGGACGAGCAGGAATTAAGCTTGGGCATGCTTGATACGTCTCCAACGTATCTATAATTTTTGATTGTTCCATGCTATTATATTATCCATCTAGGATGTTTTATATGCATTTATATGCTATTTTTTATGACTTTTGGGACTAACTTATTAACCTAGAACCCAGTGCCAGTTTCTGTTTTTCCTTGTTTTTGAGTCTTGCCGAAAAGGAAAACGAAACGGAGTCCAATTGAGCTGAAATTTGACGGAGATCATTTTTGAACCAGAAGAAGCCCATGCAGTAAAAGAGTTGAGCCCGAAGATTCCCGGGCTGCCCACGAGGGTGGGGGCGCGCCCACCCCCTGGGTGCGCCTCCCTACCTCATGGACAGCCCGGAGACCCCCCCTGACTTGTTCTCGACGCCAAAACCTCTTATATATATACAGAAACCCCTAGAACATAACCTAGATCGGGAGTTCCGCCGCCGCAAGCCTCTGTAGCCACCGAAAACCAATCTAGACCCGTTTCGGCACCCTGCCGGAGGGGGGATCCCTCACCGGTGGCCATCTTCATCATCCCGGCGCTCTCCATGACGAGGAGGGAGTAATTCACCCTCGGGCTGAGGGTATGTACCAAAGAGCTATGTGTTTGATCTCTCTCTCTCTCTCTCTCGTGTTCTTGATTTGGCACGATCTAGATTTATCACGAGATTTGCTATTATAGTTGGACCTTATGATGTTTCTCACCCACTATTATCTTGTAATGGATTGAGTTTTCCTTTGAAGTTATCTTATCGGATTGAGTCTTTAAGGATTTGAGAACACTTGATGTATGTCTTGCATGTGCTTATTTGTGGTGACAATGGGATATCACGTGATCTACTTGATGTATGTTTTGGTTATCAACTTGCGGGTTTTGTGATCTCGTGAACTTATGCATAGGGGTTGGCACACGTTTTCGTCTTGACTCTTCGGTAGAAACTTTGGGGCACTCTTTGAAGTTATTTGTGTTGGTTGAATAGATGAATCTGAGATTGTGTGATGCATATCGTATAATCATACCCACAGATACTTGAGGTGACATTGGAATATCTAGGTGAAATTAGGGTTTTGGTTGATTTGTGTCTTAACGTATTATTCTAGTACGAACTCTATGATAGATCGAACGGAAAGAATAGCTTCATGTTATTTTACTACGGACTCTTGAATAGATTGATCAGAAAGGATTGAGATGGTTTTGTACCCTACAATAATCTCTTTGTTTGTTTTCCTCTATTAGTGACTTTGGAGTGACTCTTTGTTGCATGTTGAGGGATAGTTATATGATCCAATTATGTTATTATTGTTGAGAGAACTTGCACTAGTGAAAGTATGAACCCTAGGCCTTGTTTCCTAGCATTGCAATACCATTTCTGCTCATTTTTATCATTAGTTACCTTGCTGTTTTTATTACAAAAACCTATATATACTATCCATATTGCACTTGTATCACCATCTCTTCGCCGAACTAGTGCACCTATACAATTTACCATTGTATTGGGTGTGTTGGGGACACAAGAGACTCTTTGTTATTTGGTTGCAGGGTTGCTTGAGAGAGACCATCTTCATCCTACGCCTCCCTCGGATTGATAAACCTTAAGTCATCCACTTGAGGGAAATTTGCTACTCCCTCCGTCCCATAATGTAAGACGTTTTTTGACTCTAGTGTAGTGTCAAAAAACGTCTTACATTATGGGACAGAGGGAGTACTGTCCTACAAACCTCTGCACTTGGAGGCCCAACAACGTCTACAAGAAGAAGGTTGTGTAGTAGACATCAGTTTGTACCAGTAGCTATGTGTTTAATCTCCCTCTCTCGTGTTCTTGAGATGTCATGATCTTGATGTATCGCAGGCTTTGTTAATATAGTCGGATCATATGGTGTTTTCCCCTCTCTTTATTGTTGTGATGAATTGAGTTTTCCCTTTGAGATTTCGTTTTGTCGGATTGAATACACTACAAAAAATAGACACATCCGTGACATTTTGGGCCGAACGATTTTTTTTTCTGTCGTACATATGACACTTCTATGAGGATAATTGTGACAAAACCCGGTATCATCATAGATGTGGTGGGCTCCTACTTCTATGACAAAAAATCATGACAGAAAATGGGCTTTTCGTCCTGGGCGGGCCGGAGACGCAGCTGCATGACATTCTTTGGGCCGTCCATGACGGAAAAAACCGTGGTAGAAGCGAGGGGGAGGAAAATTTTGGGGAGTTGCCGGTTACGGTGGGAGGTCGGGGGCCGAGCGATGCGCGTTTCTCGTGACACGCTGCGGTGTGTGTAGGCGTTGGCTCTAATCGAACCCGAAGCGAGGCATTGGGCTCTAATCGAACCCGGCGATTGCACTGCAGTTACGCGTTATCGAACCCGAGCGATCGATCGATGGCTGTTAACTAAACCCGATGGAGCGATTCTTACGCTGCCGCTAATCAAGCCGATCGATTGGATGAATAGTGAGTGTTGTGGGGGGGGATGAATAGTGAGCGGTGGCGTTGCCTTTGGATGAACAGGACCCCGTGGTGTGGAGGGCTGGATGAACAGTAGACGGTGGAGGGGTGGCCGTGGAGGGGTGGTTGAACAGGACCCCGTGGTGTGGAGGGCTAGATGAACAGTAGACGGTGGAGGGGTGCCCGTGGAGGGGTGGTTGAACAGTAGCCGGTGGAGTAGCGCGCGGTGGAGGCTGGATGAACAGGAGCCCGTGGAGGCTGGAGGAGGTCGACAGTAGCCCGTGGAGGCTAGAGGAGGTCGACGGTGGAGATGAACAGTATCCCGTGGAGTCCCGTTTTGCGGTACGCCACACCCCTCCCGATGAACAGGACCCCCGTTTCGACCGTAGCGCTCCAACACAAGTCCGCTTTCGTCTGCTTTACGACGCCACACCCTCCCGATCAACATGACCCCGTTTCGACCGTAGGATGTCCGTTTAAATCCCGTTTTGCGATACGCCACACCCTCCCGAGCAACAGGGACCCCGTTTCGACCGTAGGAGGTCCGTTTCCTCCGCTTTTGCGATACGCCACACTCATCCCGATCAACAGGACCCGCTACGAGCGTGGGAGGTCCGTTTCCTCCGCCAGCGGATACGCCAGCCTCATTTCCATCGCTGTTCCGTCCCAAGCCTCCCGATGAACACGACCACACATTCCGTTTCGACCCAGCCGGTTGGCTCCCCATGAGCATGACGACGACGCTGTTTCTCCGTTCCGACCCAGCCATGTACGTATGCGCGATAGGCGTTCGAGACCCTGCCCGTATGTACGTACGTGGCCATATTTTCTTTCTTGCACCCTCGCCGCTGTACGTGCGCGCCTCTACTACGACAAGTGCGCGCCTCTACATCCACGAGTATATATATACGCGACACGTCATGTAATGACGACAACGCTACATACGCTTCGACCAGGTGGGTCCCGACTGTCAGGCACTTCCTTGCATGCAAAGATGTAGCTGGTGGGTCCCAGCAGTCAGGGGGGCGAATTGCTTTTTTTTGCCCGGATGCACTTCCTTGCGTGCGAAGATGTAGCTGGTGGGTCCCAGCAGTCAGGGGGGCGAATCATTTTGCTTTTTTTGCCCGGACGCACTTCCTTGCGTGCGAAGGTGTAGCTGGTGGGTCCCAGCAGTTAGGGGGGAGACGTTTTTTTCATGAAATGTGGTGGCCCGTCCGGTGGGTCCCCGCTGTCAGGTGGAGGAATAATTATTTTGCGCGTAATAAGGAGGCACTTCTTTGCTGCGGCCGTGGACCCGGTATCGGCCCTCTCCACGTACAGTCCACGTCCGATGGAAGCCGTTCCTTGACCATGTTGACCACGCCGCGCCGAGAGGACCAGGGCGGTGGACGACGGCGAGGCCTAGGAAGGGGACGACGCGGAGCCGGGGAAGACACGGCAGTAGATGCCCACGCCAGAGAGAGTACGAGGGTTCACCGGTTCACATTCTACGGTGTGAGGCTGCCGTCGCATGAGAATAACGAGGGGTGTGGGTGAGTAGAGGGATGGCTCGGCCAGCGGTGGGAGTAGTAGGGGGCGGTGAGGCCTCCGCCGCATCGCAGCCGGCCATGGGAGGCAGGAGCACGAGGCACGACCGGCGCTGGTTTGGGCGGCTGGATCAAGAAGACCAGAGGTTGAAGAAGCACTACGGCCGTTGGATGGACATCATACGGTCACTGGAGCTAGAATCGTGCATATTGACTAAGTTGACAAAGCCCTCCGTCCCCATCAACTTAGTAGGCCCACAAGTAAGCCTGCCAATATATTGGGTCCCAGCTAACAGGGGGAGTATTCATTCTTTTTGTGTAATAAGAAGGCACTTCCTTGCGTGCGAAGATATAGCTGATGGGTCCGAGCTGTCAGAGGCGGTAATGTTTTTTTCACGAAATACAGAGGCCCTTTAGGTGGGTCCCTGATGTCAGCTGGAGGAATCATTATTTTGTGCGTAAAAAGGAGGCATTTCCTTGCGTGCGGCCATGGACCCAGCTGTCGGCCTCTCCACGTCTGATCCACTTCAGATGCATGTCGGTGCGTTGACCATGTTGACTAGGTCGCCGAGAGCACCGAGGCGGTGAACGACGGCGAGGCCTAGGAAGGAACGACACGGGCGAGGAAGACTTCGGCGATTGTTTCCACGCGGAGGGGAGTAATGCGATCAGACGTGGGTTTCTTGGTTCGTCTGCCGTCGCTGAGAATAACAACAGTGTGAGTGAGTAGAGGATGGCTAGGCCAGCGATGGGAATCTGATGGGCGATGAGGCCTGCTGCGGCTTGACCCGGCCGCTGGGAGGAGAGAGCGAGCAGTCCGCCGGCGCTTGTTTGAGTGGCTGGAGCAGGAAGAGCAGAGATTGAAGAAGACGGCGGCCGTTGGATGGACATCCAACGATCCTTGCTGTGCTATAAACTTTTTTTAGGAAAGCCTCAAATCTGTGGAAAACAGCATACAACCCATCTGCCATTATTTCTAATAATTTACAGCCCATGTGCTAATTCTTAAGGTTTTTTTGGAGCCCATATTCTTTTTGTTAGCATTACAGCCCACACTGTGGCCACGGATAAAAAATTATACGAAATTTTGCATATTTCGGTGCGGTCCGAACTGTTTTTAATCCCGAAATTTCGACTCACATTCAAACTGATTTAAAAAATAAATGTATATCAATATAAAATCCAACAAATTCTCCACGCATAAAAATTAATGTAATTTAAAATCTCGAAATGAACAAAAAGATATTTGAAACTAATTGCCGGTTTGATGTGTTTTAAAAATGTACAACCCGTTTCTCATTACTGATGGGCCATTTTCTCGGCCAGCCGAATGAAAGCTCTCCTCGTCTTGAAAGATTTGCAACCCAACAGGCCTGACAAAGCGACTTACGTGGCAAATCACAAAAAAACTGGGTTGTGGCCGTGGACATAGCTGTCAGCCTCTCCACGTATAGTACTCTTCCGATGGAATGTCGTTGACCACATTGACCATGCCGTGCCGAGAGCACCAAGGCGGTGGACGACGGCGAGGCCTAGGAAGGGCATGACGCGGAGCCGGGGAAGACGCGGCAGTGGATGCCCACGCATAGAGGAGTACAAGGGTTCACTGGTTCGGCTGCGGTGTGAGGCTGCCGTCGCCGCAGGGCCTGGCTAGCGGTGGGAGTAGTAGGGGGCGATGAGGCCTCAATGGCAGCTGACCGCCACCGGAGGCAGGAGCAGCGGTTTCCAGGCGCTGGTTTGGGCGGCTGGTGCAAGAAGAGCAGCGATTGAAGAAGCGGCAGAGACCGTTTGATTCAAATCTAACGATTCTTCGCTGCTAGAATCGCTTTGTTGACTAAGTTGACAAGCCCATATGCAGCGTAAGAACGTAGTAAGCCCGTGTCAGCCTCGCAACCGGTGTGCCCAGATGTCGATGGAAGGAATCATTTTTTCGCGTAATAAGGAGGCAGTTGATTGCGTGCGGCGATCAATGGAGGGAGTAGGGTGTGCCGGGAAGCACTTGCGGTATCACAACCACAAGAGGAGGGAGCAGCAGTCCATGGCGCTAGTTTAGGCTCTTTGGAGTAGGAAGATCAGAGATTGAAGAAGCATGTCGGCCATTGGATGGACATCCAACGGTCACTGCTACTAGAATCAGGTGTTGACTGACAAAGCCTTGCGTAAACAAGTCAACCTCGAAATTTGTGGCGTGCACAGCCCATTTGCTATTATTTTTATAATTTTTACTCATTTTCTAATTCATATGGAATTTATTGCAGCCCATTTTCCAATTTATAATTGCCAGCCATTTTCGGGTCAATTACCAGGTCAAAAAATTAACTAAATATGTGGTAAATTTTGAAAATTCGCAAATTTTTGCTGGGGAACGAAACATTCTTAATCCTAAAATTAATAGCCATACTAAAAGAAATTTAAAAATAAATTAGTACTATGTCATGTTAAATCCAATGAAATACGTATAAGATATCAGTGAAGAACAAAATTCAAAAAAAACTAGTATCCCATTTGCTATAAATTTTTTGGAATTTTCAACCCCTTTTGATATTACTTTTAACAGACATTGACCATACTCTTTGGCCAGGAAGGAATGCATCCCTCCTCGTCTTGAAAGATTTCAGCCCGATGGTCGGAGAAAACAAATAGGCCTAGCTTGGGTATTCTACAAATAGAAATATTGGGCTACCTATTTTCACAAAGATCTGGTGCATTAGCATTTAGCTTTATTTATTTATTTGCTTATTGATTTTAGGGGACCATGAGCATGTACTGGCGGATTCATGTGAGAGCCTCCCTTCCGATTAATTATGGGCTTCTCTATTGGGCCTTCATTAGTGGGCTGCATGTTATCAACAAGTGGAAAATGTGTTCCGTACGAAAAATATTATGAGCTACGTACAGTACGGGGCACTAAAGGATCAAACCATGCAACGACTTCCAAAACAACACATTTATTCAACCAATAGACGAAATATACTACTGATTGTACATTGAAAACAGCAGCAGCAGCAACCAGGGCTGGGGGTGCAAAGCGATAAAGAAGCGGGCGTAAGAGTGAAGACGCAGCTCTCTCTTCCAAACCAAACATCAGCCATCATTAAAAAGGGCTACCAAAAAGAACAAGTGTATGCATCAAACTAAATAAAGATCCTACTACACCAAGTGTATGCATCTAACTAAGCGGCTCGGTTAGACGTTACTATTTATTAAGCTGTGGAGATTGGTACGACGGCTTGAACCAGATGGGTGCGTGACGGGGGAAACTCCAGCCAGCAGGTCGAAGTCTGATACTTGCGACCCTCTCTCCTACTTTGGGCTGCAGAGCATGGCAGCACATATCAGGGTATGGTGCATGCAGAGACACATGGTACGCTGTGTACACACAGTTTTGCCTGATGAACGAGACCGCGCTGCCATCATGATCCTTGCCACCGGTTATCTCCTGGTTAATCGGATAATTCAGTCCAACAAACAGAGAGTGTGTACCAAGGCTACTTACCAGCCTCTGCTCAAAAATTCCTGAAGGCCCAGAGAAGCTGGGATCCTGCTCAAAGAACTGGCAGTGACTGTGATTGTATTCCGCGAAACAACACGTCCGGTACGTGCGCACGATCATCAATCTTTCGCCATTGTCTGATTGAGCCAGGAACCACCTACAACTGCCATGCCGCTTTTCTTTGAAAGGTTCTGGGATTAGGAAGGGTAGGGACACCAGGCGGCCTACAACCTCATATCAAGTTGGAGTCAAATAAAAAAGGGCTCTTGATTTAGTCAATCGTAAGAACAACATGTTATGAGCATGAATATTTTTTCAGTAAATGTTGACAGTAATATAAGCAAGATATCATGATATCATAGGAAAGTAACATACTGCTGTAACAGCCGTTTGTAGTGATGACTGGAGTAGGCCAGCAATACGTCCAGCCATAGAAGGAGTCGACAGCGTAAATGAAGCCCTTGTGTTCAATGTCATCGAGAGAACCATGGAGGATGTATGATCTGCGATAGACGTGCAGATTTATCCACTTACCGCGGTGACCTGTCGAGATAGGTGAGACCGCGGTTGAAGAACGCAATTAGCCTGAAATCTTTATAATTCGCAGATCTTGTGGGCACTTGGCAGATTACAACCTTGAGCAAATCAAACTTGGTATCATGTTGGCTACTGTAAGATTTCGACTATTTTGGGCCGCGGTGCCAAAGCAGTGCAGTGTTAATCGAAGGAAGGGGGATCAATCGCCGGGTGTAGACCTCCACGAGCATCCAGCTGCCGCGACCGTCGACGAGCACCATCCAAGACATGTTCATGCCGACCCAGTACATACCGTTAATGTAGCTGAGGCTGACGGGGATCGGATCGCAGTGAAAGGGGTTGATGCTCGCCACCCTATGATCGTTATGCAGCGTGACACGCCATTTCTGAAGATCAGGCGGCATCAGTAAGCAAGGAGCTGGCTTAAAAAGCTCCGGCCTGAGGGCTTTGAGTAAACGGTACAACCTCGACGAGCACGTGGCGAGCGGCATGGTACTGAGATTGTCCACACGCGAAACAATGAGCTTGATTACCTCTGTGGGGAGCGAATTCCAGCCACTCTTTCGGCGGACGCTGCTCGGTTCTGCCATTGTTAGTTCTTGGGTTTCGGACGAGGGGGGGAGGCGCCTTAGCGGGGATGGAAGCTTGGACGAGATTATGTGCGGACAAAGATGGAGAAGCGAATATGTGCTGCAGGAAGTGGACATGTGATGATGACTACAGCACGCCGCTTGACTTACGAGACACATACCAGCAGCGTAGGGTCATATCAATGCCAGACAACTTGCTTGAGTGATCATAGTACTGGTACTCCCTACAGTACCTACTACAGTACTATGCCGTAGCTTGCTAGAGTAGAGTAGTAGAGTAGGACTCTGCTCTACTACTAGCACCGGAGGAGTAGTATATTCTAATCTAAAATAGTTACAAACTTCAATGCCCGAGCGTGGAACGACTACGAACCGTGCTCAAAGACCGTGTCTACATGGTGTTTGCACTTATATGCAAAAAAAGTAGCAAGATGCCCGTGCATTGCACGGCACACCATCATCACCAACTCGGTTTTTTCTCTACTCCTACTCCTATAAAAGACTCAGTTGGTGATGATGGAGGCGAGGAGGCGTGTTCAGCCGGGCGTGCAGCGGACGGTGCATCACTATTCGATTTGTTATTAAAAAAGTAGTAGAGATAGAGACATAGGGAGGAGCACGAGGTTGTGGGAGATAAGGATGAATGAGGCAAGGCCTTATCTGTAAATGTGGAGAGAGTTGCGGGTATCTTTTGTAAAATTGTCATGGTTGGCTTTCTATCCGTCAGATATAGATCGGACGGTCTATATTACAAGATGGCAGGCATACCATCATCACCAACTCAGTTTTCTATAAGAGTAAATATATATAGATATAGATAGATAGATACTAGGGAGTACTAGTAAGGACACCATCTACTGCTTCGTGTGCTACTCCTGCGCTCCATTCGGCGGACATAGCGTCCCCTGACCACTCCCTCCTGCGCTCCATTCGGGCGGGCGCTGTTGAAATCTGGGAGCGCACTCGCGATCGGCTTGGCAGAAACGACTTCACCGATGACGACTTCTTCCCCGACCTCGACAACCTCTTCCTCAACAACATGGGCGACAACCTCAACGCCAACGGTGCTGCTCCCCTTGCACCGTATGTGTTTCTGTCCTTCCTGTTCGAAATCGTGGTAAAATTCATGTTTCTACTCTGTATCCTACTACTATGCTAGTCCACATGATTAGTTTCATCTCTGTTATAGCTGTCATGATTTATTTTGTGCTTATTCGGATTAAATCTCGTAGTAACTTTCTCACATATTCAACTGGTGCAACATCCCCTACAGCCACTCCCGTTTCATGGACGGCCTGATCGATGCCTCCAAGTAGCCCTTCGTCCACAGCTATGAGTGCCCGATGCCGTTATGTGACTCGCCGGCGGACATGGTGCATCACCTCACGGATGCGTGCAGCGGTCACTACTGGCCCTTGGCGGAGAACATCAAGTACGACACGTGCTACCGGTTTACCATGTCGGAGTCGCTGGAGGATCACCGCCGCCTGCTAGTCTCGGAGGAGGACGACAGTGTCTTCCTATTGATCGTGGGCACCGGCGAGGCCCGCGCAGGCCGCCGCCCCGTCTTTGTAGCATGCGTCAGGGGCATCGCCACGACGCCGGTAATCTGTTTGCGCAGATGTACGGGTGCGAGGTCAATGTTACTACCCCTCCGGGTCACGTGGGCGGCGAAACCGGCCTCCTCGGACAGACTTGGAATCTGAGGAGCTGGGACTATCCCGCCAATGTGGACTTGGAAAACCCATGGCATCCGTTCTATCCTTTACCCGCCGACTCGGTGCACGGGGACTCCAAGGAGGTTCACCTGGACATACGCATTATCAAGTGCACTTAGAAAACATGTAGTGTGTGTGGGGCGCTTATGGCCCGTGTCTTTGCCGCTTTTGATTTTGTAAGCTTGTCGTTAAACTTGAGTGGCTTTCGCGGCAGTCCTTCCTTTGAACTGCTCCTCTCAGTGAGCTGATGTAAGACACTTTGGATTTCATTTGATAATGGAACCGGGGAGGAGCCTCCCTGTTCTTCTAAAAAAATACGCATTATCAAGTTAAATGTTGATCATTAGTCTTCGCTCAATGTAATCTGCTGTCTAAGCATGTGGAGACTTCCATGCAGGATCTTGCTCTATTGAAGTATCGCGCATGAATAAAAGTGTATCCGTTTATGGTTTAGTCTAGAACCTTCCATGTATGAATTTTTACTACAGTACTGGTTAAAGACTTACGATGAACCATTTCTTACATCTCCTCCGTCCCCTTGCAAGTCATCCTGATTTAATCCCTCCATCTAGGTGTATAAGGGCATGGTTAATATTACTTAATAGTATAGCCAACTGTTGACTATAAGAAAGTGCCATGTCATCTGTAGCCAACATGTATAACAATCGGTACTCAAAAACTAATTCTTAAAGATCATTTCGTGCAAAGCACAATAAGTGTTATTTCTTCACAAGTTTTGGATGCAGGTTGAACAGTTGAACGCTTTTGTTTGCAAAAGATACCTTTTTATCTATTTCACCCGGATGTTTGTGTGCTCTAGAGATGAGATAATATCCGAAGAAACCTATCGATACCCGTTACACATGAGATGACCCCCCACATCCTTTGTCAAAATAAACAACTCCTTGATCAATGCATTTCACTCTTGATTGCAGCATACGGGCACCTTACTACTATAGATTAGTACGACCAAAAACTGAACTAACATTATATATAGTACGATAAATACTGATGCATGTCACCTAAAATTATATCATTCAAAACTATGTTCAAATACGAATACAACGATATAGTTTTTGTTGACATGCACTAACATTTGTCAGTTAAATATTCAGTCAAATTCAATGGGGGACTAATAAACCACGAACGATGTAGTACAAGTGTAGAGGGCGGTATTTGCAGAGTCTCACCTCTCACTCGTGGCGGCGATAAAATCGTCATATCACAAAACCCAACCACTCCCGGTAATAAGTGGCATGGTAAAATAAACGGACAAGCAACCATCACATCCCTCCGTCTTTTTTGCATTTCATCTCTCTGCATTTACTTTCCCCGGTTCATCTCCCATACTTGATCCCTAGCTAGTACTCCTAGGGCCAGTTCTTTTGGCGGCTTCCCCAGCTTTTCCCACAAGACTAGTCACAGTGGAGAGTAACAATAAGGCGCCTCACTCATTTATTTAGGCTTCTAAACTACTACTCCGTCCTGGTTTATTCCTCACCATTGTAATTTGTGCTAAATTTTGACCAAAGATTTAGCTGATAAAATGTTACTCAAAACACATAGGCGCGGTGCATCTAGGTGTGTAAGTCATCTTCTGAAAACCAAATAATCCCAAAACACTTAGGCGCGGTGCATTAACTTCTACCTCGTTTCTTGTTTCTTGACATATCAACCAATAAGAGATAAAGAGTGTGCATGCTTTTAATGACTTCAGATATCAAACACGGCATGAAGTGGTTAGTTCATTGCATGCAATACTATTAATTAGAAAATAAACATTAATGTTTCTCGTTTTCTCCTCCTCCTTGGTCACGGTGCACAGCCTAAGATGACTTACTCACCTAGACGGATGGAGTAGTGCATGTGACATGCACTAACATTTCATTAGTTAAATTTATGATCAAAATTTGACACAGATTACAATGGGGACCAATAAACCAGGACGGGTAGTAGTTATGGGATTACTAATCTAGAAGCCTAAAAGAACTGGCCCCTGGTACTCCTACTAGTCGTAGTATTCACGTTGGAATCGTTTCACAAGCTTGACTAGTGCTGTTTTTCTACTTTTACAAAAACCGCATCGTAATGTTTAAACGTGCATTTGAACATTACATAAGTATAGTAGTACTCCCTCCGTCTAGGTGTACAAATCTTCCCTCCTTCTTGGTCACCGTGCACAACCAAAGATGACTTATTGACCTGGACGGAGGGAGTAGAAAAGTCTGCAAGCATATATCTAGAGGCGTGTAGTCCGATAGTCTATAGTAAAGTTTGTGCTATATGCACGTACTTGCAAAATGCGTAATAATACACAACGTTTCCAAACTTTCCCTTTTACATACTTAATTAAGGCCGCTAAAAATTCCTGAACGTTCGGGATTTATCATTTGCGTCCCAAACTAATGAGGTCGCCTTACGAAACAAAAGAAACAAAAGAAACTGGAACTACTCCTAAAATCCACGGCGCTCGCAGGAGCGCTTGCAGCACGCCACGAGTGCCCTGGTGCGCGGCCGTTTCCAAGCGCGCCGACACAACGCCGCTTCCTCAGTCTCGCAACTTGCGAGGTGCTGATTGGCGGCTTGCCGGCGGGCGAGCGCGATCTCACCGGTTTGGTGATCCGGCGCCTATAGGTACTCCTCCTGGCTGGAAGTGTGCACCCGGTCCACGTACCGCCAAGCGTAGATGACGCGCTTCGGCCCGACCGCACTCAGGGCGTCGGCACGGGCGTCCTCCGCCACCCTCACGGCCCTCGCACGAGCCTTCTGCCAAAGAACCAATTGCTTGACTCTCTCGGACGCGACATAGGTCTCCCAGAAAGCTTGTTGCACGGTGCGCTTCTCTTCCTCGGCCTTCTTCTCCGCCTCTATTTTGGCGTGCTCTGCTAGAGGCAAAGCCTCCCAGAATGCGACATCCATTTCTTGCCAAAGCTCCTCAAGGCTGGGGGGCTCGGCGGGCGGCGCGGCGTTCTCCTCGTAGCAGGGAGCCGACGCGTCATCCGACGCGCGTGCTGGGGAGATTGGGAACGCCGACACGTCCTCCTCGACACGTCGCGGCGAGGAGCAGAACACCGACGCATCCTCCTCGACTAGTGGCGGCGAGAGCAGGAACGACAGCGTCGCGATCGCGGCGAGAGCGAACACCGCGCATCCTCCTCGACTAGTGGCTGCAAGGAACGGAACGGCGACGCGCCGCGTAGCGGCGAGGAGCGGAACACCGACGCGTCCTCCTCGACTAGTGGCGGCGAGGAACGGAACGGCGATACGTGACCGTCCACGCGGTGCAGCGAGGGCCTCCTAGGGCTTGGGAGGGGCGATGCCATGGTGGTTGACGTGAGAGGGAGGGGGAGGAGATAGCGATGAATGTGAACGTGAGGGGGAGGAGATAGCGATTTCGTGGGAGGCGCAATATTTATAGCGAGCAATGGCACACCTACGTAAGATATGGACAGAGTTGCACTGACTTAACTGCAGGTCCAGTTGCCTCACTGACATGTGGGCCAGTACACTGCTGGGCCCGTATGTAAGTGACCCAATGCAACTGAAGTTAAGTAAAATCTACATGGGCATATTTGTTGGAGTAAATTACGGGGGAGCGAAGGGGTGGAAATATTGCTGGTCACAACGGATTGGACGAGCGTGGGGGGAGGAGGGTCATGCATTCATATTTTTTCACACGGGGTGGAGTGGTGGGACCGCCGGGGGAGAAGGAGAGTTTGGAAGGCATATTGTTTCCACACATGGAGAGGAAAAGATTTGGAGACGAACGGGCTTCCTGCAGGTATGGGGAACGGTGCATAATAAGTCATCTTGCATGCCGGGCTAGGTATAGTCTCAAGTCATTAAATACATACTCGCCCCACACATGTTGATATTTCAAGGTGCACTAAATTATTGCATGCGATGACTAAGGCTGGCCATAATGGTGGTATCTTAGCTAGTATCATGCACACGGGAATAGCAAACATGGTGATGTGGCAAAGAATTAAAGAAGAGGGGAGTTACAGTAACTAGTGTTCATGCATGCATTGGTAAACACATTTTTTTGTGATGAACGACAACATTAGTTGAGTACTTTTGCAGACTTCAAAAACTATTCCACCGCCTCTACTATCTTGCTAAGAGTAGCTGAAATTTTTGAATCGAGCCCTTTAAACTAGAAGGGAGGTAGTGGTACTCTAATAGCTAGGTGTGTAAGTCATCTTATGAAAACCAGATAATCCCAAAACACGTGGTAGCGGTGCATTAACTTCTACCTCGTTTCTTGTTTCTTGACATATCAACCAATAAGAGATGAGGGTGTGCATGCTTTTAATGATCGAGACTATCAAACATGACATGCGATGGTTAGTTCATTGCATGCAATACTATTTAATTAGCAAATAAACATTAATGTCTCTCATTTTCCCCTCCTCCTTGGTCACAGTGCACAGCCTAAGATGACTTACTCACCTAGACGGAGGGAGTATCAACATTCTTATACTCATTATAATCAATATTGTAGATATTGATATTTTTAGTATAAATTTGGTCGTGGGATTTCATTGATGCCTGTCAAAGCGTGGAGGAACCGGAGCTTAGGGCTTGCATTGCCGGTCTCTATATAGGTATTTCTCTTCATAATCCTGTAATTTTAGAGACTGATTGCGCTTTTGTGGTAGCGTCTCTTGCATCGGGGACTATGACAGGTCTGCTATCGTGACACGAAGATGAAAGCGTTGAGCATCTTGAAGTTGATCAACAATCTTCAATTGTCAAAGATTAGCCGTTCGGCCAATAAGGTGGCACACTTAATCGCTAAGTATAGCTTTGACAATAGATTAGATGGTATTCTTGTAAATAATGTACATACTGTGGTGAATATTGTATCGAATGAGTGTACTGGTGTGGCTGGTTAATTAATATAAGGTGGTGTTCAAAAAAAGTATATATTTGGTCAAACACTTTGCAAACGGTTGACGGGAGTAAAAAGGACCAGAGCGAGTATCATGCATGCGGCGTAGGCAAAAAAAATTGCTCATTTATAGCCGGTCGAAGTCTCAAAGGGCGCAACCGCGCGAGGGAGGCGAAGGTCGTGGGAGGCGTGACGGTTGACGGAATTAAGTGAAGTTACATCCACGCGTCGGCATGGCGTGCGAACAGGCAAAAGCTATACCGTCAGGCCTACGATATGGGTCTAGTAGACATGACATCTAGTGGGTCCCGCATAGTTCTCGAGAACTCTTTGGGGGCTTGCAGCCGTTTATCCACCGGGCAATCCAGCAACCCCACACCGTTCGCACGCCCTACTCGTCCCCGTCTTCTACCTCACAACAATTCGCTCCCAGTCGACCCGTCCTTTCACATTAGTTCGCTCCCAGTTTTTGCGAGGTACAACAGTTCAACTTCTCCTAACCCTCCTCCAAAATCCATGGCCTCCCAAATCTCCATGGTCGCTGCTGAGTACCAGGTTAGAGCCATCACCGGCGATTAGTTCATCATCATCTACACACGTGGATCATGACGGTGAAAGCATGGCTTGCTCGCTTCCTACGCATGTTCAGCGATTCGATGGATGAGTGGGTCATTTGGGCTAGATGTTGAGTACACCACAGTCCTGGGGCGAGAGAAGGATCTAAAGGGCGAAGAGAGGAAGAAGCCCGCCGTGATCCAGGTTTGCGTACATAACGTTTGCTTGGTCTACCACATATGCCCCGCCGGCGTTGAGTGCCAAGAATTTAAGAACTTCCTCAAGGACAAAAGAGTGAAATTCAATTCTTGTAGGCTTTAAGAGCAGCGAGAGATGTCCTGCGTCGGATAGGTCTCGTTGTAGGCCAGCCCTTCGATCTCCGTAGAAGGCAAGCTGGTGTCCTCCTCTCAACCTTCAATGCCGACCACAGGAAGCAGCCATGATTGATCCTTCAGACGCTAAACTGAAGAAACCTCATCACGAAGTTTCATCATGCATGGGAGTCGAAGACATTAGATAAGATCACATCCTCAGACGCAGCAATGGATGCCTACCTTTGTTTAAATATCTACATGGGTTGGATGAAGAAGCAGAGCCCAGTGTCCGGTTCAAGCAAAGAAGCGTCGGCGAAGAGGAAGAGGAAGAGGGACGAGGAGGAAGTCGAGGACGTGGACTTGGACTCCGAGTAGGTGGCAGTGTCGTCGCTCATGCTGGTTCTACTGTAGTGTCAAGCGGACTAGTTGCTTAGTTTATTTTCAAGGGTGTGTTGTGTTGAGGCCCCAGCAGAACTATGTTTATGTTCTTTCTCGTTATTTGAACTCTTTAGTACGTAGAGTAGTACTAGTACTATGTCTTACTACTGTTCTTCTTGCAGTTGGTACTACTGCTCGTATATTCGTGTTCCTACTGTACTTAATACGTTTGTACTAGTAGTATAATTTGGGTCAATCGATTTGTGGAAGAAGTTTGACGAAGAGAAGGAAGAAGATGCCAGAAGAGGTGGAAGAAGCCCTTCTAGCCATCCATGTTGCATCAAACGGCTCACATGAGTCGACTGACCCAAATTGCTCCTTCAGATTGCAGGATCCACGTGCCATTCCAGGTCTCGAAGGTAGATTCCGCGTCCGCACCCGGTTTGCGGGCTCGACGCGCGCGTGACCGGCTTCCGCCGCGACAGCCACCATGTACGCCTCCTCCGCTGGCGGAGACAACAATGACACACTAGTTCCTCCCTCGCCGTCTTTGAGCACGACTCGTCCTCCTCTTCGTGACGCTGCGTGCATAGACGCAGCTCCACCAGCTGCTTTCGCGTGCTTGGCAGCGGCGACATGGCGAGGAGGGACTGCAGAACTACGTGAGTAAAGTAGCCTTGACTTCATGGCATAGGGATGGCGGCGACACGGCGGTGATGGGCGAAGTTGTTGGTCGGAGCAGCGGTGCGCCCGGCATGCGCAACGACGGCGGCGGCATATTGATGAGTGCGCGTATGGGAGCTTACTTTAGTTTTATATAAGGTTGGTCAAACTTAAAAGAAAACCATACTAGTACACGTAAACATTAGACTTAGGCCTCGCTTTTATTAATTTTTTTAAGTTAGTACCACGGCCACGATACAGAATCGTGTGCAAGCGCGTGATCCGCGGCCTCGCGGTCGATCGAACCATGCGTCACCGTGTCGCGCTCGAAGGACATCCACCGAACCTTTTTGTGTGTGTGAAAACATTCCTCGAATATTACTCAAGTTTTTTTTCCTGGGAAAGTTCTTGACGCTGCAATATTTCCATATATTTGAATTTAGCTCCAGTTTGTGTTTATTTGGATTTGGACGCTTTTAGGTGCGCCCTAGTTTTTTAATACTTATTTTGTGTGTGTGTGAGAGAGAACGTGTGTATGTGTCAATATGTGTGTTGTGGCGGAAGGGCAATGTGGAGACGGTGTGCGTGTGATCTGAGACATAGAGAGGTGTGAATGTGCAAATGATCATGCATGAGTGAGACATAGACAGATGCTGATACATTGTGTATACATGAGAGAACGGTCTTCTAGTTTACTTGTGTGTGTGTGTGTGTGAGAGAGAGAGAGAGAATGAGAGAGAGAGAGGAGCATCCGTAACACAACAACAATCTCTCTCGATTCGTTCAGTCTCGAGACGATCGCATGCAACACATGCATCAACGCGCACATTTTGACACCCTCACTCGCCCCTGCCCACCTCAAGGCCCGCACAATCTCTTTCACGAATACCCATTTCTCTCCTTAGGTTTGTTTTTGCTCAATATCCGACACACACACCTTGCCTTACACAAGCACACACACACACACACACGCACACTCCCCGAGCACACAATTCATCCCCATCCAAGGTTATCTGGCGACCACTCTCGCTTGTCCTTCTTTGCACCCCAACATGCACAACACCTCAATCTTCAAAGAGGGCATCGAGCAGATCAAGACGGTGACCACACCGGCAGCTAGAGAATGCGGGGTCATTTGGAAGCGGGGTGATGTGACGACGGCTGATTGACTCCTCCCCCACCCTCTCCCTCTCTTGCACAAAATTACCAATCCCTCTGTCCCCCGCACAAAATTGCCAATCCCTCTACCCATGAGATCCTTCCCCTCTCGTCCGTGTTTTTCCAGCTCTCTCGTCAAACATGTTGTCTCTTCTCCTTCCACGTATACAGAATCCGGATGCACATGCATCTCACGTATATTACATGTCTCCATCTTTCTCACAGACCTAACTTCTTCCTCTCTCTCTTTCTCTCTCTCTCTGTCTCGTTAGGTTTGTCTCCTACTCTCTCGTCCACATAAATACAATCTTTCCCGCCCTATCTGCTCCATCTTCAAAAGCTCTCTCTGCACGTTTCATTCACACAATGGGATATGTCAAAATGTTGCTTCTATAATGGTTGATGTAGAGTTTTGGTTGTTTTTGTTGCATCCTACAAAGTAATAACTATGAAATGCATTTAAATTCTCATTTGATTTGGGATTATGTGAGTTTGAGCATGTTGTGAAGTACTATAGACCTTGTATACATCTTGGGATTCGACAATGATTGTAACTATTGAATTGTATAGACCATTACATTCGAAGTTAATAGCCTAATATATTTATTTCACAATTTCAACAAATGATTAGTTCACTAAAAACTAAGAAAACAAATGTGTACTCCCTCCGTTTTTATTTAAGTCTGCGTATTAGCATTGGTTAAAGTCAAGTTTTGTAAACTCTCAGAAAGCTTGTAACAAAAAGGGAAAACTTTGTTTTTGCCACTCTAGTTTTTGCCCACTTTGCTTATGCCACTCTAGAATTTGACATTTCACTTTTGCCACTCTTAGCTTTTGACAATATATCACTTTTGCCCTTCCGTGGCAAAAACAAAATTTTCCAAGTGGCAATTGTGATACATGTCAAATGCTAAGAGCGACAAAAGTGAAATGAAAATTATCGCTTTTGCCACGGAATGGCATTTGTGATGTATTATCAAAAGCTAACGTGGCAAAAGTGAGATGTCAAATTCTAGAGTGGCATAAGCAAAGTTGGCAAAAACTAGAGTGGCAAAAACAAAGTTTTCCCTATCAAAAAATATTAACATATATAATAACAAATAAATACCATTAGATTCATTATTGAATGTACTTCCACATCATACATATTTGTTATGGTAAATGTTTATATTTTTATATAAACGTGGTCAAACTTTAGGAAGTTTGACTTTGATCAATCCTAATATGCAGAGTTTACTACTACTACTCGCTAGTTGCTTAGCCGAATCACTCAACACGCCACACGGGGAGTCCAGTGTCACAAAATTTTGAGGTCGGCGGGAAAATCTCCCGCGACCCTGATTCGAGCAGTGGGAAGTTACCATCATAGCCTTCGGAACAGGCCTACGGACGACGCTTGGTAGGGGGCTGTTTAACTTCAGGTTCACCCTACCCAGCCAACCCCACCCGGCACCTGCAGTAGTACACTGAATACTCCCCATTTTCTATCCCCAACACAAAATAGACTTCTCCACGGCACCGCAGCCTTCATGCTCCTCCCTTTACATCGGCGACTTTTCGTCCGCAAAGATCTCTGCCTCATCGACGACCTCGTCACGCCAGACCGGAGCAGTCCACCGTCGTCGTTGTGGACGGAGCCTCTTCCCCGACATCGTCTTCCACGGTCTTGGATGTGCTTCCCGGAAGCCGACGCCAAGCGCAGAAGTACCACCGTCGTGGACAATGAACTGACTCCTGTTGCCGACCATGACTCACAGAGGCCGTCGCGACCATCGTTCTACTCCTCGATTGGTAATGTGTGTATTGAATCACTTAGCAGTACATGTGCAGTTACAATTTTGTTCATACCAACCCTTCAATTTTCATGGCTGCTATTGTTCCCGTAAAAGTAATTTGGTTATAGCCTCCATTGTCCAACAGAATATCAATTTGGTAATTAAAGGCCGTCGCTCTGTATCGCGTTGTGCTTGGGTAGGTTTTTCATCTGCAACCTGTAGTGTGGCAAATGATGGAAAGGTTTTTAGAAGTAGCAAGATGCCCATGCGTTGCACGCATCAAGATGCATTTTTATGAGTAGATTATCTTGTGGGAGAAAAGTATGAAGAGGGAAGGCCTTATTTGCAAATCTGGAGAGGGGTATAGGTATCTTTCTCCAAAATTCCCATTTGTTTCCTTCCTATCTGTCAGATATAAATCGGACGGCCTATATTGCAAGAAAAAAAGTATAGAAAAAAAGTAGACAATAAAGGAAGTAAATATAAATATTAAATATTAAATATAAAATAAATATAACCGTAGAGAAGAGAGTAGAGATAGCAGAGACGTCGGGAAAGGATCCTTGCAGGGAAAGCTTGTCAAGGCGTGCGCTAGTTTTGGCGCGCGGCGTCCGACGCGGTTTATAAAATCCAACTCCCTCCCACCGCTCTGTGCCTTGCCACCGCTCTCTCACCGTTCTTTTTCGCCTCGCCGCCGCCGCGCCACCATGCCGCCGCGTCACCGGGAAACTTGGAGATACCGCGGCGTCCACGTGCACCCCTCCGGCGGCTTCTCCGCCGAGATCCGGTTCCGCGGGATGCGCCTCGGCCTCGACAATTTTGACACCACCAACGAGGCCGCCCGCGCGTACGACGCGGCAGCGTGGCACCTCCGGTGGCCTCATAGAACATTGAACTTCCCCAACGTGCCGACGCGGGAGCGGGCGCAGGAGCTCGCGCCTCTGCCGCGGCTTAGCACCGCCGAGGATCGTCGCGACAACTGGAGGCGGGAGCACCGTCTCGGCATCGCCGAGATGGATGAGGAAGCCATGGCTCTGTGGCGCGAACACTTCCCGCAGGACATCATCAACGAGCGCGAGTTCTACGCGCAAAGGAGGGCGGAGAGGGATAAGAGGAGGGTGGAGCGAGCCTCCTATCGCGAGGACAAGCGAGTAAAAGCGGACGCTCAATTCAACATGAGGATAGGAGCAGCGTGCATACAGGAATCCGGCGACGATCGGTATCTTCACGCCTACGATCGGGGCGTTGGAGGAGGACATCACCGAGGAGGTCGGACGACGAGGAGTAGTTGAATTATCTCTTTTATCTATCTATCTTGAGAACTATCCTCTACTCTCGTATCTACTTCTCGATCTCAAAGATCAGAACGCTTTTTAAAGCGTCGTGCGTTCTATGATTCTCTTTGGAGATGCTCTAACATGGCGTATTTAGTGCTTTAATGTTGCCCACAAGATGCGCGAGTATTAATAGTAGTATTTTTCTTGCCATGTTGAGATTTTAAAACCACGAGTGTGAACATGCAGAGGAGCAATGAAGACCAAGCACGGGATATTCGAGACATCTTCAAGGAGCATGGCAAGTTAAAGAGGAGCTGCACCGAACACGTAAAAGCGAGCTTTGGTAAGTAACACCCTTTCAATTACTTTCGTTTAGCCTCGTGTTCTTCAATGTGTATATGTTGTAGTTTCTGTTTCTCTTAAGCGTGGTGTTCTTGATGTGTAATAATAAGAGTCTTAATCGTCCTAATGCTTTCGTTTTAACTTGGCGTAGGAAGTGGGTGTTCTCACCTTGTAGTCTGTTTTTATATTTCTTTTCCTTTTGAATTCACTTCTCCGAGATCTGTTTATCGGCTTCTACTAAATGGATCTAGGTTTCTCACGAGTATTGATCTAAAAAGAAGTAACTTCATGTCGGGATGCAGTTCACGCAAGGAGGGAAGTATGGTCAACCTTGAGATCATGTTTCCAAAATGAGGCTGGATTACACACAAGGTGCCACTTCCTAATGATCTGGATTAGACACAAGGTGCAAATTCACGAGATGATCTTTGGATTACACACAAGCTGTGTGGAGTAAATGGCTGTTCGTGTCCTCGTGGCATTAGTAAAGGCTGAAAAGAAAGCGTGCAACAGCCCTTGAGAATGTAGCTGAGTTCCTGAAGAAGCGAAAAGAGTAATCAGATGCTCTCTTCACCCAAGCCAAAGAAGAGATGGAAGAAGCGAGAAATAAGCTAGCAGAGGCAGAGCAGGCTAGGTGGCCCCTGCTATCTAAAACTGTTGGCAATACAAAATTTCCTTCATAATAGCTAGGTTCAAATGTTTATCCGTCGGCATGCTGTTGTGATGTCTGTGCATCTACTGATGTGGCACAAAATGTTTTTTTTTTGGGTCATGTAATAACAACAATTACTTTTCAAACAATAACAGACGAAGCATTGGACATGGTATAGTTCACGCGCAAGCCCGATATTCCAAGTTCAACTTCCACATCAAACTCATGTTCACAGATATCTGCACATTCATACATAATTTCCACAACCATGATTCACTTCAAAGCCAAAAAAAATGTGAGGAGAGTTATAAATAAAGATCTTGAGCCTCTTTGATTCGTAGGATCTTGTAAACATAGGAATAGGATTTGTAGTGGCCTGCCCACTTGAATCCTATAAGAATAGCAAGGAAATGCGCGGAGCTGTGTCACCTTTGAGAGTTACATTGATATAACAGTACCGCACCTTCACTTGAAGAGAGCTGGTATCCAAAGCCTTTCTAGTCGTACCGGCAATACTAGCACATATATTCCAGCAAGTTCCACTTTGCTGATTTTACTCTGATGCTTAAGGTTATCCCGTGATATCTACACTACGATCTGTGTAGCTGCTTTGTGTCGCACTAGAAGCAGTCCACTCTTGAAGCTAAACACTGCAATGACTTACAAAATTGGCACCAAGGCATTGAGTGCCATTTTGGATGCAATGAAACTCATCGCTCCCCACTGTTGACTCTTGTTGAGAATATGATCCTAATGACTATTACGACCTCGGGAGTCAAAGGCGGATATGGCATGTCCTGTTCACCCATCAAGGTGCCTGTTCTAATTTGGCAATGTTTTATTGATTGCGGGTATCTTGCATATGTTGTCTTGCATTTCTTCTACTTTGTTGCACCGCCATATCTTAGTTTACTCATCATATATATCGAGATGCCATGCCCATCCATTATCAATACATATTCCATCTGTCATCATACCATGTTTTTCCACTCAAATGTTGTTCGTGTGCATCGGACATCAAAAGGAAGAGGGTGATTGCGAACACGAAGGATCACCAACAAAGTCCTTGAAAAACATGGTGGTGGGAGAAATCAGACAGACACCCAACTTATATTGGATGTACAACTAGTGACACAAAGCGTGGGACCGACTCAGCAGACTGTACCCATACTTCTTTGGCCACACCACTAGCCCCACCACAGGACCTGCACTCCGAGAAAAAGGTATACCGATTTCATTTGTTGTAGCACCGGTTGTACCACAGAAAAATCCCACTCCGACAAAAAAAAGACAAGTCCACCGGCCGAAGACCTATCCCAACTGCAGAGACGGCCAATTCCTGCAGATTGGAACCTCATTCCATTTATTCCCAGTTTAAAAGACAATGCTTTCAATGTTGTTAGGGACTACGTGCATATATTCCCATCATGGGAAGATTATTGTGAAGACAAACACCATTTTCACATCTTTCTGTCCAACTTACGTGTAAGTGCTATTATTCATGGTTATTATTTTCCTGTTTTCTGCTGATTGAACACATCAATGATTTACATTACATTGTTGTAACTAAGCGAGGGTCAATCTGGATAGTCATGACGAGCAAAGCTTGCTTGTGCTTTTCAAGGAAGCATTGCAGCAGTATCGGTGTTACCTGAGGAAATCACACTTTGGTGGCAAGTATATAAACGAATTTTCGGTGAAGTCTCCTATGCTAAATTTAGAAGAAATTGAATGGAAAAACCGTGTTATGCACGGGTCTCTGTTCGGGATGAGGTCTTGTCTATGAAATCACATGACAATTTGAACTTCTACTTTTCCGCATGTGTCTTACGGATCTTTTTTGCAGGAAATCTGCTCGAAGAAGAATTCCGGTTTGAAAAGAACGACAGGATATCTCAAATATGTTGCCCGCTGCTTTGCTCTTGTTAGTACATGTTGTCATGTATCACTGTACTTGCATACATACCTGGTTCATTATGTGACACCAGTATGCATGATATCTTGCTTATCAATTGTTCGCTCCAAATTATCTGATCTGTATGAATGGTTACATTAGTGTAGAATATATCCAATGCCAATGTTTTTAGCTCGCATTGTTCTTGTAAGTACATGCTGTCCTTTATCGATGTACTTATAATGACAGTAGTTGTTCATGTACCATCACTCTGCAGCTTATTTTCCTTTGCCCTCCATTTTCTACACATCGGATCTATATTTACTCTTACCATAAGGTTGGTCTTGAAGAAGTTTAGCTGTGCATTGCTCTTGGCTGTACCTTTTGCCTGTATCGCTGCACTTACATTTATAGCTACTTGGTTATGTAGCATCACTCTTCATCTTATCTTAAATATTCTCCATTTTTTCGTGTATTATCACATCTATATTTACTCTTAACAAAATGTAGAATAAAGGCAATGCTTTTGAAGAATATTTTGTGGTAAACTTCTTGAATTGCCCCCCCCCCCCATCAGCATGGACAAGGCCTTTATAGAGCCTGTCTTCACCAATAATGTAAGTTTGTCCATCTCAAGCCTTCAAACTTTGTAGTATATATTTGGTTAGGCATGGCTGCAACAACTGTTTATTTTTGGTGTTTGCATCAAATTGCTTATTTAAAGTTTATTATGTAGTTCATAAACAAAAGTTTGTCCTTCGTCAATTTAAATTTTCAGTTGTACAACCAAGTTCCTTCTTCATACCATGTAAATTAAACTATACAGAGCAAGCGATCTTCTTTTGCACTGCATGTATGCTGCTATTCTTCATCCGTAATCCAGTGGTGTGGTGAACCTACCCACTACAGCACAATGTCATATTCTGCAATATCTTAACTATGAACAATGTCATATCATTCTACTATTATTTAAACCATCTCTTTATTTGCCAATTTGAAATGGTATAAATTGACAACACACTAACCATTGATACTTACGAGTTCTTGGTCTGTAATCCAGTGTTGTCGTAAAGCTGCCAACTCCTTCACAATGTCATTTCCTGCCATGTCTTGACCTGAACAATACCATATTGTGTTAATGCAATTTTAAACTGTGTCACTTTATTCGTCAGTAAGAAATGTTTTGAATTGTCAAGACCTTGATACTTTTACGTGCAAAACACATCATCTATGCCTTGTTTATCTTCGAGTGAGGAAGATATAAGTGTTGAACAAGCCTTGATCTCATCATCTCACTCAGCTGCTTGCGTTGCAGCTCCCCGGCAGGGCTAACCTTTCTTGAACTCTATTGAAGTGCTGTCGGTTTTGTATATTATTTTGTCGGCGTTTTTATTTGCACTGGTGGCAATCTTTGATGCCTAGTGTATGTAATCTGCTATCTGCTTATGCTTTATTATCATAGTCGCGAACTTTGATGCCCAGTGGATGTAATATGCCGTAATTTCTTTATTGTATAGTCTAGGTTTTTTCTTATTCACGATGCTGCAGTTATTTTACTGTATATATATCTGTCTTCGCGATAAACCGGCCAAACCGTAAAATTACGGTACATAATCGAACCGTCATGCAATCACGATGTAGGTTGGGCACGAAGCGCATGCGAACAGCTCACGGGCCGGCAGCAGCCCGAAATGAACCCCGATCCATGATTGTGCGAATCAAATCACGGGCTTTTAACAGGCCAAAATTGTCTCGGTCCTTGTTTGGCCCAATCAGATATCGGCTGCGAGTAGGCCGGATGCAAATCGGGCCGTAGTTAGGCCCAACTTTATGACGGGCTTTTAACAACCGAAATTAATATAGGGCCGAAATGTTAAACAGGCCCTTAACAGGCCAAAACTAATATCAGGCCGAATTACTAAGTGGGCCTTTAGCAAGTGGTCCCAAAAGCATAGTGTCGATTCTTGGGCCAAATTTGATATGGGCCATAATTGAGCCCAAAGCCTCTTAAAGGGCGGACTGATCTGGGCCGTAATTTGGCCCGAACGTGGTAGGCTTATAACGGGCGGATCTCATATGGGCTACTTTTAGGCCGGAACGTGACAGAGCCATTAATGGACCGGATCAAATATGGGTGACATTTGGCCCAAAACATGGCAGCCAGTTAATGGGCCGGCCTACTAGGGTCCTCAAAATCTTGTGGGCCTACAGCTGGGCCGGCCCATTAGTGACGGCGAAATCTCGTGGGCCTTTAGCTTGGCTGGCCCATTATGATCCGCAAGAATCTTGTGGGCCTTTACCTAGGCCGGCCCATTATAGCACACAAAAATCTCTTGGGCCTTTAGCTGGGCCGGCCCATTATGGCCCGCAAAATCTTGTGGGCCTTTACTGAGCGGCCCATTATGGCCCATAAAATCTCGTGGGCCTTTAGCTGGGCGGCCCATTATGGTCATAAAATCTTATGGGCCTTTAGTGGGCGGCCCATTATGGTCCGCATAAAACTTGTGGGCCTTTAATTGGGCCGCCCAATTAAACTTGTTGGGCCGTGCCATGTGTCGACGTATCATGGCTATACATCCAATGAGTGGATGACATCTGTCCCGGTGGTGAGCCGACCGTGTTTCCTCCACTCAATGATGATTTTACACGTGGAAAATCCCCATTGGTCGGGGCTGTTAACGGGTTATCGGATCCAAAACCCGACCCGATAGCTTCACGGCGTTCGATTACGGTGGATGCCACGTGTCGGTCACCCTTGGCGAAAGCACTTCGTGACGCGCGATTTATTGTCATGGAAGTGGACACTTCCGTGATGATAATTTTCGTATTGTCATGGAACACTTCTCTGACGACAAGATATGACTATCTTGATTCTGTCATAAATTTGTCATGGATGTACATGCATGACAAAAAACGCGACCTACTGTGACAAACACATATCATCACGGAATTGTATTTTTTTTGTATTGATACTTTTATGGATTTGAGAGCACTTGATATATGTCTTGCATATGAATACTCATGGTGACAATGGGGTATCGTATTGATTCACTTGATATATGTTTTGGCACTCAACTCGCGGATTCCCGCGGTGACATTGGGGTAATCTACGTATAGGGATTGATGCACGTTCTTGTCTTTGTTTATTCGGTAGAAATCTTGGGGCACTCTTTGAGGTTCTTTGTGTTGGATTGAGTATTATGAATCTGAAATTATTTGGTGTTATTTTAGTACGAACTCTTGGATAGATCGATCAGAAAGAATAGCTTCGAGGTGGTTTCGTACCCTACAAATAGTTTCTTCTTATGTTCTCCGCTAGATATGAAGTTTGGAGTGATTCTTCGTTGGTCGTTGAGGGATGGTTATATGATCCAACTATATTAGCATTGTTGAGAGATTGCACTAGTGAAAGTACGGACCCTAGGCCTCTCTTTTTTTTACAGAAAGACTGTAAGGGAACCCCTTACAGTATAATTGGTGCAACAAACCCAAATTGCAAGTACCATGCCTTGAACCTGGGTGGGTGGGAAGGCATCAGCCCCTTCTCACCACTAGGCTATGCCTTAGTCTGCCCCTAGGCCTCTTTTTCAAGCATTGCAATACCGTTTTTGTGCTCGTTTACTATTTGCTACCTTGCTGTTTTTATTTATTCAGATTATAAAAATATATTTCTACCATCAATATTACACTTTTATCACCATCTCTTCGCCGAACTAGTGCACCTATACAATTTGCGATTGTATTGGGTGTGTTGCGGACACAAGAGATTTCTTGTATTTGGTTGCAGGTTTGTTTGAGAGAGACCATCTTCATCCTACACCTCCCACGGATTGATAAACCTTAGGTCCTCCACTTAAGGGAAGATTGATACTCTCCTACAAAACTCTGCGCTTGGAGGCCCAACACGAGTCTACAAGAATAAAGTTGCGTTGTAGACATCACATAAGTATTGTGATATAACGTGTAATAACAGCCCATAATGCAATAAATATCAATATAAAAGCATGATGCAAAATGGACGTATCAATTGATACCTTGTTCTCAAACTGAGGGAAATACTTATCAGACTTTGCTGCATCACCCTTTCCTCTTCAAGGGAAAAACCAATGCAAGCTCAAGAAGTAGCAATACCTCGAAGTTAGGAGATCTAGCGATTACCTACTATACCATGCTCTATCAAAAACAATTATGTTAGAACTGCTTTATGTGATTTAGGAGCAGGTATTACTGTGATGCCTTTTTCTCTATATAGAACACTTGATTTGAATAAGTTGACACCTAGTGAAATTTCTTTGTAAATGGCTGATAAATCAACTACTATACCCATTGGTATTTGCGAGGATGTTCCTATTGTTGTTGGTAATGTCACTATCTTAACAGACTTTGTTACTCTTGATATGCCCGAGGACGACAACATGTCGGTTATCCTTCGTAGATCCTTTTTTAATACTGCAAGGGTTGTTAGAGATTACAACAAAAGCAAGGTCACTTTCCATGTGATACGTCCCAAACATATCTACTTTTTCAAACACTTCTGCTCTTGTTTTGGACTCTAATTTACATGATTTGGATGAAACTAACCTGGACTGATGCTGTTTTCAGCAGAACTACCATGGTGTTGTTTTTGTGCAGAAATAATAGTTCTTGGATTGGGTTGAAAATTTAAGAAGAATATTTCTAGAATATAAAAATATTGGCAAATATAACTACCGGAGGGGACCACCCAGGAGCCACAAGCTCAGGGGGCGCTTATCCCCCATGAGCTCAGGGGGGGCGCCTACCCACCTTTTGTTTTGAGTAAGCTTGCGACGCCACCACCTCCTATTCAATCTGATATGTCGCAATTAATTGGTGATGCTACTTCTGTTATGAATGAAAATTGTGATGATGCTAGTACTCTTTTAATAAAACGGTGCCACTAGGTGAATTTCTTTATGAACAACTTGCTAAAGCTAAACAACTTGAAACTGGTGAAAATTATGATTCACCTAATATGTCTAGCTCTCCTACTAGAGTTGAAATGCTAAAGTACTTGATTGTTATGTTATGGATGGAGAGATAGCTAGAGAATTCATTGCTTGTAATGATTGCGATGATGTTAAGAAATTATTAGTAAGCTGAAAGAAAAGGCTATGATAGAGAGAATGAAATATGATCATAAGTTTGATACTTCTGCTATGTTTGTTATCGATAAGGATTATGAATTCTCTGTTGATCCTCAGTTAATTACATTGGGTCAATATGATCCTTTTCATGGTTATGAATCTGAAACTATAGTGGCACACCTTGCTAAGCTGAATGATATTGCCACCATATTTGCTCATGAGGGTAAGATTCGCTTCTACAATATACTTAAGTTATTTCCTTTCTCATTAAAGGGTGATGCTAAGAAAATGTTTAATAATCTTGATCCTGGTTCTGTGCATAGTCCCCAGGAATGATATATTACTTCTCTGAAAAATATTTTCCTACTCATAAGAAATAAGCTGCCTTACAGGAAATATTTAACTTTGTGCAAATTGAAGAAGAGAATATCCCTCAAGCTTGGGAAGGCATCTCCAATTACTTAATGCATCGCCTCATGATCCTCTCAAGAAAAAATAAATACTTGATATCTTTTATAATGGACTAACCCGATGCTTCTAGGGATTACCTAGATAGTTATCTTTGGATGTATTTTCAGGGAATGAACTGTTGAATAGGTTGAAGAACTATTGAAAAATATGTTGAATAATGCCGATGATTGGACACTTCTTGAACTACCACCAAAGCCAACTCCAAAGAAGAGTGGTATTCGATTCCTAAGTCCAGAATATATGCAAGCGGCAAAGAAATCTATGAAAGAAAAGGGCATTAAAGCTGAAGATGTTAAGAATTTACCACATATTGAAGAAATACATGGACTCGACGCCCCGACACAGGTAGTAAAGGTAAATTCTCTTTATAGATTTGATGAGGGTGACATTTCGTATAATAAATCTGCTAGTCAATGCCTGGATGAATTTGATAATTACATTATTAAGCAAGAACACTTCAATATGTATGTTAGTACTCAACTGAAATGAAATGCTATAATGATTGATCGCTTGAGTGACTTGATGCTTAGAATTGCTATTGATGTTAAAGGTTTAAGTAAACATTCATTGTTAACACCCAGCTAGAACAAGTTGCCAAGTCACAAAATGATTTGTTTAATGAAATGATTAATAAAATGAAGGATCATGTAGTTAGGGTAATGACTAGAGGAGGTAAAATGATTGAGGGTACTTTATATCCTAAAGGTCATCCTAAGAGAAGTGAGCAAGATTCGTAGAGAATTAATATTGATATGCCTAGTTCATTGAAGAAGAAAAAGAAAAAGAAAAAGAAAAATGATAGAACTTTGCGTGCTTCTAGTGAACCAGTGGTAGAAAAACCTCATGAGAATCACAATGCTGCTTCTGTTTCTGATGCTGAGACACAATCTGGTGATGAACATCCACCTAGTGATAATGATAATGATAATAATGATGTTGTTCATGTTGATGCCCAACTAGACAGTAATAAAGAACCTGATAATGATGTAGAAGTCGAACTTGTTGTTGATCTTGATAACGTGCCTCCTAAGAATAAAAGATATGATAAATGGGATTTCATTGCTAGAAAACATGGTAAAGAAAGAGAACCATGGATTCAGAAACCTGATACGTCTCCAACGTATCTATAATTTTTTATTATTCCATGCAGTTATATTATCAATCTTGGATCTTTTATATTCATTTACTAGCAACTTTATATCTTTTGGGACTAACCTATTGACATAGTGCCCAGTGCCAGTTGTTTTTTTGCTTGTTTTTTACTTTACGGAATATCAATACCAAACGAAGTCCAAATGCCACAAAACTTTTTGGAGATTTTTTTATACCGAGAAGACACCCTGGGAGCCAAAGGAGCACACGGGAGGGAGCCCGTGGGCCCGCTAGGCACCAGGGCGCGCCAGGGGGCCCAGGCGTGCCCTCGTTGGTAGTGGAGGCTACGGGCACCCTTTCAACCGACTTCCACCTCTATAAATACTATAAAATCCCAAAAACCCTAGCAGAGTCTAGGAAATACAGTTTCCGCCGCCGCAAGTTTCAGAACCACGAGATCCAATCTAGAGGCCTTTTCAAGCACAAACCCGGAGGGGGCAACGATCACGGAGGTGTTCTTCATCATCCTTGTTGCCCCTCGGATTATGCATGCATAGTTTACCACAGACCTACAGGTCCGTAGCTAGTAGCTAGATGCCTTCTTCTCTCTTTATGATCCTCAATACAATGTTCTCCTCGATGTTCTTATAGATCTATTTGATGTAACTCTTTTTTCCGGTGTGTTTGTTGGGATCTGATGAATTGTGAGTTAATGATCAGTTCTGTCCATGAATATTATTTGAGTCTTTGCTGAACTATTATATGCATGATTGTTATAGCCTCGTATTTATTCTCCGAAATTTTGGTTTGGTTTGGCCAACTAGTTGATTTTTCTTGTCATGGGAAGAGGTGCTCCGTGATGGGTTCGATCTTGCGGTGCTCAATCTCAGTGACAGAAAGAGACATTACATGCACGTATCGTTGCTATTAAGGATAAAAAGACGGGGTTTATTCCTATATGAATAGATATATTCTACATCATGTCATCGTTCTTATTGCATTACTCCGTTTTCCATGAACTTAATACACTAGATGCATTCTGGATAGTGGTCGATGTGCGCAGTAATAGTAGTAGATGCAGGCAGGAGTCGGTCTACTAATCTTGGACGTGATGCCTATATACATGATCATTGCCTTGGATATCGTCATGATTATTTGGATTTGTATCAATTGCCCAACATTAATTTGTTTACCCACCATATGCCATTTTCTTGAGAGAAGCATCTAGTGAAAATTACGACCCCGGGTCTATTTTCCTATCAGATTAAACCAAAAATACCTTGCTGCGATTTATTTATTTATTTTATTTTGTGTTTTTGCTAGATCTATTTACCAAAACCTATATAATTTAATCTATCTCAATACAGTGGATGGATTGACAACTCCTATTACGCGTCGGGTTGCAAGTTTTTGTTGTTTGTGTGTGCAGGTGTTGTTTACATAGTGTTGCTTGGTTCTCCTACTGGATTGATAACCTTGGTTTCATAACTGAAGGAAATACTTACCTTTCTTGTGCTGCATCATCCTCTCCTTTTCGGGTAAATACCAACGCAGATACAAGCAACCAAGAAGAATTTCTGGTGCTGTTGCCAGGGAGACATCATCCGCATCTATCAGGTACCTACGCATAAACTCTATCTCTTTGCAATTACTTTATTTTCCGTTCGCCTCTCGTTTTCATCTCCCCCACTTCTAAAAGTTTTTTGCAAAAATGCAAAAATATTTTTCCTTTGCCTTTTTCTTGTTTTCTTCTTTGCTTGCTTTGAACCTATCATCTTGAGTTACTTTGGTATGGCAGAAACAGATCATGGTAGAACTCCTAAAATTGGACGTTCTACTAATCTGGATGCTAAAACTTGTGTTTTTGGACAAGGGAATGTTATAGGGGAAAATGCCATCCAAGAATTCTTTAATTGTGTTGGATCTTTGACTTGTGATGATGCTCCTATACTTAAAAGAACTAAAACTTAGGTAGAAGCTATTTTAGCACTTGTTCTTAAACTTGAGACAATATTTATTCATACTCATCCTACTTTGCAAATATTATTTTATGAGCTACCTATCATAAAGGATCCTAGAGCTAAGAAGATAGCTACCCTCACTAGTAGAGAAAGGGTCAAATGTCAAGCACATTAGTGCCGGTTTGATTTTGAGCCGGCACTAATGTGTGCATTAGTGCTGGTTCCAACGGCTAGCCGGCCGCTCTTATTTGTACCGATTCGTGGCGAACCTTTAGCACTGGTTCATGCCACAGACTGGTACTAAAGTGAGTTTTGGCAGGATGTTGTCAGTCCGGGGCCCTTCCAGCCCCTTTAGTACGGGTTCGTGGCACGAACCGGTGCTAAAGGTCATCCTACATAAACCCTTCGTCCACCCGAGCTCGCTCTGTTCTTCCCCTTTCCCCTCTCCTCTCTGTCCTTCCCCTCTTCCTCTCGAGCTCATCACACATTTTGCCCAAAATTTGTCAAGATTTGAAGGCCCACATCCATTCAAATGATCACAAAGGTTAGCAACTTTGTCCTTTCATCTCTCATTGCTATATTAGCTCTTGCAATGCTTTGTATAGTGATTAATTTATGAGTTTAGTAATTTGGGAGGAAATATATGTGCTAGTAGTTGATTTAAATGTAATTTGAGGTAAAAAATAACACTTAGTTTGCATATGTAGGTGTGGTTTACTTAGTGCCTTCTAAATCTCCGTCGTAATCACCGTCGATCGCCCACACCGTCCCGTCGCCGGCACCACCTTGTGGTGAGCCTCTTGTTCATGAATGTTTTACATTACCAAATTGATGTTTGTGTGATTTGGATATATAGTTACTCGTATAATTATCTTACCCATACGTTGTTTGTTATACATAGTGCCATGGTTTTGATATCCGTCCCCGTCATCCCTCGTCCTTGTTATGATTCGGATGGGGTATATTCTCTTTTAAAACTAGTTGTTGCATTTCGTGTTTATGACAAATTATGCCCATCAAGTTGACATAGATATTTTTATCTAGGAGGTTTGCGAACCGGAAATTCCAACCGACCCTATTGTCGAGAGGTTAAATTTAGTTGAAAGAGAAAACGAGTATTTGAAAGAAAAATTGAAAATAATTGAGATGGAGAAGATGGAATTGGAGTTGCATGTTGCTGATGTCATCGATGATCACAAGATCAAGATGGAGAAAATGCGCTTGAAGATTAGAAAGATTAGAAAATATGCCATTGATAGTGAGGCTTGGTATCATTATCTTTGTTGGATCAATTGTTACCTTAGTTGCGATCTTGATCGCATTTGTTGTTGCATTTAAATGCTTTAGTTAGAGAGTTATTTGTTTGTTGCATTTAAGTGTTGTATGAACTTTATGTATGAACTTGTATTAATTTGGTCCTTTCGGTGTTGTGTAATGAAGATGAGCTGACAATGGATGTACGATGACCGATGCTCTCCCGAATTCATGAATGGCGTGCAAACTTTTCTGCTTGCCGCTGAGGCAAACAAGGGGGCGGATGGTTTTATGCCTTGTCCATGTGCTGTCTGCAAGAATGATCACAATTACTCTACGTCAAGAACCATTCACGTCCACCTGTTTAAGTCCGGTTTCATGCCCCACTATAATGTTTAGACCAAGAACGGAGAAAGAGGGGTTATGATGGAAGACAATGAAGAGAAGAGGACGATGATAGCTATCCTAGCCATGGGTTCCCTGAATACGATGATACAACAATGGGGGAAGAAGCTGAGCCGGCAATGCGGGAAGAAGCTGAAGAAGAGGCATCATATGAGCCCGCTGATGATGTAGGTCGGGCCATTGCCGATGCAAAGAGAAACTGTGCAAGTGATTTGGAGAAGAAGAAGTTGCAGCGCATGTTAGAGGATCACAAGAAATTGTTGTACCCGAATTGTGAAGCTGACAAGAAAAAGTTGGGCACCACACAGGAATTGCTGCAATGGAAGGCAGAGAATGGTGTATCTGACAAGGGATTTGGAAAGTTGCTGGCAATGATAAAGAATATGCTTCCAAAGGACAACGAATTGCCCGAGAGTACGTACGAAGCAAAGAAGGTTGCCTGCCCTCTAGGGTTAGAGGTGCAGAAGATACATGCATGCCCTAATGATTGCATCCCTTACCGCGGTGAGTACGAGGATTTGAACGCTTGCCCAGTATGCGGTGCATTGCGCTATAAGATCAGTCGCGATGACCCTCGTGATGTCGAGGGCGAGCACCCCAGGAAGAAGATTCCTGCCAAGGTGATGTGGTATGCTCCTATAATACCACAGTTGAAACGTTTGTTCCAAAACAAAGAGCATGCCAAGGCGACGCGGCGGCACAGAGAAGACAGTAAGAAAGACGGAAAGTTGAGAGTACCCGCTGACGGTTCGCAGTGGAGAAAAATCAAGAGAAAGTATAGGAAGGAGTTTGCAAATGACGCAAGGAACGTATGGTTTGGTCTAAGCGCAGACGGCATTAATCCTTTTGGGGAGCAGAGCAGCAACCATAGCTCCTGGCCTATGACTCTATGTTTGTATAACCTTCCTCCTTGGTTGTGCATGAAGAGGAAGTTCATTATGATGCCAGTGCTCATCCAAGGCCCTAAGCAACCCAGCAATGACATTGATATGTACCTAAGGCCAATAGTTGAGGAAATCTTACAACTGTGGAATGGAACAAGTGTACGTGTGTGGGATGAGCACATGGGGGAAGAATTTTACCTAAAGGCGTTGCTGTTCGCGACCATCAATGATTGGCCTGCTCTTAGTAACCTTTCAGGACAGACAAACAAGGGATACTGCGCATGCACGCACTATTTCGATGATACCGACGGTATATATTTGGACAATTGTAGGAAGAATATGTACCTGGGACATCGTCGATTTCTTCCGAGCAGGCATCCCGTAAGAAATAAAGGCAAGCATTTCAAAGGTGAGGTGGATCGCCGGACGAATCCTCGCCACCATACTAGTGCTGATGTACATGATATGGTCAAGGATTTGAAGGTAGTCTTTGGAAAGGGTCCTGGCGGACAACCTGTTCCGAATGACGCTGACGGACGCGCACCCTTGTGGAAGAAGAAATTTATGTTTTGGGACGTGCCCTATTGGAAAGACCTAGAGGTCCGCTCCTGGCGGCGTGATGCGTGTGACGAAGAATCTTTGCGTGACCCTGCTTGGCTTCTTGGGCGTGTATGGGAAGACAAAAGATACACACGAGGCACGGAGGACCAGCAGCGTATGCACGGAAAAAGGCGGCATACATCGAGGTCATGCCGACTATGCTCTTACAAAAGAATAGTAGGAAATCTTATTTGAATGCCTGCTCAGTATTAAGGTACCGTCTGGCTTCTCATCGAATATAAAGGGAATAATAAACATGGCAGAGAAAAAGTTCCAGAACCTAAAGTCTCATGACTGCCACGTGATTATGATGCAACTGCTTCCGGTTGCATTGAGGGGGCATCTACCGGATAACGTTTGATTAGCCATTGTGAAGCTATGTGCATTCCTCAATGCAATCTCTCAGAAGGTAATCGATCCAAAAATCATACCAAGGTTAGAGAATGATTTGGTGCAATGCCTTGTCAGTTTCGAGTTGGTGTTCCCACCATCCTTCTTCAACATCATGACACACGTCCTAGTTCACCTATCTTGAAGAGATTAACGTTTTGGGTCCTGTATTTCTACACAATATGTTCCCCTTTGAGAGGTTCATGGGATTCTTAAAGAAATATGTTCATAACGATGCTAGGCGGAAGGAAGCATCTCCAAGGGCCATCACAATGAGGAGGTCATTGAGTTTTGTATTGACTTTATTCCTGACCTTAAGCCGATTGGTGTTCCTGAATCGCGGCATAAGGGCAGACTAGATGGAAAAGGCATGCTAGGAGGGAATCAACTAATATATTTGGACGAACATTCTCTCACTGAAGCACACTACACAGTTCTACATAATTCCGCCTTGGTGGCTCCGTATATGGACGAACACAAGAATTTTCTACGCTCCAAACACCCGGAGCGGTCTGATGACTGGATTACACGTGAACAAACCAGGAGTTTCACCAGCTGGTTGCAGACATGTACCATGCATGACGCCTCCATTGAAGATGACTTGTACTTTCATTGTCCCGTTACCATCTTGAATATAATGACTTTCAAAAGTGCGAGATAAATGTTAATACATTTTACACGATCGCCCAAGATAAGAAGAGCACCAACCAAAAGCAGTGGTGTCCGCTTTGATGCAACAACCAAGACGGGAAAGGAAACATATTATGGTTACATAGAGGACATATGGGAACTTGACTATGGACGTGGTTTGAAGGTCCCTTTGTTTCGGTGCAAATGGGTCAACATGACACGAGGCGGGGTAACGGAAGACCCGTAGTACGGAATGACAACAGTGGATCTCAACAATCTTGCCTATGCAGACGAACCATTCGTCCTAGCCAATGATGTTGCACAGGTTTTCTATGTGAAGGACATGTCTACCAAGCCGAGAAAAAGAAAAGATAAGGAAGTGAATGCATCATACGATGAGCCAAAGCGCCACATAGTTCTTTCTGGGAAGAGAAACATTGTGGGAATGGATGACAAGACAGACATGTCAGAAGATTATGAAAAATTTGATGAAATTGCTCCATTCACAGTGAATATTGACTCGTGCATCCAGTTAAATGATGAAGATTTTCCATGGCTACGGCACAAAGGGACACACGCGAAGAAAAAGTATCACACCCAAAGACCTGGGATGTGATCGGCTTCACTATCATCACTTTCTTCTGTGTTTCACACCCAGGAGGGAATCTCTGTAATAGTTAGGGTAGTTATGTGTTTTGGCATTGGAAACGCGAAGAAATTTTATGTGCAAACAAATTCTTTCATGCATTTACTGATTTTTTCAGCTAAATGACCCTGAAATTGAAAAGCATTTCAAATGAACTCAGAAAAGGTTTAAAGTTGGCATGGTATCATAATTTCACCCACATAGCATGTGCAAAAAAGTAGAGAGGATTACCGCAAAAACTGGATGCACTTAGTGTACAAAATGGACAATCTCTTTCGAAGTATCAGGGTTTCGGACAAAAACTCATATGTTACAAAGGCATTTCATTTTTTAAATAACCTAAGCATTACCAAATTTAATATAATGATAAAACACACTAATATTAAACATAAGAAAAAAGAATCACTGGAAAATCTATTTTCAAATTTAAGTTATTCACAAACTAGTGATTTACACAAATTTCAATTAATTCAAAATTTAAACTATTCAAATTTGAAAACTAAAAAAATAAAATAAAAAAGCCCACCTACTGGGCCAGAGCGGCATGCATACGACTAGAAACCCAACCTGTAGAGTAGGAGAGGTAGGCCCAGAAGGCCTGCTTTTGAGAGGCGTCGGGGCTTATAAACTGGTCTTGGCGCTCCTCAACTAGCGAGGTGGGACTAAACTTCTGCGCCCCTCGCCTGGCAGCGCACACCCTTTAGTACCGGGTCGTGGCTCCAACCGGTACTAAAGGGGGGGGTCTTTAGTACCGGTTGGAGCCACCACCGGTACTAAAGCGCTTCCGCTTGGCAACTTTGGCCAAAACAGACCTTTAGTACCGGTTGGTGGCTCCAACCGGTAATAAAGGGGTGTTCTATATAAGAAAGCACTTAAAAAAACCAGTTTCTCATCTCTCCTTCTGCTTCTTTCTCCTCTGCCTCGTCGCCGCCGCCCCTCGTCGCCGCCCCCGTCGCCATCCATCGCTGTCCCCGTCGTCGTCGCCGCCCCGACCGTCCCCGTCGCCGCGCCCAGCCCCGTCGCCCCGTCGTCCCTGTCGTGGTTCTAAGTCTGTCAGTAGAATGGGGGGTAGGTATGGAGAGGCAAGATCCTAGCTATGGAGTAGTTGTATACGCAAAGGATTTATGAGTTCAGGCCCTTCTCAGAGGAAGTAACAGCCCTACGTCTCGGAGCCCTGAGGCGGTCGACTGGATTATCTGCGTATGTTTACAGGGGTGCGAACCCTTCTACCCGTGGAGGGGGGTGGCTTATATAGAGTGCGCCAGGACCCCAGCCAGCCCACGTAGTAGAAGGTTTAAGGTACATTAAAGCTAGGCGTTACTCGTAACGCCTTACATAAAGTGTCATTAAGGTCATAACGACTATTTAACTACAGACCGTTTGGACACCGAGTGGCTCTTGGACTCTTGGTGGTCGAGTGGGTCTTCATCGTCGAGTGTCTTTGAATACATCGAGTGGAAGCCTACCAGGTCATTTGGAAGGCTGCTTCTCTTGTGAATGTCCTTGTGGAGGGTACCCTTGGGCAGGTCTATGACCCTACCCCAGGTACATGACTTCATCATTAGCCCCCGAATGGATCGAGGTTTGAGTGAGGAAGGAGTTGATAATCTTTCCGATCTGTTCTTCGTGTTGTGAGTGCGTCTTACTCTGGAGCAATGACCTTTTGGTGATGGCATCAACCTTTCTTTCAGTCGCCTTGATCCATTCTTCACGTTTGTCGAGTGAACTTTGTGAACACGAGGATTTCGGCGGCGGATCTGAGGAAATCTGTTATCTGACGAGTTGCTCTGCGGTTAGCGGATTTCGTGGGATCCGAATTTTGGGAAGCCTTGAAGCGAGAAAACGCGACACTCGGATGGGATAAGACGATGACGCCTCGATCCTCGCGCCGCCTTTTTCGCCACGTATCGTGCGCGCGCCTGTTGCGGGATCGTGACGGGATTGCCTGGGCCTACCGGTCAGCCACTCGGAAGCGACCCCATATAAGGCGTTGGACCGGGCATTTTGAACAGTGCGCCCTCAGATTTCTCTTCTCTCCGCCTCCAAAACTTTCTCGCCACGCTCTCCGTCCGCCCTTGGCTTCGGTACCTTTCTACTTGGCGACCATGGTGAAGGACAAGACTGCCGCTCTGGGCAGGTGAAGAAGGCGGCGGCGAAGGCCAAGGGAGAGCGCCCGGTCGGCGGTTCCTCTTGTGGTCCAAGCTGCGAGGCTGGGTCCAAGTAGACTGGATCCGGTCGACCATCACCGACAAAGATCTCACCGATCTGGCCAACGAAGGACTGATCCCCCATGGGTCGGCGAGGCTTCCGGGCATGGAGTGGCAACCGCAGCCGGAAGAGGGTGAGTGCATCTTCCTGGCCACCCACGTAGATAGGGGGTTTTCTCTGTTGCCAAATCCTTTTTTTCCGGGGGTTTCTGAACTTTTTTGGAGCACAACTCCACCATTTCACTCCAAACTCCATCGTGTATCTTGCTGCTTTCATTTCGCTCTACGAGAATTTCTTGGGTTGTCGACCGCATTGGGTCCTTTTCAAGCACATATTCACCTGTCGCTCTCAGACGGTGAAGAAAACGAGCCCGAATGACGAGATGACCCAAGTAATCCAAATGTGTGGGGGACTCGGAGTCCAAATGAGGGGGAAGAGCGCCTTTCCAGCTATGACTCTCCCCGACTCGGTTAGAGGGTGGCTGTCGACCTGGTTTCTTGCCAAGACCAGCCCGGCCTTGGAAGCGATCGGCCCAGGCTCCCTCCTTTCTCCATGAGTCGAGTGAACAAGCCATCTTCCCTGAAGGTGTTGCCAGAGGAGAAGGCCCAAGTAAAGCTTCTGATGTAGCGTGTAATCCAGCTTATTCGCGAAGGGGTGACCGGCATGGATCTCCTGGAGGTTTTTCTCCGACGGCGTATTCAGCCACTTCAATACCGAGGTGATCCGATGTGGATGTACTCCGGTACGGATGATACCACTCGGGTCCATCCGGAGGAGGTCGATGACGCCATCTTTGGAGAAGTGGATGACTGCCATCACAGGAAATAAAGACAACCCTCGCGGAGCTGGCGAGATTCCACCACTCGACGGAGTTACCAACCCGGACAAGGTATCACTACTTATCTCCATTTGTGATTCTGCTGCATTCATTACATTACGATGTCCAGTTCATCGGTGACTTTCACCTTGTTTTGTTGTCTTCTAGGTCACCACCGAGATGTATTCGATGCCCAACAGTAGCGAGGAAGCAGCCGAAGAAGAAGAAGGAAGTGGAGGTGAGAGTCCGGAGGAATGGGAGTCAATGACGAAGAGGATGAGGAGGATGATGGCTCGATGATGAGGAGGAGGAGGAAGAAGAGGAGGAAGGCGTCGACCCTCCTTGCTCGGAGGGAAGGTCCAAGTCGGCCTTACGACCCGGTGAGCGTGAGTAAAGCTATTGTGCCCACGGTCGGTCGACAAAGCGACCTAGGACAACTTCTCCGCGCCGGCCGAGAAGCCACGAAGCAACCTCGGCGATGTCGTCGAAGCCGGCGAAGGCCCTGCCCAAGATGCGAATGGTCATCCCCACCATCTCCGGGTAACCAACAGAACCTTGTATTTCCTTTTTCAACATGAGTGAACTTTTAGTTCACTTGATGACTGATCAGCCGACTCTTAAAATCTACAGCGTCGCTACCTCCGAGACTTCAGCCAAGCACGATGATCAGGAAATGGAGGATGCGGCCACTTCCAATCTTGGTAAGATCTCTGAGATTTCTCTTTTAGCCGACTGGAGCTTTTTAGTCGATTGGGCTTCCATGTTTATACGGATCTCTCTTGTAGTTCCGCCTCACGTCATTGATCTTCCCGATGATGACGAGGAAGCGCCATTGAGGAAGAGGAGGAACAAGAAAGTGCATGCTGGCAAGGCTGCTCAAGTCACGGCGACTCCTGAGACGTTGATTTCCAAGGGAGGCAACCCCACTCGGACTTCTGTATCTTTCGTTGTACCGCTGACAAGTGCCCGACCCACTTCGTCGACTGCTGATCCACCATCTCTCTTTGCTACACATCACGTCCCGGAAGACCAAGTAAGTGCTGCTAAGGAGGCCATACGCCAGGCAGGGATCATGATGGAGCAGGTGAAAGCGGCTCGAGAGGCAAGTCAGGCGGCCTATGATGCTAGTTCAGCTCTCCAGAGCAATGTCCAAGTAAGTCAGTCGTCGCTTGCTTTGTTAGGATGTACTATCTGAAAACTGCTTTCTTCTCGAGATTTCCATATCTGAGCACCCACTGGGTGTGTGTGTCGTTTGAACTTTTGTGGGGGCACGCTGAGTGCACCCACTGGGTGTAGTCCCCGAGACTATGGTCGACTGCGTGCAGTCGGCTATGGTCTTTATGCTGTGATCTTCTTCACTCGACTTGGACGGACCAAGTCGAATGGAACTATAAAAGCGGTGGGGGCACGCTAAGTGCACCCACCGGTGTAGTCCCCGAGACTATGGTCGACTGCGTGCAGTTGACTATAGTCTAAAGAACTGTTTTTTTACTGCGGCTGACCGCTGACAATTAGCCATGTTTTCAGAATCATAGCCTTTTGCCTCTTTTGGTTGACTGATCGAACCAAATTGGTAAACCAGTGGGGGCACGCTGAGTGCACCCGCTGGAGTGTAGTCCGAGACTCTTTGTCGAATGTTTTTATTCGACCTAGTCTTAGAAATGCTACTATTTTTCCTTAGTCACTCGGAAGGGATCTGTCTTTGATGTCTTTCGTTGGTTGACTCTTTGTAGAAATCTTGCGAGCTTGTGGTTCGCTATACTGAGTTCGAGAAAAAGCAGATTCAGCTCAACCTCGATTTGAAGCTTGCTCAGGAGAATTTGCAGAAGGCATAGGATGAAGCAAAAGGTATGGCTAGTGAGAATTTTTGACGATTGTCTTTGTTTTTCTTCTCATTCTCAACTCTGTTCTCATTGTTGCTTTGCAGATAAACTGGAAGAGACTTTGAAGAAGAAGGACCTTGACCTTGCAGAGGCACAGAAGGCGGCTTTGGAGAAAACAAAGCTCGCTGAAGAGAAGCTTTCCTCAGTTGACAAACTTGAAGATCAAAATGTCAAGCTGAAAGCCTCTCTTGACGCGGCTAACAAGGAAGTCAGTCGACTAAAGAACGACAAGAATGTTACATCGACAAGGTTGGCCGGTGGCGGAAGCGAAACGACACGGAGATTTATCTTGGAGGGTTCGCCAAGAAGTTGTTTCTCATGCTTGAAGGTAATCTCTTTTATCCAACTGCCATGCTCTCACCGGCTCATCATATGATCTTCATTTTGATTCTGAGTTGTGTTTTCAGAATTCTGCCAAAACTTCGAAGAAGAAATCAGTCAGTGGAAACGGTTTGGACCCCATCAACTCTCCTGTGAAGGACGAAGCTGCTATGAATGTGCTCCATTTGGAGTCTCGTGTTGCTAAGCGCGATGGATTATCTTCTTTCATTGAAAGTTGCGATTATCGCGGATCGACTCGACTCTACGGCGAAACAGACCCTCGAGAATGATCTTGAATCTTTGATGACTCGATTGAATGAGATCCCAAGTCGAGTGCAAGAATGGAAGAAGTCATACGCGGTGTGGTGCTGATGTTGCTCTATCTACGGTTCGTGCCTTTGCAAAGAAGCGCAAGAAGACAAGCTGGTGTCTCTCAAGGTTGCCAATACCAGGATGCACGACTTCAGATCTTTCATGGAGACTTTCATCGTTGCTGCTACCCGTATTGCCGACGGAATCGACCTCGACCAGTTTGTTGCACCTTCCAGTCCTCCGACGGAGGAGTAAAAAACTTCTAAGTCCCACTTTAAATTTGCCTCGGAATGCCGAGTGGTTTCTGTAACCGATAAACTTTAACAGGCTTAACGCCTGAGCACCTTTGGATCCGTAGGACGTTTATCCGAACTTGATTTTTGCTTTAACATGCTTTGCTTGCTTTCGAGAGAACTTTTATTCTTCATTTCGGAAGATATTCCGTTGAAATTCCAATCAACTTGAGCTTCATCTATCCTGTAGGTAGAGATGGAACACAAACTGCGACTGACCTTGTCGTCTTTACAGATTGGGACGGACTGCACGTTTACTTGTGGTGAAGCTCCGAAGGAGGAGGTACCAGTCGACCTGCACCTCGTCGTCCTTGCGGATTGGGATGGACCGCACGTTGTACTTGTGGCGAAGCTCCGAAGGAGGAGGTAGCAGTCGACCTGCACCTCGTCGTCCTTGGATGAATTCCTTACTTAGGCGAGTACGAGTGGGAGGTTTGCTCTCCACTCGGTAGGATTTTTATTACTTAGGCGAGCACTGGGCTGCAGCTAAGCCCCCGAGTGGGAAGTTTGCTCTCCACTCGGTAGGATTTCTATTACTTAGGCGAGCACTGGGCTGCAGCTAAGCCTCAAAGTGGGAGGTTTGCTCTCCACTCGGTAGGATTTCTATTACTTAGGCGAGCACTGGCTGCGGCTAAGCCTCCAGTGGGAGGTTTGCTCTCCACTCGGTAGGATTTTTATTACTTAGGCAAGCACTCGGCTGCGGCTAAGCCCCAGTGGGAGGTTCGCACTCCACTTGGTAGGATTTCTATTACTTACGCGAGCGCTGGGCTGCAGCTAAGCCTCCGAGTGGGAGGTTCTCTCTCCACTCGGTAGGATTTTTATTACTTAGGCGAGCACTGGGCTGCAGCTAAGCCTCCAGTGGGAGGTTTGCTCTCCACTCGGTAGGATTTTTATCGCTTTGGATGTTTGAGGCGAATCCTTGGACTGTTATAAGCCCCGGCGGGAGGCTGGCTCACTACTCGGCGGGGTTTGAATACTTAGGCGAGTACTTGGACTGCAGCTATGCCTCCGAATGGGAGGCTGGCTGCCACTCGGTGGGATTTTTGGATACTTCGGCGAGTAATTGGTCTGCTGCTTACCCTCCGTGTGGGTGGCTTGCTCGCCAATAGGTTGGTTTTTGTATACTTCGGCGAGTACTTGGACTGCAGCTAAGCCTCCGAGTGGGAGGCTGGCTCGCCACTCGGTAGGATTTTGGATACTTAGGCGAGTACTTGGACTGCAGCTAAGCCTCCGAGTGGGAGGCTGGCTCGCCGCTCGGTCGGATTGTGGATACTTAGGCGAGTACTTGGACTGCAGCTAAGCCTCCGAGTGGGAGGCTGGCTCGCCACTCGGTAGGATTTTGAACACTTAGGCGAAGCGGATTCGCAGCTAAGACCCCGAGTGGAAGACTGGCTCTCACTCGGAAAGGATTTTTTTTACAAACTTAGGCGAATCGGATTCGCAGCTAAGCCACCCACTGGGGGAAATTCCAACAAGAAGCAATATCAATCACTAGGAAAATTATAACATTCTTGTCTTAGATAAACAAACTACAAAAGTACTTTTATTACATCTCAACCGAGTGAGTTTTAAGTGTAAAAGGGGCGGAGCAGCTCCGCGTTCCAAGCTCGAGGCTCGTCGATCTGGCGATCAACGTTGTAGAGATGATATGCTCCGTTGTGGAGGACTCTCATGACGATGAAGGGACCTTCCCAAGTGGGAGCAAGTTTGTGTGGTTTCTGTTGATCCACTCGGAGGACCAAATCTCCCTCTTGGAAGGCTCGACTCTTCACATTTACGGCATGGAATCGACGCAAGTCTTGCTGATAGATAGTCGAGCGGATCAAGGCCATCTCTCTTTCCTCTTCCAAGAGGTCGACTGCATCTTGCCGGGCTTGTTCTGCTTCCTCTTCAAAGTATAGTTCGACCCGAGGCGCATTGTGAAGCAGGTCACTCGGCAACACTGCTTCAGCTCCGTAGACCAGGAAGAATGGGGTTCTCCCAGTCGAACGATTAGGAGTGGTCCTCAATCCCCATAGAACTGATGGAAGTTCGTCGACCCAAGCTCCTGCTGCGTGTTTGAGATCACGCATCAGCCGAGGTTTCAGCCCTTTGAGAATGAGGCCATTTGCACGCTCGCTTGTCCATTCGGTGAGGATGAGCCCTTTGAGCATAGTCGACCAGCGTGCCTTGAGAGTAGCGAAGGCTTTGAACTTGTCATTATCGAAGTTTGACCCATTGTCGGTGATGATGCTATGCGGAACTCCATATCTGAATATCAACTCTCGATGAAACTGATAGCGATTGCATGCATCGAGGTTCTTGATGGGCTTGGCTTCGATCCACTTGGTGAACTTGTCGACTGCTACTAGCAAATGAGTGAAGCCGCTTCTGCCAGTTCTCAACGGTCCAATCATGTCCAATCCCCAAACAGCGAAGGGCCAAACGAGTGGAATGGTCTTCAAGGCTGAGGCTGGCTTTGTAACATCCCAAATTTCCTATTTGGAATGTTTTACAATTATAGCTAAGCATCTATGCATTCTGTTTGAATTTGAGTGCCATTTGGAGTTTCAGAAGATTTTGAGTTTTGGAATTTGAATTCAAAACTTTGGCAAGTGGGAATCATTCCAAAACTATGCACGATAAATACTTGAGCAAAAGTATGAGAGGAGTAAACATGACACTCCAAAAATATCAGAAGAAAACAATGCCAAAAGTTTTGAATTCAAATTTGAGTTTTATTTGAATTTTGAAAAAAATGATTTTTATAAACTTTGGATTTTGCCCCTGGAAAAATGTTCAAATGATAGGGAATATTCCCCTGATTATTTTGATATATATATATATGTCCTATATAAAATATTTATATTTTATATTTTATAACTCTGTTTTTATTTTCAAAAAAATAAAATAGAAAAAAAAATACCCAGGCGCCAGCCAGGCCAACTGGCCCAGCCAGCACCTGGGCGACCCACCCAGGCGGCCCACCGAACCGACCGATAGCGGCCGAGCGACCAATGAGCCGACCGCACTCCCAGCGTCGGTCGGCCGACCGCGCCCGCTCCCGCCGTCGCCGACAGGTGGACCCCACCGTCGTCAACCCCTCGCCACGCCACTCGCGCGCCGCCGCCACGCCGGATCCCGAAGGATCCGGGATTCGATCTCTCCCCCGATTGCCCCCTCGCCCAAGATGAGGCCCCGCCTATTTATACCCCCCCCCTCGACCCCGTTTTCCCCTTCGCCCCCTCACCGGACCCCCTCTCTCTCGCCGCACGCACTCACCGGAGTTGCCGAACGCCGCCGCCGCCATTTACCTCGTCGCCGACGCCTAGCCCTCCTCGAGCCCGTTGACTCCACCAGACCCACCTCGTCGCGCCTTGCCCGCGAGCACTCCGCCGACTTCCCGACCACGAAGACGCCACGACTTTTCGCCGCCCGAGCCGCCGCCGCCGTCGATCTCCGGTAAGTCACCGGAGTTCCCCCGTCCAGGTCGATCTCGTTCTACGGCTAAGATTAGATCCCAAGAAATAATGCCTTTAAATAAAACCGGGTTTTATTCGGTTAGTTCGGTTTAATATTTTAGTTAGGGTTTTTATTTTGTACCGGCCCGATTCGTTTAACCCTAGGGCCCGTTTAGTTATATTACATGACAGGCGTTAGTTAGGCCCATTAGGCCATTTTTCTTTTATTTTTGTTTTCTGTTTTAACAGAATAGTTTCAGATTTGAAAAATTCATATCTTTTAATCTACTTAATTTTTTAAGTGATTCTTTTTTTGTTGGTTTGCAAATTTCTTATAGTTTCTGTAGAAAATATAATTAGCTATGTTACAATTATTTAAAATTGCTTTATTTTAGATTTAGTCAGAATAGTAAATCTGCTATAAAATGAGTTAGGAAAATTATTGTTTTATGATTCTTTTTGTCCCAACTTTGTTTTGACATTGCCTAACCGTAGGAATTAATTTGTGAATTTTAGGATTATTAAAAAAATTAGTTTTAATTAGAATCATGTTATTCTTAATTAATTAACTAGCTACTGTTTTCCTATTATTTTAATTAGCAAATAAATTTATTTCCCACAGGTGATTGATTATTCTAAGTTAGTTTCTGTCACTTTAGAGCATGAACTTTTATTTATAATAAATAAAACTTTTATTTTATTTGTCCTACTAGAATTTGCTTTAGGCCTAATAGGAGTTTTATAATAGATTTTAAAGTGATTCTTTTTGCTCCTAGTTGCTTGATGAATCCTTTTCTGTTAAGTTAACAAAACCCATGCTTAGGTTATGTTGAGAAAATCTTTGTTATATAAAACTATTTTTAGTTGTTGCTTGAAGTAGGAAAACTTTGAGTTGGATTTCTTGAGTTTTCCTTTGGGTTTTGATTCGTTTGTTTTGGTGTGTTATGTTACTATGCTGTTATGTAAGTGATCATATACTATATGCTTATTGTGAATTATTATTTGTCTCGGTAGAGTTTCCGGAGTCTGAAGCTTGCTACATTTAGTCCCTAGCTTACGAGGATGGTCGCCAAAGGCAAGTCATTGATCATGTTTTCTTTACAATACCTACGATTTTTATTGCATTAGAATTACCTCCCCACCATGCATGCAGATGGGTGAAATTTTGAAGTTATGTTCTTGAGTAGTATCATGAGGTAGGATGAACCAATTCCCTTGTTACCATGACCGGGACGAAGTAGTTTATTTTTGCTATGCTCGTGAAGCGGGGTTGGTTGAGTGAATTCATAAGGGAGATGTGAGAGTCTTAAAGATGATGACAACCCCATGACCTCAAGATCAAGATGGACTTCAAATTCACTCTTGGGTGGAGGACGGTTGTGGGCACCTGGAGAATCCGGTGGTTGGCCGGGATGCATGGAGAAGCGCCATGACATCTTGCGGAAAGCTTCACCCAGCCACGAAGAGACGGATGGATACCCCATTGACCGGAAGCTTACCTGTGCAGCCGCAAGCCATTATGGGCTCTAGCTTGGTCGACCCCTAGGTGTGACTCTGGCCGGACGGTGCTACGAGATGTAGAAGAACGGTAGAATTGGATGGGCACCGGCAGTGGCCCAGAGGAACTCTTCGGAAGACCCTGTTTCGTTCGTCCCGTCTTCAAACACCCTGAAGTGCGAAGACTTAAAAGGAGGGAACGATTCTTGCGGGTAAAGTCATAAACCTCTGCAGAGAAAAGATCTAATCGATTAGCCGTGTCCCCGGTTACGGACATTTGAGCCTCTGGAACTTGGAGTATTTTGGAAATCTCAACACTGAAATTAATAATTTAATTGAGGGGTTATTACTTAATAATTTGGGAATGAGACATTGGTTGGCGGAACCATCTCAATAACTACCAACAATTTCGTAGTAATTGCAAACAAGACCTTATTGTAGGGAAAAACTGGCTTTTCGCAAAATGATGAAACTTAGAGCCCCACAGCCAAATTGCATATAGTGTTAGTAATTTTATTATTGTTCTCTCTTCATGACTTGCCAGCATATTCAAAATGCTGACCTACACGGCTGCAACGTCTTATGTTGCCGAGAGGTTTATTCCGATCAGAGTGAGGCTACGCTCGGCGCTTAGCGATTGCCGTTTGGAGTCGGATGGACTCGCTATTCTTCTACGCTTCCGCAGCTTTACTTAGTTTATTTCTCATGAGTTGGCCTTGGGCCGAATTTCTTCTACTGTAATAAAGACTCGATATGAGAATCGTGTAATAAATTCAGGTGTGATTGAACTTTGATTATTTCATCAATGTACCGTGAGTGCCAAAGCATGATCTTGGGATGGTATACGCATACGAGACTTGACCGATTTTGGGTCGGTCGCCGAGAGATGGTATTGAGCACACGCTGACCGTAGGGACGTAACCCTAGGATCGGAAAGCCATAGGAAGAGACTATTTATTTTATGTCCTTATCATTCCGTAATTCCCCTGTTCATTTCTGACTTCTCTCCGATTTTCAACATTTTAGATGGCCGCCGAGTTCACCCCAGTTTTGCTACCGGAGTTTTGCCAGCCAGATGAGACGATGCCCTTCGGCAGGAAGCTGGTCCAGATCGTGAAGAAGCTGAAGATTGCTCTGCCCTCGATCACCGGGAAGCCTACCAATGCACTTCAAGCGGATACCCGCTTCTGAGGATCGAGGTTCACATTCGAGGAGAACCTTCGGAGGACATATGAGCCTATTGACTTTGAGTTTACCGACTTCAACTGGATCCTCGGAAGAGACATGGCGATTTATCGTGCACTTGGACATCTCCGAGAAGAGTACAGGCCGAGCTCGATCCATCGAGACCTCGCCATGGTTTCTCGTGAGCAAGGAGCAGAGATATCATCCGTGCCGTAGAGGACGACTCCATTCTCTCGTATGTCCAAGACTTGGAGTGTCTCCTCAGAAACGGGAGATCCGCATCGCTGTAACTTCAAGGTACACAGGAGGCTGTTGTTAAGAATCGGAACTAGAGGAGAAGGCACACGAGACTTCCTTGACCATGAGGAAGAAATCGCGGACTTCATGGAGAGAGTCGACGACCTGAAGATGAAGGTTGTCGCATTAGAGGAGAAGATGGACCTGGGAGAGGACCTTTTTCCGAGTGGAGATGACGGACCTCTCGTGAGCAATGATCAGGATTATGAAGGGAGTTCCACTGGAGAAAGCCGCAAGAGGAGGCGCTGCATCAGAGGACGCCCCACCGGAGGACGCCGCACCAGAGGACGCAAGGGTTATTGATGAAGACATCTAGCCGACCACCATGTTATTTTATTTTCCGTCGATCAGTTAGGCCGTTATTTTCGATTAGTCGTGAGATATTTTGTAATCCGAAATTGAACCATGTTTGAGTGGAATGAATAAATGATTGGTGTGATTATGATTGTGCATTCATATGGGTAGTGATATTTTCTCATTAGACCCTTGTTCTATTCTAATTTTCTCATCCACTCCAAAACACCAGATGCCTCCGAGACGTGACACGGTTTTCCGCCAGAGCTCACCCAGCTACTCCAGCAGAGAATGCCCTCATGCGAGATACTCATCCGTAATCGTAACAACAACAACAACAATCCACCGCCACCACCCCCTCGTTGACAACTTGACTCGATTCCTAAGGCTGAATCCGCCAGTTGTTCTCTAGCAAGACCTTGAGCCGATTGTGGCCGATGATTGGCTCGCAAGGTCGGAAGAGAGCTAATCACTGTTGGATGCACCGATGCGAGAGAAGGTGCGCTTTGCACATCAACTTGATGGACCTGCAGCTTCTTGGTGGGAGAACTACACCGCCACTTATCCCATCGGCACCATCACGTGGGATCAGTTCCAGCAGGCCTTCCGCACCGCTCATGTTTCAGCTGGAGCCATGAGTCTGAAGAAGCGTGAGTTCCGCAACTTACGCCAGGGGAACCGTACTGTGGGGCAGTACGTGGATGAGTTCAGCAAGTTAGCTCGCTATGCCCCGGATGATGTGGCCACAGATGCCGCAAAGCAGGAGAAGTTTCTCGAGGGACTCAATGACGAGCTGGGTATGCAGCTTATGGTGGCTACCTTCACCAACTACCGGGAGCTGGTAGACAAGGCCACCATACTTGAAGGCAAACAGAGCAGATTGATAGCATGCAAGCGGAAGTACAGCCAGGGAAGTACAACTCGAGCTCGTGAAGCCCCGTTATGCCCCATACTGGGAGGGCATACCCATCACAACCATGGAGGACATAACCATGGAGGAAATGGGAACAACCGCAACTAGGACAACAAGTCGAACAACGGCAATGGTAACCGACATCGTCACCTTGGCTCGGAAAGATCTGAGTCACATCACTGCTTCAAGTGCGGAAAACAGGGCACTATGCCACCGATCGCCCGGAGGCCAAGCAGAGGAATGGAAGCGGCAATGGAAGCTCAGCGAAGAAGCCCAACCCTTTCCCTCGTGCTCGGTGAACCACATTGACGTGGAGGGCGTCTATGATCAGCCGTACAATCGTGGTTGGTAAGTTTTATTGAATTCACGTTCAGTATTGGTACTCTTTGATTACGGTGCAACGCATTCATTTCATATCAAGGGTAGTTGTGGAAAAGTACGGGTTGCCCACTAAAACCCTTAGAAGCCCCTTCGTGTCAGTTCCGCAGAGGAGAAATGATGGCAGGTTTAGGCTGTCATGCAACCCTCAACATCGGAAATCATAAATTTCCGTGAGACCTCATAGTATTGGAAACCCAGACCTTGGATGTAATCCTAGGCATGGATTGGTTGACGAAGTTTGAAGGAAACATAGATCGTTCAAGAAGTCGATTCTGCTCACCACCCCGGAGCAGAAGAGGATCAAGTATGTATCCAGGCATAGCCAGATGAAGAATCAGGTGAATTCCCTCACGGGAGTTGTTCAGGAGGAAGTGCCAGTAGTGCAAGATTTTCCCGATGTGTTTAGGAGGAATTACCGTGAATGCCACCGGACAGGGACATTGAATTTCTGATTGAATTATTGCCCGACACGGCCCCAATATCCAAGAGACCTTATCGGATGCCCCCGAACGAATTGAAAGAGATCAAGAATCAAATTAATGAGTTATTGGAGAAATGATATATTCTGCCAAGCTCATCACCATGGGGAGCCCCAGTTCTTTTGGTAGAGAAAAAGGATGGAACCTTGAGGATGGTTGTGGATTATCGTTCGTTGAACGAGGTGACCATCAAGAACAAGTACCCTCTGCCGATGATTAATGATCTATTTGATCAGCTAGTTGGAGCCAAGGTATTCTCCAAGATCGATCTTCGATCAGGGTATCATCAGTTGAAGATCCGTGAAACGGATATACCCAAAACAGCATTTACCACGGTATGGTTTATATGAGTATACCGTCATGTCATTTGGATTGACTAATGCTCTGCATACTTCATGAATTTGATGAACAAGGTATTTATGGAATATCTGGACAAGTTTGTCGTGGTGTTCATCGATGATATACTGATTTTCTCCAAGAGCGAGGAAGAGCATAAGGAACATTTGCGTCTAGTTACGAGAAACTTCGAGAACATCAGTTGTATGCCAAGTTCAGCAAATGTGAATTTTGGCTGAAGGAAGTCGGATTCCTCGGACATGTTATTTCAGAGAAGGAATAGCAGTTGACCCGCCAAGGTTGAATCAGTCACCGATTGGCGATCGCCCACCTCGATCAAGGAGATCCGCAGTTTTCTCGGACTCAGGGATATTATCGGAGGTTTATTGAGAATTTCTCGAAGATTGCCAAGCCCATGACTGAGCTATTGAAGAAGGAAGCCAAGTACATTTGGACCGAGGATTGTGAAGCCAGTTTTCAGGAATTGAAGAAACGTCTGGTTACAGCCCGATACTGATTTTGCGGACATACACAAGGATTACTGTATATTGTGACGCTTCTCGCCAGTGGACTCGGAGGAGTACTCATGCAGGAAGGAAAAGTTGTAGCTTATACCTCCGCATAACTACGACCTCACGAGATGAATTACGCCACACATGATTTGGAGTTAGCAGCCGTAGTGCATGCACTCAAGACTGAGACATTTCCTCGCCGGAAACCGTTGTGATGTTTACACAGATCACAAGAGCTTGAAGTATATTTTCACGCAGAAAGAGTTGAACCTCGAGAGGAGATGGCTAGAGTTAATAAAGGACTATGACATGAGACTGCATTATCACCTGTGGAAAGCTAATGTTGTAGCAGATGCTTTGAGCCGTAAGAGTTATGTGAATACTCTTATAGCGGGAGGATTACCTCAGGAGTTAGTCGATGACTTGAGATCTCCGAATCGGAGATAGTTCCGAGAGGATATGTTGCAACTCTGGAAGTTCAGTCCACCTTGACCGAAAGAATTCGTGAAGCCCAGAAGACGGACAAGGAAATTGATGAGATAAAGAAAAGGATGAATGAAGGAAAAGCTAAAGGGTTCCATAAGGATGAGCACGGAGCTATATGGTACGAGGATCGTATTTATGTACCCAATGATCCCGAACTCAGGAAGCTAATTCTTCAGGAGGCTCATGATTCACCATACTCGATTCACCCCGGTAACACCAAGATGTACCTGGATTTGAAGGAAAGTTTCTGGTGGACAGGTATGAAGAAGGATATTGCCGAGTACGTAGCAGTATGCGATGTTTGTCAACGAGTAAAGGCAGAACATCAGAAGCCAGCAGGGTTACTTCAACCTTTGCCGATTCCCGAGTGGAAATGGGAAAAACTTGGAATGGATTTTATCACAGGATTACCCAGGACACGTTCAGGTTATGATTCCATCTGGGTAGTGGTTGATCGATTGACCAAGGTAGCTCATTTCATTCCCGTGAAGACTACCTATACCAGCGCTAAGTTAGCCAAGATATACATGACCAAGATCGTATGTCTGCATGGAGTTCCGAGGAGTATCGTGTCAGATAGAGGAACACAATTTACCTCAAAGTTTAGGAATCAGTTGCATGAAACTTTGGGTACGAGGCCGGAGTTCAGTACAGCTTTTCATCCGCAGACAGATGGACAGACCGAGAGAGTCAATCAGATCTTGGAGGACATGTTGAGAGCTTGTGCGCTAGACTATGGATCTAGCTGGGATGATAATTTGCCATACGCGGAGTTCTCATACAACAACAGTTATCGAGACCGGTCAAGATGGCCCCTTTCAAGCTCTATACGGAAGGAGGTGCGTAACACCATTGTCGTGGGATGGTGTTGGAGATCGAAAACTTTTCGGTCCCGATCTTATCGAGATTCCAAGAGAAAGTCAAGCTGATTCGAGATAGGCTCAAGATAGCTCGCCGAGGCGTAAGAGTTATGCCGACAAAGAACGCAAGGAAGTAACTTACGGCGGGAGACCGAGCATATCTTCGTGTGTCTCACTTCGTGGAATCAAGAGGTTCGGTGTCAAAGGAAAGTTAGCACCCGGTTCATTGGCCCTACAAAATCCTCGAACGTCGTGGGAGAAGTTGCTTACAAGTTGGAATTGCGGAAGGATTGTCCGGAGTTCATGATGTCGTCCATGTTTCTCAAATTTGAAGAAGTGTCATGCCGACATGGCTGATATTCCATCGAGAGACACAAAGTGCCCTAGTAGCCATACAGCTCGACAGTGATCTGACTTATGAGGAGAAACCCGTTCGAATTCTCGAGACTGCGAACAGAGTCACCCGCAGCAAGATCATCAAGTTTTGCAAGGTGCTGTGGAGTCACCACTTCGAAGAAGAAGCCACCTGGGAGCGCGAAGAAGACCTTCTTCGAGACCACCCGCACCTATTTGCTAGCCAACCCGAATCTCGAGGGCGAGATTCATCTTAAGGTGGTAGGTTTGTAACATCCCAAATTTCCTATTTGGAATGTTTTACAATTATAGCTAAGCATCTATGCATTCTGTTTGAATTTGAGTGCCATTTGGAGTTTCAGAAGATTTTGAGTTTTGGAATTTGCATTCAAAACTTTGGCAAGTGGGAATCATTCCAAAAACTATGCACGATAAATACTTGAGCAAAAGTATGAGAGGAGTAAACATGACACTCCAAAAATATCAAGAAAACAATGCCAAAAGTTTTGAATTCAAATTTGAGTTTTATTTGAATTTTGAAAAAATGATTTTTATAAACTTTGGATTTTGCCTCGAAAAATGTTCAACTGATAGGGAATATTCCCCTGATTATTTTCATATATATATGTCCTATATAAAATATTTATATTTTATATTTTATATCTCTGTTTTTTATTTTCAAAAAAAAATTTATTAGAAGAAAAAAATACCAGGCGCCCGGCCAGCTAACTGCCCAGCCAAAGACTGGCGACCCACCCAGGCGGCCCGTCAACCGGCCCGGCCAATTAGCCAGCCTAGCAAGCCGATACTTCAAGGCCGAAACTTCCCCGCGTCGGTCGACCGACCCAGCGCCTCATCCCGCCGACAGTGGACCCCCACCGTCGTCAACCTCGCCCACACCACTCGCGCCCGCGCCGGATCTCAAGGATTCGGGATCTGATCTCTCCGATTGCCCTCGCCCAAGATGAGGCCCCGCCTATTTATACCCCCTCGACCCGTTTTCCCCTTCGCCTCACCGGACCCTCTCTCGCCAGACGCACTCACCGGAGTTGCCAACGCCGCCGCCATTTACCTGCCGCCGACGCCCTAGCCTCCCCGAGCCCCGTTGACTCCACTGTAACCACCTCGTCACACAAGACCACGGAGCACTCCGACTTCCCGACCACGGAGACGCCGACGCACTCGCCGCCCGAGTCGCCGCCGTCGATCTCCTAGAAGTCACCGGAGTTTCCGCCGTCCGATCTCGTTCTACGGCTAGGATTAGATCCCCCCGAAGGGGTATGCTCTTTTAAATAAAACCGGGTTTTATTCCGGTTAGTTCCGGTTTAATATTTTAGTTAGGGTTTTTATTTTGTACCGGCCCGATTCGTTTAACCCTAGGGCCCGATTAGTTATATTACGCACAGGGCGTTAGTTAGGCCCATTAGGCCATTTTTCTTTTATTTTCGTTTTCTGTTTTAACAGAATAGTTTCAGATTTGAAAAATTCATATCTTTTAATCTACTTAATATTTTTAAGTGATTCTTTTTTGTTGGTTTGAAAATTTCTTATATTTTCTGTAGAATATATAATTAGCTATGTTACAATTATTTAAAATTGCTTTATTTTAGATTTAGTCAGAATAGTAAATCTGCTATAAAATGAGTTAGGAAAATTATTTTTTTATGATTCTTTTTGTCCCAACTTTGTTTTGACATTGCCTAACCGTAGGAATTAATTTGGGCATTTTAGGATTATTAAAAAATTAGTTTTATTTAGAATCATGTTATTCTTAATTAATTAACTAGCTATTGTTTTCCTATTATTTTAATTAGCAAATAAATTTATTTCTCACATGTGATTGATTATTCTAAGTTAGTTTCTGTCACTTTAGAGCATGAACTTTTTTTTATAATAAATAAAAATTTTATTTTATTTGTCCTACTAGAATTTGCTTTAGGCCTAATAGGAGTTTTATAATAGATTTTAAAGTGATTCTTTTGCTCCTAGTTGCTTGATGAATCCTTTTCTGTTAAGTTAACAAAAACCCATGATTAGGTTATGTTGAGAAAATCTTTGTTATATAAAACTATTTTTAGTTGTTGCTTGAAGTAGGAAAACTTTGAGTTGGATTTCTTCGAGTTTTCCTTTGGGTTTTGATTCGCTTTGTTTTGGTGTGTTATGTTACTATGCTGTTATGTAAGTGATCATATACTATATGCTTATTGTGAATTATTGTTTGTCTCGGTAGAGTTTCCGGAGTGCTGAAGCTTGTTACTACGAGTCCCTAGCTTACGAGGATCGTCAAGAAGGCAAGTCATTGATCATGTTTTCTTTACAATACCTATGATTTTTATTGCATTAGAATTACCTCCCCACCATGCATGCAGTAGGGTGAAATTTTGAAGTTATGTTCTTGAGTAGTATCATGAGGTAGGATGAACCAATTCCCCTTGTTACCATGACCCGGACGAAGTAGTTTATTTTTGCTATGCTCGTAGACGGGGTTGGTTGAGTGAATTCATAAGGGAGAGGTGAGAGTCTTAAAGATGATGACAACCCCATGACCTCAAGATCAAGATGGACTTTGAAATTCACTACTGGGTGGAGGATTTGTTGACGGGCACCTGGAGAATCCAAAGTGGTTGGCGGGATGCATGGAGAAGCGCCATGACATCTTGCGGAAAGCTTCACCCAGCCACGAAGAGACGGATGGATACCCCATCGACCGGAAGCTTACCCGTGCAGCCGCAAGCCATTATGGGCTCTGGCTTGGTCGACCCCTAGGTGTGACTACGGCGGACGGTGCTACGAGATGTAGAAGAACGGTAGGATTGGATGGGCACCGCAAAGGGCCCAGAGGAACTCTTCGGAAGACCCTGTTTCGTTCGTCCCGTCTTCAAACACCTCAAGTGCGAAGACTTAAAAGGAGGAACGATTCTTGCGGGTAAAGTGCCAAAACCTCTGCAGAGAAAAGATCTAATCGATTAGCCGTGTCCCAAGTTACGGACATTTGAGCCTCTGGAACTTGGAGTATTTCGAAATCTCAACACTGAAATTAATAATTTAATTGAGGGTTATTACTTAATAATTTGGGAATGAGACATTGGTTGGCGGAACCATCTCAATAACTACCAACAATTTCGTAGTAATTGCAAACAAGACCTTATTGTAGGGAAAAAGCGGCTTTTCGCAAAATGATGAAACTTAGAGCCCCACAGCCAAATTGCATATAGTGTTAGTAATTTTATTATTGTTCTCTCTTCATGACTTGCCGCATATTCAAAATGCTGACCTACACGGCTGCAACGTCTTATGTTGCAGAGGTTTATTCCGATCAGGAGTGAGGCTACGCTCGGCGCTTGGCGATTGCCCTTTGGAGTCGGATGGACTCGCTATTTCGTCTACGCTTCCGCAACTTTACTAGTTTATTTCTCATGAGTTGGCCTTCGGCCGAATTTATTCTATTGTAATAAAGACTCGATATGAGAATCGTATAATAAATTCAGGTGTGATTGAACTTTGTTTATTTCATCAATGTACTGTGAGTGCCAGCATGATCTTGGGATGGTACAGACACAGAGACTTGACCGATTTTGGGTCAGGTCGCTACAGGCTTGTGCGACATGTTGGAATAGAACTGACATCCTTCACACTTGTTGACTATCTCTTTTGCCATTTCATTTGCTTTCGCCAAGAAAATCCCGGGCTGGTATGCTTTAGCCACAATGGTCCGAGAGGACGCATGATGGCCACAGGTCCCCGAGTGGATATCCTCAAGAATTATCTGACCTTCTTCTGGAGTTATACACTTCTGGCCGACTCCAGTTGCGCTTTCCCTGTACAATTGTCCCTTGATTATTGTAAAGGCCTTGGATCGAGGGACGATCTGTCGAGCCTCTTCTTCATTCTCTGGGAGCTCTTTCCTAAGGATATATGCGATGTACGGCACTGTCCAGTCAGGAGTGATGACCACAACTTCCATAATTAGGTCGACCACGGCTGGGACCTCAACTTCAGTCGGATCACTGGCACTCTTTTGCTGCGGGGCTTCTTCTGTGAAAGGATCCTCCTGCACTGATGGAGCATGAATGTGTTCTAAAAATACATCACTGGAATGGCTTCCCTCTTGGACCCTATCTTCGCCAAATCATCCGCAGCTTGATTTTTTCGGTGGGGTATATGATGAAGCTCTAACCCTCGAATTTCTTCTCCAGCTTTCTCACCAGACATTACAATAACCTGTCATAGCTGGGCTTCGACATCCCACTCCTTCATCACTTGATTAACAACCAGATCTGAGTCGCCATAAACCATAAGGCTGACGGACGCCGAAAGTGAAATGGCCATGCAACCCATACAGGAGTGCTTCATATTCTTCTTCGTTGTTGGAAGAATCAAAGTGAATCTGAGAACATACTTGAGCCTATCTCCTCGGGGAAACAAATACAACCCTGCCTAATCGTTTCAAAGCATCTTGGAACCATCGAAAAACATAGTCCAAAGGTTCCGAGTGAACTTGGGTCGGAAGCTGCTGTTCAGTCCACTCAGCGAGGATAGCTGCTATTGCTTGGGACTTGATGGCTGTGTTTGCCTCGAATTTGATATCATGGGGAAGGAGTTCTATCGCCATTTTGCCACTCGACCAGTTGCATCTCTCGTATGAAGAATTTCCGACAAAGGGCGTCACCGATTTAATCGTAATGGAATGATCAGAGAAATAATGAGCAACCTTCTTCGTGGTCATATAGATCCCATAAACAAGCTTCGATAGTGGGGGTATCTTTGCTTTGACGGGTCGATTACTTGAAAGATAATAAACTGGGCGTTGAACTTTGAAGGCTTTTCCTTCTTCTTCCCGCTCGACCGTAAGTACGGTACTGACGACTTGTCCAGTGGCTGTGATGTAAAGCAGCAAAGGCTCCTTGCTGATTGGAGCAGCAAGCACCGACTGGGTGGAGAGCAGAGCTTTGAGCTCTGCAAACGCTGCATCAGCTTCTAGAGTCCACTCGAACTTGTCTGACTTCTTCATCAGTCGGTAAAGAGGCAATGCCTTTTCACCGAGGCGAGAGATGAATCGACTTAAAGCGCCAAGCATCCAAAGAAGTTTCTCGGACATCGTGCACACGCATGCAGGCGCTTCATTTGGAGTATGGTGCCAACCTTCTGGGTTAGCATCGATTCCTCGCCGAAACGAAATACGAGTAACTTTCCACCAGGAACTCCAAATGTACACTTTGATGGATTAAGCTTGATATCATACTTCACGAGATTGGCAAATGTTTCAAAGCAAGGTCACCAACAGGTCGGAACCCTTTCGTGACTTGACCACTATATCATCCATGTATGCTTCCACATTCTGACTGATTTGAGTGAGCAAACACTTCTGAATCATCCTCATGAATGTGGCTCCGGCATTCTTGAGACCGAATGGCATGGTGACATAACAGAAGCACCCGAATAGAGTGATGTACGCTGTTTTAATCTCATCGGGTCCATACAGACGGATCTGATGGTACCCGGAATAGGCGTCTAAAAAAGACAACCTCTCGCATCCCGCAGTTGAATCGACTATTTGGTCGATGCGAGGAAGAGGGAAATGATCTTTCGGGCAGGCCCGATTGATATGCTTGAAATCGATGCACATGCGCAACGACTTGTCCTTCTTGGGAACCATGACAACATTGGCGAGCCACTCGGAGTGGTAGATCTCTCGATGAACTCTGCTACTAGGAGCCGAGCCACCTCCTCGCCAATGGCCTTTCTCTTCTGGACGGCGGACCGCCGAAGATACTCTTTAACTGGTTTGAATTTTGGGTCTACTCGTAGGCGATGCTCAGCCAGCCCTCGAACACCCGGCATGTCGCCAGGCTTCCATGCAAGATGTCCCAGTTCTCACGGAGGAACCGGATGAGCGCTTCTTCCTATTTTGAGTCGAGTGTTGTTGAGATGTTGGTCGGAGCAGCGTTGGGATCGATCGGGTGAATATGAACCTGTTTCGTCTCGCCCGATGATCGAATGCTGACTCCGTAGCGGGCTTCTTAGCTCGCAACAAATCACTCGGATCTGCAGTTTTCTGATACTCTTGCAGCTCTGCTACTGCCAACTGAGCATCGGCGATCTTAGAGCCTTTCTAGAAGCACTCTTATACCTTCTTCCGATTGCCCGTGACAGTGATCACGCCCTTGGGACCAGGCATCTTCAGCTTAAGATACACGTAACATGGTCGGGCCATGAAACGTGCATAAGCTGGTCTCCCTAGAATAGCGTGATAAGCGCTCTAGAAATCCACGACCTCAAAGGTCAACTTTTCTTTCCGGAAATGCTTTGAATCACCAAAAACTACATCAAGAGCAATTTGGCCGAGTGACTCAGCCTTCTTTCCAGGAATGACTCCGTGGAAGCTCATGTTATCGGTAATCGAGTCTGGACATCGGAATGCCCATCCCTTTCAACGTCTCCGCGTATAATATATTCAAACCACTACCACCATCCATCAGGACTTTGGTCAGTCGAGTGCCTTCGACTACTGGGTCGACCACCAATGCTTGCCTCTCAAGGATGGCAATGTGCGTCGGGTGATCAGACTGGTCGAATGTGATGGCGGTCTGGGACCATTTCAGATAATTGGGAGTCGTCGGAGCGACCAAGTTTAATTCCCGATTGATAACCGTCAATCGACTTTTGCTTTCGACATCAGCAAAAATCATCAGGGTGGAATTGACCTGGAGATATCCACCATCACTGTCATCTCTATCCTCAACTTTGTTTGTCTCCTTATCCTTATCCTTGGGTTGTTTCCCTTGTAACTGCTGAATCAAGAGCCGACACTGTCGAGTGGTATGTTTCGGGTAAATGAGTTTACCCTCTTCATCTTTCTTTGTATGAATATGACATGGTAAATCCAACACGTCGTTCCCATCCTGGTCTTTCACCTTCTTAGGGTTCCAAGAAACCTTGGGTTTCCCCTTGAACTTTCCCAGGGTCACTGCCAAAGCCTCTCCGGGAGCCGCTGGCTCGGCTTTGCGCTCGCTCGACCGAATTTCCTCCGCCGGTCTCATTGGCGGCAGATTTATATTTACCACTCCGAAGCCGATCCTCTTCTTCACCATCTGCATATTTGGTGGCAATCTCCATCATCCGACTCAAGGTCATATCTCCGGTTCGGCCAAATTTCAAACTCAATTCTCTGTTCTTGACGCCTTCCTTGAAGGCACAGACTGCCTGGTGATCGACATATTCTCCATCGTGTGGTGCAAAGTGATCCACCTCGGATATAATCCTCAAGGTTTCACTCGACTTTTGCACGCACGATCGCAACTCATTAAACCCGCTGGTCATTTGCAAGTTCCTTCAAATGTCACGAGAAACACTCGGCAAGATCTTCCCAAGTGTAACATCATTGGTGCTAACTGATTCAACCAAGCCCTGGCTGAACCCTCCAACATAAGAGGTAAATGCTTCATGGCTACCTCATCGTTGCCACCGCTGATCTGAACCGCCACTCGGTAATCTTCAAGCCAGGTGTCAGGCTTAGATTCTCCAATGAACTTGTTGACTCCAGTCGCCAACCTGAAGTTGGGGGGAATCACTGCAGCCCTGATGGCTCTTTGAAACACTCGGTCCCGAGACATGGACTCTACTCTTGGAAGGAACATCTCTATCATGGCCGTCTCGGTGAGCTCTGTTTCGCCGACCAACCCTTGAACGATGATGGATCTCGCATCAAAGCCTGGTTCCCTGGGGTCGACTGGAACTCTTCGTCCAGCACTGTTTTGGCGTCTGTCATCCTGCTGCCGAGGAGCGTATGATCCACCCCTTGGGGGAGGAGTGGGCACTCGACGCTGATCGTTACGATCGAATCGGTGCTCATACTGCTCGCGGCCCTTGTATTGATCATCACGCCGGCCTCCACGTTCCTCACACCTCGGGGGCGATCTTGGACTATGGGCCGACTGGAATGAATTCGCAGCGACGGATCGGCTGTGAACCCTGTTCCGTGACTGGGATACAACTGAGTTTTGATCTCCTGCCGCCCAGAGCAAATCCTCGATTTTACGCAAACCTCTACCTGCCTCCGACCGGAAGGCTGAATTGATTACGCTATACGGGCGGTAGCTGCTAAATTCTGAATCGGAGTTCGATATACAGGGTTGGCGGTTGAAAGAGTCGGCGTCGATCGGATTCTCGAACCTCGGTCACAGACGTCATTCAAAGACTGCTGAAGATTCTCGGTCGAAAAGCGCCACCAGTTGGCTAAGCGCGCATCCTCCAAGGCGCGAGCCTCGGGTTTCGCCAACGATAGGAGTGTGAAGTGCATCCATGTTCCGACGACGAAGCTCCTCCCTCTCGAGCGGGCGAGGGGCTCGGCCAAGTACTCTTCGTGGGTTTGCGCCGGATCGCCTACACCGCCACCTTCGTTGGTGCGGGCGAACCCAGGGGGACTGCGTGGTCCATCAACCATCAGAACCTCTGCCGTCGGGTCACTGCTATCGCATTCGGATGCAGTTCTCTGAGCCCGGCCGATAGGTCGAACAGCCAGAGAGATTCGTCGGGCTCGATCGCCGCGACTTGGGGGATGGCCGACTGGCGGGCCATCGCATGCCTCACCCACCGCTGAAGCCTCGACCGACCGGAACGCTTGCCGACCCATACCGGGTCGACGGTTGCCGCAGGAGGACGCCGCGGACACACGCATGAAAGTGCGTCGCCCCGCGGATGGGGAGCGCGTCCACGTCGAGTGGAGCCTCCTGGTTGCGGAGTCGTCGGTGACGAACGTGAGCGCACCGAGACGGATCTCGTGGCCGTCGACCAAAACTCCACCTGAAACCATGATGCCGGAGATCGAGAGAATCCCAACTTCTCCAACAATTCTCTAGAACACCTGCCCCACGGTGGGCGCCAACTGTCGTGGATTCTAAGTCCGACAAAGAGAATGGGGGTAGGTATGGAGAGGCAAGATCCTAGCTATGGAGTAGTTGTATACGCAAAGGATTTACGAGTTCAGGCCCTTCTCGGAGGAAGTAACAGCCCTACGTCTTTGAGCCCTGAGGTGGTCGACTGGATTATCTGCGTATGTTTACAGGGGTGCGAACCCTTCTACCCGTGGAGGGGGGGTGGCTTATATAGAGTGCGCCAGGACCCCAGCCATCCCACGTAGTAGAAGGTTTAAGGTACATTAAAGCTAGGCGTTACTGGTAACGCCTTACATAAAGTGTCATTAAGGTCATAAAGACTATTTAACTACAGACCGTTTGGCCACCGAGTGGCTCTTGGACTCTTGGTGGTCGAGTGGGTCTTCATAGTCGAGTGTCTTTGAATCTGTCGAGTGGAAGCCTACCAGGTCGACTGGAAGGTTGCTTCTCTTGTGAATGTCCTTGTGGAGGGTACCCTTGGACAGGTCTATGACCCTACCCCAGGTACATGACTTCATCAGTCCCCACCCGGCCCGTCCCCGTCCCCGTCGTCGCCCCCCGTCCCCATCCCCGTCGTCACCGCTCGTCTCCGTCCCCGTCGCCGCCACCCGTCGCCGCGCCTCGCCGGTGACCTCCTGCCCCGGCCGCTATGTCCACACACACACACACACACACACATTGTTTTTTAGTTTATTAGCTATAAATTTTAGTTATAGAAATTTTCTGTTTTTTAGTTATAGAAATATCTATAGAAATGTTAGAAATTTTTCTGTTTTTTACTTATAGAAATGTTATAGAAATGTTAGTTATATAGAAATGTTATTAATTTTTCTGTTTTTTAGTTATAGAAATATTTATAGAAATGTTAGCAATTTTTCTGTTTTTTAGTTATAGAAATATTATAAATGTTATTAAATGTTAGTTATATATATAGAAATGTTAGAAATTTTAGAATTAGTTTTAGCTAGATGAATTAGATTAATGTCAAATTGTTAGAATTTGCATATAGAATTTTAGTTATCACAATCCAATCATTTAAAAATGTTACTTTTTGCGGGCATATAGTATTTGTTCTTGACGATGCCCGCTCAAGATCCTCGCCGTCGACCCATTCATGACGACGCTCGGTGACCCATGTCCGGATCGGATCCGCTGGCGATGGGCTCGACGATGCATATTATGTACGATATGATTCAGTTTTTCCTTATTGATTGCATCCATGCATTGTAATTTGAATACTAAATTGTTTTATATTTCTTCTGTATTAGTTAAATAAAAGCTATGGCGGAAAATACCGGCAGAAAGGGAGAAGAGGCCCTGTTCGAGATCATATGCAGCCCTAACAGGCCAGATGATCTGAATGAAGCAGATGACGGCTCCCAATATCTGAACAATACCGGGGAGGGTGATGAGAAGATATTCGATCTCGACGACCGAGCTGATGAAGTCATGAACTATGATTATGATTATGATGACGCAGATAATGACTATGATGACGAATACAATGTTGATCTTGAAATAACAAAGACTACCGGCGAGGTATATTTATGTAAGCAGGCATCTAGTGATAATCACATGTTTTTCTTTTATTTGAAGATATATTAACGAATCGATCTTTCTTCTTTCAGCCCTCCGGATCGAGCAAATCTGCTTCTACAGACAGCAGGACAAAGCGAGGCCCGGGCAAAAAGTTGAAGGAGGGTGTAAAGTACAACATCGATTCCATCAAAACTAGTGGCGAACCCCTCACGCCTAAGAACATTGCGAACAAGTTCGTTCGTCAGTGCGGAGTTCTTGTGAAGGACCACCTCCCGATCTCCATTCAAGAATGGGAAGAGCCAAAAACTAAACGTCCAGATGTTACTTGGGTCGATGAAAGCACAAGTGCTCCCTAGGTGGTTTTGGTAATTAATGTCAACATATCTCTTGTTGGACTAACACTTTTATCTAGTATGTTTCAGACAAGTTCAACAATGGAGTGGCATGGACTAAAGGATGTGGGAACTCCTTCAAGGTGCTAAGGACAAAGGATTGGCTCAAGCTTCAAGCTCAAGACTCTTCATTTTATATTTTAGTGATCCAAGATCACATTGAGTCTATAGAAAAAGCCAATACTATCAAGGAGGGATGAGGTGTTGCTTAATGAGCCTCTTGCTTCATGTGCTTAGTGATATGCTCCAAAACCCTCAACTACTTTCCCACTTCCACACATATGACCTAAACCTAAAGTCAAACTCGGCCCTACCGAGTCTTTCTATCCGGCGCCACCGAGTTCAGATGTCATAGCCACTGCCACAAACCCTAGGCAAATTGGTTTCACCGATAGGGATCTCGGTCTCACCGAGATGGGATTGCAATCTCTCTATGTATGTCCATTACCAAAATCGGTCTCACCGAGTTTGTGTAATCGGTACTACCGAGATTACAATGCAAACTCTCTGGTTAACTTACTACCAAAATCGGTCTCACCGAGTTTGAGTAATCGGTCTCACCGAGTTTGAGTAATCGGTCTCACCGAGTTTGCCTGACCAACTCTCTGGTTAGCTAATTACCAAAATTGGTCTCACCGAGTTTGTGTAACTGGTCTCACTGAGATTACGTTATGCCCTAACCGTAATCATATCGGTCCTACCGAGTTGCATATCGGTCCCACCGAAATCACTAACGGTCACTAGGTTTACTAAATCGGTCCGACCGAGTTTGTTGATTCGGTCCCACCGAGTTTGGTAAATTGTGTGTAACGGTTAGATTTTGTGTGGAGGCTATATATACCCTCCACCTCCTCTTCATTCGTGGAGAGAGCCATCGTAACAAGCCTCACACTTCCAAAGATCCTATTTACGAGAGAGAACTACCTACTCATGTGTTGAGGCCAAGATATTCCATTCCAACCATATGAACGTTGATCTCTAGCCTTCCCCAAGTTGCTTTCCACTCAAATCTTCTTTCCACCAGATCCAAATCCTATGAGAGAGAGTTGAGTGTTGGGGAGACTATCATTTGAAGCACAAGAGCAAGGAGTTCATCATCAACACACCATTTGTTACTTCTTGGAGAGTGGTGTCTCCTAGATTGGCTAGGTGTCACTTGGGAGCCTCCGACAAGATTGTGGAGTTGAACCAAGGAGTTTGTAAGGGCAAGGAGATCGCCTACTTCGTGAAGATCTACCGCTAGTGAGGCAAGTCCTTCGTGGGCGACGGCCATGGTGGGATAGACAAGGTTGCTTCTTCGTGGACCCTTCGTTGGTGGACCCCTCCGTGGACTCGCGCAACCGTTACCCTTCGTGGGTTGAAGTCTCCATCAAAGTGGATGTACGATAGCACCACCTATCGGAACCACGACAAAAAAATATGTGTCTCCAATTGCGTTTGAAATCCACAAACCCTTCCCTTTACTTTCTTGCTAGTTGCATGCTTTACTTTCCGCTGCTCACATACTCTTTGCATGCTTGCTTGTTATGTATCGTGAATGTTAAACGTGTGCCTAAACTCCACTTAAACCTAAAGAAGTTAAAACTGCAACTTTGGTACTTAGTGTCTAATCACCCCCCCCCCCCCTCTAGACACCTCTTCTCAAGATCCTACAAGTGGTATCAGAGCTTTGGTCTCCATTGCCTTGGTTTAATCACCTTTGGAGGGAGATGGATGAGTCTACTTTGGGGAGTCTTAGACATAGAGTGCATATTCTTGATGGAGAGTATTTTCATGAGTGGAAAAATGAGATGCTTGTAATTTTCAATCAATATCACTTAAACAAGTACATTGCTAGCCCTTGTGCACCTCATGTTGATCCTATGCATCCTACCCTTGATGAATCAATTGACATGACTAGAAATCTTAGAACTGTTATTCTTATCACTAGAGGCTTGCCTAGAAACTTAATTAGAATCTTGCCTACTCTTGAGTGTGCCTACACTATATGGAAATTTCTTGAGGAACACTTTCCAAATTATTCCTTGAAAAATCTAGATGAAATTCTCTATAAGTCTATTGTCTTGAGTAAGATGAATACTAGTGATTCTATGTTTGGCGATCGTCTATTTGAACTTACCGACCTTATGCGTGCCAAAGGAGATGTTGGTATTATTGGTGATATTATTTCCGAAGCTATAAGAATTCATAAGCAAGATCATTGTCAAACTCACTCTAACGAATTATCCTCTCTAGGACTTGATCCACCACATGACGATGTTGAACATGGATACTATGATGAGGATGATGATAGTGACTTCGATTTTGATGATGCAATGAGACATTTTGGTCTTATGGCAAATCTTCGAGGATATGTGTCAGGAGGAAAGGAATGGGTTCTTGACAGTGGATGTACCGATCACATGACCGGAGATAAAGACATGTTTCATGAGCTTGCTGAAAATGATAGTCCTCGAAAGTATGTCACTTTTGGTGAAAACTCAAAGGGTAAGGTGGTTGGACTTGGTAAGGTGGCCATCTCACATGATAGCTCCATTCAGAATGTCATGCTCGTTCAATCTCTTGGCTACAACTTACTTTCAGTATCTAGACTTGCTGATTTCGTTTTCAATGTCCTATTTAATGAAGTAGATTGTAAAGTGTTTCATCGAGACAATCATAAAATGGTATTAACCAGTATACGTAGAGGTGATCTTTACATTGTTGATTTCTCTAAAAGTCACAAACTAAAACATGCTTCATAGCTAAATCCTCAAAAGGTTGGTTATGGCATAGACGACTAGGTCACGTTGGCATGAGAAATCTTGACAAGCTTATTAAAGGAAATCATATCCTTGGAGTTAACAATGTCATATTTGATAAGGATAGAATGTGCAGTGCTTGTCAGGCAGGTAAACAGGTTGGAGGAAGGCATCCCGTGAAGAATATCATGACCACAAGGAGGCCACTCGAGCTACTTCATATGGATCTCTTTGGTCCCAACGCTTACAAAAGCCTCGGTGGAAATTCTTTTGGTCTAGTTATAGTTGATGATTTTTCAAGATTTACGTGGGTGTTCTTTCTCGATGACAAATCGCAGGTCCAAAAGATCTTCAAAAACTTCGCTAGGAAGGCCCAAAATCAGTTTGAAGTGAAGATCAAGAAGGTTCGCAGCGACAACGAAACGGAGTTCAAGAACACAAATGTGGACACCTTTCTTGACGAAGAAGGGATATCACACGAGTTCTCGGCTACGTACACACCTCAACAAAATGGAGTTGTTGAGAGGAAGAACCGGACGCTCATCGAAATGGCGAGAACGATGCTTGATGAGTACAAGACGCCAAAGCACTTTTGGGAAGAAGCGGTTGAGACAACTTGTCATGCAACAAATCGCGTGTATCTTCACAAGCTACTCGGCAAGACGGCATACGAGCCCTCACCGGTAACAAACCCCAAGTTGGATACTTTCGAGTATTCGGCTCAAAGTGGTACATTCTTGATAAGCATCGTCGTTCAAAGTTTGCTCCTAAGTCTCATGAAGGTTTCCTACTAGGTTATGGCACAAACTCTCACACTTACCATGTCTACAACAATTTCACCCGAAAGGTTGAAGAGACGGTAGATGTGAAGTTTGATGAATCTAACGGCTTGCAAGTAGAGGAATTGCCAATTGATGTAGGAGACAAAGACCCTTCGGAAGCAATCCAAGACTTGTCTATTGGCAAGGTCCGTCCAACGGAGGTGAAGGAGAGTACCTCGTCTGTCCAAGAGGAAGATTCTACTTCACGACAAGGTGAACCAAGAGTTGATACGGAAGCATCCACAAGTGGAACACACCAAGATGAAGAAAACGAGGAAGAACATCACGAACGTCAACAACCTCCTTCTCCACCACGACAAGAGAACGACAACGCCAACAATGAAGAAGATCAAGAAGAAGAAGAAGAACAAGATGAAGAAGATGTTCAACTGAGACAAGCAAAAGCTTTCACGAGTTCGAGCAAGAATTGCTAAAGACCATCCCGTCGAGCAAATCTACAATGATATTCAAACCGGGAGAATCACTCGCTCTAAAACTCGTTTAGCTAACTTTTGTGAAAACTATTCTTTCATCTCTAGCAATTAACCTATGAAGGTCGAAGAAGCATTGGAAGATCCGGATTGGATAAATGCTATGCATGAAGAGCTACACACCTTTGAGAGAAACCAAGTTTGGACATTGGTTGAGAAGCCCGACAACAACCACAACATCATCGGTACCAAATGGGTGTTTCGCAACAAGCAAGATGAAGATGGACAAGTAGTTCGCAACAAAGCACGTCTCGTCGCCCAAGGCTACACATAAGTCGAAGGTATGGACTATGGTGAGACTTATGCTCCCGTTGCTAGACTTGAGTCCATTCGCATCTTACTTGCCTATGCTAATCACCATAATATTACCTTGTACCAAATGGACACTAAAAGTTCCTTTCTAAATGGTGAAATAGAGGAGGAAGTTTATGTTAAACAACCTCCCGGCTTTGTCAATCCTAAGAAACCAAATCATGTTTACAAACTTCACGAAGCCCTTTATGGTCTTAAACAATCTCCTAGAGCTTGGTATAAATCTTGACCAAGTTTCTTCTTGAAAAGGGATTTGAAATTGGGAAAATTGATTCCACACTTTTTACTAAAAGGGTTAATGGAGAATTATTTGTATGCCAAATTTATGTTGATGATGTCATATTTGGATCAACTAACCCTCATTTTAGTGAGAAGTTTGGAAAGCTAACATCGGAGAAGTTTGAGATGTCAATGATGAGTGAACTCAAATTCTTTCTTGGGTTGCAAATCAAGCAAACTAAGGAAGGTACTTTTGTCTCTCAAATGAAGTACACTAAGGACTTATTCAAGGAGTTCAATATGCAAGAGTGCAAAGGTATGTCTACACCCATGCCTACTAGTGGACATCTTGATTTGACCAAAGATGGTAAACCGGTTGATCAAAAGGTTTATCGCTCTATGATTGGATCATTGTTATACCTATGTGCTTCACGGCCCGATATTATGCTAAGTGTGTGCATATGTGCAAGATATCAAGCTGCTCCTAAAGAATGTCATCTTAAGGCCGTGAAAAGGATAGTGAGATACTTAATTCATACACCAAATTTTGGCATTTGGTATCCTAAGAGGGCCTCTTTCGATCTTGTTGGCTACTCCGACTCGGACTATGCCGGAGACAAGGTTGATAGAAAGTCCACTTCCGGTACTTGTCAATTTCTTGGTAGATCTCTTGTGTCTTGGTCCTCCAAGAAACAAAACTCGGTATCCTTATCTACCGCCAAGCGGAGTACATTGCCGCTGGTTCATGTTGTGCTCAATTACTTTGGATGACCCAAACTCTTAAAGATTATGGGATATATGTGAAACATGTTCCATTGCTTTGTGACAATGAAAGTGCTATCAAAATTGCTCATAATCCTGTACAACATTCTCGAACTAAGCATATTGAAGTTCGACATCATTTCATTCGAGATCATGTTGCTAAGGGTGACATTAAACTTAAGCATGTTCGCATCGAAAAGCAATTAGCGGATATATTTACTAAACCCCTTGATGAGAAAGTGTTTTGCAGGTTGAGAGGAGAATTGAACATCATTGATGCTTCAAACTTGGAGTAGAAACTCCATTGGATACATGCAAGACATGAGCTTATGACTAGTCCATGATATCTCTCTTATGATGAAAATATTATATCTTGGATATATTTGCATCTTGCATGTTATCTAACCCATGTAGGTACTTGGTTGAATCAAACTCCATGAGATTGTAACCTACTCACATCTTGAGCAATCTCTACATCACCAAGTCTCTACACTATGGTGGTTGAAGACAAGGAAGCACGGAATCATTCAAACATATCCTTTGACAAACTCTATGTTGAGCTTCATGATTATCATTTTTGGATACACAACTGCTACTCCTTGCAAGAACTAACTAACTCATGTAGGTAGATGGACTCAAATTCCAAGTGGTGCTCCCAACTCTTGATGAGCTACATCAACCTTGAGCAATCCACACAAGTTCAACTACATGGTCAACACCACCAACCAAGGTATGTTATTCCATCTTAGAGAAGCTTTACTCCAAGTCATAAGCTAAAGCAACTCGACTAGATGTGAATACATCAAGATGCTTAAACGAAAAATGGTAACCCCATTTTGAGCTTAAACGAGGAGTATGACCCATGATCATGTGATCTCACATTACTCCTAAGTCAATATACTCTAACATAGATGGCTTTGTCACCGACCATCTCTAGATGAAGTTCTCTCGTGTTTTTTTCTGAGTTTTTGCATTTGTCTCATGCATATTTGTTTCCCCTTTCAAAAAAAACTTCATCTAGATTTCCTTCTTTTCTTTTCTGTTGCTCTGCATTTCTTGCATCCAATTCATTGCATATCACAGTAAATTCCTTGCAAATCTTTGTGAGATCTTACTAGTCTAGTGAGCTGAGGTGACAAGTATTTTGTCTGCGATGAACTCGGTTTCACCGATTTGTTGTTTTCGGTCCAACCGAATCCTTTCGGTACAACCGAAGCATACCACTCGGTGCCACCGATTTCACAACAGGAAAAACAGTTTGCCACTTATTCTGTGGTTCTTCTGATCCAGCTCCACTCAATGAATCTTGTCATGTACAAGCATCACAATTTTATCCAGGGCTTTGTGTTGTGACTCAAGGACCAAACCCATTCACAACAAATTCCAGAAGACCCTTCTTGGAAATTGGTGTCAAAGGGGGGGAGAGAGATCACATCAAAGCTTATCACTTCCAAAAGGGGGAGAGTATTAAGGGGGAGAAAGAGATCTCCAAGGGGAGAGAATACTCAAGTAGAAAGTGTTTCTCAAGGATCCCAGATGCTTGGTGTTCAAGAGGAGAGATGCCACATGTCTTTTTGGGGGAAAGACATGTTCATATGTGCTTATTTGCATTAAGCTCTGTTCTTTTATATCTTTTCAGCTCTGATTTTTTGTTCCCTATCTTCTCTCAATATCTCATGCTAGATTCAGGGGGAGCAAGACATCTAAGGGAAAGGAATCATTTAAATTCATTGCATATCTTTACTCTTGGGGACATGTCTAATCCAATGTGGTACTTAGTACTCACTCTCTACATGTCATCCCAGTCTTGGTATTCTTGTGGTTTCTTCTATTTGCTCGCTAGTAGATGTACCTGTGTTATCTAACCTTGTTTGTGCAGGTTCATTCCACCCTAAGCCAACTCAAGACTACAAGGTAAGTATATGCATCACACTCATGTGTATGAGGAATTCTTGCTGATGTACATACTGTTTGCAAGAAGGACTCATAAGCATGGATGTATTTTCTTTAATATTCTTTGCTATGATGCATATGGCCAAGATACATGTAACACATTGCCTACTCTATCATGGTTATGCTCTCACATGCTTCTATATTCCATACTCACATGATTGCATACATGTAGGGGGAGCCTATGCTTGTTACATGTCTTTTCGAAGCTTTACTTGCTATTCTTTATATCTTTATCTAAAGCTTTGATGTATGTTGCCATCAATTACCAAAAAGGGGGAGATTGAAAGCACAAGTGCTCCCTAGGTGGTTTTGGTAATTAATGTCAACGTGTCTCTTGTTGGACTAACACTTTTATCTAGTATGTTTCAGACAAGTTCAACAATGGAGTGGCATGGACTAAAGGATGTGGGAACTCCTTCAAGGTGCTAAGGACAAAGGATTGGCTCAAGCTTCAAGCTCAAGACTCTTCATTTTATATTTTAGTGATCCAAGATCACATTGAGTCTATAGGAAAAGCCAATACTATCAAGGAGGGACTAGGTGTTGCTTAATGAGCCTCTTGCTTCATGTGCTTAGTGATATGCTCCAAAACCCTCAACTACTTTCCCACTTCCATACATATGACCTAAACCTAAAGTCAAACTCGGCCCAACCGATTCTTTCTATCCGGCGCCACCGAGTTCAAATGTCATAGCCACTGCCACAAACCCTAGGCAAATCGGTTTCACCGATAGGGATCTCGGTCTCACCGAGATGGGATTGCAATCTCTCTATGTGTGTCCATTACCAAAATCGGTCTCACCGAGTTTGTGTAATCGGTACTACCGAGATTACAATGCAAACTCTTTGGTTAACTTATTACCAAAATCGGTCTCACCGAGTTTGAGTAACCGGTCTCACCGAGTTTGCCTGACCAACTCTCTGGTTAGCTAATTACCAAAATCGGTCTCACCGAGTTTGTGTAATCGGTCTCACCGAGATTACGTTATGCCCTAACCCTAATCATATCGGTCCTAACGAGTTGCATATCGGTTCCACCGAAATCACTAACGGTCACTAGGTTTACTAAATCGGTCCGACCGAGTTTGTTGATTCGGTCCCACCGAGTTTGGTAAATTGTGTGTAACAGTTAGATTTTATGTGGAGGCTATATATACCCCCTCCACCTCCTCTTCATTCGTGGAGAGAGCCATCAGAACAAGCCTACACTTCCAGCATCCTATTTCTGAGAGAGAACTACCTACTCATGTGTTGAGGCCAAGATATTCCATTCCAACCATATGAATGTTGATCTCTAGCCTTCCCCAAGTTGCTTTCCACTCAAATCTTCTTTCCACCAGATCCAAATCCTATGAGAGAGAGTTGAGTGTTGGGGAGACTATCATTTGAAGCACAAGAGCAAGGAGTTCATCATCAACACACCATTTGTTACTTCTTGGAGAGTGGTGTCTCCTAGATTGGCTAGGTGTCACTTGGGAGCCTCCGACAAGATTGTGGAGTTGAACCAAGGAGTTTGTAAGGGCAAGGAGATCGCCTACTTCGTGAAGATCTACCGCTAGTGAGGCAAGTCCTTCGTGGGCGACGGCCATGGTGGGATAGACAAGGTTGCTTCTTCGTGGACCCTTCGTTGGTGGAGCCCTCCGTGGACTCGCGCAACCGTTACCCTTCGTGGGTTGAAGTCTCCATCAACGTGGATGTACGATAGCACCACCTACCGGAACCACGACAAAAAAGTCCATTTCTCCAATTGCGTTTGAAATCCCCAAACCCTTCCCTTTACTTTCTTGCAAGTTGCATGCTTTACTTTCCGCTGCTCACATACTCTTTGCATGCTTGCTTGTTATGTATCGTGAATGTTAAACGTGTGCCTAAACTCCACTTAAACCTAAAGCAGTTAAAAGCTGCAACTTTGGTACTTACTGTCTAATCACCCGCCCCCCCCCCCCTCTAGACACCTCTTCTCAAGATCCTACAGTCGACGACAGAGCAAAACAAAAGCTTTGGGAATCACTGATGGAACATTTCACCCTACCAGATTATTTCACTGATGCAGATGTGCAGAAAGTCAAGGATGCTGCTATTAAGAAGATGGTAATTGCATTCAACACACACAAGAAAACTGTATGGGCCAACTACCTCGCTGCCGAAAGGAAGACTCCAGAATTCAAGGGAACACTGGAGAAGCAAAGAGAACACTAGCCCGCTTTCGTGAAATTCAAGGAATCAGAATTATATAAGGAACGGTCGAGAAAAAACAAGGCCAATGCCGCAAAAAAGACGCAGTTCCATAGGCTGGGTCCAGGTGGCTACGCGGTGGCAATGCCTAAGTGGGATAAGTCTAAGCAAGAGATGGAGGATGCAGGGGTCACTTGATTTACTAGAGCTGGCCCCAGTGCGTAACTTGGTTCTATGCGCATGGGGGGCGTTGGACCCGAAGACAGGCCTGGTTTCGAAGAAGGCAAGTCTAAAAGGAGCGGAACAAAAGTTACTTGACGCAATAAAAGATGCTCGAAAGGGGGTGTTCACGCCCAACAGAGAGAACGGTGAGCTTACGCTACATACAGGAAATCTGAACACCGGAAGAACACGAGTGAGGGAGTTACGGACTAGGGGTGTCCGGATAGCCGAACTATCATCATCGGCGGACTCCAAGACTATGAAGATACAAGATTGAAGACTTCGTCCCGTGTCCGGATGGGACTTTCCTTGGCGTGGAAGCCAAGCTTGGCGATCTGGATATGTAGATCTCCTACCATGGTAACCGACTCTGGTAACCCTAACCCTATCCGGTGTCTATATAAACCGGAGGGTTTTAGTCCGTGGGACGAACAACAATCATACCATAGGCTAGCTTCTAGGGTTTAGCCTCTTTGATCTCGTGGTAGATCTACTCTTGTAACACACATCATCAATATTAATCTAGCAGGACGTAGGGTTTTACCTCCATCAAGAGGGCCCAACTCGGGTAAAACATCGTGTCCCTTGTCTCCTGTTACCATCCGCCTAGACGCACAGTTCGGGACCCCCTACCCAAGATCCGCCGGTTTTGACACCGACATTGGTGCTTTCATTGAGAGTTCCTCTGTGTCGTCACCGATAGGCCCGATGGCTCCTTTGATCATCAACAATGACGTGGTCCAGGGTGAGACTTTTCTCCCCGGACAGATCTTCGTGTTCAGCGGCTTTGCACTGCGGGCCAATTCGCTTGGCCATCTGGAGCAGATCGAAAGCTACGCCCCTGGCCGTCAGGTCAGATTCGGAAGTTTAAACCATACGGCAGACATCCGCGGAGACTTGATCTTCGACGGGTTCGGGCCGCAGCCAAGCGCCCTGCACTGTCTCGATGGGCATGATCTAGCTCTGCCGGCCGAGCGATTGCCTCGGAGGCCGCACTGAATCTGCTCGACCCTTAATCCGGAGCCGGATTCCCCGATCGAGGACGCAGTGGTTGGACACCGCCTCGGGGCTTCAATCTCTACGGCGATCGAGCGAACTCCATCCCTGTCCTTTGGCGAAGACCTCGACTCTGTGGTGCCGGACTCCTCTCCGGACCAACCCTCCGCGCCCTTGCCAATCGAATCCGATTGGGCGCCCGTTATGGAGTTCACGACCGCGGACATCTTTCAGCACTCGCCCTTTGGCGAGATCCTGAATTCACTAAAGTATCTCTCTTTATCCGGAGAGCCCTGGCCGGACTGCGGTTAGGAAGGTTGGGATATGGACGACGAAGAAATTCAATGCCCACCCACCACCCACTTCATAGCCACTGTCGATAGCCTACATGACGTGCTCAATTTCGACTCCGAAGACATCGACAGTATGGACAACGATGTAGGAGACAACAATGAACCAGCACCTATAGGATGCTGGACAACCTCATCCCATGACGTATACATGGTGGATACACCTAAAGGGAATGAAGACGAGGAGCAACGGGACGCTACGAAGGATAAATCCTCGAAAAGCAGTCAAAACGGCAACGTAAACGCCGAACAAAGTCCCGCCTCAACAAAGACCCAGCCATAGAGCAGGGAGAACCGGTGGACAACGAACAAGCTATCGAGCAATAGTCCGAACAAGACAACTTGGATAAACAATCTGTCCCTGGCAAAGACAACAGTCCGGACGACCTCACGCCGGACAAACCATTGGAGCAAAATGACCTCCAGAAAAGGCTCGTCGCCACTGCGCGTAGCCTGAAAAAGCAGAAGCAGAAGCTCAAAACAGCGGAAGATGCACTCAGGATTAGATGGAGCAAAGTATTCAGCACCGCAGATAAGTACGGCGATAGTCGCTGAACAAGGAGCTACCCGAAGAGAAAGCTACTGCCCGAATTCGACGAGGAGGCCTTAGAGCCCCCACAATTAAAAAGCAAGAAGGCCACCCGGTCGGATGGACGACCTCACGGCAAAAAGAGAGCGGCGAATGGCGTCGCACACAAGCCAATATGCGATCCGCATAAGGATTCACATCAAGAGGATGGCCCAGTTAGGTCCATCTATGGGCCAAGAAAGCAGGCTCGTCAAAGCAATGCAATACGCCAAAATTCAAGATCACGACACACCCAAATGTGGGCGCGCACACCCCTATGTTTCACCGACGAAGTCTGGATCATGAATTTCAGCGGGATTCAAACCCGTAAACATAGAGGCATCTGACGGAACAACAGACCACGGAGTTCGGATCGAGGATTACATCCTCCACATACACATGGCTAGAGGAGACGATCTCCACGCCATAAAATACTTACCCTTAAACTCAAAGGGCCAGCTCGGCATTGGCTTAAAAGCCTCCCGAAAATACCATTGGAAGCCGGGAGAGCTCGAGGATGCATTTCGGGCAAATTTTAGGGGACTTACGTCCGCCCTCCGGGATGCAGCGATCTAAGTCACATAACTCAACAGCTCGAGAGTCAGCCCGAAATTTCGAACTGGTTCCTTACTAAAAGAACCAAATAGTCGATCGTCCAGGACGCCAAGCCTTAGCAGCTTTCAAACACAACGTCCGAGACGAATGGCTCGCCAGACACCTCGGCCAAGAAAACCAAGAACAATGGCCGCATTAACAAGCCTCATGACCCGCTTTTTTACGCGGGAGAGGACAATTGGCTGGCTAGATGCAGTACCAGCGACCCGAGTACATCCGAAACTAGGGATGGAAATGGGAAATCACGACGCAGAAAAGATCAGCGCCGGAATAAAGAAAATGGCCCAAATAGTACGGCGGTCAACGCCGGATTCAAAAGCTCTCGGCGAACAACAAAACACCGCCCTAAAGGATAACAAGGTGACGAGCTATCCAACCTAAATAAGATTACGGACAGATCGTGTCAAATACATGGTACCTCCGGGAAGCCTGCAAACCATACCCACAGAGATTGTTGGGTCTTCAAGCAGTCCGGCTAACTTAATGCTGAACACAAGGGGCTCGACACACCAAGGGAAAATGATGACGAGCACCACAAGCAGAGCCCCGAAAAACAAAAGAATTTCCCACAAAAGGTTATAACAGTAAACTCACTTCACGTGATCAAAGGGAAAAACAGAGCGGCGCCCACTAAAAGGTGCGCCGCACATTGGTTGTCAAAACCAATCACCTTCGACCATCAGGACTATTCCGATAATATCCGGAATGCAGGATGGACTGCCTTGATATTGGATCCTATAATCGACGGATTCCAATTTACACATGTCCTCATGGATGGCGGCAGTGACATAAACCCGATATATCGGACACAATCCACAGGATGGGGATAGACCCAACCAAAATCCGCCGTAGCAACACCTCCTTTAAAGGAGTAACGCCTGCCCATACGCCTCTGCACGGGCTCCATACTGCTAGAAGTTGTGTTTGGTTCATCCGACAACTTCCGTCGCGAAAGGTTACTCTTCCATGTCGCCCCGTTTAAAAGTAGCCATCAAGCACTATTGGGACGCGAAGCTTTCGCCCGCTTTAACGCGATACCGCATTATGCATCTCTAACACTTAAAATGCCCGGTTCACGCGGCATCATCTCTTTAAAAGGAAGTATTAAGTGTTACTCGAGCACGGGAAAATTGGAGACTGCCTTGACAGCCCCACAGCTATCCGGCTCTGCTAGGCAAAGAACATGAATTGGTCATTCAAACTCCGGACACGGCTAGATGAGTCTGGCGCCTACTTGCGGCATACCCCCATACGAGGGGCCGCATGCATGTATAACAAGAGACAATAAAGCTCCATCGATTTCACTTCTTCGAACCGTACTTCGTTTATTTAATATTAAGTACATTTTTCGCACGATCCTTTTTATTTTCAAACTAAAGTTCCTCTCTTTTACAGATGAACAACGTGCTACACCCGTCCAGGATACGGCACAACGGAGACACATGCGCAGACGTGCAGTAGGGACCCGTTGCAAGGATTCTTTTCAGATTAAGACCCTGCGTAAACCTTTTTTCACTTGTCTCTTGTTGATATACATCCCCGGTTCCTTAATATAACCGAGGAGGAGGCTGGTGCTTTGGCATTGGCCGCACCAGAATTTTTGGCTGCACTGGACACCAGGGCTTAGGGCATTATTCGCCCATTTTCATAAAGACCGAATACCTTAGGGAGTATTCGGCGTCTCGAAGTTAGGCCTTATATGCATCAGCTCGAATCATGTCTTTGGTCAAATGTTGGGTTGCCCGGCTCCTGTGTTTTGCTGCCTTACGTTCCGCTTTCACGGCTAACGCGACACCAGGAGAACTATCGCGATTGTGCCCGTTTCGCCGGGCGAGCACCTCAAAGAGAGAAAGCCAAAACTGACTGTGATGATATAGCGAGACTGGTCAACCACTCGATGACTCACAAGAATGTTTAGAATTCCTCCGCATTAACGAAGGACCGGTTTTCGGTCAGTACATACGCACTTCAATTCCGGAGAGTGCGGTTCCCCGAGGCTATATAGTAGCCCCACCTCGAACTCCTATGGCTAAGTGAAAGTGATAAAGCATTATAGTCCGGTCGCTTTGGTTTGCTACGCTATCACCTCCTTAACAGGACCAAGACGTTGGATTAAGTGTGAAAAAGCACTTTTTGCAAACACCCCGCACTATGTGCGTGGGGCTGAAGCCAAGGACTGCCATCTTTCGTGTTATATACACATATACATAAACGGCCGACAGGGAGTAGTTTACTACTTGAACGCACAAGTATAAAAAGCACTTATATTACATTGAAACACCGTTTTCACAAATCATACATGTCATTTAAACATAATATCCTTCGAAAGTAATCGCGTCTCCATTAAACCAGCGCCGGCTGTGACTTCTTCAAAGTAGTGCTCGGCGGTACTCGGCCTTTGTCCGAATCTTGGGATGCAACGTCGGTGGCCTTCATCTCTGCCAGATGTCTTGACACGGGCAAGAGCCATCCAGCTCCCTCAATACATGTCGATCGCTTCATCGCGTCGATACGCTGCACCGCTTCCAAGAAACTGCTGCACTAAACCAAAATAGCTCTTCGGTGGGGTCCGTCCGCCACAAGTGAGTCAAGACATGCTTCATGGCAAATCCGGACAATCGATTCAGCTCGGCCCATTCGCCAACCGATCGGTCGTGGCGGAGGAACCTCCGGACTATGGAATTGTGACCAATATAGCTCTTCCTTCGTGCCCCTTCGCCCGGAAGTGCTCAACCGCTGGCCCACAACGCCGCCGCCAAGTCCAGATAAGCATCCTCTGAACTCCACAACTTATCTAATCGAGCATACTTTGGATCTCAGATATTTCCTCCGCAGCATGGCTCGACTTCGGCTCACCTTGGCAGCTCTCAAAGCCGATTGGGCATTCTTGGATTCGGCGGCGGCCTTCTTCAGGCCCTCTTGTTCCACTTGACGCTCTTTTTCAAGAACCTCACAGCGATCGGTAGTACCCCTTAACTTTTTGGCCATCTCGGCCATCTCCTCTTTGCTTTGGCAGTGAGCAACCCGTTCAGCTTCTAGCTCTTCGACCGCCTTTAAAGCGTCAGACATTAATTTCGCTTGCTCTTTCGCGGGCGAAGTTCTGCCCGCAGCTCTTCCACTCAGCGGCACCATCTGCATTAAGCATATGATTAGTAAGACATGGGCGTCAAGCTCCCTTACCGTGTGTCCGCATAGAAGTCGCATACCTTGTGATTCGTCAAACCTTTTATTGACCAAATAGCGATGTCGCATCCGCCTCATCAAGCTGCCGCTTTAATTCGCATATTCATCGGTCCGGCTGGCCTCCGGACGCCCGCCACCTGTTTAGGAGCGGCGATATGTTAAAATCGAGAATTTGATCCTCGACGCGTCGTCAATTTTTGACAACATACCGAGTCACAGGGCTACTATCTATACATGGCGCATTTTATATGCATAATCGCTGCCAGGTACATTATTTTTATGCGTACCTCAAACCCCTGCCAAGAAGCTTCGACGGCTTCGTAATCCGCTCTCAGGATGCAATTCTTTCAATCACCGTACCCATTAGAGCACGGTGATCTTCGAGATAGTCGCCGCCTGAGCAAATCCTTCAGCTCCTCCGACCGCACACCACTTGGCGCCGGACCTTCCGCCCCCGCCGGACTTGGGGGAACCCTCTGCGACGACACCTCCGGGTCGTCCGCTTCACATGAGGGTGCGACAGGTGGAGGCGTTTCGCTCTCCATCATCTCCGGAAGAAGATCCCCCGAGGACGAGCTCTGCTGAGAAGGGCTGAGGTCCGAACTACAAGGTACAATTTCGGTTACCTTCATAAATAAATACAGGGATGCTCCTTATTTACAAGACCCCTTCTTTCTACTTACGGCTCACTGGAGGGCTGATCCCCTGGGGGAAATAAAGGCGGCTCGGTTACTTCCCAGCGCCGGACTCTCCGGCGAAGATTCCCTTCCTTTCTTTGAGGCCTTGAGCTCCGGATCTTTCGAAGCGGTCCTCTTCTCTCCTCGGAAGGTGGGACTCTTAATCCCTCCTTCCTTGATATCCTCCTTCAGAGGCGATTGCTCCCCGCTCCTCCCTTCGCCTTCTTCAAAAGGCTGACCTTCAACATCTTGGTCAACATGGGATCCGTCGTGGTCTCTGGGAGGGGAGCCGGACACCTTATCAACTTTGCCTTGGCTATCCACTCCTGTTCAAGAAACGGTCCCTTTAAAGGGCATATATATAAAACAAATGAATGAACAGCTTGTCCGGTTACAGGACTACTTACTTGAGTATCTGGGCGATTGCAGCTTAGTCCTGCGTCCTCGGTCAAGTCCGGACACTTCTCTTGTGATCCGAAGAACAGTTTATACATCTCCACGGGCGTCGTGCCCATAAAATTTTGGAGAGCTCGTGGTCCCTCCAGATTGAATTCCCACAGGCGGAGGGGGCGACGTTTGCAGGGCTGAAGGCGCCGGATCACCATAACCTGCGCCACTGCAACCAGATTGATCCCTCTTTCCTGGAGATCTTGAATACAGCCCTGTAGCAGGGGAACATCCTTGGATGGCCCTCGGTCGAGCCCCTTGTTGACCCATGACGCCAGCCGCTGTGGTGGACCTGAGCGAAAGGCAGGGAGCGCCGCCCATTTGGTGCCCCTGGGAGCGGTAATATAAAACCACTCCCGTTGCCACAAACCAAGCTCCTCTTGAAAAGATCCTCGGCCACGGAGCATCAGCACATTTGCTTATGACCGCCCCTCCAAGACTCCGCTTGCTGCCCTTGATCATCTTGGCTCCACCTTGAAGGTCTTGAGCCACAATCCAAAGTGGGGGTAATATGGAGGAAGGCCTCACATACGACAATGAATGACGAGATATGGAGGATAGACTCCGGATTCAAGTCATGGAAATCAAGCCCATAATAAAACATGAGCCCCCGAACAAAGGGGTCCGTCGGGAAGCCTAAACCCCGACGGAAGTGAGACACGAACACCACGTTCTCGCTGGGCTCAGGAGTGGGAATGACCTGTCCTGGAGCAGGCAGCCTATGTGAGATCTCGCCGGTTAGATACCTGGCATCTCGCAGCTTTAGCACGTCTTCTTCTGTGACGGAGGAAGACATCCATCGGCCATGCTGGTCGGAGCCGGACATCGTCGAAAGTCTGAAGCGCCTGAATCTGAAGCTTAGGGTGTTGAAACTTCGAGCGAGGCAAACTCGATAGAGGGTGTAAAAAGGAGAGGGCCTTGGTCTCGTTATAAAGAGGTTGAATACCAAGAGCCCACCCCGTGGTCGACTAGAACTCGCCTTTGATAGAGAAGGCAGGCCAACGGGCACGGTTGGGTTACCCACGTCTGTATTGATGAGAATCCAGGAATAAGGGGGCACGATCTGCGCTTTGATAAGACGTGCCAAGGAAACCGCCTCGCTAAACACGCTGAGGGGGAACAATAAAAAACGATTCATATGAAGGCCTGGCCGTGGTGTGATGTCACGCCGCGGAATACGTCAGCAGATCCGTGCAAAAATTATTCTCTCTACGGTGTTATGTGGAACTTGTTTTGCAGAGCCAGACATTATCCCGGTGTTCACAATCTTCTATAAATTATTCGGAGGAAGAACCCGCCTTGCAATGTCAAGACAATATGCGCCGGACTCATCGTCATTGAAGCCTGGTTCAGGGCTAATGAGGGAGTTACGGACTAGGGGTGTCCGGATAGCCGAACTATCATCATCGGCCGGACTCCAAGACTATGAAGATACAAGATTGAAGACTTCGTCCCGTGTCCGGATGGGACTTTCCTTGGCGTGGAAGGCAAGCTTGGCGATACGGGTATGTAGATCTCCTACCATTGTAACCGACTCTGTGTAACCCTAACCCTATCCGTGTCTATATAAACCGGAGGGTTTTAGCCCGTAGGACGAACAACAATCATACCATAGGCTAGCTTCTAGGGTTTAGCCTCTTTGATCTCGTGGTAGATCTACTCTTGTAACACACATCATCAATATTAATCTAGCAGGACGTAGGGTTTTACCTCCATCAAGAGGGTCCGAACCTGGGTAAAACATCGTGTCCCTTGTGTCCTGTTACCATCCGCCTAGACGCACAGTTCGGGACCCCCTACCCGAGATCCGCCGGTTTTGACAATGAGGCAAGGGCGTTATTCCCTGGTATGAGGGCTTTTTGGAATGGAATGACGACTATAGGACCCGTGCAAGAAAGAAGATGGAGGAGGAGAAGAAGTGGAAGCTGGAGGAGGAGCAGAGGAAGCATGATGCACTAGTAGAAAAAGGGTCAAATGTGAAGCACATTAGTGCCGGTTTGTAAAAAAACCGGCACTAATGTGATCAATAGTGCCGGTTCGTGGCTGCGATCAATAGTACCAGTTCGTGTTACTAAAGGGGTAGTGGCAGGCTGGCGTCAGGCCGGGTCCCCACGAGCCCCTTTAGTACCGGTTTGTGTTACCAACCGGTACTAAAGGTCTAACCTATAGTACCGGTTTGTGTTACCAACCGGTACTAAAGGGGACAAGCCTTTAGTACCGGTTCGTGCCACGAACCGGTACTAAAGGGGCCAATTTTCAAACTCTACCCCGTGTATCGCCATTTCAGTTTTGAAAAAATCAAAAGAAAATGATAAAACTTCAAAAATAAAATCCTTCGAGAGGTAGTTATATTAGTATATCTACTAGTTAGGAAAATTTGAAAACTTAAATTTGGACATGTTTTGCAAAAAGTGTAGGGAAAATGTAAAACGGCTATAACTTTTGCATACGATGTCGGAATAAAACATATAATATATCAAAAAATTCAGCACGAAAATCCGCATCCGATGGAGACTGCCTACGACCTGTTTGGAATTTTTTAGAATCCTCAAATTCGAAAAGGAAAAGAAGATATGGTCAAATTTCAGTTTTTTTAAAACATTTGGTTAAATTTGGTCAAACTACTTATTCAAGAAGTATTAATGTTACTACATAATTATTCAAGAATATTAGTGTTACTAAATAATTATTTCAATTTTTTGAATTTTGGTCAAACTATGGTCAAACTATGGTCAAACTTATTCAAGAAATATTAGCGTTACTAAATAATTACTGTTTTTAGAATAATAGTTTCAAACTCAAACGGTGAAATGTGTGACTTCATGCTCAAGCTAAACTCCTGAGGGTTAATAGGATTGACATCTTACTATTGTCAAGAAAACAACAAGTGCAAACTCGGAAAAGAAGGAGAATAGAACCCGAGAGTTAAGCGTGCTCGGGCTGGAGTAGTGAGAGGGATGGGTGACCGGTCGGGAAGTTAAATGATTTGGAATGAGTGATCCACACTTGAGCAGTTAAGAGAGATGATTAGAGAGTAAATCATCAAATAATTCAGAAAAAATTAAAATCGAAAAAAAAATCAATTTTTTTTCCAAAATTTTCAAAAAAAAAAATTCAAAAAAAAACCTTTAGTACCGGTTGGTAACACCAACCAGTACTAAAGGTCCCCCATACTAGGGCGCGAGCTCACGGCACGTGGTGGCACTTTAGCGCCGGTTCGTGCCGAACCGGTACTAAAGGGGGGGCTTTAGTGCCCACACCATAACCGGCACTAAAGGCCCTTACAAACCGGTTTTAAAGCTCCGTTTTCTACTAGTGATGCAGAACACCTTCAAGGCCTAGAAGCAAGGCACGCGGACTTGGCACTCAAATTCTAGCAGCAGCAGCAGCAGCAGCAGATCGAATCACTTAGCCAGGAAAGGGGGTCTCCGTAGCGGCAGCAGCAAGCGGATGATCGTCCAGCATTGGATAGCACCATCCCATCCATGCCGAGAAGCAGCGTTGGTTCCGCCCCGGGCGACGCACTGCTGGATACATACCTTGTGGATGATGTCATAGAGAACACTAACTGTGAGCTACACTTCAAAATGAAGAACATATCCATGAAGGTGGCGGCCGTCGTTGCTTTTACAATTACCCCCGAAGCAACCTTCCATTGCACCCCGATTCCAGCGGGCTATGCTCGTGTCTTGGTTGATGAGGTGGTGGACCCATATTCGGGGCTACAGCTTGACATTCCTGGAGGTGACGACGAACACACACTAGGAGAGGCCATACATCGTATCATCCTATGGAGAAAGGATTGCATCATCTTTCAATGTCCACCGACACCGCGTCTGCCGACTCCTCCTCGAAGTCCGCCACCGAGTCAGCAGACTCCCGCTCCTCAGAGTCCACGAACGTGTGAGCCAACTCCTCCTTGAAGTCCGCCACCGTGTCAGCAGACTCCCGCCCCTCCAAGTCCACGAACGCGTGAGCATACTCCTGCTTCAAGTCCGACACAGTGTCAGGCCACTCCTCCTGTTTCAAGTCCGACACCGTGTCAGGTCACACCTCCTGCTTCATGTCCGGCACAGCGTCAGGCCACTCCTCCTGCTCCAACTCAGCCACGTCAGCCGTCTCCGCCGCCTCAGCAATCGCAGAAGAGACACGCTGCAGCTATGGTGCGTAGTGGTACGAGTTGAGGTAGTACAGGAAGTACAGGCAAAGACAAGCGATATAAACATGGTCCAAGTCTCGCTCCTCTTCCTCAGAGGCCTTACGACATGACTGAGGAGCAAAACGAAGCCATAGTGAAGGCCCAAGTGGACGCCCATTTTGGACCGAAACCGGCACCGCCGCCGAGGGAGAAAGTGCTTGAGGAAAATATTGACCACTTCATTCGTATGGCTAGACCACCAGCTCCCAATCCTGTCGACTCAGACTATGAGCGCCAAATCAGGAAGGCACATCGAGCACGACTACAAAAAGAAGCGAGCTCGAGCTCGAGCCAACAAGCAGCTGTCAAAAAGTGCGGGAAAACCGTTCCCCAGCTAGGAGAATAGACGGCGCAATCGATCCCCCCGCTTGTTGTGCCAACAACACATGAGAGTACGCGCGCCCAATATTATTGTGGGAAAACCGTTTATGTTCCCCAGCTGGGCAATGTGGTAATAAACGAGGAGCATATAATGCAGGCTGAAATGCTCAAGATCACTGTTGGACAACTCCACGATATCGAGCCCATGTCTCCTCTTAGAGAGGAGGAAATAAAACGGAAATATGTCCGGGGCCAACCTTTGGTCGAGCTGCATAAGGTCAAGAACCTCCCAACGAGAATGTATGAATTGCATCAATGGTACATGAAGATTACCAAGATTTCCAATCGAGAGTCCCTCATGGTGAATGTCAAGGAGGAGCATTACTTCCATGAGAAAGCTATGTCCGTTGAGTATTCAGAACTATTTCAGTTATACAATCAAGACGCACTCAACAAATCTATCGGAGTTGCTATTGTACGTAAGTGATTTCTTTACGTAATTGAAGTCTCAAGCTAGTTGTAGTGATCATTTTGATCAATCATTACCTGTAATTATCCTCACTATATTCTTTTCTGTGGTATTATGCAGGATGAAGATGTATGAAATGAAAAAATCTGGACGCTATGGCATTGGGTTCATTGACCCAAATACCATTAATGAGTACACATGGAATATTCCAAGTTGTCGAGCAAGTTTAGAGGAAAGCATGCCAGATTTCTTCAAGCGCCTCAATACCAATGAAGATATACTACTTCCTTACAACTTCCTGTGAGTCACACTGTCTTGTACTACAAATTCCGTTTTTGCTTACTAGCTAGCTAGATGTTAATAATTAAGTGTATAGGGTTTAGGGTAGTTGATTAGTGTTATGCACATGCCCGCTTAATTAAGACATGCAAACGTGTGCGCATGTAGTTTCCATTGGATCTTGTTAGACATTAAAGTTGAAGAAGGAAAAGTTGAAGTACTGGACTCACTACTTAAAAAAGAAAGTGACTACACCATCTCGTTTGGGATAGTCAACAGGTAATTTCAATCATTATTAACTATATCTCGACCTATTTAGTTCGTCATTTCCTGTTATGAACTATTTAATAACCCCTTCGTTAATTTTCTTTGCCGGCGGGCAGGGCTTGGGAAAAGTTCATCAAGGTGACTCCAGGCAAATGGGCAAAAAAGCTGTTTTGGTATCGATCCAAGGTAAGTAATGAAGTAGTACTAGCTAGCTAGCTAGCTACCATCTCTTTAATTCTTGTTTCAATATCATTAATTAATTATCATGCTTGATTAATCATTAGCTGATTCAATTCCATTCTCGTAAAGGCCCTGAAGCAAGCGTCGGGGACTGATCTGTGTGCATACTACGTTTGCGAGAACATTCGCATGATGGCATCCGAAAGGAGCAGATCTCAAAGACAGGACTGGGTACGTTTTTCAGAACACTATTCACAAATTTTTACACCATTATCGATATCTAGTCACACAACTAATACACATGCATATTGATCTCCTTCTTAACAGTTCAGAGAGGTGCGGGAGCAGCTCCTACCAACGGAGCACATACTAGCACTTCAAGAGGAAATAGCGGGATTTTTGCTCGACCAGGTCATAGATCCCAAAGGAGAATACTATTACCCGCTAACGCCCCCATGAACCACTTGTCATCCTGCTCCGAAGGCACCAAGGCAACATGTAGGAGAAATTGTATATATATACATGTATATGTGTGAATAATTAATGGTGGTGGTTGTGAGACAATGATATATATTTATATATATATATATGCGGTTCTACGAGAAAATCTATGTATATATATATATGCATAACGTGTACAATATGTAGTATCGTAAAATACCAGCAAACAAAAAAGAATTAAATGGAAAACACAAAATTAATGGAAAAATAAAAAAATAAAACCAACCCCCCCCCCAACATTTAGTACCGGTTGGTGTTACCAACCGGTACTAATGGTCTACCAGCACCCGGGCCTGGCTCGTGCCACGTGGTGGCACTTTAGCGCCGGTTCGTGTCGAACCGGTAGTAAAGGGGGGGGGGCTTTAGTCTCCACTCTTTAGTGCCGGTTGTAGAACCGGCACTAAAAGCCCTTACGAACCGGCGCTAAAGCCCGGTTCTGCACTAGTGCCTTGTCCTTATGAATGAATTTGATTACATAGTGCGGAAAGCTAGGGAGATATTTGTTTTTTATGGTGTGAACCGTGAAAAACCGGTAATAGATGAGATCCTTTATAGTAGTGATTATTTATTTAGACATTTGCTCGGCAATGATGGCATCTTTGATGACAACCTTAAAAGGAAATTCCCGTTTTTGATATTATCCAACAATATTCTTGGATTGTAGCCAGTAATAAAAGGAGTTATGCAGATGGACAACTTGACGATGCTAAAATTTCTATGGAAGATGTGTTTCATGTTATATTTGAAAAACCTCCTGACAAAAACTCATCAATGGAAAATAAGAAGAAAGATGACAATATATCTCATGTATGTGTGTGCTGCTTTAAATTCTGTCATCTGATCATCAATTGTTGTTTGTACTGGACGATGCAACGTAGAGGATCGAGAAACCGTCTGGGATGTGTCGGTGTGTCTGGGCCCTCTCGATTTGGATTTGGGAGCAGCTGTCGGTTGGTCGTCTTAAGAAACTACAACGGACAGAGTGGACGGAGTATGGCGAAGATGGTGACACTGCTCGATGCCCTACCGTCACCTACTTCTCGGGCAAGGGCATTGCGTTTTACAAGGCCTTCAGCAACAAGCTGGACAACCTAACTTTTTTCAGGTATACCAACGAGCGAGCTAGTTTTTAACGTAGTCACTTTCACGGTTGCTAAACAGTCTTTATATAGGTTAACTGGTGGCCATACCATGGTAGAGCTTGGGGGTTCGAGCTGAACGAGATGTTCGAGCGGGACCACCTTCTCTTCCGGTGCATTGTCCCGCTGATATGCGTGTACGCCGTCGAATGGCACCTACCACAGCGCGTGGCCACGCAATTTGGCGTATTGTAGCACACACCGCCGGCAAGGCCCCACGACACCGGCGGTTACGACCTTCACGGGTATGGGCTGCCATTTCTTTTACAGTGCTTTCGTTAAGTTTGACGTTCTTATGGTCTTCTGTGTTTTCTTGTTTGTTATGCCCCTGTGCAGGAAGAGCAGGCAGTATTCTCAGTTGATAGTGGACTGGGCCGAAGAGCACAAATCTTTTGTGACAATATGGGACAAGACGACGTTCCGCAAAGACTGGGAGAGGTCAGGCATTTGCTGGAATGTGTATGAGAGGCACATGAATTGGTTTGACGATGGCATCAAGTTTCGTCTATGCCTGAGGCCACGGTGGACGGAAGCGGACATGTCATCACTGGAAGAGGCACCGGACTCTGAGGATGAAGCCTACAAGAGAAACAGAGATATGCAAGGTGATCTCAGGGAGTATGCACCCCTGATGAACATAGTGGTAAGTTTTGTTGAAATGCATTTGAGCCGGCAGTTGGATGATGCTGATATGGTCATTCTCGCTAACTTATTAATGATCCATGATTTGTAGGCCGCGGAGCTGAACATTAACATTTTCGATGGCTCGAATGTGCTAAGTTCGGACCCCGGAACCATGGAGGGTGACAACAAGCCGAGGAAGCGATGAAGGTAACTTTAAGCCTCATAACGTTCTATTCAAGCAATCACAAATTTGATCCATGCCATGTTCTTACTTATTTGCAACCCTAAACTTGATCCAAGCCATTCTCTTCTATATTTGTTTTTGCAGAAGATCATGAACCGTTGGCGCAGGCTAGCGGCACGCTTGGGTGCGCTGCCTCGGTTGACGTGCATGTTCCTACCCTTGGTGGGTCGACACGTGCCCTAGTTTCATCGAGCCACGCCGACGGAGGTTCCTCGAGCCATGCCGCCTTGTTGACGAGACCCAGGAAGAGGACGAGGGAGAAGAGGAAGGACGTGATGAGGAGGAGTACGACGACGATGACGGACCTCCATCGACTCAACCAACCTAGGCGAAGAGGGTATCTCATCCGCACCAGGATGTTTTGAGCACATAACCGTTTCAAAAACCGGTTCCCCGTCCTTGCCCGAAGAAGCAGGACGAGGGCCGCTCGAAGAGAAACGAGGAACGTGCCGCCAAGAGGGGGGGGGAGAGGAATTACTGATCTTGTCGTGTTGAACTCGCTTAGTTAAATTGTTTGTGCCATGTTGAACTACTTGTTGTTGTCCTTATTGCTACCTTTTTATTATGTTGAAACCTATTTCACATGTTCAACTTATTGGATATGGCCATTTGTTATCTATATAATGTGTGAGTGAGGTCATGATATTTTCATATGTTGTTGATGTGTGTTTATCTATTGTATTGTGCAAAGTCATATTTGCAATTTAAATAGTATTGAAATTGAAGTGAGATGACAAGACTGGCGCTAGTACCATGGCGGTAGGTTTCCACAACCTACCGCCAGGACCCATGGCGGTAGGGTGTGAGAACCTACCGCAAAAGGGCCCCAAGTTTTGGTTATAGAGCTGTGGCGCGCCTGCCACACCCTACCGCCGCGGGGGGTGGCGGTAGAATGTGATACCCTACCGCAAAAAATCGCCCGTTTTCAGTCACAAAAGTCTGGCGCTTGCGGACCCTACCGCCGACGGGTGTGGCGGTAGCTTTAGGTACCCTACCGCTGTCCAGCCCAGTGTTAGGGCAGCTAGGACACGTCAGCCCGCAAACGGCTGCTTGGTGGGCCTGCTATTAGCCTAGTGCCAGGTTGCATGACAGTATCCTGTTCTACCCTATTGCCATGGTCTCTGATGATAGGAGAAGGGTCAAATATCAAAAAAAGACTTCAAACCGGGGTTAGATCCCGCTAAAGATATTTAAAAGGATCAGAACACGAAATTTAACCCCGCCGTGTTCTCTAGCTGGTTGGATCCAATGGGATTCCCTACGCCCGTCACGTCGCAACCTGCTGGTTTTGGGGGCGGCACTCGGGGGGGCCGGCCGGCTGTTGTTGCTCGTCGGCGGGGGGTGCGACTCGTGACTCGTGAGACCCTGCGCTCTTCCATCTTCTTTTACCGTCCTGGGCCATGTGCCATGTGACCCCGAAATGACAGTGGGGAACTGGGAATCGTCGCGGTAAATTCCATCTCCCTTTTGTAGGGTCTCCGCTCCGGTAGTAGTAGGCCTGTTGCGCTAGGCATTAGGCTGCCATGGAGTATCTCGTCCACGGCCTGACATCAATCAGCCGGTCCGTGACTGGCCGGGAGCACCAACCCGTCACGCTCAACCCACCCGTTCGGTTGGAATCTTCACGGAAACTAGGAGTAGTATACCCACTCATACCACATGCATCTCCTTTGCGCCCTGTCGGCCACAATAGAATACGCCGGTGGTGCGTGGTGGTGCAGTATATCTATCAAGAAACTGACTGACACAGCCAATTCAGGCATGTCCGATACAGCTTTTAGTTTACTAACTACGGAGTAGTAGTAGATCATCATCCTGAATTGTTGTTTTAAAGTGGTTGCTGGGGAGTCCATGTCCCCCCGATTCCTTTCCAAGTGGTCGTCGGACACAAGGTGAGCCGTCACCGATCAAGGAAATGCCCTCCGGACGGACAATAAGGACTTGGGCACATCCACATGCCCGTGCCTGATCGATCGATAGCTCGATCGGCGCGCATGTACCGATCGGGAGTTCCATATAAGCCAGGTACCAGACCGGTGCTGGGTTCCATTTTTCATGACCTGTCCAGCCATCAGGACAAGGACGGCCATAATTGCCGGTCTAGATCGCCTATAGTGTTTGGGATTTCAGATATTTGGTTCGCGTCGACGTCCTGTGCGCGGAAATCTTCCCTTATCTCTTCTAGGAGGTATCGAAAATACGTAAGTAGGCACAGATATTCTTCTCCTTTCGTGCCTCCGTGTCGGGACCTGGACGCCTCGCTCTGAACGGTGGGTCCCACGGTCAGCGGCTAAGGTTATCGAACATTTGGGCGCGCACGGGCAAATAGGTGGCTGGGGAGCATCTGTCACGTGATGTGTATGTGTCGGCCCTCAGCGGCCAATGAGCATCTCCGCTGTTTCACTCAATCATTCATGTGCACCGTTCCAAATCGACGGTCACATGCATGAGACTACTCTTCTGTGGTACACGCCACTCATGGTTTGGTTGGTCTACCGCGGAAATCCCAGGGCGAGTTTGCGTGGATGAGCAGGCCATGTCGTGGTCGTGGTACTACGTTAAAAGCGTCAGCTAGCTAGCGCCTAGCGTTGGTGCGCAATGGGCACGGCTGGACCCCCACAAGTGACAACCACATCACGTACAGGTAGAGGCCACCGGCTCGTTGTCGTCCTTGAAAACGGAAAGCGACGACCCGCCCTCTCCTCCCCGGTCGTCTCGTTCCGCCGTCTTGGCGCCATCCATCCATCCATCCCGTCCGGACGCTTTGATTAACACGGCGACTCAACTCCGGCGAGCCGTGTGGGTTCCTCTCATGCCTTTTTCAGACCTTAATTGCGAAGCCGTACGGTCATGGCGAAGTGCTCGCCGCACACGCTTGACTTTACGATCCCAGATCTCTCACGTCACGTTTTCTTGGTTGTTCGCGGGTGTGATCTAATAATCGCCTGGCGTTTGGGAGCTGCTGATTGACAGTAGATGGACTGGACTACTGATATGATGTTACCACGCTTTCCCCTCTGGCGTGCAGAGGCTTTGGGAAAAAGGTGAAAATGAATGAAACTGATCCTTCTTTAAAACTTCAACACAAAACGATTCTAATTTGAAAATAGTTCACAAGGGGCTAGGGCGCCATGCTACATGCCACTAAGATGGCGCTCTAGCACTAGCATGACGCCTAACACCGGGCGTTATGTAAAAAAGGTCAGTTTGGGAAAAAAATCATATCGAAGTTATTTTGTGTTGAAGTTTCAGAAAAGGGCTAGTTTCCTTCATTTTCTTAGTCACTACACGGAAAGAAAAATGGGTAGTGTCATGCATGACTGACTGCTCTCCTGTGCACACTGAGAATTTTGGAGTGATCCATGCCCATGCATGCAGTTGTTGACCAGCCTCCGCGACGGGCGTAAGATCGATCGATACAAGCCGTCCTGCCATTGAGTGTTGGCTGGGAGCCGTAGGACGAGATGGATCGATCCGTCGAGTTCGCATTGCAATGTCGACGCCGTGCATGGCGTGCAACAGGTAGCACGTAGTACGAATATTCTCCCCTGTTGCCAGATTAAAGGAGGCTCTGCTGCAACGCCATAGGTCTAAAGACTAGGGAAGATGCTTACGCAAAGGACTGTTCAAACAGTGGTCATGGCCTTTCCCTTGTTGACCAACAGCCACTTTGAGTTAGCACTTACGTACTAGTACTACTCTCTTTGTTTCAAAATATAGTGCTTTTTTTATTTTCCTGCTTCAATTTTGACCATAAATTTAACCAATGAGACCGACTACGACGGGAGCAAAAGTTATATCAGTGAATTCGTATTCAAAAAAAGTTTTCAATTATATATTTTTTTCTCCCGCCGCAGTCAGTCTCGTTGGTTAAATTTATAGTTAAAGTTAGACCTCAGAAAGTACGGGCGCGCTATATTTTTGAAAGGAGGGAGTACTACATTAGAGCATATACAGCCCGGCACCCCAAACCCGTCGAAAACGCCCGGGCGAGCCGCCCCGGTCACTAACCGATCATGAAATTTCGACCTAGCCGGGACAATCAAGCGGGCCTCAAACATCCGGACTGACCGTCACACCTCATATCCAGTCCAAATATGGGGTGAATATACGAGCGCCCGGGCCCATCACGTCAGACCAACGTCAAGGTCCCACGCGGAATCGCCCAGACCCGACGGTTTGAAACTGGTCTCCTCCATCAGACCGATATCATCGCGTGGCGCCGTTCCAGTGGACCTCGTAGTGCCTAGCCCGGCTATTTAAGCCGATCGCCGGCACCGAACTATCCCTCCACATTTTCCTTCGCCCGTCCGTCGTCGCTACCACTTTCCACTCCCGCCCGCCACCACATTTCACTCCACGTCCGCCATCACTAGTAGCCTTGCCCCCACACCGCCGGATAAAGGGGCCACCCATTTCTAACACCGGAGTGTCGGCTGCAGCTCCTTGAGAAGATCCGGGCAAGGCGCGAAACCCGGATTGCCGCGGAGCTACCTCCGATGCAGTGGATCCGGAGGAGAGGATGGAGAAGGAGGAGGAGGAGAAAGAGTGGGAGGAGGATGTGCGGGACGCCGGGGACGCGGATCTACAAGCGAAGCAGCGGGTCATCCTCGGTTCCCTCCGGTCAGAGTCGGATCCGGAGGCGAGACGCCGACGCCTGCAGAGGATGGATGCGCAGCACGCCGCGGAGGAGGAGGAGTTGTTCGCCTACATGGATGAGGTCGAGCAGGAGGAGGGGGAGGAGTCGAAGCCCTCCTACGCGACCGTCCACCCGACGCCTGGCAGCGATGTCGTGGACATCTCCGACGATGAAGATTAGTCAGGGTAGTACGTAGGATTTATTTTGCGTACTTTGTATGGATGTTGGTGTTGAAATATGTGAGACTTGCATGCAAAGTAGTTAATTTGAGGCGTGACCGATCACTGTCCACAAGTGCGCCCGGTCATGTCCGCGGGCGTTTGAGAGACCGTATTTGTCTAAGTCCGGCTGTAAATTGCTTTTACATACCTAGGTGAGTGACTTCAAGTCGCGAATATGTGTATCGTGTCCTTCCTCCATTTCCTGGCACGTATTTTTTTTACTTTACGCGAACTTAATTCGATCGACCGGTCGATTGACCATTATAGTGACGAAGCGGAGAGATCTTGGCAGTACAATTTTTTCAAGTACGCAATTCATACCGGCCACCAACTACCCTCTCGGGAGTTTTGCCCGATTTACTGAGCCGCGACGATGCAAGATGCATGAGATGGAATTGATCTGGTGGTTGTTGCCCGTCGGCAGCTATGGCGCTGGCTGGGGTTGGGTGGAAAAGCCATGCTAGTACCACACACGAATAAGGAAACCATAGTGTGCACCGATGCATGCTCGTCCATCGGAACATGGGAGGACTACAGCGACCTCTTCGACGCTCCAACTACGAGTCACCCTAGCGAGGTCCATAAGCTGCTAGCTCGCCCGGCTCTACATATCTAGACCAGCTCACCACCTTTATCGTCTATTATTCCTTCGATTCGAATCAAAGACTCCCGCCCCACATGCACGTAGGACATGCACCGTTGGACGTACGTACTAAGGTACGCCTACTACTTAGGCTGCATTAACTAGCCGTAGGTAGCACAAAATGCATGCATGCGTGCCTCGATCGGCCACTCCGGCGTTATGCGCCCCTGACATAAGACCAGACCAGTAACATGTGCATGTTACTAGTCTATGTTAGGACATCTCCAACCACGTCCCAGGAAGGCCTCCCCAGGCGATTTTTTCACGCCGGCGCCGGAAAAACGGCCCAACCGCGTCCCCAGGAGCCCGGTTTTCGCCGGCTTGGGCTGAAAATAGCTAGGGGACCCAGCCAACCCTGTTGGGCGCCGGGCGCCGGGCGAGCTGTTTTGGCGCGAAAAGATGCGGGCCAGCGTCGGCGACTTCGGCGCCTCTTCCCCAACGGCCTCGGTTCGCTGGAATCAATGGCAAGGCTGCCACGGCCAGCCTTGCCATTGATTCCTCACGGCGGCGCTTCATGGGACGGCTCACGACGCCTCCCTCGCAGACGCGTACACAGGCGCGACCCGGCTATAAAGCCGGCGGCCTCCACTCGCCAGTGCCCACACCAAGACCGCCGCCGTCCAGCCTCCCTCTCCTCGCCTCTCCCTAGCGCCGCCCGCCCCTCCCTCTACCTCTCCCGAGCCCGCCACTTGGCCAGTAGCCATGGCAGAGCGCTTCCCGAGACGAGGCGGCGGCTAACGGTTGCCGCCGTTCGCCCGCGAATCAGAGTCCTAGCTCTGTTCGGCGAACATCGGCGCCGCCGGACATGCGCGCCGCCAACGGGTGGAGACTTCGGCCGGGAGTGCCCATTCCCGCGGGTTCGACGCGGCGGCTAAGCCGGCATTTCGCCGAGGAGGTCGAGATTGTGCGCGTCCCTCACCGACGCCCAACTCTCCTCCCACAAGACGCCGCCGACAACCACGCGCTGGGCGGCGATTTTGAGCGCCGCCAAGAAGAGCGATGCGCCCACCAACGGCGCGCCGGTGGTCGGCGGCCGGCGAATCAGCGAGGGGCGCCACCGCGGGCGCCCTCGCCGCACACTCGAGGGCGTTTCACGCACTCGAGGGTGGCAACGACTCCGCTGGCGCATTCAGCCGCAAGACCGACGCTGGCCGGGCCATGGGCGCCAAGGAGGTTCGGTCCTCCTCCTCCTCTTCCTCCTCTCGATCCTCATCGCACTCCTCCAGACTCCGCCCGCCGGCCAAGGCCGAGCCCGCTGGCCGAAGTCGCTACTCGCCGGCGCACCGCAGCCACATCGTCATCAACGAGGGCGGCCGGCGCGCCTCCTCGGCGGCTCCTCCGCGCCAAGCCAAAGATCGAGCCGGCCGGCGCCGGTGAAGACGGAGCCGGGCTGGCCGGTGAAGGCGGAGTTCGACGACGACGACACGGCCCTAGAATGGGCGCGCCAGACTCCATTGCGATGGTGAAGGCGCGCCGAGAAGGCGGCGGAGCGCCGCGCCGCTTCGCGCCGCTTCGAGGAGCGCCGACGCGACGCGATGAAGACGGGTCGTCGTCCTATGCGACAATGACGACGACGACGACGCCGCCGCCGATCCGCCATGGCGACGCCGGGTCCAAATAGGGCGCAGCGTCAAGGAGGAGAAGGCCGACGACGACGATGGCGGCGACGACTTCAGCCCCTTTTCTCTCTTTTAGGTTAGGTTAATGTAATGAAAATGCGCGAATTTCGCCGAAATTTGCAATGTTTTGCCGAAATTTAACTACTTTTTATCATAACTTCGCCGAACGGCCCTTCCTTTTTTATTTTAATACGCGCCTGGGGGCGGCCTTGGGGGCCGACGGCTGGGGACCGACTCGCTCCCAGGGCCATTTTTTGCGCCGGCTCACCCCCATGCGGCGCTTTTAGACGCCCCCTGGGGGGCCAACGGCTGGAGATGCCCTTACTACCTCTATAGTGAGGAGTAAGACTAGCCACAATGGTGAGTAACATACACTAGTAACATACACATATCCCTAGACTATGTTACTACCTTCATAGTGGGTAGTAACATAAGTGCGGTAACATGCAAAGCTTCATTTATTAGGTTATAGACTCATATTGCATTGGGACATGTGATGTTACAGTAACTAGCTAAGTTACTATAACTACCTCTCTCCTCATTAACTCACTGCCACATAAGCAAATTTGCTGAGTTGGACTCGATGTTACTGCTGAAGTTACTCCCACTGTGGCTAGTCTAACATATGTGTGGCAACATGCAATACTTTATTTATTAGGCTATAGATTCATTTTGCCTTGACATGTGTGATGTTATTCATACTACTAGTAACTAGCTATGTTACCACTTTCCTCCATTTCTTCATTTGTTGCTTGCCACATCATTTATTTTATCTAGATATGTGTGATGTTACTATCTATGTTACTCTCACTATGGTAGTCTAAGGCCAACTCGAACGCCCGGGACCCCAAACAGAACCCAAAACAGATGTCCATTTTGTCCGAATTTTATCCCTTTAAGTCGGGCAAATGGACATGCGCATCTGGATGCGATCGTCCGACCATCGGTGCGCCGAACCGGCGCCGCATCTTAAAATTTTGTTCGCTTTTGGAACTTTTAAATTTCAACCCAAATAGAAATTGTGAATATTTTAAACACGATATATATATTACATAAACGTCCATAAAGTCTTAAGGCCGCACATTCAAACTGAACTTGAAATTAAAAAAAATACTTAAAAAGTAGTTTTAGGGCTGTCGCTGCCTTCCTAGTCATCCATCGTGAGGTCGATGTAGGTCGGTGGATGCCATAGGTGGGTTGGCGCCCCCTGCGGCTGCTGCCAGGCGGGAGGCGCCTACACCACTTCTGGCTGTAGCAGGGACAGTGACCATGTGCCGTCGCCCACCCACGCGGTCGGCACAGACACATACTCCAGCGTGTAGGGCACCGTCTCCGCCCACGTCCAGGACTGTTCCCCACCAAGGGCGCGGCAGGTGGCTCCTCCTGCACCTCCTCCATGGCCTCCAGCTTCGGGATGGCGACGTCACTGGCGGCCGACAGAACAGTCATCACGTCGAGGTCCTCCTATTTGGGCGCGGTCGTGATCCCGAACGGAGTCCTCGAGCACCTTCCTCAACAGCTTCTTCTCCTCCTCAGCAGACATGGTGGGCGCTGGTGGTGGTGGGGACGGCGAGGGGGAGGGCGTTGCCCGATCGATTGCACGACCGGGCGGACTGAGAGCGTCCGCGTGGCTGGCAGAGCGCTCCCACGGCGGGCTCGAAGCACGACCCGCAAAAATAGGATTGCCGCCGCAGGCCATGCTCATCCTGGAACCACGTGTCCCAGAGCGGAGAATCCATGGCATACCTGGTGGTGTTGTCGAGATCCGGCGGCGATTGATCTCCACAAGGCGGGTGCGGCTGCTCGCCGGGACCAGCGGCACGGGCACCTGATCTGCCGTCAGGTGCCAGTTGTTGGGGAGATGGACGTCGATCCACGGCAACGGCATGCCCATCTCCCAATACCGTTGGCGGTCTTACGTATGGCCGTACGCGAGGCGGAGCTGCCGGCGGGTAGATGCTGAATGCAGAGGGCGAGGAGGTGTTGGAACGACGGCGGTGGCCGAACGATGAGGCAACCTCATGGTTGTGTTTGTTGGGGAACGTAGTAATTTCAAAAAAAAATCCTACGCAGACGCAAGATCATGGTGATGCATAGCAACGAGCGGGGAGAGTGTCGTCCACATACCCTCGTAGACCATAAGCAGAAGCGTTATATCAACGCGGTTGATGTAGTCGAACGTCTTCACGATCCGACCGATCCAAGTACCAAACGCATGGCACCTCCAAGTTCAGCACACGTTTAGCTCGATGATGTCACACGTACTCTTGATCCAGTTGAGGCCGAGGGAAAGTTTCGCCAGCACGACGGCGTGATGACGGTGATGATGATGCTACCGACGCAGGGCTTCTCCTAAGCACCGCTACGATATGATCGAGGTGGATTATGGTGGAGGGGGGCACCGCACACGGTTAAAAGATCAACATATCAACTTGTCTGTCTTTGGGGTGCCCCCACCCCCGTATATAAAGGAGTGGAGGAGGGGGGAGGGCCGGCCATCAATGGCGTGCCCTGGAGGAGTCCTACTCCCACCGGGAGTAGGATCCCCCCTTCCCTAGTTGGACTAGGAGAGAAGGAAGGGGGGAGAGGGAGGAAGGAAAGGGGGCGCCGCCCCCCCTTCCCTAGTTGGACTAGGAGAGAAGGAAGGGGGAGAGAGGGAGGAAGGAAAGCCCCCCTCCTAGTTCCAATTCGGACTAGAGGGAGAGGGGGCACATGGCCTGCCCTGGTCTCCTCTCTCTCTCTCTCCAATATGGCCCAATAAGGCCCGTACACTTACCGGGGGGTTCCGGTAACCTTCCGGTACTCCGATAAAATCCTGATTTCACCCGAAACTATTCCGACGTCCAAATATAGGCTTCCAATATATCGATCTTTATGTCTCGACCATTTCGAGAGTCCTTGTCATGTCCGTGATCATATCCGGGACTCCGAACTTCCTTCGGTACATCAAAACACATAAACTCATAATACCGATTGTCACCAAACGTTAAGCGTGCGGACCCTACGGGTTCGAGAACTATGTAGACATGACCGAGACACGTCTCCGGTCAATAACCAATAGTGGAACCTGGATGCTCATATTGGCTCCTACATATTCTACGAAGATCTTTATCGGTCAAACCGCATAACAACATACGTTGTTCCCTTTGTCATCGGTATGTTACTTGCCCGAGATTCGATCGTCGGTATCTCAATACCTAGTTCAATCTCGTTACCGGCAAGTCTCTTTTACTCGTTCCATAATGCTTCATCCCGTAACTAACTCATTAGTCACATTGCTTACAAGGCTTATAGTGATGTGCATTACCGAGAGGGCCCAGAGATACCTCTCCGACAATCGGAGTGACAAATCCTAATCTTGATCTATGCCAACTCAACAAGTACCATCGGAAACACCTGTAGAGCACCTTTATAATCACCCAGTTACGTTGTGACGTTTATTAGCACACAAAGTGTTCCTCCGGTATTCGGGAGTTGCATAATCTCATAGTCATAGAAACATGTATAAGTCATGAAGAAAGCAATAGCAACTTACTAAATGATCATGTGCTAAGCTAACTGAATGGGTCAAGTCAATCACATCATTCTTTAATGATGTGACCCGTTAATCAAATGACAACTCATGTCTATGGCTAGGAAACTTAACCATTTTTTATTCAACGAGCTAGTCAAGTAGAGGCATACTAATGACACTCTGTTTGTCTATATATTCACACATGTACTAAGTTTCCGGTTAATACAATTCTAGCATGAATAATAAACATTTATCATGATATAAGAAAATATAAATAACAACTTTATTATTGCCTCTAGGGCATATTTCCTTCAATGTTTCCCCTTGCCATGGATCCACTTCCACACCATGGCAGGAGGCGGCCGGTACGGTGGGAGGTGGTGGAGCGGCGGCTGGAGCTAGGGTTTGCGTGTCGGGGCTCGAGGAGGCACACGTTGATGGAAGTGGAAGTGTGTGGATGGACCGGTCCATGACTTTCACATTAAAAAGGACTCGGCTGGGTGGTTGACAAGCGGATCCGCCCACGCGTGCGGCTTAAATGAGGTCGGTCGGAAGAAGTTGGACGATCAACACTTGGGCCTAGGGCGGACGAGGAGAGGAGGCGTGCATTCTGTTTGTTGTCTGCCTAAACGCAAATTGGAGCACTTTTACTCCGGAAATGGATCAGAGTCGGACATCAAACATACACAATTTTTGATTGCGGTCACGCGTTGGGTCATCGCGTTTGTCCGATTAAGGTGAAACGGACACGCCCGCACAAAATAAGGTGGCGCGTAGGAGTTGCCCTAGCCCACACACATGGATGGCAATTTCCGGAGCTGCCGTGCACGAGCATGGCACCGGGGAGCTAGAGTGGCAAATCTGATTGAACGGTTTGGTGTTTTTCTGGCACGAATCCATGAGATTTCCGGCCGATCGGTCGATGTCGATGTGTCATGTCTCCGCGTCTGGAAATCTATCTCCCTCCTTTTGCAGATGCCGTAGCTACACCGGCCAAAGTTCCAGATGAGTTTCCACACCAAAGAAGTCACTGTTAGCCTGTTAAGCTCCTTTGATAACTTTGAGCGCCTCTCCTGGTAACCGCGGCGCCAAGCAAGGAAAACAAAACTTTGCCTACCATTAGCCAGTAGGATATCGACACGAGTTACCAGTGCTAGTACTAGTGCCACTAATTTAGTCTGCCGGCCATGAATGGGGTCCGGTCGGAGAATACAATATAGATATCCCACATGCTATTATTGGCAGTGCAAAGCAGAGGGGGCCATGGGAGCGCGTGATGGTCCACTGGGCGTTTCGGGCAGGTCGGGGGGAGTTTGGTTAGTTAAATCGGAGAGCCGAGTTCGGGGCCTCGTGGCCGCCTGCCTGCCCACAACCAGCCTTCGACCGCTACGTACGTTGGATGAACAAAATATCATGTAAATATTATAATATTTGATTGAGTGGAGCACCCCGGCCGGTCGGCAGCCATGCATATGCGGCTAGAGCGAGATGCTGGTGATTATTGACGAGTCTGCCTGCTGCTGCTGCTGTCGCTGTTCCATGATGCGTGTCAGAACAAAAGGAGTGGATCCGTAGTCGATTATTGATCATGGAAAGGCCTTTATTTTACGTACTACGCCGAGATGTTCCCTCCAAAGTGGGCGGGAGAGGGCGCCTAACCAAAAGCCCGCACCAAATCGCAACACGGCAGGAGTGGCCAAGAGTCAAGTCGTGCCTTTTCCCTAACACTCGGTAGTACCAGTACGTGACTGAGGCCACCAGGACCAGGAGAAATACCGTGGCGTACCCGGGTGCCAGCGCATTTTATATGCGAAAAATAATTTAGTAATTAAAGGAATTCAAAAAAATTGTACATCTTTTTGGGAAACAAATACAATCAACTAGTGTGTTCGTATAAAAAGTTTTGCCAAGGAATAACCTTCATGGTAGTCCGGATGAAAAAACAAATCAAAACGCTACTCCGTGTGGGACTATTCATTATACTTTGTACTCAAAATTTCTTTTTTTTCCACTAAAGTCAATGGGATTCAGTCCTTGGTGAAACATTTTTATGAGTACAATACTTGATTCCAAAAAGTTTCGCAATTTTTTGACAATTTTATACAATCATATTTTTGTTACTTTTTACATCCGAGAACGATAAGTTCACACGTCCCCAGGACCAGCTCCTTTTAGTATATTTTTATTGCTATTGCAACCCAACTACACAAGGAGAAATACCACTTACTATCCAAGATACTAGTACGCCATGTAAGATTAATTGGTAAGCTGAACAGAAAAAAATTTGGTCTTCTCCTCCATAAGAGTACGAAACATGCATGTAGCGAACACTATTTTTTAATTTCGAAATAAAGGTTCTTTGTCTTGTGGGAACATCGTACTAAAACTTTGGTAGTGTAATACTCATGTTACAGAGAAGTGTGTGATGGTAATAAGACATAGTCCCGCTGCAAAACTAGTGGGTTGCTCAATTGATGGTCTACATCTAGTAGTTGCTCAATCAAGTAGAAAGCTAATTGTAGATGTTCATAAACAAGCTTGGGGCATGGCTACTGTTCTAGAGGGAGAAATTTCAGTTGCTGCTCTTCCAAAAACATTCAGTTACTAATTTCCTTAGGGAAGACAATGGCAATCTAAGGGTTATGGGCCTAGATCTTTATGAGTTAAGTTCAGATCGGAGCATATACTATAGGAAATGTGTAACTACCCCTTTGGCTTCAAAGGCACCAATGTGAAAATCATGTAAATTAAACTGACAACACCAACTAGTGCTTCCCATAAGCTCTTTTCTTTCTGATTCAAAGACTGTGATGTACCATAAGATCCTCATAAGGATGGATTTGCTGGTGGTACCTCTCTGACGGGGGCTTTCAAGGATGCCGATATGCAAGGCTTTAGAGATACATAACTGATCTTGATCAAATGTGATGTTAGAGACCCAACCAAATTCTAGACATTGTAGAACTCACTAATAATCCTTTTTGTACATCATATAGTGTTTAAGCTTGAGCAACTTGAATCAAGTCGTTTGACAGGGATCTCTAGAGCAACATCTATCACTTTGATGTGTGACGGTGTACTGCACCGGGGGTGGCTCTCTCAGGGGAGCCCGACCTCGTTGCCTATAGAAGGTAATATGCCCTAGAGGCAATAGTAAAGTTGTAATTTTATTGTTCCTTATTCATGATAAGGTTTATTATTCATGCTTGAATTGTATTAATCGGAAACTTAAATACATGTGTGAATACATAAACAAATACCGTGTCCCTAGTAAGCCTCTGAAGGAAATATGCCCTAGAGGCAATAATAAAGTTGTTATTTATATTTCCTTATATCATGGTAAATTTTTATTATTCATGCTAGAATTGTATTAACCGGGAACTTGATATGTGCGGATATATAGACAAAACAGAGTGTTCCTAATAAGCCTCTACTAGACTAGCTCATTAATCAAAGATGGTTAAGTTTCCTAACCATAGACATGAGTTGTCATTTGGTAAACGGGATCACGTCATTAGGAGAATGATGTGATGGACAAGACCCATCCGTTAGCTTAGCATAATGATCGTTAAGTTTTATTGCTATTGCTTTCTTCATGTCAAATACATATTCCTTCGACTATGAGATTATGCAACTCCCGGATACCGGAGGAATACCTTGTGTGCTATCAAACGTCACAACGTAACTGGGTGATTATAAAGATGCTCTACAGGTATCTCCGAGGGTGTTTGTTGGGTTGGCATAGATCGAGATTAGGATTTGTCACTCCGAGTATCGGAGAGGTATCTCTGGGCCCTCTCGGTAATGCACATCATGATAAGCCATGCAAGCAATGTGACTAATGAGTTAGTTGCGGGATGATGCATTACAGAACGAGTAAAGAGACTTGCCGATAACGAGATTGAACTTATTAAGATACCAACGATCGAATCACGGGCAAGTAACATACCGATGACAAAGGGAATAACGTATGTTGTCATTACGGTACGACCGATAAAGACCTTCGTAGAATATGTGGGAACCAATATGATCATTCAGGTTCCGCTGTTGGTTACTGAACAGAGAGGTGTCTCGATCATGTCTACATAGTTCTCGAACCCGTAGGGTCCGCACGCTTAACGTTCGATGACGATTTTGTATTATATGAGTTATGTGATTTGGTGACCGAATATTGTTCGGAGTCCCGGATGATATCACGGACATGATGAGGAGTCTCGAAATGGTCGAGAGGTAAAGATTCGTATATAGGACGATAGTATTCATACACCGGAAGTGTTCCGGGGGTACCGGGTACGTATCGGGTCATCGGAAGGGGTTCCGGGCAACCCCCGGCAAACTATATGGGCCTAATGGGCCAAGAGAGGGACATATCAGCCCCTAAGGGGCTGGTGCGCCCCCCTATAGGCCGAATAGGAGGAGAAGGAAAGGAAGGGAAGGGAGAATGAAAGGGGAGGATTCGGCCTCCCCCTTTCCTTCCCTCCCCTGTTCTCTTTCCTTCCCCCTCCGATAGTTATGGAAGGTGGGAGGCTGACTTGTGGGAGGCGCCCAAGTAGGATTAGTCCTACTTGGGGCGCCCCTTGCTGCCCCTCTCCCTCTCCCACCTCTATATATATATGTGGGGGGGGGGGGGCACCGCTAGAACACACAACATTGATTCCTAGCCGTGTGCGGCGCCCCCCTCCACAGTTTACCACTGGTGCGCGTCGGTCGTAAACAAACGTTTTAAAACCCCTTGCCGCGATGGCATTTGTACCGTCGCCAAGTGAGTGTGGGCGATAGGGGGGTCCTTCCCGCACGACCCAGAAACCGTCGGGGATAGGGCCCTGATGTCTACTACACAACCTTCTTCTTGTAGACGTTGTTGGGCCTCCAAGTGCAGATGTTTGTAGGACAGTAGCAAATTTCCCTCAAGTGGATGACATAAGGTTTATCAATCCGTGGGAGGCGTAGGATGAAGATGGTCTCTCTCAAGCAACCCTGCAACCAAATAACAAAGAGTCTCTTGTGTCCCCAACACACCTAATACGATGGTAAATTGTATAGGTGCACTAGTTCGGCGAAGAGATGGTGATACAAGTGCAATATGGATGGTAGATATGAGTATTTGTAATCTGAAATTATAAAAAAAAGCAAGGTAACAAGTAATAAAAGTGAGCCTAAACAGTATTGCATGCTAGGAAACAAGGCTAAGGTTCATACTTTCACTAGTGCAAGTTCTCTCAACAATAATAATATAATTAGATCATATAACAATCCCTCAACATGCAACAACGAGTCACTCCAAAGTCACTAATAGCGAAGAACAAACGAAGAAATTATGGTAGGGTACGAAGCCACCTCAAAGTTATCCTTTATGCTCGATCTATTCAAGAGTCCGTAGTAAAATAACGCGGACCTATTCTTTTCGTTCAATCTATCATAGAGTTCGTACTAGAATAACACCTTAAGCCACAAATCAACCAAAACCCTAATGTCACCTAGATACTCCATTGTCACCTCAAGTATCCGTAGGTATGATTATACGATATGCATCACACAATCTCGGATTCATCTATTCAACCAACACAAAAGTACTTCAAAGAGTGCCCCAAAGTTTCTACCGGAGAGTCAAGACAAAAACGTGCGCCAACCCCTATGCATAAGTTCAATGAACCCGCAAGTTGATCACCAAAACATGCATCAAGTGGATCACGTGAATATCCCATTGTCACCATAGATAAGCACGACAAAACATACATCAAGTGTTCTCAAATCCTTAAAGACTCAATCCGATAAGATAACTTCAAAGGGAAAACTCAATCCATTACAAGAGAATAGAGGGGGAGAAACATCATAAGATCCAATTATAATAGCAAAGCTCGCGATACATCAAGATCGTATCACCTCAAGAACACGAGAGAGAGAGAGAGAGAGAGAGAGAGAGAGAGAGAGATCAAACACATAGCTACTGGTACAAACCCTCAGCCCCGAGGGTGAAATACTCCCTCCTCGTCATGGAGAGCGTCGGGATGATGAAGATGGCCACTAGTGAGGGTTCCCCCCTCCGGCGGGGTGCCAGAATAGGGCCCCGATTGGTTTTTGATGGCTACAGAGGCTTGCGGCGGCGGAACTCCCGATCTATTCTGTTCCCCGGTGTTTTTAGGGTATATGGACATATATAGGCGAAAGAAGTCGGTCAGGGGCGCCACGAGGGGCCACGAGGGAGGGGGCGCGCCCGGGGGGGGGGGGGGGCAGGTGATACGTATTCAACGTATCTATAATTTTTGATTGTTCCATGCTATTATATTACCTGTTTTGGATGTTTATGGGCTTTACTTTAAACTTTTATATCATTTTTGGGACTAACCTACTAACCGGAGACCCAGCCCGAATTGCTGTTTTTTACCTATTTCAGTGTTTCGAAGGAAAGGAATATCAAACGGAGTCCAAACAGAATGAAACCTTCGGGAGCGATCTTTTTGGAACAAACACAATCCAGGAGACTTGGAGTGGATGTCAAGAAGCAACCGAGGCAACCACGAGGCAGGAGGGCACGCCCCCACCCTCGTGGGCCCCTCGTGGCTCTCCTGACCTACCTCCTTCGCCTATATATATATCCATATACCCTGAAAACATCCAGGAGCACCACGAAAAACTATTTCCACCGCCGCAACCTTCTGTATCTGCGAGATCCCATCTTGGAGCCTTCGCCGGCGCTCCGCCGGAGGGGAAATCAACCACGGAGGGCCTCTACATCATCTCCAAGGCCTCTTCGATGAGTCGTGAGTAGTTTACCACAGACCTTCGGGTCCATAGTTATTAGCTAGATGGCTTCTTCTCTCTCTTTGAATCTCAATACAAAGTACTCCTTGATCTTCTTGGAGATCTATTCGATGTAACTCTTTTTGCGGTGTGTTTGTCAAGATCCGATGAATTGTGGGTTTATGATCAAGTTTATCTATGAGAAATATTTGAATCTCCTCTGAATTCTTTTTTGTATGATTGGTTATTGATAGATCGTGGATGTCGCCTAGAGGGGGGGGGGGTGAATAGGCGCTTTAAAATAATTACGGTTGAGGCTGAACAAATGTGGAATAAACCTAGCGGTTAATTTGTCAAGCACAAAACCTACAACAACTAGGCTCACCTATGTGCACCAACAACTTATGCTAAGCAAGAAAAACTACTTCGGTGATAGCAAGATACATGACAAGAAACAATATAGCTATCACAAAGTAAAGTGCATAAGTAAAGGGCTCGGATAAGAGATAACCGAGGCACGCGGAGATGACGATGTATCCCGAAGTTCACACCCTTGCGGATGCTAATCTCCATTTGGAGCGGTGTGGAGGCACAATGCTCCCCAAGAAGCCACTAGGGCCACCGTAATCTCCTCACGCCCTCGCACAATGCAAGATGCCGTGATTCCACTAAGGGACCCTTGAGGGCGGTCACCGAACCCGTACACTTTGGCAACCCTTGGGGGCGGTCACCGGTACCCGTCAAATTGCTCGGGGCGATCTCCACAACCTAATTGGAGACCCCGACGCTTGCCCGGAGCTTTACACCACATGATTGAGATCTGAACACCACCAACCGTCTAGGGCGCCCAAGCACCCAAGAGGAACAAGCTCAAGGGCACCAAGCACCCAAGAGTAATAAGATTCTCAACTTGTAACTTCCACGTATCACCGTGGAGAACTCAAACCGATGCACCAAATGCAATGGCAAGGGCACACGGAGTGCCCAAGTCCTTCTCTCCCAAAGCCCACCAAAGCAACTAATGCTAGGGAGGAAAATGAGAGGAAGAACGAAAGAAGATCACGAAGAACTCCAAGATCTAGATCCAAGGGTTCCCCTCACTTAGAGGAGAAAGTGATTGGTGGAAACGTGGATCTAGATCTCCTCTCTCTTTTCCCTCAAGAACTAGCAAGAATCATTGGAGGGATTGAGAGTTAGCAAGCTCGAAGAAGGTCAACAATGGGGGAAGAACACGAGCTCAAAAGATTAGGGTCTCAAGGGGAAGAAGACCCCTTTTATAGGTGGGGAGAAAACCAACCGTTATCCCTCACTCAGCTCAAGACGACGCGGTACTACCGCAAGACGGAGCTGCGGTACTATCGCGTCGGTCATGTACTCATTGCAGGTTGCGGTACTACCGCAAGTGCAGCATCGCCGATGAAGGCTCGATGCAGTGAGTAACGAACGGTAGAATCCGGAGCGGTACTACATAGGCTTCACGGTACTACCGTAAGGCAGGCAACACTAGTCAAGAGAAAGCACGGAAGTAAAAAATTACTTCCGTACCTACTTCCGCCGAGGGAGGACCTGCGCAAAAATCCGGCACGGTACTACCGCACACGAAGAGCGGTACTACCGGGTAGGGCGCGGATGTGAAAATTACATCCGCCCCTACTTCCACTCATCCGCTAAGCACGCCAGAGCCCACGGTACTACCGCTCATGGGCGCTGGGTATTATCACAGCATGGCACGGATGTAAAAAATTACATCCGCCCCTACTACCTTTCCGAGTAGCTGCGCTGGCACGAGGCCCGCGGTACTACCGCTCCCATAGAGCGGTACTACTGCGGAGCACTGCAGATACTAAAGGGATCGGTACTATCATAAGGGCCTGCGGTACTACCGCTCCGAGAGCAATACTACCGCATGCCCCAGATTAGCAACACTAGGAGTCCTTCATTTTGCAGAGAAGACAACAGAGGGAAACAATAAAACCAGAACTGCCATAACTTCTGCAAATGAGCTCCGAATTGAGAAAACTCAAGCTTGTTGGATATAAGACAACGAGTAGCATCAAAACCAGAACTGCCATAGCTTGTTGGATATAGTAAGAAGAGGCAGGGGAGGTATGCCTAACAAACAAAGGAGTGAAACCTCAAACAGAGAAGAAACGACATATCCTCCAACATCGAAAACATCATAGAAGATGCATGCAAACTCCGTTTTCGATGAACTCGAGCTTGTCATAAAAATGACCATAAGCTCCAAAACTCGCAAGGAGAAGAACCAAACAAGAACCAATAAATATGATGCAAGGATGCAATGGTTTGAGCTTTCTACGAATAATACGATCAAGCAACTCATCGAGAGCCCCCCTTGATAGTACGGCAATCGATCCTATAACCCGGTCTCCCACAACTACCATGAGACCGGTAAAACAGAAAACCTATCAAGGGCAAACCTTTGCCTTGCTCAAAGTCCACTTGAGCTAGATGATGACGATCTTGACTCCCTCAAGCTGGACCACCTTTCTTGATTGCGTTGGCTCGATGAAGACTAGTTGATTGCTCCCCCATACTCCACTATGGGTGAGCCACTCTTCCGCTCATCTTCACAAGTCCATTGTCACCACAATGGACGGCAAGCTTCAAGCACTTGATCTCTTCGTTATGCATCACTTGAACTTGCACTCCGCAACCTAACCCCACAAAGAACTCTCACGAAGACCATGGGTTAGCACACAAAGCGTAATGGACAATGCTTACCATACCATGGGATCACTTGATCCCTCTCAGACATCTTGTGCTTTGTGTGTTGAATCTTTCCAACTCTCTTCATTTGGATGATGTCTTGAAGGTGGACATGAATGATCACACAATCTTATTCTTCAAGACATGCTTGCAATAAGCTCAACACTCACATGACCGGTCTTTGGATAATTCCTTAATAGCACCATGATCATCACAAACTCTCCTTGAAACCAACAAATGGACTCCAAGAAAAGCCTATGGACAAACCCTTCAAATATAACTCAAGGCAACCATTAGTCCATAGAGATTGTCATTAATTACCAAAACCAAACATGGGGGCACCGCATGTTCTTTCAGTTATCTTTGCAAGTCTCTTCAAATTATTAGTTTGGTTTGGCCTACTAGATTGATCTTTCTTGCAATAGGAGAAGTGCTTAGCTTTGGGTCCAATCTTGTGGTTTCCTTTCCCAGTGACAGCAGGGGCAGCAAGGCACATATTGTATTGTTGCCATCGAGGATAAAAAGATGGGTTTTATATCATATTGCATGAGTTTATCCCTCTACATCATGTCATCTTTCTTAATGCGTTACTCTGTTCTTCATGAACTTAATACTCTAGATGCAGGCAGGAGTCGGTCGATGTGTGGAGTAATAATAGTAGATGCAGGCAGGAGTCGGCCTACTTGTCATGGACGTGATGCCTATATACATGATCATTCCTAGATAATCTCATAATTATTCGCTTTTCTATCAATTGCTCGACAGTAATTTGTTCACCCACCGTAATACTTATGCTATCTCGAGAGAAGCCACTAGTGAAACATATGGCCCCTGGGTCTATCTTTTATCATATTAATCTCCCGTCAACAAGCTATTTCCGGCACCATTTATTTTGCATATTTTATTTTTCCAATCTATATCATAAAAATACCAAAAATATTTATCTTATCTTATTATCTCTATCAGATCTCACTTATGCAAGTTACCGTGATGGGATTGACAACCCCTTTATCGTGTTGGTTGCGAGGTTCTTGTTTGTTTGTGTAGGTGCGTGGGACTTTTGAGGAGCCTCCTACTGGATTAATACCTTGGTTCTCAAAAACTGTGGGAAATACTTACGCTACTCTGCTACATCACCCTTTCCTCTTCAAGGGAAAAACCAACGCAGTGCTCAAGAGGTAGCAAGAAGGATTTCTGGCGCCGTTGCCGGGGAGGTCTTCGCTCAAGTCAAGACATACCAAGTACCCATCACAAACTCATCTCCCTCGCATTACATTATTTGCCATTTGCCTCTCGTTTTCCTCTCCCCCACTTCACCCTTGCCGTTTCATTCGCCCTCTCTTTTCGTTTGCCCTTCTTCTCGCTTGCTACCTGTTTGCTTGTGTGTTGGATTGCTTGTCACAATGGCTCAAGATAATACCAAATTGTGTGACTTTTCCAATACCAATAATAATGATTTCCTTAGCACTCCGATCGCTCCTCTAAATGATGCTGAATCTTGTGAAATCAATGCTGCTTTGTTGAATCTTGTGAAATCAATGCTGCTTTGTTGAATCTTGTTATGAAAGGTCAATTCTCCGGCCTTCCTAGTGAAGATGCCGCTACTCATCTAAACAACTTTGTTGATTTGTGTGATATGCAAAAGAAGAAAGATACGGATAATGATATTTTTAAATTGAAGTTATTTCCGTTTTCACTTAGAGATCGTGCTAAAACTTGGGTTTCGTCTTTGCCTAAAAATAGTATTGATTCTTGGAACAAGTGCAAAGATGCTTTTATCTCTAAGTTTTTTCCTCCCGCTAAGATCATCTCTCTTAGAAACAATATTATGAATTTTAAACAACTTGATCATGAGCATGTTGCCCAATATTGGGAAAGAATGAAATTAATGATTCGCAATTGCCCTACTCATGGTTTGAATTTATGGATGATCATACAAAAAATTTATGCTGGATTGAATTTTGCTTCTAGAAATCTTTTAGATTCGGCCGGAAGAGGCAGTTTTATGGAAATCACTTTAGGTGAAGCTACTAAACTTCTAGATAATATTATGGTTAATTATTCTCAATGGCACACCGAAAGATCTACTAGTAAAAAGGTTCATGCAATAGAAGAAATTAATGTTTTGAGTGGAAAGATGGATGAACTTATGATATTATTTGCTAATAAGAGTGCTCCTATTGATCCTAATGATATGCCTTTGTCTAATTTGATTGAGAATAATAATGAATCTATGGATGTGAATTTTGTTGGTAGGAATAATTTTGGTAACAACACGTATAGAGGAAACTTTAATCCTAGGCCGTTTCCTAGTAATTCCTCTAATAATTATGGTAATTCCTACAACAATTCTTATGGAAATTTTAACAAAGTCCCTCTGAATTTGAGAATAGTGTTAAAGAATTTATGATCTCTCAAAAGAATTTCAATGCTTTGCTTGAAGAAAAATTGCTTAAAGTTGATGAATTGGCTAGAAACGTGGATAGAATTTCTCTTGATGTTGATTCTTTTAAACTTAGATCTATTCCACCTAAGCATGATATCAATGAGTCTCTCAAAGCCATGAGAAGTTCCATTGATGAGTGCAAAGAAAGAACCGCTAGGATGCGTGCTAAGAAAGATTGCTTTATAAAAGCGTGTTCTTGTAGTTTCCATGAAAACAACGATGAAGATCTAAAAGTTATTGATGTGTCTCCTATTAAGTCTTTATTTTGCAATATGAAACTTGATGATGATGGGACTGGAGATGAGTCAACTTTATTTAAAAGGCGTCCCAATAAATCGGAGTTTTTAGATCTTGATGCTAAATTTGGTAAAAGTGGGATTGGAGAGATCAAAACTTTACATAGTAATGAACCCATATAATGGATTTCAAGAAATTTAATTATGATAATTGTTCTTTAATAGATTGTGTTTCCTTGTTGCAATCCGTGTTGAATTCTCCTCATGCTTATAGTCAAAATAAAGCTTTTACCAAACATATCGTTGATGCCTTGATGCAATCTTATGAGGAAAAACTTGAATTGGAAGTTTCTATCCCTAGAAAACTTTATGATGAGTGGGAACCCACTATTAAAATTAAAATTAAATATCATGAATGCTATGCTTTGTGTGATTTTGGTGCTAGTGCTTCCATGATTCCTAAAACTTTATGTGATGTGCTAGGTTTCCATGAACTTGATGATTGCTCCTTAAATTTGCACCTTGCGGATTCCACTATTAAGAAACCTATGGGAAGGATTAATGATGTTCTTATTGTTGCAAATAGGAATTATGTGCCCGTAGATTTCATTGTTCTTGATATAGATTGCAAGCTTTCATGTCCTATTATTCTTGGTAGACCTTTCCTTAGAACGATTGGTGCAATTATTGACATGAAGGAAGTGAATATTAGATTCCAATTTCCATTAAGGAAGGGCATGGAACACTTCCCTAGGAAGAAAGTTAAATTACCTTATTAATCTATTATGCGAGCCACTTATGAATTGAATACCAAAGATGGCAATACGTAGATCTATTCTCGCTTTTATGCCTAGCTAGGGGCGTTAAACGATAGCGCTTGTTGGGAGGCAACCCAATTTTATTTTTGTTTCTTAATTTTTTCTTCTGTTTAGTAACAAACAATTCATCTAGCCTCTGTTTAGATGTGTTTTAATGTTTAGATTAGTGTTTGTTCCAAGTGAAACCTACATGATCTTCTTGGATAGTAATTATTTGATCTTGCTGAAAAAGTCAGAAACTTTTGGTTCACGAATTTTTTTGTTTAAAATCACAAAAACGTGATAAAATACTGATTCCAATTTCAGTAGATCCATAAAAAAATTATCTGGGGTTTCCTATTTTAGTAGAATTTTTGGAGTTCCATAAGATTTCGAAAGTTACAGATTACCACAGACTGTTCTGTTTTTGACAGATTCTGTTTTTCGTGTGTTGTTTGCTTATTTTGATGAATCTATGGCTAGTATCGGGGGGTATGAACCATAGAAAAGTTGGAATACAGTAGGTTTAACACCAATATAAATAAAGAATGATTTCATTGCAGTACCTTATGTGGTGGTTTTTTTTTTCTTGCACTAACGGAGCTTACGAGTTTTCTGTTGAGTTTTGTGTTGTGAAGTTTTTAAGTTTTGGGTAAAGATTTGATGGAGTATGGAATAAGGAGTGGCAAGAGCCTAAGCTTGGGGATGCCCATGGCACCCCAAGATAATTCAAGGACAACCAAAATCCCAAGCTTGGGGATGCCCCGGAAGGCGTCCCCTCTTTCTTCTTCGTTTATCGGTAACTTTACTTGGAGCTATATTTTTATTCACCACATGATATTTGTTTTGCTTGGAGCGTCTTGTATGATATGAGTCTTTGATTTATAGTTTACCACAATCATCCTTGCTGTACACACCTTTTGGGAGAGACACACATGAATTGGAACTTATTAGAATACTCTATGTGCTTCACTTATATATTTTGAGCTAGATAGTTTTGCTCTAGTGCTTCACTTATACTTTTTAGAGCACGGCGGTGGTTTTATTTTGTAGAAATTATTGATCTCTCATGCTTCACTTATATTATTTTGAGAGTATTTTAGAACAGCATGGTATTTTCAATGGTTATAAAATTGGTCCTAATATGATGGGCATCCAAGTTGGGTATAATAAAAACTATCATAGGAAGTGAATTGGATGCTATGATCAATTTGATGCTTGATAATTGTTTTGAGATATAAAGGTGGTAATGTTAGAGTCATGCTAGTTGAGTAGTTGTGGACTTGAGAAATACTTGTGTTAAAGGTTGTGATTCCCGTAGCATGCACGTATGATGAACCGTTATGTGATGAAGTCGGAGCATGCTTTATTTATTGATTGTCCTCCTTATGAGTGGCGGGGACGAGCAATGGTATTTCCTACCAATCTTTCCCCTAGGAGCATGCGCGTAGTACTTTGTTTCGATAACTAATAATTTTTTGCAATAAGTATGTGAGTTCTTTATGATTAATGTTGAGTCCATGGATTATACACACACTCACTCTTCCACCATTGCTAGCTTCTCTAATATCGCGCACCTTTCACCGGTATCATACACCCACCTTATGCCTTCCTCAAAACAGCCACCATACCTACCTATTATGGCATTTCCATAGCTATTCTGAGATATATTGCCATGCAACTTACAACCGTTCCGTTTATTATGACATGCTTCATCATTGTCATATTGCTTTGCACGATCATGTAGTGGACATCGTATTTGTGGCAAAGCCACCTTCATAATCATACATGTCACTCTTGATTCATATCCCGGTACACCGCCGGAGGCATACACATAGAGTCATATTTTGTTGTAATTTTTGGAGTTGTAAGTAAATAAAAGTGTGATGATCATCATTATTAGAGCATTGTCCCAAGTGAGGAAAGGATGATGGAGACTATGATTCCCCCACAAGCAGGGATGAGACTCCGGGCGGAAAAAAAGGAGGCCAAAAGAATAAAAAAGAGAGAGAAGGCCCAAACAAAAAAAAGAGAAAAGAAAAAAAAAGAGAAAAAAAGAAAAAAATGATAGAAAAAGAGAGAAGGGACAATGTTATATCTTTTACCACACTTGTGCTTCAAAGTAGCACCATGATCTTCATGATAGAGAGTCTCCTCTGTTGTCACTTTCATATACTAGTGGGAATTTTCCATTATAGAACTTGGCTTGTATATTCCAATGATGGGCTTCCTCAGAATGCCCTAGGTCTTCGTGAGCAAGCAAGTTGGATGCACACCCACTTAGTTTCTTTTGTTGAGCTTTCATACGCTTATAGCTCTAGTGCATCCGTTGCATGGCAATCCCTACTCACTCGCATTGATATCTATTAATGGGCATCTCCATAGCCCGTTGATACGCCTAGTTGATGTGAGACTATCTTCTTCTTCTTTTTGTCTTCTCCACAACTACCATTCTATTCCACATATAGTGCTATATCCATGGCTCATGCTCATGTATTGCGTGAAGATTGAAAAAGTTTGAGAACATCAAAAGAATGAAACGATTGTTTGGCTTGTCATCAGGGTTGTGCATGATTAAATACTTTATGTGATGAAGATAGAGCATAGCCAGACTATATGACTTTGTAGGGATAACCTTCTTTGGCCATGTTATTTTGAGAAGACATGATTATTTTGTTAGTATACTTGAAATATTATTATCTCTTATGTCAATATGAACTTTTATTTTGAATCATTTGGATCTAAAAATTCATGCCACAATAAAGAAAATTACATTGAGAAATATGTTAGGTAGCATTCCACATCAAAAATTCTATTTTTATCATTTACCTACTCGAGGACGAGCAGGAATTAAGCTTGGGGATGCTTGATACGTCTCCAACGTATCTATAATTTTTGATTGTTCCATGCAATTATATTACCCGTTTTGGATGTTTACGGACTTTACTTTACACTTTTATATCATTTTTGGGACTAACATACAAACTGGAGGCCCAGCCCGAATTGCTATTTTTTTTGCCTATTTTAGTGTTTCGAAGGAAAGGAATATCAAACGGAGTCCAAACGGAATGAAACCTTCAGGAGCGATCTTTTTGGAACAAACGCAATCCAGGAGACTTGGAGTGGACGTCAAGAAGCAACCGAGGCGGCCACGAGGCAGGAGGGCGCGCCCTAGGGGGGTGGGCGCACCCCCACCCTTGTGGTCCCCTCGTGGCTCTCCTGACCTACCTCCTTCGCCTATATATATATCCATGTACCGTGAAAACATCCAGGAGCACCATAAAAAACTATTTCAATCGCCGCAACCTTCTGTATCCGCGAGATCCCATCTTGGAGCCTTCGTCGGTGCTCCGCTGGAGGGGGAATCAACCACGGAGGGCCTCTACATCATCTCCAAGGCCTCTCCGATGAGTCGTGAGTAGTTTACCACAAACCTTCGGGTCCATAGTTATTAGCTAGATGGCTTCTTCTCTCTCTTTGAATCTCAATACAACGTTCTCCTCGATCTTCTTGGAGATCTACTCGATGTAACTCTTTTTGCGGTGTGTTTGTCGAGATCCGATGAATTGTGGGTTTATGATCAAGTTTATCTATGAGAAATATTTGAATCTCCTCTGAATTCTTTTATGTATGATTGGTTATCTTTGCAAGTCTCTTTGAATTATCAGTTTGGTTTGGCCTACTAGATTGATCTTTCTTGCAATAGGAGAAGTTATTAGCTTTGGGTTCAATCTTGCGGTGTCCTTTCCCAGTGACAGCAGGGGAAGCAAGGCACATATTTTATTGTTGCCATCAAGGATAAAAAGATGGGGTTTATATCATATTGCATGAGTTTATCCCTCTACATCATGTCATCTTTCTTAATGCGTTACTCTGTTCTTCATGAACTTAATACTCTAGATGCGAGGTGAGTCGGTCGATGTGTGGAGTAATAGTAGTAGATGCAGGCAGGAGTCGGCCTACTTGTCACGGACGTGATGCCTATATACATGATGATGCCTAGATAATCTCATAATTATTCGCTTTTCTATCAATTGCTCGACAGTAATTTGTTCACCCACCATAATACTTATGCTATCTCGAGAGAAGGCACTAGTGAAACCTATGGCCCCCGGGTCTATCTTTTATCATATTAATCTCCCATCAACAAGCTATTTCTGGCACCGTTTATTTTGCATCGTTTATTTTCCAATCTATATCATAAAAATACCAAAAATATTTATCTTATCTTATTATCTCTATCAGATCTCACTTTCGCAAGTTACCATGAAGGGATTGACAACCCCTTTCATCTTATTTTCAGGAAGAGTCTATGTCAGAGCTTTGATTCAGCAAACTTCACATACTCAACCATCATTTAGTCTTTCACAATTGCTAACACTCACGCGATATTTATGGGTTCAAAGTTTTAATCAGACACAGAGAAAGATAGGGGCTTATAGATTCGCCTCCCAACCTTTTACCTCAAGGGCAATGTCAACAATAATAGCTCATGATGCCTTACATCCAATTGGATATATATATCAGGATCTTTCCAACACCAGGTAATTGCCAAAGGATAAAATGTAAAAAGGAAAGGTGAAGATCACCATGACTCTTGCATAAGGTAAAAGACAAGAATAAAAGATAGGCCCTTCGCAAAGGGAAGCAGAGGTTGTCATGCGCTTTTATAGTTGGATGCACAAAATCTTAATGCGAAAGAATGTCACTTTATATTGCCTTTTGTGATAAAGACCTTTATTATGCAGTCCGTCGCTTTTATTTCTTCCTTATCACAAGTTCGTATAAAGCTTATTTTCTTCACACTAATAGATCATACATATTTAGAGAGCAATTTTTATTGCATGCATCGATGGCAACTTACTTGAAGGATCTTACTCAATCCATAGGTAGGTATGGTGGAATCTCATGGCAAAACTATTTTAAGGGATATTTGGAAGCACAAGTAGTATCTCTATGTAACATCCCAAATTTTCAATTTGGAATGTTATACATAGGTCATCCATGCATATCATATTTTATTGCATTTTTGTTTGCAATCCTCGAAATCCTAAGCAACTCAAGGACCCTCGGAGAGAGTTGGGGATTTTCCGTTTTTCATATTTGAATTTTATCAAATAATGAAGACGAGGATATTGATTTTAGTTATTTTTCTCTACGGAAAATATTTCATTTTGAAATAATAAATGAGAGAAGATAATATGACTTCTCCAAAATAATTGAAATATCGGAGGAAAAATGTTAAAATCATTATTGGATTTTATTTTATTTTAGTTGGAATTTTATTTGCCCTAGAAAAATTTGCATCTTTTTAAAAAATTGCATTTTAGGAGCCAAGAAAAGTTCATCTTGTTCTAAATATTTTATTTAGACGGAGAAAACTTGTTTTGGTATTTTTAGATTTTATTTCTTTTTCTAGGATTTTCCTAAGTTTAGTGAACATTTTTTTAAAGAGACCCGCGCCTGAGCCTAGGGCTCAGGCAGCCCAGCCGGCCAGCCGCCTCAGAAGGCTGCCGCGCCATCACAAGACTTTCGGACTGAGTCCGAGTGGGACTCCGCCGCCGCCTTGCCCCTCCTCCAAGTCGCCGCCTCACTTTATATACGCCGCCCTCTAACCACCACCACCACCGGAGCCGGAGCCGCCGAGCCCCGAGCCCGAGCCGCCGCCCGAGTTGCCGCCGCCGCCTCCCGCCGCCACCCCGCACCCTGCCGCCACCCCGCACCCTCGCCGAGCCCCGCCGGAGCCGCCCACCTCGCCGGACGACCTCGCCGGAGGTAGCCACCCGCCGCCCAGTTTTTTTAAGAAAAACCCTTCGGTTTTTTTAGAAAAACCCTAGTTTGTTTTTTTATAGATCGGTTTTATTCTCGGGTTTATTTACTTAGCGAGCGTTCGCTCGTTCGTTCGTTTTAACGAACGTGTTCATCGTTTAGTTTCTACTAATGAACGTTCGTTCGTTAAGCCGTTCATCGTTTTTCTTTTTATCGGATTTATTCCGCGGTTTTCCTGATCGCGATTTCTGATCCGATGTTCGTACTAGTTTAACTTTTCGCTCGTTTATCGGAATCAGGCGATTCAAGCGCCTGGAGTTTCATCTCGAAACCCTCTTTCCGAATAGTCAACTCAAATAAGTTTTTGTGTCTATAAAATTTGACCCTAGTTCAGATTAGTAACAGATCTTATTTCTTTCGCCGTTTGAGTTTCGTTGCTCCATTTGGTTTGATTCTTTTTGCGAACCGGAGTTCTTAATTTGAACTTCCTGGTCAGCCTCTTTCAGTTGAAGTTTCGTTTTGTGCATCTTTGCTTGTTGCTTATGTATGTATTGTTTGCTTGCGATAGAATTCCCGAGTTTAAGCGTGTTACTACGAGTCTCTAGGATTCATGGATCATCAGCAAGGCAAGTAACACTTTGATCATACTCTTTTCATACCCAGTTTTTATGGATTAGCTTCAACCCTCAAACATTGCATGTTTAGGATGTCATTAATTTGTGGGTTGGGAAGTAGTTGATGAGGTAGGAACCTATTGCCCCGTTACATTCAAACCCTTGGGAGTTACTTCTACGTATTGCTTATCTTGCCACGCTATGCTCGTAGACGTGGTTTGGGTTTGAGTGAATCCATGACATATGTGAGATTGTTAATTAATGGTTTGCTTTAAGGTGGCAACTTTAATACACATCTGGGTGGATTGAGGCACCTGGGGAACCCAGGTGTCTGCTTTTTTTGGAAATCCCGGGTACCTGCAGTGATCTTCCTACGGACCGCCACCCAGGCTCAAAGGGAACTGAGATTATTCAGGCTAGAAACTTCCGTGTGCAGCCACAAGCTATTATGGGCTCTAGCATAGTTGAGTAAGTTACGTGAAGCTCTTGAAGAGCTAGATCAACAGGTAGTGGGTTTTGTAGGTTTGGTATGGTCTACCCTGAGTAGAGAGTTAATGTTTACGAAAGGCGTGTGTCTCGGTCATCCGTTCTCAAACACCATGTAGTGCGAGAAATCAACGGAGGCAATCGAGTCTTGTGGGGAAAAGTCATAAACCTCTGCAGAGTGTACAATATAATCATGGTTAGCCGTGTCCCCGGTTATGGACAATTACGAGTATCTAGTACTTGAGTATTCACATGTATCTCATCACTCTTAACTAATATTGCTGGGATGTTAATTACCTTAATTGGGATTGAGTTGGGGTTATACCTTCTCAATGATGTTTCAACCACCATGATAGTTAAATTAAAATTTATTCCTTTGTTGTAGGGAAAAATTGGCTTTTTGCAAAAACTATAACCATAGAGCTTTCCACCAGCCAAATATGCATGTAGTGATAGCATTATTCTGTTATTGCTCTATTGTGTTACATTGCCAGCATATTCCATGTGCTGACCCGTTCTCGGGCTGCAACGTATTATGTTGCAGACTTTTCAAACGAGGAGTAAGGTCCGATAGGTCGTTGTCGTGCAGCTCAGCTATGCCATTGGAGTTGATGGACTCACTTTATCTTCCAAGCCTTCCGCTGTTATCGTATTAGATGGACTTAAGCCGTATTATTGTAATAAGTTCTCTTTTGAGACATTCGATGTAATAAGTGTGTGATTGCTACTCTGTTATAAATCCTTCGAGTACCGTGTTTGTCAGCATTACTGATCCAGGGATGACACTGAAACACAGAGACTTGACCATCTGAGGTCGGGTCGCTACACTCTACTTGGTGCAAAGAAATTTGGCTAGCATGAGGGGGAAAGGCAAGCTCAACATGTTGGATGATCCATGACAATATACTTTATTGCAGATATAAGAAAACATAACCCATTACGTTGTCTTCCTTGTCCAACATCAACCTTTTCTCATGTCATATTTCAATGAGTGCTCACAATTACAAAAGATGTCCAAGATAGTATATTATATGTGAAATCTCTCTTCCTTCAATATTCTTTCGTGAATTGTTCAAGTGACCAATACAATGTTTGCTAACCTTCAATAAATTTACCACCTCTACTTCTTATATGTGAAGTCATTACTCCCCATGGGATAAGCACATGAAACATATATAATTTCAGATTTATGATATTCAACCATTTACTCATAGGATAAAAGTGAAGCACACGAGTAAATGACAAACTACTCCAAAAGATATAAATGAAGATCAATGAGTAGTTAAACAATTATGTAGCTATGTGAAGACTCTCTCCCATTTAAGAATTTCAGATCTTGGGATATTATTCAAACAGCAATCAAAACAAAATAAAACTACATTTCAAGGATAGCACTCATCATGTGAAGAGGCAAAAACTTAGGATCAACCGATACTAACCGATAATTGTTGAAGAAAAAAGGTGGGATGCCTACCGGGGAATCCCCAAGCTTGGATGCTTGAGACTTATTGAAATATTATCTTGGGGTGCCTTGGGCATCCCCAAGATTGAGCTTTTCTGTACCCTTAATTCCTCTCATATCACGGTTTCCTAAATCTCAAAAGCTTCATCCACACCAAACTCAACAAGAACTCGTGAGATAAGTTAGTATAAACCAATGCAAAAACCTTATCACTTTCTACTGTAACAAATAACAAAAATTATAATTCAACATTCCATACTAAATGTCTCTGCATATTTAATACTCCTATCTTCAAATAGAATCATTAAACAAGCAAACATATGCAAACAATGCAAACATAACAACAATCTGCCAAAACAGTACAATCTGTAAAGAATGCAAGATTAATCATACTTCCCTAACTCCAAAAATTATGAGAAAAATACTATTCTGTATAAAATTTATCAGAGCTCATTTTCTAACTTTTCTAGGGAATTTTTGCAACAGTGGTAAACTTTCTGTTTTGAAACAGCAACATGTATAATTGCAAAATAAGCATGGTAAAGGCTATCCTTGACATTTTTATTGAAAATAAATATGCAAAGAATTATTATAAATAACAGCAATCAAATACTAACAAAATTAAATGACGCTCCAAGCAAAACACATATCATGTGGTGAATAAAAATATAGCTCCAAGTAAAGTTACCGATAAACAAAGACGAAAGAGGGGATGCCTTCCGGGGCATCCCCAAGCTTAGGCTCTTGATTTTCCTTGAATATTATCTTGGGGTGCCTTGGGCATCCCCAAGCTTAGGCTCTTGCCACTCCTTCTTCCATAGTTCATCGAATCTTTACCCAAAACTTGAAAACTTCACAACAGAAAACTCGTAAGCTCCGTTAGTATAAGAAAATAAAACCACCACTTAGGTACTGTTGTGAACTCATTATTTATTTATATTGGTGTAATATCTACTGTATTCCAACTTCTCTATGGTTCATGCCCTCCGATACTACTCATAGATTAATCAAAATTCGCAAACAACTCAATGAAAACAGAATCTGTCAAAAACAGAACAGTCTGTAGTAATATGTATCAAACGTATACTTATGTAACTCCAAAAATTCTGAAATAAATTGGTGGACCTGAGTAATTTGTCTATTAATCATCTGCTAAACGAATCAACTTAAAATCACTCTCCAGTAAAAAATTACAGCTAATCTCGTGAGCGCTAAAGTTTCTGTTTTTTACAGCATGATCATAAAGACTTCACCCAAGTCTTCCCAAAGATTCTACTTGGCACAAACACTAATTAAAACATAAAAACACATCTAACCAGAGGCTATATAGATTATTTATTACTAAGCAGGAGAAAAAGGCAAAGAACTAAAATAAAATTGGGTTGCCTCCCAACAAGCGCTAATGTTTAACGCCCCTAGCTAGGCATGATGATTTCAATGATGCTCACATAAAAGATAAGAATTGAAACATAAAGAGAGCATCATGAAGAATATTACTAGCACATTTAAGTCTAACCCACTTCCTATGCACAGGGATTTTGTGATCAAACAACTTATTGGAGCAAGAATCAACTAGCATAGGAAGGCAAAACAAGCATGACTTCAAAAATTTCAACACATAGAGAGGAAACTTGATATTATTGCAATTCCTACAAGCATGTATTCCTACCTCATAATAATTGTCAGTAGCATCGTGAATGAATTCAACAATATAACCATCACACAAAGCATTCTTTTTATGATCTACAAGCATAGAAAATTTACTATTTTCCACATAAGCAAAATTCCTCTCATTCGGAATAGTGGGAGTATCATAAGAAACTCGAATACTATAAATTGTTTCCATATTAAAAGAGTAATGTTAATAAAAAGGGTAATCATAATCATGACAAGTTTTATAAATATAATCAACACTAATTTTTATAACATAAGTGTCATCACAATAATCATCGTAAGTAGCAACTTTGTTCTCATCATAATCAATTGAAACCTCTTCCAAGATAGTGGAATCATCACTAAATAAAGTCATGACCTCTCCAAATCCACTTTCATATTTATCACAATAAGATTCAACATCCTCCAAAATATTGGGATCATTACTTCCTAAAGTTGGCACTCTTCCAAACCCACTTTCATCAATATAATCATCATAAGTATGAGGCATGCTATCATCATAATAAATTTGCTCATCAAAACTTGGGAGGCTAAAAATATCTTCATTAAACATAGCATCCCGAAGCTTGGGAAAAACATTAATTGCAGCAAATATATTCTCAAACATGTCATTCTCATCCAACATAGCATCCCCAAGCTTGGGCCTTTTCATATCATAAGCATAATCACTCTCATCATTAATAGTATGGATAGCACCAATAGTAGAGCAATTATCATCATCACAATGAGTAGTAGGAGCAACATCATTTGAGAGGGATACCTTTCTACCTTTGCTTCTATGCCTTTTCTGTTTCTTCATCACATCATGTGTGGGTTTAACCCTCTTTTTTGAGCTCCTTATTAATGAGATTGGTTGAATAGAAGGCTCCTCCTCGTTACCTGATTCATCATAAGAAATAATAGGAGGGTATTGGGAAGTCTCTTCCCTTTCATTAGTATTATATTCATCTTCTATTTGCTTTCTTTTCTTTATGTAATTTGCAATATAAGGATTTTCAATGCAATTCACCGCACAATACATATAAATTTCCTCTAGATCAATATCAAGGAATTTCTTAAGGTTATATTCTGGAATATGCTTAGTTGCACGCTTCATTTCCTCGTAACCCAAAAGCAAACTAAGTTCATTATGATGTGCAAGTGAAATCAAATCATCACAATTTTTAGACACGATTCGATCATGAAACGATTTGCATCGGAGATTTAAATGACCATGTTCATTGCAAAGTCCACAAGTACGGTGAAGATATTTTAAATTTTTAGCACTAACATCTAGCCTTTATTGCAACCATTTAGTTTCTAAATACTTATGCCTCTTGCAAAATCTATCTTCCCTATTTGGTGTGTACTTGCAAGCTCTATGTATTCCACGACAATTGACATGCTTATAAGAGACATTTTCATCATGACTAGTACAATCATCATTAGTACTATGGAAATTCAAAGAGTTCATACTAACAACATTGCAATCATGCTCATCATTCAAAGATCTAGTGCCAAACATTTTATAGATTTCTTCTCCTAGCACTTGAGCACAATTTTCCTTTCCATCATTCTCACGAAAGATATTAAAAAGATGAAGCGTATGAGACAAACTCAATTCCATTTTTAGTTTTCTTTTATAAACTAAACTAGTGATAAAACAAGAAACTAAAAGATTTGATTGCAAGATCTAAAGATATACCTTCAAGCACTCACCTCCCCGACAACGGCGCCAGAAAAGAGCTTGATGTCTACTACACAACCTTCTTCTTGTAGACGTTGGGCCTCCAAGTGCAGAGGTTTATTGGACAGTAGCAAATTTCCCTCAAGTGGATGACCTAAGGTTTATCAATCCGAGGGAGGCGTAGGATGAAGATGGTCTCTTTCAAGCAACCCTGCAACCAAATAACAAAGAGTCTCTTGTGTCCCCAACACACCCAATACAATGGTAAAATGTATAGGTGTACTAGTTCGGCGAAGAGATGGTAATACAAGTGCAATATGGATGGTAGCTACGAGTATTTGTAATCTGAAATTATAAAAACAGCAAGGTAAAAAGTAATAAAAGCGAGCGTAAACCGTATTGCAATGCTAGAAAACAAGGCCTAAGGTTCATACTTTCACTAGTGCAAGTTCTCTCAATAATAATAACATAATTAGATCATATAACAATCCATCAACATGCAACAAAGAGTCACTCCAAAGTCACTAATAGCGGAGAACAAACGAAGAGAATATGGTAGGGTACAAAACCACCTCAAAGTTATCCTTTCTGCTCGATCTATTCAAGAGTCCGCAGTAAAATAACGCGGAGCTATTCTTTCCGTTCCATCTGTCATAGAGTTCGTACTAGAATAACACCTTAAGACACAAATCAACCGAAACCCTAATATCGCCTAGATACTCCATAGTCACCTCAAGTATCCGTGGGTATGATTATACGATATGCATCACACAATCTCAGATTCATCTATTCAACCAACACAAAAGTACTTCAAAGAGTGCCCCAGAGTTTCTACCGGAGAGTCAAGACAAAAACGTGTGCCAACCCCTTTGCATAAGTTCATTGAACCCGCAAGTTGATCACCAAAACATACATCAAGTGTATCACGTGAATATCCCATTGTCACCACAGATAAGCACGGCAATACATACATCAAGTGTTCTCAAATCCTTAAAGACACAATCCGATAAGATAACTTCAAAGGGAAAACTCAATCCAGTACAAGAGAGTAGAGGGGGAGAAACATCATAAGATCCAACTATAATAGCAAAGCTCGCGATACATCAAGATCGTATCACCTCAAGAACACGAGAGAGAGAGAGAGAGATCAAACACATAGCTACTGGTACATACCCTCAGCCCCGAGGGTAAACTACACCCTCCTTGTCATGGAGAGCGCCGGGATGATGAAGATGGCCACTGGTGAGGGTTCCCCACTTCGACAGGGTGCCGGAACGGGGTCCCGACTGGTTTTTGGTGGCTACAGAGGCTTGCGGCGGCGGAACTCCCGATCTATTATGTTCCCCAATGTTTTTAGGGTATATGGACATATATAGGCGAAATAAGTCGGTCAAGGGAGCCACGAGGGTGGGGGGCACACCCAGGGGGGGCAGGCGCGCCTCCCTGCCTCGTGGCCACCTCGAAGCTTCCCTGACGTCTACTCCAAGTCTCCTGGATTGCTTCCGTTCCAAAAATAACTCTCCTGAAGGTTTCATTCCGTTTGGACTCCGTTTGATATTCCTTTTCTTCAGAATACTGAAATAGGCTAGAAAACAACAATTTGGGTTGGGCCTCCGGTTAATAGGTTAGTCCAAAAATAATATATAAGTGTTTAGTAAAGCCCATAAACATCCAAAACAGATAATATAATAGCATGAATGCTTCATAAATTATAGATACGTTGGAGACGTATCAGGCCCCTACAGTACTCCTATTCGTTTCTGCTCGCATTGCCATCGCAGTCGGTATTCTGTGGTAATATGTTTACGATGCGTGGCCCATCACAAATGGTTCACTATTATAGAACGTGTATGATGCGCGGCCCATCACAAACGGTTCACTATTATAGAACGTGTATGAGTGTCGGACAGGATTACGAAACGTTAGACCGTTGTAACATCGTCGTACACGACAACTATCGCACACGTTATTCTGTGGTGCAACATTTACGATGCATACTTCATCAGAAACAGTTCATGGTTGCGAATCGTGTACGATAAGGCAACTAACACAAACGTTTAGTTTGCCCGCACCGTTTGTGATATTGTCTGACATCGCACACGCTTTGCAAACGGCAACTATGTGCATGCTTACACACGTTTCCTCTTTGTGAACCGTCTCGGATTATGGTGCATATCGCAAGCGTTTGTGTTTTACCAACCGTGTGTGCTGTAACAACCTAGAGAGCGTAATTTCACCATAATTTAATTTCTGCTTTTCCAAATTGTACCGGATTTGGATTTGAATTTGAATGTATGCTACAGCTTTATTCATAGCCATTAGGTTCAAACAACCAATGCATTATTCGATTCATAGGTACATATGTTGAAGAATTACATAAGAACCAAATAAAGAATGATGAACCACAGTTGTGTACTTGTACTACTAAAGACAGTAAGGAAAGAGGCGAAATATATTCTGGTTGCTGAACAAGGTGAAGCGGAATGCCCATATTGTGCCCTCCACCATGCAGAAGGCATGCACGACTCTAGTGCAACCCCTTGTGATGGCCGACTGCCCATCCTTCACGATCTTCATGAAAACATCTAGATAATCATCGTGTTCTGGTAGAAATACTTTAACCTTTGCATGCCCACCAATCATGTAGTTTGAGAGGTAATCTTGACTAAACTGCTTTGGCAACCAATCGAAAAGGAATACGATTTCAGACATTGTCATCTAACACAACTCATTATGGGCGGTAAAAAAGAAGGCTGCAGAGTTCTTACTTACCATCCTGCGACGCTGTTGTTGTCTTGGATAAAGTGTAAACAAATAGTTTAATTGCCATCTTTGGACCCATTTTACTAATAATCTTTATCAGCTTCCTCACTTGATGCTGGTTCATCGATATCTCATTGCCCCATACGCAGAAAGGGTCGAAACGCGGATCTTTACCAATGACATATGTACCTAAAAGCACCAAGTTAATATTAGAAGCTAAACAGCAATGGCACAATGATGTAGTACAAAACTCTTTTATAATATGTCTATATAGATCTGTATGTGGTAGTCCATTTGAAATCTCTAAAAAGAAAAATATTTAGGAATGGAGGGAGTATCTTATAACATCCAATATACTCACATATTAGATGAATTAACATCTTATATTATGGGCCGGAAGGAGTTTAGTTCATTCTTAAAAATTATCTGCTGCTGTATCCACGGGTTACAATTAGTTTGAGCTAGTTCGGGCTCAAATAGCCCTAAAGTATATCTAAACATGAGGGCTAGTTTGAGCTAGTTGCATCTATAACCCACCCAAAAAAACTAGTATCCAACCCAAGAGGTGCTAATTGGAGCTAGTTATCCTAGTGCATTTATTGTCAATCTAACCCTGCCATCCAAACAACTCTTTGGATGGAGTTAGTTCAGGGTTAGTAATGAGCTAGAAAGTAACACTAACCTCTAGCTAAGTTGAGTATCCAAACAGGGCTGTGTTGTTGTTGTTGCTGCTGCTGCTCTTCTACGTATATTTATACATCATTAAAACATTAATGTAACACTCTTCCTTGTTGCTATGTAGCCTATGATTGCATATTTAGACATTAAGTACAGTGCATGTTGCTATGTAGCCTCAGATGTATTACATATGGCCCTAGTTAACCTAAGGAAAAATGGGTTGCAGATATATTCAGTTAAAAGTCCGATTCATCGATTAGTCCCTTATCAGCCGCTTGCCTATATGGTACCAGCTACGGATATCCTGAACAGTGAGCAGATATAAGCCATGGGATGAAACTAACCTCGATGGAAAACAACAGTCGTTCCCAAAATTTTCCTGTGTAGGTACATCAAGAAGCATGTTAAGCACAACAGGCTAAACATCGACCAAAATTACACATGGTAGACAAAATAATCTCCAAAAGATAGCTTCAGCGTGCAGGTTTAAGCACGCTAGTAAAGCAAAACAAGTGGAAAGGTGTGCTAACTGCAACAGGCCTAACATTTAACAACAAGAAAACATGGTCATTCAAACTGGTATTGTGCCGGTCTAAGTACACTGGTTATGGTTAAATAAAAATAGAAAGGCGTGTTAACTACAAGATGCAGCAACCAAATGTAGTCATTCATAGTGGTATTGTTGAAACAGGTACTGATGAAATTGAACTACACAGTTCATACTTGCCCATATAGAACATCATGTTGTGAATAATTGGAATAAACAAGGCATACTACGAACAACCAAAATAGCATTTGAAACTGAACATATGCTAACTACAAACAACCGAACAATCAAAAAACTTTAAAAGAGGCATATGCTAGCTATAACAGGCTTAACAACAAGCAAATATATGCATTCCTATCGGTATGTTTAAAACTGGATTGATGAAATGTACTGCACAGTAAATAATTGCACATATAGAGCATCACACTGTGAACAACTGAAATAAACAAATCATGGGTTTCCTCACTTGTCACAGATGGGCTCGTTCCCGCGGGAAGACCACAGACCCTGGATGCACTCCATGTTGCCGCAGATGGGCTCCTTCCCCTTGGAAGAGCACGGCTGTAGGGTGCCCTCTCTGATGTCGCAGATGGGTGCTTTCCCCTTGGAAGAGCCGGAGAGGGTGCCCTCCTCATGGTCACCATCGATGAGGTCTAACTTGGAAGCTGTGGATCCCAAGCCAGCGTCGCAGAACGTGTCCTTCAGAAATGACAAAAGGGGCTCGATGGCGATGCAGAATGGCAAATTGTTGACAGCGAGCCAGATGAGATCAGCGACGGGGCCATGGATGAGATCGACGGCGGTTGAACCCGAGGGGTTGGGGGTGGGCCACTTAACCTGTGACACAACCCGCCTCAGGGCGTCGCTGTCGATGACCTCGATGTCATAGCCGGCGGAAGAGACATGCCCACATACTCTAGCCCGCTGCTTGAGTGCCTGCCGCCAGTAATGGTCATCAGCTTCCTCGGTGACGTCGGGCGAAGAGACAACTATACACCTATTTTGGGCCAGTCGCTCCTCGAGCTCCACCGGAAGCGTAGCCGGGCTTAGGCTGCGACGCTCTAGAGTGGGGGATGGGGATGGGGATCTGTGGGAAAGGGGGCGTTTGGCAGGCGTCATCTAAGAAACTCAGGGAGGCCTGGGTATGGAGATCAGTGGGTAAGCTGCACGGGAAAACGGCAGATGTTGACAATGGAGGCCTTGCGGCGGCGGCGGCAGCGGCGGTGGGGACTTTATTAGGGTTTCGAGCGAGGGAGGGTGTGTGTGTGTGTGTTTGTGCGCACACGCCCGAGGAGGTTTTGGTGTGTGTGTGTGTGTGTGTGTGTGTGTGTGTGTGGAGGGGAGGGGCGCGGGGTGTTTGAGGAAATGACGCGGGTACTAAAAATTTTACTACGCGGGAGTTAAACACGGGAGTGAAATGCCGGGCTATTGAAAATTTTGATGATAGTGCATCACACACGGTCCGGAGACAACAACTGTGTGTTATGAAAAAGAAAAACCCTCGAGGCGGGCATATATTTTCAATGCAGGCGGGATTGGGAACAAAAAACATCGCACACGGTCCGGAGATAACAACCGTGTGTTATGAAACAGAAAAACCCTCGAAGCGGGCAGATATTTTTGAGAGGGGGAGCTTCGTGGAGCCCAATGTACTGTGCGGATGTGTGCATGACAGGTGCACCGGCATGGCACACGGTTAGTTTGAGTGAACCGTGTCTGTTGCGTCATCCGACTTGTCTAATGTTCATAAATTTGGCGAAAAATGACGTGGGAGAGGGTCAGAACACGAACACACTTGCATGTGGACCAAATTTATGTATCAAAAGGGTAGTTTAATTTTCAAATACCAAATGCAACTTCGATGTGGCACCTCTCTCGCAAAGCGCACGGTATTGCTTGCTCCCACCCTCTCGTGTCGGCACGAAGGGAATCCTAAGCTATGAATGCATGCCCCCTCCCCCTCAACCGAGGTTCACCTAGCAAAGTGCGAAGTAGCTAGCAGCCCCCCTCCTCCCTCGTGTCGGCACGAAGGGAATACTAAGCTATATATGAATGCATGCCCCTCCCCCTCAACCGAGGTTCACCTAGCAAAGTGCGAAGTAGCTAGCAGCCCCCCTCCTCCATCGTGTCGGCATGAAGGGAATCCTAAGCTATATATGAATGTATGCCCCCCAACCGAGGTTCACCGTAGCAAAGTGCGAAGTAGCTAGCAGCCCCCTCCCCGCGTCGGCACGAAGGGAATCCTAAGCTATGAATGCATGCCCCCCAACCGAGGTTCACCTAGAAAAGTGTGAAGTAGAGCTAGCAGCCCCCCCTCGTGTCGGCACTAAGGGATTCCTAAGCTATGAATGCATGCCCCCAACCGAGGTTCACCTAGCAAAGTCTGAGTAGCTAGCAGCCCCTCCCTCGTGTCAGCACGAAGGGAATCCTAGCTAATCTATGAATGCATGCCCTCCCCCCCAACCGAGGTTCACCCTAGAACAGTGTGACGTAGCTAGCAGCCACCCCTCCCTCGTGTCGGCCCGAAGGGAATCCTAAGCTAGGAATGCACATGCCCCCTTCCCAACCGAGGCTCACCTAGCAAGGTGCGAAGTAGCTAGCAGCCCCCCTCATGTCGGCACGAAGGGAATCCTAAGCTATGAGCATGCCCCCCTCCCCCCAACCGAGGTTCACCTACCAAAGTGAAGTAGCTAGCAGCCCCCTCGTGTCGGCACGAAGGGAATCCTAAGCTATGAGCATGCCCTCCTCCCCCAACCGAGGTTCACCTAGCAAAGTCTAAGTAGCTAGCAGCCCCCACCCCCTCATGTCGCCATGAAGGGAATCCTAATTAAGCTATGAATGCATGCCCCCCAACCGAGGTTCACCTAGCAAAGTGCGATGTAGCAACCCCCTCCCCCCCACACACATACTTTCAGTCAGCGGGACAGAGAGGCATATTCTCACCAAGATGGATCGTAAAACGGACCAAGAATAATCCACCTTGGTGGTACAACCTCTCTCTTGTTGTTGGTCAAAGTGATGTCCGTCCATGCGACCCCGGAGCTGGGCTAGCTTGCCAATAATCACGCAAGTAGTTAGTCCCCGAAGACAACCTCTGCATGCGTGTGGCCCAAAAATATGTATGGATAGGTGTGTTTTTGAGTAACAATGAACAACTTTGATGTGGCACCGTGATTTCGAACTAGAAATCCCCACACTGAGTGAGGGTTAGGTTGACAATGCATATGTATGTTACACCACACTTCAAGCCAACGACAGGGATTCATATATGCATGCATGCGTGCATTGTATATGCGCTCAAACTTAATTAGGTCTGAATCTCACCATGACCTATACTACGATAACACTAACCAAATGAAGAATCCGCCATGGTAACCTATCTTGTTGTTGGTCAAGGTGATCATGGATGTCCACGCGGGCCCACGAATATATAGGCTTGTCGCCGATAACCACACGAGGGAGTATATCGTTAGAAGGCAACCACTACATGCATATGTATGGAGGTGATGCATGCATGCATGTTTGGATACACAACATTGATCTGGCGCGTGTGTCAAAAATCGTACACTAGCTCCCCACACAGAGCCAGATCGGTTCATGATGGTGTCGTTGTACTAGCCACTTCGACTTGATGGGAGGGATTCATGCGTACACATGCATATGTGTGTGCTCAAAGTGTATCATGCATGTCAGCCCATAGCAAAATAATAATCCCCTCCTAAGTCAAACTAACCTCTCTTGTCGTCAGGCAAAAAGAAATGATGGACCAAGCGGGCCCACAGATGGAAAGCATAGATATCGCTGATAATCGCTTAAGTGGGTGCAAGAGGACAACCACCACCGCTTTGCATGTGGCCAAACATATATATGTTGAATACCCAAAATGCACAACTTTGATGTGCCACATGCCTCAAAAACTGTAAACCATGCACCCACAGAGAGCGAGGTTCATATCAAGCGTACTACATATGATGGTCCCCTTCCCCCTCTTCACCGCATATTATATACTCCTGCCATAATATATGTACAACCCAAAAGAATTCTCATCAATGGTGAAATTAATTAACCTCTTCCGATGTAGGTCAAAGTGATGCATGCATGAATGCATCGACGATGGCCTCGTGGGCCCACAGATGGAAGCGTCACACGTGAGTGTCCTAGCTAGGATATATATGCATGTGGCCCAAAAAGGTGTTGTGTGGTGTTTGAATAACCTATTTCACAATTTTGATGTGGCACGTGCCTCGGTAACCAAAAAGTCCCAACACTGAGTGAGGTGTACTTGTTCACGGACGCATACGTATAGTATATATGCTAGTCCCCTCCCACCTCTTCGACGCGTACTATATACCATCATAACACAAACAAAAAGGATTATACCTTGCTGGTCAAATTAACCTCACTGCCGGCTGTTCGTCAAAGTGATGGACGACGACCTCGTGGGCCCACAGAAAGCGTCACACGAGAGTATCGAGTGTCGTGTAGGAAAACCATCGACTGCATGTGGCCAAAACATTTGTATGAAAGGGTTGTGTAATGTTTTAAATAACGATTTCACGACTCTGATGTGGCACCAGCCTACCTAACAAAACGGCCAACCCACGCGGTGGCTCACAACTCGTAGTGTACTGCGAGCCACCCGCCACCCCCAGACGCACACACCCACACAAACACAGCACGAATCCACCGCAACTACGATGCATGTTAAACTAATTATCCCGCAGTGAACATACATGTTACCAAAGGAGGAACGCTTTAATTTCAAAGAATTCACAGAGATCATTAAGACGTTTTAGTATATTGATTGATTGATTTTCTATGGGTATAATGTGCAAAAATCAAATTTGAGCTACATGCACACGTGACAGCGCACCTAAATGGATTGCAAAAACACATGTGTCTCACTGAGTGCATGTTTACTCCCCGTGCAACAAATTTCAAACATTTAGAATCTTGATTTTTAAATTCTAGTACATTCAAAATTTATTTCAAATTCATGAAACTTATCGTGTTGTCATATGGACACCAATACAAAGTGGCATTGTATTTTTTTTGGTCAAATTTGAGACCAGTTTTGATGTAATCTTTATCTAATTACAGACGGGAGATTTTATATTTACTAATTGGAGGCACCTTTCAAGCCGTCTCATTAATCCACATCATCAAAATTAATTAGACCTTTGGACTGTAGAATTTACGTCCAAGATAAAAGAAAAACTTACGTAACACTGATAATACCAACCAAAAATATATATCATCTGACATGTTCAATATTGGCGAAAGAAGAAAATCAGCCACGGATCCATAAAAAGATAGCCTCCTTCCATAGAAGTTGGGCGCTGAAAAAGAAAAGAAAAAGAATCCACGGTCCCTTAAAAAAGGATAATCTCCTTCCAAAAAAACTGCAATGATTAAAAAAGGTAGCCTCCTTCCATAAAAGTTGTGCGCTGAAAAACAAAAAAAAACAAAGAAAGAGCCCACGGTTCCCACAAAAAAGGATAATCTTCTTCCATAAAAACTCCAATTATACTTTAAAAAAAACTCCAATGATTAAAAAAACAGATCTGACATTCCACTTTGGTGAAATAAAACAAGAAAATAATCTACAGTTTCCTTAGAAAAGGATAATCTCTTTCCATAAAAACTCCTGCGAGGAGAAAAAAATCAAATCTATTTGATTACCCTTGAAAGTCGATAAGTAAAATCTTTCTTTTTCCCATTGAAAGGGAAAAACAGTCACGCAAAAAAGGGATAATATCTCTCCCACGACTCGTCGCGCCTGAAACTTATGTATATGTCCCAGCCAAAAAAGGAAAGAAGGAAATCATCCTTGGGTTCTATATATAAAAAAGGATAGGTTCCTTCCATAAAAACTCCACCGATGAAACATGAAATAAACAGATTGATTTGATGTCCATTGAAAGTCTATAATTAAAATCCCCTACCGACTGAGAATGGAAAAAATAATCTTCCTCAAAAAAACAAATAAGGAAAAAATCCCTCTCAACTCCCAAGTAAAAAGGATTAACATGATTCTTTGGAGGTGCAGATTGCTAATACGTGTTTGCATAATAGTACGTATATACATGTATTTTCTTATCGTAATAACCAAGAGAAAAATAATAGTTGTTAAAACATCAATATATACATATAAATTGCTGAACTAATAAAATAATAATTTGATTTTATCATACGCCACACAGATCTCATATAAATACTACAGGTTTTCTACACCCACTACTTTCCCTCTCATATAAACAAGATTGTCTATGAGATATAGATACACATAGTTTGGATAGAAAATATTAAAAAATTCCCATGCAGTTTAATCATAAAAGAATTTTTAATTCGTTTTGGTACATACAGGAAATTATAATCGGAATATCTATGGTGCTTATAGTATAATGAGAATATATAACTGCCTCTTTTTAAATATGTATATTATTTGCTACAATATGACATATGTTGATAGAAAGTCGTTCATGTATATGTTCTTAATTCTATATAGAAACAAAGCATCTTTAATTCTACCGTGCTTCCGTGGGAAAAAGGAAGATGTATGCCTTTTTTAAATTGAATAAGAAAGTAAGATATATGCTATAATAGGACACTTCACCTTTATAACTTTCAGAAAATTTTAGATCACAAGTACATGATACATATTTCCACATATCAGCCATAAATCTAATGTGGTTTGCCATTACATAGCGATATTACTTTCAGCGTGTGACACTATTGGATGTAAACAATCTAATCACAAAATAGTCAAAAGCAATGTAACTTCATTGAACCGTATGTGCATGAGTGATAATAATAACCTATATCAACATGTGCAAATTACAGTTTCACATTTCCAATTTCTGAAAACTTTGTTATATCTAATATTAAAATTGCTAGCCCGTGCAGGTGCACGGAATGACGACTAGTTATTAATAATTGGGAACCAATATCCCAAACGGACTATTTATTCGAACTGTGAGCGTTAGACCAACAATGGATACGTGACATGCCTCGGTTGAGCAATAAAGCAAATAGAAAAACAATAGCGGTGCCGCCGCGCGACCCGTGTGGCGTGCGAGCAGGCGTGAGTTGACGGGATGCATGTGAGCAGTCCGCCGCGCAGGCGGACGGGGAAGCGTGCGTGCTGGTTTGTGAATTGACGGAGGCATGCTCGCTGCGCAGTGTCAACGGGAGGCGTGCGAGTAGCAGTGTGAAACTTTGGTAGGCATGCCAGCAGTCCGATGCGTTGGCTCACCGGGAGGCGAGCCATCGGTTTGACCGCCGCCCGCCTCTCTCCCAAAACTCCCACTCATATTGATGATGCGCCCGAGCGGCCGCACCCCCATCCTCGCTACGCACACACAATCCTCTCTCTCCGCTTGCAACCTCGACGCCGCTCTCAGTCCTCAAAGTCGTCAGTGTATGAGCATGCCGCTGAAGCGCCCCATCGGAGGGAGTGGCGACGCCGAGGCTGCTAAAGCATCGGAGCACGGCGTGGAGATGGAGACAGAGGTTGCCGTCACCGCCAGCGAGTTATCGCTGCACCCTGACGTCGTCGACGGCGTCGAGCTTCCACAGCCGGAGGCGGAGTTCCACACCGACTCCGACGACCACTCCGGCGACGACTCCGACGACCACTCCGGCGACGACTCCGACGACGACAGACAGCTGGTTAGTCATCTATACCCATTTATGTGTCAAATAGATCATAGGGTTTCTCTGGTTACTCCTGCCTCCCCCTTTTTGGAATAGAAATCATGTGGTTATGTTCTCTCAATCCATGAAATCTGAGTAAGTTTCGTTAGATCCGCGTAGTGTATTGATTGTTTGAATGGTACAGGTGATAAGTGATTAGTTGTTTCATCTGTGCAAATGATTTCTGCTAGTAATCCAACTAGGATTAGTGTTCGTGCTAATAATTCCTAGTCAGGACTTGAAAATTGATTTTGAATGACCTACATACGTTTGTGTCATTATTTTCTTCAAGATTGGTCTGTTCATAGACGACTGTGTTTAAAAATCAAACCATAACCTCTGAATACGTATAAATTAATAGCCATAAATTCCTGATCCTACTTCATGGCTGTAATCAGTGATTTGATGCCAAATTTGTTTTACTATATGTATAGGTGTTGTCTGACGATGTGGACAGCGAGGATGAAGATGCCCAGAGGAGGTACAAGAGGCGAATCCTGAGGGAGCTTTATGCGGGAATGCATAACATGCGTATTAGGACCTGGAACGACGGCTATGGATGCCCATTTTGCAACCACAAGATTCATGACGCGTATCTAAGTGTTCTTGCGCATGCAAGAGGATGGGCCGTTGGCTCCTTCAAGCAGAAGTATTCTCGCAGGGTGGCGCACGGCGCGTACGCCGAGTACCTGGAGAAGCTTCAGGATCGTGCCGGCCGCATGTGAGATGAGATGTGGGATGGATCGAACTATGTACGCTTGAGTATGCTTAATAATGGTTGAACTATGTACTTATGGTTTAACTATGCTTATGTACGTGTACGCTTATTATCTATGTCTAAATATGTTAAATATTTCGCCAAATTTTGTTAAAAATTACAACGAGGGACCAATAAATCAGGACGGAGGTAGTACGTCAATCACACATGGTTCCCAAAATTGGAACCGTGTGCAATGACTATCATTTTGCCTGCTGCGTCAATCACACACGGTTTGCTCTAGCAAACCGTCACCCCCAAAATTCTTTGTGGGCCAGAAAACCCTCGGCACCCAATTCAAAAAAGAAAAAAGAAAACCTTCACCATCCCCACGTCACATAAACCCTCGCCCCGCCCGCCACCCACCTCGGCCCCTCCGGTACATTCCCCATTCACACATGCACAAGGTCTTCCGCGTCTATGCCATGGCGCCGCCTATCGCGGCAGTAAACACTTAGCTCGACGCCTGCCACCGCCGCTAGGCTGCCGACAAAGCCCACCACATTTCACCACTTCCGCTTGCCGCCGCCTATCGCCATCGACTTTCTCGACGCTGCTCGCGTTCGACCCAGCTCCGTTCGGTTGGGGAATCTGCCGTACTAAGGGTTCTTTCTCATGGACGACAAGGTAACTAATTTAACGAGATATTATCTCATCTCTTATCCCAGTTCATGTGCCTCCTTTAATCACCCGACGGAAATCGCCGCGAATTCATTTTTTCGAGCTGATTTGAGGGTTTTCTTTCATTCATAGAATGTACAGTGCGCCGATACTTCAGGACTCGGCGACCCCCGCCAGAGATTCCATCTCATCGTACCAGATAACTTGAGGATGCGCGCGGTATGTTCAATCTCACCCTAAATTGGTTGGCATGGCCTACTTTCATGAAGATATTCTAAATATTGCTACATTTGGATAAAAGGTGCCACATGCACCATATACGTCAAAGGGGATTTCCCCCCTCTTGTTTCTATATTAGGCAAATTAATGATGTATTGTTCTTTTGATTACTCTCATATTTCCATGACATCATGTTTACCCCATTTATTTAATTATAGACTTTTGTCCTTCGATTTCAACTGTTGTACAGTTCTTTCAATTTGCATGTTACCATACTTTCTTTAACAACCCTACCATTTTCTGCAGGACATCCCTCGCTATGCAACATATTATGTAGTGCACAATTTTTCTCTTTACATAAACAAGGCTCCACGAATGTCATACTGCGCACAAACCATGGATTTACAATTGTTGCTACTGTAAGACTTGATGAACGTGGTGACTCCTATTTTGGCACTGGCTTTTGGAATGAAATTGCAAAGTTTTATGTACTGAAAGCTGGCACTAAACTTGCACTGCACATAGAAGGGCCTCGTCATGAGATATATGCTAACTTCCCCGACAAAATCATCTGTCCAGACTTTGTTCGAAGTAAGTTTTCTTTTCAACTATCTGCATATGTTGACTTAACCAACAATGTCAAATGAATTGTGTAGTATTTAAGCAACCAGTCGTTATTCCCTTATCTTTCTATATTCCTACCTAATAACTTTTAGTTACCAATACACTTTTCTATTGCCCTGTTTTAACTGAATATTCCATGTACTCCCATTTCTATCAGAAAGCGCTGCTGACAAGGAGACTCCGGAGATGGAGAACGGGGCTTCCAACAAGCGGAGGCGGGGCGAGCTAGAACTGCAAGCGACTCCAGCAGGCCTAGACTTAATCAGCAGCCTCCCCGATGATATGTTGAGAGTCATCATCTTCCTCCTCCCAATCAAATATGGGGCGCGGACAACCCTTCTTTCCTAGCGGTGGCGCCCCCTATGGAACTCTAGCCCTCTCGACCTCATCGACACCCACGAGCTATGCCATGGCTATCGCAAAAGCTTGGATGCATTCTCCAAGATCCTCGGCAGTCACCTTGACCCAACCAAAGGCCTTAGAATGGGCAAGTTCCGTTCCAACGGCAAGGACCGAGCCAAGCTTGACGACTGGTTCCGATCCCCCGCCCTAGATCAGCTCGAGGAGCTCACTTTTTATGATGGGCATATGTGGTCGCTGCCAACGTCCGCACTCCGCCTCGCACCCACGCTGCACGTTGCCAAGTTCAGGAACTGCCATTTCCCGCCCCTTAATGACGCGTCCGCTCTTATTCTACCATGACTAAAGCACCTCGAGCTTGTTGCCGTCTGCCTCTCAAAGGGTGACATGGAGCGCCTGCTCCATGGCTGTACTGCACTCGAGTACCTTCATCTTCAGGCGATCAATGGGTTGAGTACCTTCCATATCACCTCCATGACTCTCCGGACTATTTATGTGTGTTGCTGGTGCGGCAGGAAGACATCACAAAAGGTGGACTACGGTATGGTCATCCAGGACACACCTACACTTGAGAGATTACTTGTAGTTGATCAAGAAGGTCCAACAAGAATCAATGTCATTTCTGCGCCGAAATTGACAGTGATGGGCTACTCGTCTGACAAATACCTCGAACTTGTTATTGGATCCACACCCGCTCAGGAACAACAACCTCCTTCTACCTCTCCTTCTACAAATTAACATTATTTCTAATTTTGAAGATGTTTGTTCGTTTGTCATTCAGAAAATGATTCCGACAAGCTTGACCCCGAAACTGCGCACAGTGAAGGTCTTAGCACTAGAATCTAACGCGCCCGAGCAGGAGCAAGTTGTCAGTTTCCTGAGATGCTTTCCGTTCCTGGAGAAGCTATACGTCGAGGTGATGTTCCTTTCCTATTAAATGTTAACCATAAGGGAGTTCAATTTGTGACACCTTTTTCCAAGTTTAGAATGACAATGTACTATGATTTCTGAAGGTTATTTTGGACGATTTCAGTACATACATGCCCCCCATATTGGTTGCTTGATCCATATGGTTACATTCAATAAGCATTTCTCCTTTGGATTCATCTGTACTAGTTTTCTTAGGGAACTTTTCATCCACTCCAACCTCTTTTGAATAAGGCTACATTTTTCTAGAATGTAATCAAATGCCCGTGTTAATCATGTCAGATCAAAGATGGCATGTTAGTGCATTTTACAAATCCTAGAAACCAAATAAGCTAGTCCTGTAGTAATGTTCAAAACTTCATGTAGGCACTAACACATTTTCTTCTTTTGCAAATAAGATTAGGCCCAGTGGTGGATAATGTGATACAATATAACAATCACGTCGAATGCCTAGATTTGCATCTCTCAGAAATTATTTTGAACTCCTACCGAGGGATCTTACCGGAGATTATATTCGCCAGGTTCTTGATGTCTACTTCACAACCTTCTTCTTGTAGACGTTGTTCGACCTCCAAGTGCAGAGGTTTGTAGGACAGTAGCAAATTTCCCTCAAGTGGATGACCTAAGGTTTATCAATCCGTGGGAGGCATAGGATGAAGATGGTCTCTCTCAAACAACCCTGCAACCAAATAACAAAGAGTCTCTTGTGTCCCCAACACACCCAATACAATGGTAAATTGTATAGGTGCACTAGTTCGGCAAAGAGATGGTGATACAAGTGCAATATGGATGGTAGATAAAGGTTTTTGTAATCTGAAATTATAAAAACAGCAAGGTAACTAATGATAAACGTGAGCGTAAACGGTATTGCAATGCTAGGAAACAAGGCCTAGGGTTCATACTTTCACTAGTGCAAGTTATCTCAACAATAATAACATAATTGGATCATATAACTATCCCTCAACATGCAACAAAGAGTCACTCCAAAGTCACTAATAGCGGAGAACAAAAGAAGAGATTATGGTAGGGTACATAACCACCTCAAAGTTATCCTTTCTGCTCTATCTATTCAAGAGTCCATAGTAAAATAACACGAAGGTATTCTTTCCGTTCAATCTATCATAGAGTTCATACTAGAATAACACCTTAGGACACAAATCAACCAAAACCCTAATGTCACCTAGATACTCCATTGTCACCTCAAGTATCCGTGCATATGATCATACAATATGCACCACACAATCTCGGATTCATCTATTCAACCAACACAAAAGTACTCCAAAGAGTGGCCCAAAGTTTCTACAGGAGAGTCAAGGCGAAAACGTGTGCCAACCCCTATGCATAGGTTCATGGGCGGAACCCGCAAGTTGATCACCAAAACATACATCAAGTGGATCACGTGATATCCCATTGTCACCACAGATAAGCACGGCAAGACATACATCAAGTGTCCCCAAATTCTTAAAGAATCAATCCGATAAGATAACTTAAAAGGGAAAACTCAATCCATTACAAGAGAGTAGAGGGGGAGAAACATCAAAAGGTCCAACTATAATAGCAAAGCTCGCGACACATCAAGATCGTGCCAACTCAAGAACACGAAAGAGAGAGATCAAACACATAGCTACTGGTACATACCCTCAGCCCCGAGGGTGAACTACTCCCTCCTCGTCATGGAGAGCGCCGGGATGATGAAGAAGGCCACCGGTGAGGGATCCCCCCTCCGGCAGGGTGCTGGAACAGGGTCCTGATTGGTTTTTGGTGGCTACAGAGGCTTGCGGCGGCGAAACTCCAGATCTATTCTCGTCTCTGATGTTTTTAGGGTATCTGGAGATATATAGGCGAAAGAAGTCGGTCTGGGGAGCCACGAGGGGCCCACGAGGGTGGAGGGCGCGCCCAGGGGGGTGGGCGCGCCCCCTACCTCGTGGCCTCCTCGAAGCTTCCCTGACTTCAACTCCACGTCTCCTCGATCACGTTCGTTACAAAAATCACGCTCCCGAAGGTTTCATTCCGTTTGGACTCCGTTTGATATTCCTTTACTTTGAAACACTAAAATAGGCACAAAAAAACCAGCAATCTGGGCTGGGCCTCCGGTTAATAGGTTAGTCCCAAAGATAATATAAAAGTGTATAATAAAGCCCATAAACATCCAAAACAGATAATATAATAGCATGAATGCTTCATAAATTATAGATACATTGGAGATGTATCAGTTCTTTGTTCTCAGAGTAAGGGTGCTGAAGCAAATGAGGTTTTCCCTACATTTATTTCGCAGAAATGAATGGTCTGTTGATCAGTGCCGGCGCCTGTGGCAGAATGGAGTAGGCTCCAAAAATGCTGAATTTCATTTTGGAACTTCAGATGAGAGAGTAATCGGAAGTCATCGGGTCAACCCCATACATGACTTCTCAGTGGCTGACCCCTTTGCAAAATTTGTGTGGTTTCGAAGCCAGACTTAGAAGTGGTGATATTAGTTTGAACCTCTGTGATATTTATGTTTAGCGCATCAGCGTGAGCGTTTGCAGCTGATGAGCTGAATTTCACTTCCAATATTAGTTTGAACCTTGTAATCTTCGAATTTGAGCCATATAACTCTGGAATTTGAACCTTGTAACATTTTGAGCTTTTGTGGTACAATCGTTGAAATGGCATCGTATGAGACTCGTATATTGCTAGCACTATTTTGACCTTAATATGCAATGGTCTTAGATTTTATTAACCATTCTCGAATCAGTTTACCTTTTTGATCCCATAGCACACGATCTGTATAGCTAACTCGACTGTGATCTTCGACATTATTGCACACAGTTGGTTTCTTCCACCGTGTGCACTTTAGGGCGCAGAACTAATTATCGCACTCGAGTGTCCATCATCACCCTTCTATGTAACTTTGACCTCATCAGCGAAGGGTAAACTTATGACCGAAGTCATTCCACACACTTAGTTTTTACAAAGCTTTTTGCCAATAAACGCCCACGATTTCTCCCTCTTCTAGCCGACGCGTGGCCAAACTAGCCGGGCAGGAAGCTTGCACGGTAAACAGCGCGGTAGCGCGGGAATAGGCTCATCGACAATACATTTGGCGCCTCTTCGAGCCCACGCCTGGGGTGCGGTGTTGTAAAGCGTGCACTAGATTTTGGAATCCTCCGCTATGAACTCCGTGACAAGACGTGACGATTACAGGCCGGCCGGCCCCCATTTATTATAGAGGCCATTTAACCTACCCTTGTGTCTCTTCGACCTTTCGATCGCGCCCCACGATTGCAAGAAGCACACCCACCACGAGAAATTCTTAGAGGGTATCCTGCCCGCTCCAATGGCGCTCCGAGCGGCTACCGACGACGAGTAGCAGTTCACCATGCATGCCATGGTGGACACCCACAGAAGGTTCATTGACCTCTTGGTGGTGTACAACAACGATCTGGTCTGGGTGGAGCACTCCATCCACATCATGGAGCTGTTGCTTGAAGAGGAGAAGTACAAGGTGGTCAGGTTCGACCTCGAGTACACCCACGCTCGTGCCGGGTCTCGTCCCAAGGTCGCCGTTGCCTAGATGTGCGTCCGCCACCAGGTCCTCATCTACCACTACTGCCTGGCCACAAGGCCTTACGAGCGTTTCGCCAGGTTTGTGAACAGCCCCCCACTACATGTTCACTACGGTGGACATGACGCCAACGATGTAAAGGCGCTCGAGAGTTCGGGCATCGCCTGCGAGAATCTTGTCGACATCCAGGGCCAATACAAGATCAGGGGCAGCAAGGAGCATGAGAAGGACTCACTGGTTCACCTCGCAGAGGCCATCATCGACCCCAACTACAGAGACATGAAGGATTCGTGCAACAAGGACAAGCGTGCCTGGCACTCGGCCTGGATGGAGAAACTCGACAAAGCTCACGTCGTGTACGTGGCCAAGGAGGCGTACACGAGCTACAACATGTACCGGCGGATCGTTGACATGAGGAAGTCCCTCCTTCCCCAAAACGGCCAGGGATCCAGCCGGAAGCAGAGCAATGGCAAGTGTCGTCGCAACAGTAAGTAGATGATTAGATCCTCGTTTCTCCTACTTTAGTATGCATGTAATTGCTTTCTTTGGTGTGTGGAAATGTTATGTGTGTAGTCACTTGTGTAATTATATGCTTAATTTGGTTATGCAATGCTGTCTTTTTAAGTATATATGTTGATGCTCTGTAGACAGAGCGTAGATGGTGTGCGGACAAAGAAAATCACATCGCACAGGGACTAAACAATGGAACCCGTCGGTGATGTTTTCATCAATCACCCACAATTGTATACTAGCAATCGTTTGCTCACAACACACACGGCTTGTTAGCAGTAATCATCTGTGTTCTTATTGGTCTTCGCACACGTTTCTGATTACAGACCTGTTTACCTCGTATCACACACATCTTGTTCATTTGAACCGTTTCTATTCTCATGTCTCAACACAAACAGTTCATCCGAGTGAACCGCATGCCGTATATCGCACTCACCTTTGATCTTGCTGATCGTTTCTTTTGTGTTGCCTAATCACAAACAGTTCATCCGAGTGAACCATGTGCTGTACATCGCACACACCTTCATCTGGCTGCCCGTTTCTTTTGGTTCTCCTCATCACAAACAGTTAATTGAGCTAAACCGTATGCCCTGCATCGCACACGAAACTAAAATCTGAACTGTGTTTGATGCATCCTCCATCGCAAACATTTTGCATCATTTCTGACGGTTTTCATAAAGCACCGTTTGCGATTATTTCATCGCACACAATTTCTCGAAGGGTCTCTGATCGTAGTGTCGCATTAGCAGCATCCTACAGTAGTGTATGCCTCCGGTCATATTGTCGTAGTGCTTAGGCGAAGCCCTGCACGGATCACTTCACCATCACCGTCACCACGCCGTCATGCTGACGAAACTCTCCCTCGACACTTTGCTGGCTCAAGAGTTCGAGGGACGTCATCGAGCTGAACGTGTGCAGAACTCGGAGGTGTCGTACCTTCGGTGCTTGATCGGTCGGAACGAGAAGAAGTTCGACTACATCAACCGCGTTGTAAGACGCTTCCGCTTTCTATCTATGAGGGTACGTGGAGACACTCTCCCCCTCTCGTTGCTGTGCATCTCCTAAATAGATCTTGCGTGACCGTATGAATTTTTTGAAATTGCATGCTATGTTCCCCTACAGTGGCATCCGAGCCATAACTATGCGTAGATGATATGCACGAGTAGAACACAAAGAGTTGTGGGCGGTGATCGTCATACTGCTTACCACCAATGTCTTATTTTGATTCGGCGGTATTGTTGGATGAAGCGTCCCGGACCAACCTTACATGACCACGTTCATGAGACCGGTTCCGCCGATAGACATGCAACTAGTTTTGCATAAAAGTGGCTGGCGGGTGTCTGTTTCTCCAACTTTAGTTGAATCCAATTTGACTACAGCCGGTCCTTGTTGAAGGTTAAAACAACAAAATTGATAAATCACCGTTGTGGTTTTGACGCGTAGGTAAGAACGGTTCTTACTACAATCCTGTAGCAGCCATGTAAAACTTGCAACAACAAAGTAGAGGACGTCTAACTTGTTTTTGCATGGCATGTTGTGATGTGATATGGTCAAGACATGATGTGATATACGTTATTGTATGAGATGATCCTGTTTTGTAAAAGTTATCGGCAACTGGCAGGAGCCTTATGGTTCTTGCTTTATTGTATGAAATGCAAACGCCGTGTAATTTATCCCTATGCGTTAGCGATAGTTGTAGAAGCAATAGTTGGCGAGACGACCACGACTCTACAATGGAGATCAAGGTGTCAAGCCGGTGAGGATGGAGACCATGATGGTGCTTTGGAGATGGAGATCAAAAGCACAATATGATGATGGCCATATCATGTCACATATTTTGATTGCATGTGATGTTTATCTTTTATGCATCTTATTTTTCTTAGTACGGCGGTAGCATTATAAGATGATCCCTTACTAAAATTTCAAGGTATAAGTGTTCTCCCTGAGTATGCACCATTGGGACAGTTCGTCGTGCCAAGACACCACGTGGTGATCGGGTGTGATAAGATCTACGTTCACATACAATTGGTGCAAGATAGTTTTGTACATGCGGAATACTCGGGTTAAACTTGACGATCCTAGCATGTACAGATGGCCTCAAAACATTGGAGACCGAAAGGTTGAACGTGAATCATATAGTAGATATGATTAACATAGAGATGTTCACCATTGAAAACTACTCCATCTCACGTGATGATCGGATATGGTTTAGTTGATATGGATCACGTGATCATTTAGATGACTCGAGGGATGTCTATCTAAGTGGGAGTTCTTAAGTAATATGATTAATTGAACTTAATTTATCATGAACTTAGTCCTGATAGTTTTTGCATATCTATGTGGTAGATCAATGGCCCGTGCTACCGTTCCCTTGAATTTTAATGCATCCCTAGAGAAAGCTAACTTTAAAGATGATGGTAGCAACTACACGGACTGGGTCCGTAACTTGTTGATTATCCTCATTGCTGCACAGAAGAATTATGTCCTTGATGCACCGCTAGGTGACAAGCCCCCTCCCGCTAATGTAGACGTTTTGAACATCTGGCAGATGCGGTCTGATGACTACTCTATAGTTCAGTGTGCCATGCTCTATGGCTTAGAATTGGGACTTCAAAGACGTTTTCAACTTCAGGGACCATATGAGATGTTCCAGGAGTTGAAGTTAATATTTAAAGCAAATGCCCGAGTTGAGAGATATGAAGTCTCCAACAAGTTCTATAACTGCAGGATGGAAGAGAACCGTTCCGTCAGTGAACACATACTCAGAATGTCTGGGTATCATAACCACTTGACTCAGCTCGGAGTTAATCTTCCAGATGATAGTGTTATTGACAGAGTTCTTCAATCACTGCCACCAAGCTATAAAGGCTTTGTGATGAACTACAATATGCAAGGGATGGATAAGACAATTCCCGAGCTCTTTGCTATGCTCAAAGCTGCGGAGGTAGAAATCAAGAAAGAGCATCAAGTGTTGATGGTTAATAAGACCACTTGTTTCAAAAAAAGGGCAAGGGAAAGAAGGGGAACTTCAAGAAGAATGGCAAGCAAGTTGTCACTCCCGTGAGGAAGCCCAAGTCTGGACCCAAGCCTGAAGCTCAGTGCTTCTACTGCAAAGGGACTGGTCACTCGAAGCGGAACTGCCCCAAGTATTTGGCGGATAAGTGATGTTGCTTGAAGCTACGTCGGTTTTTCCCCAAAGATGAAGGGATGATGAAGCACATCGGAAGTAGGTATTTCTCTCAGATATGAAACCAAGGTTATCGAACCAGTAGGAGAACCAACAACACAACGTAAACAGCCCCTGCACACAAATAACAACACGACGCAACCCGACGTGTTAAAGGGGTTGTCCATCCCTTTTGGGGTATGGCGCCAGAAATGGTGCGTGGACGGGTATAGATCGCAAATAAAATGAAGTGCAGGAAAGTATTTTTGTATTTTTGGTTTAATAGATCTGAATAAAAATACAAAGGAAAAGTAGATCGCAAGGCAAATATATGAGAAAGAAGACCCGGGGGCCGTAGGTTTCACTAGTGGCTTCTCTCGAGAAAAATAGCAAACGGTGGGTAAACAAATTACTATTGGGCAATTGATAGAACTTCAAATAATTATGATGATACCCAGGCAATGATCATTAGATAGGCATCACGTCCAAGATTAGTAGATCGACTCCTGCCTGCATCTACTACTATTACTCCACACATCGACCGCTATCCAGCATGCATCTAGTGTATTAAGTTCATGGAAAAACGGAGTAATGCAATAAGAATGATGCCATGATGTAGACAAGATCCTTTTATCTATTGCGGCAGATATGGATCCATCTTTTCATCTTTAGTAGCAACGATACATACATGTCGGTTCCCTTTCTGTCACTGGGATCAAGCACCGTAAGATCGAACCCACTACCGGGGACCTCTTCCCATTGCAAGATAAATAGATCAAGTTGGCAAAAAAAACCAAATATCGGAGAAGAAATACAAGGCTATAAGAGATCATGCATATAAGATATCAAAGAAACCCAAATAACTTTCATGGATATAAAAAGATATAACTGATCATAAACTCGAAGTTCATCAGATCCCAACAAACACACTGGAAAAAGAGTTACATCATATGGATCTCCAAGAGACCATTGTATTGAGAATTTAGCGAGAGAGAGAACGCCATCTAGCTACTAACTACGGAACCGAAGGTCTACAAAGAACTACTCACGCATCATCGGAGAGGCACCAATGGAAGTGGTGAACCCCTCCGTGATGGTGTCTAGATTGGATCTGGTGGTTCTGGACTCTGCGGCGGCTGGATGAATATTTCGTCGACGCTTCTAGGGTTCTGGTACTTTTGGGGTATTTATAGAGCAAAGATGCGGTCCGGGGGGGGGGGGGGGTACCCGAGGTGGGCACAACCCACCAGGGACTCCTGGCGCGCCCTAGTGGGTTGTTCCCTCCTCGGAACTCCCCCCCCCCCAAGTGCAACCAGGGCCTAACTTCTTCCTTCTGGCCCATGAAAATTCTTCGTAAAGTTTCGGGGCATTTGGACTCAGTTTGATATTGATTTCCTGCGATGTAAAAAACATGGAAAAAATAGCAACTGGCACTTGGCAGTATGTCAATAGGTTAGTACCAAAAAATGATATAAAATGATTATGAAACATCCAAGATTGATAATAAAACAGCATGGAACAATAAAAAATTATAGATATGTTGGAGACGTATCAGCATCCCCAGGCTTAACTGATGCTCGTCCTCGAGTAGGTATGTGATAAAAACAAAATTTTTGAAGTGGAGTGTTGTTTATCAAGTCATATCATATTTTTTTCTTTATAGCATGGACATTTGGACTTCCTATGTGATTCAAAGCAATAGTCTAGTTTTGACATAATAATTTAGATACTCAAGCATATCAACAAGCAACCATATCTTTCAAAATATCAATGCTAAAACAAGTTATCCCTAGCCCATCATGCTCAAACATTGATCGATTCATGAAACACACTCGAATATTAACTACACCGAATACTTAAGTACGATCATATTGCCTCCTAGTTGGTGCTTTTATAAGAGACATGGAGACTCAAATTAAAAAAATTTGCATAAAGTAAAAGAAGGCCCTTCACAGAGGGAAGTAGGGATTTGTAGAGGTGCCAGAGCTCGAAGCAAAAAATTAGAGATAAAAATATTTTGGGAGGTGTATCCATCCCACCAACGGAAACGACGTAGAGCTACGAACACTTTCCATTCTAGATATGCCATAGGCGGTTCCCAAATAAAAAATAAAGTTTATTCCTTTTTCCACCATTCTTTCACTTTCCATGGCTAGTCGTATCCACGGTTGCCCTTCATACCAACACTTTCCAAGTAATTTATTATTTGACAACATAAAGTAAATTCATTTTTGCATTTTGTGACTGGGTATCCCTAAAACCTTTGCCTTACTCTCGTGCAATGACAAGTGAATAAACATTCATCTTGAGAATAACACATCTAGCATGGAAAATATTAGCCACCCGTTACCGTTCCGCAAGCGAAAAAAATACACAAAAGAGAGTTTATTTTGAAAATTAGAGATGGCACTTGCAAATTTTCTTAGAACGGCAAAATAATACCGCATGTAGGTAAATATAGTGGACTCATATGGCAAAACTGGTTTAAAGGATTTTGGATGCACAAGTAGAGATCATACTTGGTGCAAAATGAAGGCTAGGAAAAAGATTGAGAAGCAACCAACCAAGAAATGAATAATCTCATAAGCAAGCGTTAAGCATAATTAACACCGAATAACGCACCACAAGTAGGATATAATTTTCATTGCATGATTATTGACTTTCGTACATGCATAGGGAATCACAAACCTTAACACCAATATTCTTACTAGAGCACAATTACTCATCAACATAACTTACATATCACATCATCATATCTCAAAACTATTACTAGGAATCAAGTTTATTTTGTCCAATGGTCTTCATGACATTTTTTACTTTATCCTTCTTGGATATCTATCACTTTGGGACTAATTTTCATGTGTTGCTTTTCATAAACTCAAGCAAATATAAGTGAAGATCATGAGCATAACAAATTTTCTTTCTCTCAAAATAATGTAAGTGAAGCAAGAGAAAATTTCTTCAAAATTTTACTAACTCTCAAATAAATCTAAGTGACGCAAGAGAGCATTTATTCAAAAATAACTAGCACACCGTGCTAAAAAATATATAAGTGAAGTACTAGATCAAGTCCTAGCTCATAAAAGATTTAAGTGAAGCACAGAGAGCAATTCTAACAAGTCATGATATAATTTTGGCTCTCTCAAATAGGTGTGTCCAGCAAGGATTGATGACTGAAAACATAAAATAAAACAAGCAAAGACACATATCATACAAGACGCTCCAAGCAAAACACATATCATGTGACGAATAAAAATATAGCCTCGAGTAAAATACCGATGGTCGTTGGAAGAAAGCGGGGATGCCACTCGGGGGCATCCCCAAGCTTAGTTGCTTGCTCATTTTTGGATAATAGATTGGGATGCCGGGACATCCCAAAGCTTAGGCTCTTACATCTTCCTTCATCCATTGTAAGATAACACAAAACTTGAAAACTTCAATCAGACAAAACTCAACAAAAACTTCGTGAGATCCGTTAGTATAAGAAAGCAAACCACTACTATAAGTGTTGTATCACAATTCATATTTTGTTTTTGTATTATATCTACTGTATTCGAAGTTTTCTATGGCAAAAACTCATTAAAGAAAACTATAGAGCCATCAAAATAAGCACACAACACAAAGAAAACAGAATTTGTCAAAACAGAACAGTCTGTACTAATGTGGAACTTTCGAATACTTCTGTAACTCCAAGAATTCTGAAAAATTAGGACGACCAGGGAAATTTGTATATTGATCTTCTGCAAAAAGAATTGGCATTTTATCATGTTCTGGTGATTTTAACAATTATTTTCGTGAGCACAAAGTTTCTATCTTTTTTAGCAAGATCAAGCAACTACCACCCAAGAAGATCCTAAAGGCTTTACTTGGCACAAACACTAATTAAAACAAAAAAAACGCAATCATAAGAGTAGCGTAATTGTGTAAACACACAAGAACAGAAAGCAAAAAGAAAAAATAAAATTTATTCATTGGGTTGCCTCCCAACAAGCGCTATAGTTTTACGCTCTTAGCTAGGCGTAAGGCAAGGATCTATGTTTTGTCATCTTTGGTTCGAGATCCATAAGATGTCCTCATGATTGATTCATAAGGTGGCCTGATTTTTGTTCTAGGAAAGTGTTCCGTACCCTTTCGTAAAGGAAATTGGAACTTAATATTTCCTTGTTTCATATCAATCACGACACCGATAGTGCGTAAAAACGGTCTACCAACAATAATTGGACAAGACGGATTGCAATCAATATCAAGAACAATAAAATCTATGGGCACATAGTTCCTATTTGCAAGAATAAGAACATCATTAATTCTTCCCATAGGATTTTTAGTATTAGAGTCCGCCAAGTGCAAATTCAAGGAACATTCTTCAAGATTGGTAAGACCAAGCACATCACATAAAGATTTCGGAATGGTGGAAACACTAGCACCCAAATCACAGAAAGAAAAACACTCATAATTTTTAATCTTGACTTTGATAGTAGGTTCCCATTCATAACGCATTTTTCTAGGAATTGAAACTTCCAATACCAATTTTTCTTCCAAAGCTTTCATCATAGCATCTACGATATGTTTAGTAAAAGCTTTGTTTTGTTCATAAGCATGGGGTGAATTCAACATGGATTGCACCAGAGGAATACAATCAATCAAAGAGAAACTATCATAATTAAAGTCTTTGTAATCCAAAATAGTGGGTGCATCACTAACTAAAGTTTTGACAACTCCAAACCCACTTTTATCAATTTTCTCAACAAGATTTTCACCCTCCGAAATATTGGGATGCCTTCTACCTAAAGTTGACTCTTGTCTAGTCCATTTTTCATCAATCTTATCTTTACTAAACAAGGAATCAATAGAAGAAACACCTATAATTTTAAAATCTTCATCATTTTTGCAAGAATAATCACTAGAAAAAGCTTTCTCTAAAAATTCTCTTTTAGCTCTAAGCATAGCAATTCTTTTCTTACTTTCATCCATATAAACATAAAGAGCTTTAATTGATTCATCAACTTTAGGCACAAAAATTTTCATCTTGAGATATTCCACATCCTGAGCAATTCTATCAACACTTCTAGACAGATCATCAATCTTATTCAACTTTTCTTCTATGGAAGTGTTGAAAACTTTTTGCATGTTGATAAATTATTTAATATTATTCTCAAGATCAGAGGTATTCCTATTATTATTGTAAGATTGATTTCCATGGAATTACCATAATTATTAGAGGAATTACTAGGAAAAGGTCTAGGATTAAAATTTCCTCTATAAGCATTGTTGTTGAAATTGTTGCGAGAAATAAAATTCACATCAATGTCATCACTATTTTGCTCAATCAAAGTAGATGAAGGCATATCATTAAAATCAATAGTAGCACTTTTACTAGCAACCAATTTCATAAGAGCATCAACTTTATCACTCAAAGAAGAAATTTCTTCAACCGAATTAACTTTTTTACTAGCAGGAGCTCTTTCGGTATGCCATTGTGAATAATTTTCCAAGATATTATCAAGCAATTTGGTGGCTTCACCCAAAGAAATTTCCATAAAAGTTCCACCCGCGGAATCTAAAAGATTACGAGAAACAAAATTCAAGCCCGCATAAAATTTTTGTACGATCATCCAAAGATTCAACCCATGCGTTGGGCAGTTCCTTAGCATCATTTTCATCCTTTCCCAAGATTGTGCAACATGTTCATGTTCAAGTTGCTTGAAATTCATGATGTGGGTTCTAAGGGAAAAAATTGCGGGTGGAAAATACTTAGTGATAAAAGCATCTTTGCACTTATTCCAAGAATCGAGAGTATTACAAGGCAAAGAAGAGAACCAATTTTTTGCAGAATCACGCAAAGAAAACAGAAATAATTTCATCATGACTACATCATTGTCCACATCTTTTTTCTTTTGCATATCGCATAATTCCAGGAAGGTATTAAGATGGGACACGACATCCCCATTAGGAGTACTGGAAAATTGGTCTTTCATAACAAGATTCAGCAATGCAGTATTAATATCACAAGTCTCCGCACTAGTGGAGGGAGGAGAAAGCGGAGTGCCAATAAAATCATTGTTGTTGGTATTTGAGAAATCACATAATTTGGTGTTCCCTTGAGTCATGATGACTACACAACAAGATTGCACTCAAAAACATATCCGGCAAGAAAACGGCGAACGAAAAAAAAGAGGCGAATAAAACGGATTTTTTTTTGTGAAGTGGGGGAGAGGAAAACGAGAGGCAAATGGCAAATAATCTAAATTGCGAGGAGATAAGATTTGTGATTAGGAACCTGGTTATGTTGAAGATCCTCCCCGGCAAAGGCGCCATAAATTCCTTTTGATGTCGCTTGACGCTATGTCGATTTTCCCCAAAGAGGAAGGGATGATGCAGCACAGCGGCGGTAGGTATTTCCCTCAGATATGAAACCAAGATTATCGAACCAGTAGGAGAACCAAGCAACGCAACATAAACAACCCCTGCACATAAATAACAACACCTCACAACCCAACGTGTTAAAGGGGTTGTCCATCCCTTTCGGGGTACGACGCCATAAACGGTGCGTGGATGGGGGAAAGTTGTAATAGACTGAAATAGTAGATCGCAAATAAAATAAAGTGCAGCAAAGTATTTTTGTATTTTTGGTTTAATATATCTGAATAAAAATGCAAAGGCAAAGCAGACCGCAAGGCAAATATTAGTAGACCGACTCCTGCCTGCATCTACTAGTATTACTCCACACATCGACCGCTATCCAACATGCATCTAGTGTATTAAGTTCATGGATAAATGGAGGAATGCAATAAGAACGATTACATGATGTAGACAAGATCCGTTTATCTATTGCAGCAGATATCGATCCCATCTTTTTATCCTTAGTAGCAACCATACATACGTGTCGGTTCCCTTTCTGTCACTGGGATCGAGCACCGTAAGATCGAACCCACTACCGAGCACCTCTTCCCATTGCAAGATAAATAGATCAAGTTGGCCAAACAAAACCCAAATATCGGAGAATAAATACGAGGCTATAAGAGATCATGCATATAAGAGTTCAAAGAAACTCAAATAACTTTCAAGGATATAAAAAGATATAACTGATCATAAACTCGAAGTTCATCAGATCCCAACAAACACATCGCAAAAGGAGTTACATCATATGGATCTCCAAGAGACCATTGTATTGAGAATTCAGCGAGAGAGAGAAAGTCATCTAGCTAATAACTACAAACCCGAAGGTCTACAAAGAACTACTCACACGCATGATCGGAGAGGCACTTATGGAATTGGTGAACCCCTCCGTGATGGTGTCTAGATTGGATCTGGTGGTTCTGGACTCTGCAGCGGCTGGATGAATATTTCGTCAACGCTTCTAGGGCTCTGGTATTTTTGGGGTATTTATAGAGCAAAGATGTGGTCCGGGGGGTACCCGAGGTGGGCACAACCCACCAGGCCGCTCCAGGGCCTCCTGGCGTGCCCTGGTGGGTTGTCCCCTCCTCGGGACTCCCCTGGGTGCAACCAGGGCCTAACTTCTTCCTTCTGGCCCATGAAAATTCTCTGTAAAGTTTCAGGGCATTTGGACTCCATTTGATATTGATTTCCTGCGACGTAAAAAAATGGAAAAATAGCAACTGGCACCTGGCACTATGTCAATAGGTTATTACCAAAAAAATGATATAAAATTACTATAAAATGATTATAAAACATCTAAGATTAATAATAAAATAGCAAGGAACAATAAAAAATTATAGATACGTTGGAGACGTATCAATAAGAAGGATGGCAAGGCGAACAAAGGTTTATTTGATATACATGTTATTGATGTGTACCTTACTAATGCTCATAGTAGCGCCTAGGTATTTGATACTAGTTCTGTTGCTCATATTTGCAACTCGAAACAGGAGCTACGGATTAGACGAAGATTGGCTAAGGACGAGGTGACGATGCGCGTCGGGAATGGTTCCAAGGTCAATGTGATCGTCGTCGGCATGCTACCTCTACATCTACCTTCGGGGTTAGTTTTGGACCTGAATAATTGTTATTTGGTGCCAGCGCTGAGCATTCACATTATATCTGGATCTTGTTTGATGCGAGACAGTTATTCATTTAAATCAGAGTATAATGGTTGTTCTATTTATATGAGTAATATCGTTTATGGTCATGCACCCTTGAGCAGTGGTCTGTTCTTGTTTAATCTCAATCGTGGTGATACACATATTCATAATATTGATGCCAAAAAATGCAAAGTTGATAATGATAGTGCAACTTATTTGTGGCACTGCCGTTTAGGTCATATTGATGTAAAGCGCATGAAGAAATTCCATGCAGATGGACTTTTGGAATCACTTGATTGTGAATCATTTGATGCTTGCGAACCATGCCTCATGGGAAAGATGACTAAGACTCCATTCTCCGGAACAATGGAGCGAGCTACGGACTTATTGGAAATAATACATACCGATGTATGCGGTCCGATGAGTGTTGAGGCTCGCGGCGGGTATCGTTGATTTCTAACCTTCACAGATGATTTGAGCAGATATGGGTATATCTACTTAATGAAACAGAAGTCTAAAACATTTGAAAAGTTCAAAGAATTTCAGAGTGAAGTGGAGAATCATCGTAACAATAAAATAAAGTTTCTTTGATCTGATCACAGAGACGAATAATTGAGTTACGAGTTTAGCCTTCATTCAAAACAACGTGGAATAGTTTCACAACTCACGCCACCTGGACCACCATAGCGTAATGGTGTGTCTGAACGTCGTAACCGTACTTTATTAGATACGGTACGATCTATGATGTCTCTTACCGATTTACCACTAGTTTTAGGGTTATGCATTAGAGACAGGCGCATTCACGTTAAATAGGGCATCATCTAAATCTGTTGAGACGACACCGTATGAACTGTGGTTTGGCAAGAAACCTAAGCTGTCGTTTCTTAAAGTTTGGGGTTGCGATGCTTATGAGCCTGATAAGCTCGAACCCAAATCGGAGAAGTTCGTCTTCATGGGATATCCAAAAGAAACTATTGGGTACACCTTCTATCACAGATCCGAAGGCAAGATCTTTGTTGCTAAGAATGAATCCTTTCTAGAGAAGGAGTTTCTATCGAAAGAAGTGAGTGGGAGGAAAGTCGAACTTGATGAGGTAATTGTACCTTCTCTCGAATTGGAAAGTAGCTCATCACCAAAAACTGTTCCCATGATGCCTACACCAACTAAAGAGGAAGCTAATGATAAGGATCATGAAACTTCAGATCAAGTTACTACCGAACCTCGTAGGTCAACCAGAGTAATGCCCGCATGCAGTGGTACGGTAATCCTGTTCTGGAAGTCATGTCACTAGACCATGATGAACCTAAAAAATATGAGGAAGCAATGATGAGCCCAGATTTTGCAAAATGGCTTGAGGCCATGAAATCTGAGATGGGATACATGTATGAGAACAAAGTATGGACTTTGACTTGCCCGATGATCGGCAAGCCAGAGAGAATAAATGGATCTTCAAGAAGAAGACTGACGCTGATGGTAATGTTGCTATCTACAAAGCTCGACTTGTCGCAAAAGGTTTTCGACAAGTTCAAGGAGTTGACTATGACGAGACTTTCTTACCCGTAGCGATGCTTAAGTCTGTACGAATCATGTTAGCAATTGCCGCATTTTATGATTATGAAACCTGGCAAATGGACGTCAAGACTGCATTGCTTAATGGATTTCTTAAACAAGAGTTGTATATGATGCAACCAGAAGGTTTTGTCGATCCTAAAGGTGCTAATGAAGTTTGCAAGTTCCAGTGATCCATTTATGGACCGGTGCAAGCATCTCGGAGTTGGAATATACGCCTTGATGAGGTGATCAAAGCATATGATTTTATACAGACTTTTGGACAAGCCTGTATTTACAAGAAAGTGAGTGGGAGCTCTGTAGCATTTCTAATATTATATGTGGATGACATATTGTTCGTTGGAAATGATATATAATTTCTGGATAGCATAAAAGGATACTTGAATGAAAGCTTTTCAATGAAAGACCTCAATGAAGCTACTTATATAATGGGCATCAAGATCTTGAGATAGATCAAGACGCTTAATTGGACTTTCACAAAGCACATACCTTGATAAACTTTTGAAGAAGTTCAAAATGGATCAGTCAAAGAAAGGGTTCTTGCCTGTGTTACAAGGTGTGAAGTTGAGTCAGACTCAATGCCCGACCACTGAAGAAGATAGAGAGAAAATAAAAGTCATTCCCTATGCCTCATCCATAGGTCCTATCATGTATGCAATGCTGTGTACCAGACCTGATGTGTCCCTTGCTATAAGTCTAGCAGGGAGGTATCGAAGTAATCTAGGCGTGGATCACTGGACAACGGTCAAGAACATCCTGAAGTACATGAAAAGGACTAAGGATATGTTTCTCGTTTATGGAGATGAAAAAGATCTCGTCGTAAATGGTTACGTCGATGCTAGCTTTGACACTGATCCGAATAAATCTAAGTCACAAACCGGATACGTTTGAATGGTGGAGCTGTTAGTTGGTGCAGTTCCAAAAAAAGTGTCGTGGCGGGATCTACTTGTGAAGTGGAGTACACAACTGCTTCGGAAGCAGCAAATGAAGGAGTCTGGATGAAGGAGTTCATATCCGATCTAGGTGTAATACCTAGTGCATCGGGTCCAATGAAAATCGTTTGTGACAATACTGGAGCTATTACCTTGGTGAAGGAATCCAGATTTCAGAAAAGAACCAAACACATCAAGAGACGCTTCAACTCCATCCGTGATCAAGTCAAGGAGGAAGACATAGAGATTTGCAAAATACATACGGATCCGAATGTGGCAGACACATTGACTAAGCCTCTTCCACGAGCAAAACTTCATTAGCACCAAGACTCCATGGGTATTAGAATCATTACAATATAATCTAGATTATTCACTCTAGTGCAAGTGGGAGACTTAAGGAAATATGCCCTAGAGGCAATAATAAAGTTGTTATTTATATTTCCTTATATCATGATAAATCTTTATTATTCATGCTAGAATTGTATTAACCGGAAACTTGATACATGTGTGGATACATATACAAAACGCAGTGTCCCTAGTAAGCCTCTACTAGACTAGTTCGTTAATCAAAGATGGTTAAGTTTCCTAACCATAGACATGAGTTGTCATTTGGTAGACGGGATCACATCATTAGGAGAATGATGTGATGGAGAAGACCCATCTGTTAGCTTAGCATAATGATCGTTAAGTTTTATTGCTATTGCTTTCTTCATGTCAAATACATATTCCTTCGATTATGAAATTATGCAACTCCCGGATACTGGAGGAATACCTTGTGTGCTATCAAATGTCACAACGTAACTGGGTAATTATAGAGATGCTCTACAGGTATCTCCGAAGGTGTTTGTTGGGTTGGCATAGATCGAGATTAGGATTTGTCACTCCGAGTATCGGAGAGGTATCTCTGGGCCCTCTCAGTAATGCACATCATAATAAGCCTTGCAAGCAATGTGACTAATGAGCTAGTTGCGGGATGATGCATTATAGAACAATTAAAGAGACTTGCCGGTAACGAGATTGAACAAGGTATGAAGATACCGACGATTGAATCTCGGGCAAGTAACATATCGATGACAAAGGGAATAACGTATGTTGTCATTACGGTACGACCAATAAAGATCTTCGTAGAATATGTGGGAACCAGTATGGGCATCCAGGTTCCGCTGTTGGTTATTGACCGGAGAGGTGTCTCGGTCATGTCAACATAGTTCTCGAACCCATAGGGTCCGCACGTTTAACGTTCGATGACGATTTTGTATTATATGAGTTATGTGATTTGGTGACCGAATGTTGTTCGGAGTCCCGGATGATATCACGGACATGACGAGGAGTCTCTAAATGGTTGAGAGGTAAATATTCATATATAGGATGATAGTATTCTGAAACCGGAAGCGTTCCGAGGGTATCGGGTATGTATCGGGTAACCGGAAGGGGTTCCGGGCAACCCCCGGCAAACTATATGGGCCTAATGGGCCAAGAGAGGGACAGACCAGCCCCCTAAGGGGCTGGTGTGCCCCCTATAGGACGAATAGGAGGAGAAGGAAAGGAAGGGAAGGGAGAAGGAAAGGGGAGGATTCGGCCTCCCCCTTTCCTTCCCTCCACCCTTCTCTTTCCTTCCCCCTCCGATAGTTATGGAATGGGGGGAGGCCGACTTGTGGGAGACGCCCAAGTAGGATTACTCCTACTTGGGGCACCCCTTGCTGCCTCTCTCCCTCTCCTACCTATATATATGTGGGAGTTCACCGCTAGAACACACAACATTGATTCTTAGCCATGTGCGGTGCCCCCCTCCACAGTTTACGCCTCCAGTCATATTGTCGTAGTGCTTAGGCGAAGCCCTGTGCGGATCACTTCACTATCACCATCACAATGCCTTCGTGCTTGCGAAACTCTCCCTCGAAAATTTGCTGGATCAAGAGTTCGAGGGACGTCATCGAGTTGAACGTGTGCAGAACTCGATGGTGTCGTACGTTCGATGCTTGATTGGTCGGAACGAGAAGAAGTTCGACTGCATCAACCGCTTTGTCAAACGCTTCCTCTTTCGGTCTACGAGGGTATGTGAAAACACTCTCCCCCGCTCATTGCTATGCATCTCCTAGATAGATCTTGCGTGAGCGTAGGATTTTTTTTTGAAATTGCATGCTATGTTCCCCTACAGCCTCTACCAGACTAGCTCGTTGATAAAAGATGGTTAAGGTTTCCTTACTATAGACATGTGTTGTCATTTGATAACAGGATCACATCATTAGGAGAATGATGTGATGAACAAGACCCATCTGTTAGCTTAGCATATGATCATTCAGTTTCTTAATGTCAAATACATATTTCTTCGACTATAAGATTATGCAACTCCCGGATACCGAAGGAATACCCTGTGTGCTATCAAACGTCACAACATTACTGGGTGATCATAAAGATGCTCTACAGGTATCTGCGAAGGTGTTTGTTGAGTTGGCATAGATCGAGATTAGGATTTGTCACTCTGTGTATCGAAGAGGTATCTCTAGGCCCTCTCGGTAATACACATCACAAGAAGCTTGCAAGCAAAGTGACTAAGGAGTTAGTTACGAGATAATGTATTACGGAACGAGTAAAGAGACTTGCCGGTAACGAGATTGAACGGGGTATGAAGATACCGACGATCGAATCTCAGGAAAGTAACATACTAATAGACAAAGGGAATTACCTATGTTGTCGTAAGGTTCGACCGATAAATATATTCATAGAATATGTAGGAACCAATATAGACATCTAGGTCCTCTATTGGTTATTGACCGGAGAGGTGTCTCGCTCATGTCTACATAGTTCTCGATCCCGTAGGGTCCGCATGCTTAACGTTCGTTGACGACATAGTGTTACATGAGTTATATGATTTTGTGGCCGAATGTTGTTCGGAGTCCCGGATGAGATAATGGACATGACGAAGAGCTCCAGATTGGTTCGTAGGTAAAGATTGATATATATGACGATACTATTCGGACACCAAAAGAGTTTCGGAGTGCACCGGGTAGTCATCGGATTGCCATTAGGGGTTCTGGACACCCCCGAGAGGTTTATGGGCCTAATGGTCCAAGGGGAGAGTGAGGGAGTCCTGGATTAGGGGGTCCTCGGACAACCGGACTATATACTTTGGCCGGACTGTTGGACTATGAAGATACAAGATTGAAGACTTCGTCCAGTGTCCGGGTGGGACTCTCCTTGGCGTGGAAGGCAAGCTTGGCGATTCAGATATGTAGATCTCCTTCTCTGTAACCGAGTCTGTGTAACCCTAGCCCCCTCCGGTGTCTATATAAACCGGAGGGTTTAGCCCGTAGGACAACGACAATCATAATCATAGGCTAGCCTCGATGGTTTAGCCTCTATGATCTCGTGGTAGATCAACTCTTGTAATACTCGTATCATCAAGATCAATCAAGCAGGATGTAGGGTATTACCACCATCGAGAGGGCCCGAACCTGGGTAAACATTGTGTCCCCCGCCTCCTGTTACCATTAGCCTTAGACGCACAGTTCGGGACCCCCTACCCGAGATCCGCCGGTTTTGACACCGACATTGGTGCTTTCATTGAGAGTTCCACTATTCCGTTACGATAAGGCTTCATGGCTCCTTCGGTCATCGGCAACGCTGCGATCCAGGGGGAGGTTTTTCTTCCCGGAAGATCTTCGTATTCGGCGGCTTCGTACTGCGGGCCAACTCACTTGGCCATCTGGAGTAGATCGGTAGCTACGCCCCTGGCCATCAGGTCAGGTTTGGAAGCTTGAACTATACTGCCGATATCAGCGGAGACTTGATCTTCGACGGATTCGATCCCATGTCAGGTGCGTCGCACAGTCACGACGAGCATGACCTAGATCTGCCATCGGACGGTGTTCGGGAGATCACACCTGCGGCTGCCCCGGACTTCAATTCGGAGCAGATTGTGCCATCCGAGGACGGGTGGATGGACCCCGCCACGGAGGCCGCACACTCAGCGGAGATAGAGCCGAATACTGACCTCACCTCTTGCAAGGACTGTATCATCGGACCCTTAGATTCGTCTCCGGCTACAGGCTTTGAACCGCGTGCGTCCGTGCCTATTGAATCTGATTGGGCACCGGTCATGGAGTTCACCTCCGTGGATATCTTTCAACACTCGCCCTTGGGCGACGTGCTAAATTCATAAAGGTCTCTCTCTTTGTCAGGAGACACATGGCCGAACTATGTCCGGCTTGAGTGGGAAGCAGATGAAGAAGAAATTCGTTCCCCACCCACCACCCACCTAATAGCTTATGTCAATGACCTAACCGACATGCTTGATTTTGATTCCGAAGACATAGACGGTATGGACAACGATGCAGGAGAAGAATAGGAACCACCGCCCACAGGGCGCTGGACAACCACCTTCCAGCGCCCTGTGGGCGGTGGTTCCTATTCTTCTCCTGCATCGTTGTCCATACCGTCTATGTCTTCGGAATCAAAATCAAGCATGTCGGTTAGGTCATTGACAGAAACACCCCCAAAGAAAGCGATGGCAATAAGGTAACGGAGGATAATCCCCTCGAGAAGCAAAAACAGGATACCGGCACAAGAGACAATAACACTACGGATGGTGCCGAAGACGAAGACAATCCCCCCCAGCCAGGCTTCGAGCGAGAGGATGGGCAAGCTAGCCCTAAGGAACAGGCAACAGATGGAGAGTCAGAGGATGACAATTACATGCCCCTCTCCGAAGACGAGGTGAGCCTCGACGACGAAGAATTCATCGTGCCAGAGGATCCCGTCGAGCAGGAGCGCTTCAAGCGCCGGCTTATAGCCACTGCAAAAAGCATGACGAAAAAGCAGCAGCAGCTTCAAGCTGATCAGGATCTACTAACTGATAGATGGACCGAGGTCCTAGCGGCCGAAGAATATGAACTCGGGCACCCAAGCAGAAGTTACCCAAAGCGCAGGTTGCTACCCCAACTCGAGGAGGAAGCATTAAAGCCTACTCTACCAGCGTATGATGCGGCTGAACGGCCACCTCGTGGCCCAGACAAAACGGCGTATCAGCCCGAAGTCCAGCCCGCACCCCGTCGCCAGTCAAATGAAAACACCAAGGCCCGGGGATACACGTAGGACCTGCGAGATGTATTGGAAAACAAAGCAGGACATACAAGATCGATTTACGGATCACGGGGGCGCGCCCCAACGTGTGACGACGACCATCATGCCGGATATACTAAAAGCAAATCCGGACGGGCCGAATACAACAGACCAGACTCGTATGAACTGCGTCGTGACATAGCCCGGCATGTAGGATCCGCACACCCCCTATGCTTCACTGATGAAGTAATGGATCATGAATTCCCAGAAGGGTTTAAACCCGTAAACATTGAATCATACGATGGTACAACAGACCCCGCGGTATGGATTGAAGATTTCCTCCTCCACATTCACATGGCCCGCGGTGTTGATCTACATGCCATCAAGTACCTCCCACTAAATCTCAAAGGGCCAGTTCGGCATTGGCTGAATAGCCTGCCGGCAAACTCCATTGGCAGTTGGGAGAACATGGAAGACGCATTCCTTGACAACTTCCAGGGCACTTATGTGCGACCACCGGATGCTGATGACTTGAGTCACATAACCCAATAGCCGGAGAGTCAGCCAGGAAATTCTGGACTCGGTTCATAACTAAAAAGAACCAAATTATCGACTGTCCAGATGCCGAAGCCTTAGTGGCATTTAAGCATAACATCCACGACGAGTGGCTCGCCCGACACCTCAGCCAAGAGAAACCGAAGTCCATGGCAACCCTCACGACACTCATGACCCGCTTTTGTGTGGGCGAGGACAGCTGACTGGCTCGTAGAAACAACACATCAAGAAATCCTGGCAATTCAGATGCCAGAGACAGCAACGGAAAGACACGTCACAACAGACACAAGCGTCGCAGCAACGGCGACATCGCCGAAGACACGACCGTCAATGCTGGATTCAGTGGTTCTAAATCTGTAGCGACCAGACCTCAAATAGTCTGATCTCTATGCTTCAGTGTCATCCCTGGATCAGTAATGCTGACACACACAGTACTTGAAGGATTTATAACAGAGTAGCAATCACACACTTATTACATCGAATGTCTCAAAAGAGAACTTATTACAATAAATATGCCTTAAGGCCACCTAATAACGATAACATCGGAAGGCTTGGAAGATAAGTGAGTCCATCAACTCCAACGGCATTAGTGAGTATAGAACCACGACCTAAGGCACCTTACTCGTCGTCTGAAAAATCTGCAACATGAACGTTGCAGCCCGAAAACAATTGACACATGGAATATGCTGGCAATGTAACACATAGAGAGTATTGAATAGAAGTATGCTATACTACATGCATGTAAGGCTGGTGGAAAGCTCTATGGTTACAGTTTTGCATAAAGCCAATTTTTTCCTACTGGAAAGGAATATATTTTATTTAACTATCATGGTGGTTGTTAAACATTGAGAGTGTAGACACCTCTCAATCCCAATTAAGCATCTTCATTAAAACCTGACAAAATTAATTAAAGTAACATGATGAGATTCACATGATAATCCAAGTACTAGATACTCAAGATGTCCATAACCGGGGACACGGCTAATCATGATTCGTTTATACACTCTGCAGAGGTTTGCGCACTTTTCCCCACAATACTCGATCTCCTCCGTTGGGATTCTCGCACTACATGGTGTTTGAGAAACGGATGACCGAGACATAGTCTTTTAGAAGCGCTAGCACCTTACGATCGGGTAGACAGTTACACCTACTTTCCCCTACATCGGCTAGTCTACCACTGTAAGAGTTCGCACGACTTAATCAACTATGCTAGAGCCCATAGTAGCTTGTGGATGCACACGGAAGTTTCTAGCATGAATAATCTCATGATCCCTTTGAGCCTGGGTGGCGGTCCATAAGGAAAAACAGGCAATCGCTGAAGTACCCAGGTGCCTCAATCCACCCAGATGTGTGTTAAAGTTGCCACCTTAAATAAGCCATTAAATAACAATCTCACATCTTTCATGGATACACTCACCCAATCCACGTCTACTAGCATAGCATGGCATAAGCAAACGTAGAAGTAACTCCCAAGGGTTTGAAAATAAAACAGGTAATAGGTACTACCTCATCTACTTCCCAAAACCCACATATTAATCATATCCTAATCACACAATTGTTTGAGGATTGATCTAATGCAATAAAACTAGGTAGTAAAGAGGTATGATCAAAGTGTTACTTGCCTTGCTGATGATCCGTGAAACCTAGCGATTCGAAGTAGCAAGCGGCGCACTACGGGTACTCTATCGCAACAAACAAGCATACAATAAGTACTCAACTAATGCACGGGTAAAACTCAAATAAGAAATCTAACCAGAAATTTCAACTTAAGAACTCCGGTTTGCAAAAAGAATCAAATCAAACGAAACAACAAAAGTCAAACGGCGAAAGAAACAAGCTTTGTTTACTAATCTGGACCTAAGTCAAATTCTACAGAAGAAAAAACTTGTTTGATTTGGTTAAACGGAAAGAGGGTTTCGAGAGGAAACTCTAGGCGCTTGAATCGCCTGATTCCAATAAACGAGCAAAAAGTTATACTAAAACGAAAATCGGATCAGAAATCGCGATCAGAAATAATCACGGAAAATCCGAGAAAAAGAAAAAACTGACGAATGGTTTAACGAATGGACGTTTGTTAACTGTAACTAAACGATGAACTCGTCCGTTAAAAGGAAAGAATGAGCGAATGCTCGCTAAATAAGTGAACCGATAAAAATAAATAAAAAAACCGATGTAATAAAAAACCTAGGGTTTTGAAAAAAACCGAATCGGTTTTCTTCAGAAAACCGGCGGCGGACGTCAGCTACCACGTCGGAATCCGGCCAACTTCGAGAACTCCGTGGGTGGTGGCGTCGGCGGGCGCGCACGCTGGCACAGCAATGACAATGACAACGGCAACGGCGGCAATGTTCTGCGGGGAGGCAGGGCGGGTTGGGGTGGCGGGGTGAGGAGGCGTGGCGGTATTTAAGGAGGCGTCCGGCTTGGCGAAGGTGGCGCCGGGTTGGGGTCGGCCTCGGGAGGCGTGCGCCGGCCGGACTCGGCGGCGGCGGCAGGTCGGACTCCTGTGGGGGAAAGCGGCGCTGGCCTTGAGCTGTCTGGCTCGGTGGGCCTTGACCCGATCGGTATGTGATACTTTTTCAAAAAAAATTCCGCCGAAACTAAGAAAATTTCTAGAAAATAAAATAAAAACCTAAAAATGCCAAAATAAATTTTCACCCCCTAAATAAAATATTTAGAAATAGATGAACATTTTCTTGGCCCTAAAATGCAGTTTTGAAAAACATGCAATTTTCCTAAATTCAAATAAAATGGCCAAAAACTCCAAAATAAAATCTTATTTGATTTTTTTATTAAATCCTCAATATTTCTTTATTTTGGGAAAGTCATTTTATTCCAGCTCTCATATTTTTTTAATAGAAATAATTGAAGATAAAATAAATAAAATCAAATTATCCTATTTTCATAATTTGAGAAGACTCAAATATGAAAATACGGAAATTCCAATTCTCTCTGTGTGTCCTTGAGTTGCGTAGAATTTCTGGATCAGGCCAAAAGCAATAAAATATGATATGCAATGATGATTTAGTGTATAACATTCCAAATTGAACATTTGGTATGTTACAAACCTACACCCCTTAAGGTGAATCTCGCCCTCGAGATTCGGGTTGGTTAGAAAATAGGTGAGGGTGGTCCTTCAACAGATCTTCCTCTCGCTCCCAGGTGTCTTCATCCTCGGTGTGGTGGCTCCACTAAACTTTGCAAAACTTGATAACCTTGCTGCGGGTGACTCGGCTGGCATACTCGAGAATCTTGACTGGTTTCTCCTCATAGGTCAAATCACTATCTAATTGAATGGCTTCCAGCGGCACTTTATCTCTCAGTGGTATATTAGCCATCTCTGCGTGGCACTTCTTCAACTGGGAAACGTGGAACACATTGTGAACTCCTGACAATCCTTCGGGCAATTCCAATTTGTGCAACTTCTCCCATGCGTTCCAAAACTTTGTATGGTCCCACAAAACGTGGCGCTAACTTTCCCTTAACTCCTCGAAGTGGAGATACACGAAGATAAACTCTATCTCTGACTTCGTAAACTGTCTCCTTGCATTTAGAATCTGCATAGCTCTTCTGCCTGGACTGGGCTACCTTGAGCCTATCGTGAATCAACTTCACTTTCTGTTCAGAATCCTTAATCAAATCTGGTCCAAACAACTGGCGGTCTCCAACTTCATCCCACGACAATGGTGTTCTGCACCTCCTTCCGTACAAGGCTTCAAAAGGGGCCATCTTCAAACTGGATTGATAACTGTTGTTGTAAGAGAATTCCGCATATGGCAAATTGTCATCCCAACTAGATCCATAATCTAGCGCACAAGCTCTCAGCATATCCTCCAAAATCCGATTGACTCTCTCGGTCTGTCCATCTGTCTGCGGATGAAAGGCTGTACTAAACTCTAGCCTGATACCCAAAGTTCCGTGCAACTGATTCCAGAACTTTGTGGTAAACTGGGTTCCTCTATCTGCTACAATGTTCCCTGGAAATCCATGCAGACATACAATCCTGGTCATGCATATCTTTGCCAACTTAGCACTGGTGTAAGTGGTCTTCACTGGGATGAAATGAGCTACCTTCATCAAGCGATCGACTACAACCCATATCGAGTCATAGCATGAACGGGTCCTGGGCAATACCATGATAAAATCCATGCCTAGTTTATCCCACTTCCATTCAGGTATCGGCAATGGCTGTAACAATCTTGTTGGCTTCTGATGCTCCGCCTTCACTCTCTGACATACATCACAATCTGCTACATACTCTGCAATATCCTTCTTCATTCCGGTCCACCAGAAAGTGTCTTTCAAATCCAAATACATCTTGGTATTTCCTGGGTGAATCGAGTACGACGAATCATGGGCCTCTTGCAAAATCAACTTCCTGATCTCCGGATCATTAGGCACATAAACGCGGTCCTCAAACCATAAGTTATCGTGTTTATCCTCACGAAATCCTTTAGCTTTCCCCTTGCTCATCTTCTCCTTTATAGAGGCAATCTCCTTGTCAGTCTTCTGAGCTTCTCTGATCTTATCCATTGAATCTCCAATGCTGCTACATAGCCTCTCGGAACTATCTCCAAACATAGCTCTCGAAGATCCTCGGCTAACTCCTTTGGTAACTCTCCGGTCAAGAGTGTGTTGACATGGCTCTTGCGGCTCAACACGTCAGCTACTATGTTAGCCTTTCCGCGATGATAATGCAATCTCTTATCATAATCCTTGATGAGCTCCAACCATCTCCTTTGTTTGAGATTCAACTCCTTCTGCGTGAAGATGTACTTCAAACTCTTGTGATCCGTGTACACCTCACAATGGTTTCCGATGAGAAAATGTCTCCACATCTTCAATGCGTGCACTACGGCTACTAACTCCAAATCATGTGTAGCATAATTCAACTCATGGGGCTTAAGCTGTCGTGAGTCATACGAAACAACTCTTCCCTCCTGCATAAGCACTGCTCCAAGTCCTCGACGTGAAGTGTCGCAATACACCTCATAATCCTTGCGCTGATCTGGCAGAATTAACACTAGCGATGTAACCAAACATTTCTTCAACTCCAAACTGGCCTCACATTCTTCAGTCCATTTGAACTTGGTATCCTTCTTCAACAACTCCATCATAGGTTCTGCAATCTTCGAGAAATTTTCAATGAATCTCTGGTAGTATCCTGCAAGTCCAAGAAAACCCCGGATCTCTCCAACTGTCGTTGGTGCTACCCAATTTGTCACAGTGACAACCTTGGTGGGATCTACTGCTATTCCTTCTCCGGATATAACATGTCCGAGAAATCCAGCTTCCTTTAACCAAAACTCACATTTGCTGAACTTGGCGTATAACTGATGTTCTCTGAGCTTCTCAAGTACCAAACACAAACGCTCCTTATGCTCTTCTTCATTCTTCGAGTAGACCAAAATATCATCAATGAACACCACGACGAACTTATCTATAAACTCCATAAACACCTTGTTCATCATGTTCATGAAATAGGCAGGTGCGTTAGTCAGACCAAATGACATAACGGTATACTCATACAGCCCGTGCACAGTGGTAAAAAGCCGTCTTAGGTATATCCTGCTCTCTAATCTTCAACTGAAGGTATCCTGATCGCAAATTGATCTTGGAAAATACCTTAGGTCCTTGCAATTGGTCAAACAGATCATTGATCATCGGCAGTGCGTACTTGTTCTTGATTGTCACTCCATTCAATCCTCGATAATCAACAACCATCCTCAATGATCCATCCTTGTCCTCCACTAGAAGCACTGGTGATCCCCAAGGTGAAGAACTTGGGCGTATATAGCCTTTATCTAGTAACTCCTTAATTTGCTTCTTAATTTCCTCCAAATCTTGTGCGGTCATCCGGTACGATCTCTTAGATATCGGCCCTGTGCCTGACAAAAGCTCAATCAAAAACTCAATGTCTCTATCCGGTGGCATGCCTGGCAACTCCTCTAGAAATACATCAGGGAAATCCTTCACCACTGGTACTTCCTCCTCCTGCACAACTCCTGATAAGAAATTTACTTGTGTCCTCTTCGGCTCATGTATTGATACATACTTGATCCTTCTCCCTTCCAGGGTGGTAAGCAAAATCGACTTACTAGCAATCGATGTTTCCTCCATACATCGATAGCCAATCCATGCCCAGAATTACATCCAAACCTTGCGATTCCAAAATGATTAAATCCGAGGGGAACACATGCCTACCTATACTCAATGGCACTTGAAAACATCCTCGACTGGCCTTATACTCCGCTCCTGGTGAGCTTACTAACATAGGTGTTCTAAGAACCTTGGTGGGCAGTTTATACTTATCCACAAATCCCCTTGATATGTATGAATGCGATGCACCAGTATCAAAAAGAACGATTGCAGTAAATGACTTAACCAAAAACGTACCTATTCCTGCATCTGGCTGGGCTTCAACCTCCTCCACGTTAACGTGGTTACTTTATCCCCTATTGAAAGGGTTCGGCTTCTTCCCGAGCTTCCATTGCCATTTCCATTACGGGCTTCGGGACATTCATTTGCATAATGTCCAGTCTTCTGACACTTATAGCAAGTGACTTGGCTCATGTCTCTCTTGGCTGGGGTTGATGGGTTGGTACGGTTCTGACCGTTGCTTCCTCCATTCCCGTTACCATTCTTGGGGCCATTATGATTATGCAAGCTACCTCCTCCATGGGTATGCTGAAATTGTCCTCCCGATTTTGGGGTAAAACGTGGCTTCTGCTGAGCTCCTGAAATGTACTTCCGTTGTCCATACTTCCTCTTGCGGTTCTCAATCTTTTGCCGCTTCCCTTCAATCATAAGAGCACGATCTACCAACTCCTGGTAGTTGTTGAAAGTTGCTACCATCAACTACATGCTCAGCTCATCATTCAGTCCTTCCAAACTTCTCACCGCTTAGCTGCATCATGTAGCGTCATCCGGGGCATAACATGCTAACTTCTTTGAAGTCATCCACATCTTGCCAACTGTCCGTCCTCCTTGGCGCAAGTTGCGAAACTCACGCTTCTTCATGGCCATAGCTCCGGCAGAAACATGGGCAGTACGGAAAGCCTGCTGAAACTGATCCCATGTGACAGTGTCGATAGGATAAGTGGCTGTGAAATTCTCCCACCATGATGTTGTGGGTCCTTCAAGCTGATGTGCGGCAAGACGCATCTTTTCCGCATCGGTGCATCCTGCAGTGGTCAACTCCCTCCCTGTCTTGCGGATCCAATCATCTGCAACTATCGGCTCGGTGCTACTTGAGAACACCGGTGGATTCAGTCTAAGGAAACGAGTTAAGTGATCAACAGGTGGTGGTGGTGGGTTGTTGTTGTTGTTGTTGTTGTTGTTCCCCTGATTCTGATTCTGGACTAGCAACTGCATCAACGCATTCTGCTGCTGGATCAACTGAGTGAGCTCCGGTGGGAAAGCAAATCCATTGTCATGTCTCGGAGGCATCTAAGGGTTTAGAAAAGATGAGAATATAGAATAGAATGAGGTCTAGAGAGAAAACACCACCCATATGCACATGAGACAAATGCAAAAAAAATCACTTCATTCATATCAAACAAGGGCACACAACGGTCTAACTATCGTTATAAAGTGCTCGGACTATACTAGATACATGGGGGGAATACTGCTACTGTTATGGTGGTCGACTAGAAAAACTGCTCCGATGAAGACTCCATGATATCTGCTCCAGCTTCATCAACATAGTCATCATCGCTGTCGTCTGGGTCCGAGTCGATGTCGTCGATAATGAGGTAGTTCTCTGGGCAAGTGCAATTATCGTCTTCTCTAGTCGCGGGGAATCCCATGAAAACCTTCAGCTTCTTCTTCAGACCATCATTCTTCTCCACGAGTGTCGCTATTCCCTCCTCATATCCATCACGTGTAGACTTGAGTTCTTCCTCCAACTCCGTGATCTTGGTCATGGCCTTGTTCAGATCTATCATGCCTGCGCACATCTCGTTCTCCTGGCGTCGAATGTGCTGGTTTAACTCCTGGATGAAAGCTGCGATTGATCTATCCTTCCTGGTGCTGATCATCTCCCATTACTCATCTCGGTGCCCACAAATCTGGTAGATAGTATCCTTAAGATCCTTGTGGTAGACTTCTCCAATGCGTCCCATGGTGATGTGCGCTGCCATGCTCTTTCCTAGACTCCAGGTTGGTGCCTCGAAGGAAAACTCTATGGGCTCAGTGACGAGCCTGAACGTCCTTCCTGGAACTTGAACTTGAATCATCCAGCGCTCCTCTTCAGGTAAAGTGGCGTTGTAGCTTCCGGTGAAGCTTGGTACTCCGATGTTCAGGTATCTAGTGACTTCCTTCAAGTGGCGTCCAAAGGGTGTATCTTCATCCGGTTGTGTGCACTTGTTCCTTGCATCCGCCATCCTAAAAGAGTAGAAAAGATGAGGAGTCAGAAATGAGAAGAGTGAGTAGTGATCTAGGGATTTAGCTTAGTGGTCGTGTCCTACAGTCAGCGTGTGCTCTGATACCATCTTGTACCGACGGACCTCAAGCGATACCGATCTACGTGCTTCAGTGTCATCCTGGATCAATGTCTTGACACACACACAGTACTTGAAGGATTTATAACAGAGTAGCAATCACACACTAATTACATCGAATGTCCAAAAGAGAACTTATTACAATAAATATGGCTTAAGGCCGCCTAATAGAGATAACAGCGGAAGGCTTGGAAGATAAGTGAGTCCATCAACTCCAACGACATCACTGAGTATAGAACCACGACCTAAGGCACCTTACTCGTCGTCTGAAAGATCTGCAACATGAACGTTACAGCCCGAAAACGGGTCAACACATGGAATATGCTGGCAATGTAACACATAGAGAGTATTGAACAGAAGTATGATATACTACATGCATATAAGGCTGGTGGAAAGCTCTATGGTTACAGTTTTGCATAAAGCCAATTTTTCCCTACTGCAAAGGAATAGATTTTATTTAACTATCATGGTGGTTGTTAAACATTGAGAGTGTAGACACCCTCTCAATCCCAATTAAACATCTTCATTAAAACCTGAGAAAATTAATTGAAGTAACATGATGAGATTCACATGATAATCCAAGTACTAGATACTCAAGATGTCCATAACCGGGGACACGGCTAATCATAATTAGTTTATACACTCTACAGAGGTTTGCGCACTTTTCCCCACAAGTTTCTAGTATGAATAATCTCATGATCCCTTTGAGCCTGCGTGGCGGTCCATAAAGAAAAACAGGAAATCGCTGGAGTACCCAGGTGCCTGAATCCACCCAGATGTGTGTTAAAGTTGCCACCTTAAATAAACCATTAAATAACAATCTCACATCTGTCATGGATACACTCACTCAATCCACGTCTACTAGCATAGCATGGCATAAGCAAACGTATAATTAACTCCCAAGGGTTTGATAATAAAACAGGTAATAGGTACTACCTCATCTACTTCCCAAAACCCACATATTAATCAGATCCTAATCATGCAATTGTTTGAGGATTGATCTAATGCAATAAAACTGGGTAGTAAAGAGGTATGATCAAAGTGTTACCTGCCTTGTTGATGATCCGTGAAACCTAGCGATTCGAAGTAGCAAGCGGCATACTCCGGGTACTCTATCGCAACAAACAAGCATACAATAAGTACTCAACTAATGCACGGGTAAAACTCAAATAAGAAATCTAACCAGAAAGTTCAACTTAAGAACTCCGGCTTGCAAAAAGAATCAAATCAAGCGAAACAACGAAAGTCAAACGGCGAAAGAAACAAGCTTCATTTACTAATCTGGACCTAAGTCAAATTTTACAGAAGCAAAAACTTGTTTGAGTTGGTTAAACGGAAAGATGGTTTCGAGATGAAACTCTAGGCGCTTGAATCGCCTGATTCCGATAAACGAGTGAAAAGTCATACTAAAATGAAAATCGGATCAGAAATCGCGATCAGAAATAATCGCGGAAATTCCGACGAACGGTTTAACGAACGGATGTTCGTTAACTCTAACTAAACGATGAACTCGTCCGTTAAAACGAACGAACGAGCGAACACTCGCTAAATAAGTGAACCGATAAAAATAAATAGAAAAAACCGATCTAACAAAAAACTAGGGTTTAAAAAAAACCGAATCGGCGGACGGCGGCTACCTCGTCGAATCCGTGAGAACTTCGAGACTCCGTGAGGTGGGGTTGCGTCGGCTGACAGGTGGAGCGGCGTTGGCGGTGGCGGTGGCGGCTTGTGGCCTGCACATGGCGTCGGCTTTCTTGGGTGGCGGGGTGAGGAGGCGTGAGGCGGTATTTAAGGAGGCCAGGCGTCCGGCTTGGGGAAGGGGCGACGGGTTGGGGTCAGCCTCGGGAGGCGTGCCTCGGCCGGACTCAGCGGTGGGTCGGACTCTCGGGAGGGAAAGGCGGTGACGGCAGACTGGCTTTGGCTCAATTTGGGCCTTTGGCCCGATCGGTATGTGATACTTAAAAAAAATCCATGAAACTAAGAAAAATTCTAGAAAATATAATAAAAATCTAAAAATGCCAAAATAAATTTTCACCGCCTAAATAAAATATTTAGAACGGGATGAACATTTTCTTGGCCCTAAAATGCAGTTTTGAAAAACATGCAATTTTCCTAAATTCAAAAATAATGGCCAAAACTCCGAAATAAAATCTTATTTGATTTTTTATTAAATCCTCAATATTTATTTATTTTTGGAAAGTCATTTTATTCCCTCTCTCATATTTTTTAAATAGAAATAATTGAAGATAAAATAAATAAAATCAAATTATCCTATTTTCAAAATTTGAGAAGACTCAAATATGAAAATAACCAAAACCCCAACTCTCTCCGTGGGTCCTTGAGTTGTGTAGAATTTCTGGATCAGGCCAAAAGCAATAAAATATGATATGCAATGATGATCTAGTGTATAACATTCCAAATTGAAAATTTGGGATGTTACAAAATCCGGTCAGCGGAAAAAGCCGTTCAAAAGAGACAACACGGGCCCGTCCAGTTTGGACCGCATACTCGACCGCTCGTGTCAAATTCACGACACCCCCGATTAACCCGCCAACCACACCAACAGAGAATGCTGGGTGTTCAGACAGGCTGGCAAGTTGAATGCCGAAAACAAGGAAAAGGGGCTGCATAGCGACGACGAGGAGGAGCCCCGGCCGCCGAACATAGGAGGACAGGATAAATTTCCTTCCCAAGTGAAAACGGTGAACATGATATACGCCACCCATATTCCCAAGCAGGAATGGAAGCGTGCACTAAGGGACGTCTATGCGATGGAGCCAGTCGCCCCAAAGTTCAACCCATGGTCATCTTGTCCGATCACTTTCGATCACAGGGATCACCCTACCAGTATCCGTCATGGCGGCTCCGCCGCATTGTTCCTTGACCCCATCATCAACGGATTCCACCTCACACGAGTCCTCATGGACGGTGGCAGCAGCCTGAACCTGCTCTATTAGGATACAGTGCGAAAAATGGGTATCGACCCCTCGAGGATCAACCCCACAAAAACCACCTTTAAAGGTGTCATACCAGGTGTAGAGGCCTGTTGCACGGGCTCAATCACACTGGAAGTGGTGTTCAGATCTCCGAATAACTTCCAAAGCGAGGAGTTAATCTTCGATATCGTCCCTTTCCACAGTGGCTATCACGCACTGCTCGGACGAACTGCATTTGCCAGATTCAATGCGGTACCGCATTATGCATACCTCAAGCTCAAAATGTCAGGACCCCGCGGGGTTATAACAGTTAATGGAAACACAGAGCGCTTGCTCCGTATGGAGGAGCACACTGCGGCCCTCGCAGTAGAAGTACAAAGTAGCCTTCTTAGGCATGCCACCAATTTGGCGACAAAGCCCCCAGACACCTTCAAGTGAGTCCGGAGTACCCTGCAACAGGATCGCCCGGCACATCCAGAGATCGCCTAGAAATTCGGCCTCCGCCTAGTCCCAGTCAAGCGGCGAAATTTGTGCCGCGCGTACATAATTACGAACTCAAAATACCATGGGCATAGGCGGAGGCACAGCTATGACACGGTCCACAATGCGGCTCAACTGCCCCAGGACACGTATACCTTTATCATTTTGTTTTTTTCCAGGACCCATCACGGGAAGGAAACACCAAGGAGACACGAAGCTTTGACGTACAAGGGAATCCCTAGGTGGTCTCTGATAACGATCGCTATACCTGTTTTACATACCCACACGCAGCTTGCCCTTGGATATGACATGTCAAATAGTCCTATTTTTGCTTATTGCACTACTTGTATACATACACTTTGACGTATCATTTAAATAAACAATATACAACGTTAACTTATTATTACATTTCTTCATCTTTTTTCCCTCTTCTACTTATTTATGACGAATTGCACCCGTACATTCTGGTATTTTCAGTGCGCCAGGGGCTTCAGTATACCCCATAACACGGCAATAAAAGTCCGAACACTTTCGCAGTGCGGCACCCCGAACTTATAGCATTATATGCATCAGCTCCGAATCATGTCTTGGGTCAATAGTTGGGTTTGCCCGGCTCCCATGTTTTGGTGCCTTACATTCCGCTATATCGGCTAAGGTAGCGCTGGGAGAACTACTGTGATTGTGTCCCGGTTCTTCCGGACGAGCACCTCAGTAGAGAAAGCCGAAAACTGACTATCAGGATGCGGCGAGAGCTGGTCACTGTTCGAGAGGTCTCAAATCCTTAAAGACTTTTTCCGCTTCGGGCGAGGAATCGGCCTTGTCCGATTTAAGCGTGTATAGCACCCCGAGTTCGGCCTTCCGAATACTAGGGGCTTCACCAAAATTTAAAATTGTAGACTTCTATGGCTAAGTGAGAGTGATAAAGCTGTATAGTCCGATTGCCTTGTTCGTTGTGCTGAACACCTCCTTCGAAGGACCCAAAACTGGGATAAAGAGTGTTTAGATTTATCCCAAACACCTCAGTACTAGTTGCATGAGGGCAGAAGCCGACGACTGGCCAACTCTCAGATTTTATAAACGGCCGCACAGAAGGTAATATCTTAAATCAACAAGCGTTATATAGCGCACATGAACTCGTTTTCATATTACAGGATCACATTAGTACATTCATTCAAATGTTACATCCTTCGAACACTCCTCCACCACAAGGCGGGCACCCTTTAGGACACCGTCGTAATACTTCTCGGGATGGCGATGCTCCTTGCCCTCCGGCGGCCCCTCCTTCACCAGCTTCTCGGCATCCATTTTCGCCCAATGCACTTTCGCACGGGCAAAGGCCCTGCACGCCCCTTCAATGCAGACGGACCCCTTTATGACTTCGAGCCGTGGGCAGGCATTCACAAGCCGCTTTACCAGGCCAAAGTAGCTGCCGGGAAGGGGCTCGCCAGGCCACATCTGGACTATGAGAGCCTTCATGGCCAGTTCGGCCGCCTTGTGAAGCTCGACCAGTTGCTTCAGCTGGTCGCTCAAGAGCATCGGATGTTCGGTCCCAGTATACTGAGGCCAGAACAACTTCTCCATCGAGCTCCCTTCCTCGGCCTGGTAGAACTCCGCGGCTTCCGATATGCTGCACGGCAAATCTGCGAACGCTCTTGGATAGCTCCGAATTCGGGTAAGTAAAAGGAAAGTCTCCTTCACATGCTTGCTTTGCATAATGAATGCCTTACCCGCCGCTATCTTCTTGACCGCCTGAATCTCCTGGAGGGCCTTTTGGGCTTCGTCCTAGGCATTTCGTGCACTCTCGAGGGCCTTCGCAAGCTCGGACTCCTGCGTCTTGGAGTCACGCTCCAAGGACTCGTATTTCTTGACGAAATCCTGGAGCTCTTACTGGACCTCACCGACTCGGGCCTCTTGCTTCTCGCGCTCGACGAGCTCCTTGGCCGCTCTGTCTTCGGCCTCGGACAGCGCCTTCTTCAGGGCTGCCACTTCGGTCGTGGCCCCTATCAAAGTTCATGATGATTCTATGATCTAAAACTACTTTTTCTTTATCAATATACAGATGGGGTATTACTTACCTTTGTTCTCTTCGAGCTGCCTCTTGGTAAGGCCGGGCTCTTCCTCGGTCCGCTCAAGGTCTCGCATCAATCCGGAGACCTCCGCTGTACGAGCGGCAGCGGCCAGCAGCAAAGCCTGCTTGTTCGCATAGACATATTCTGATTAGACTCCTGTGGATGTTATTTGATCCTCTGTTCGGCCTTTCTTTCCGAACACCACACAGAGCATCAGGGCCTACTGTCTATGCGGTGATATTTTCTCATAATTTGATTAGTTACCTCAAAGCCTGTTAGGAGGCTGGCACGGGCTTCGGTCAATCCGCTTTTGGCGGACCGAACCTTCTCGTCCACCGCACTCATGATAGTGCGGTGCTCTTCGACAATGGAAGGGCCGCGAAGCACTTCCAGCAAGTTGTCCGATGCCTCTGGATGGACAGAGGTCATCGGCACAGACGGCTCGCCCCTCCTTAGCGAGGGGTTGCCTATCAGAATCCGGAACCACTGGAGGTTCCAATGCAGTATCCGGCTGCGGGCCAAGCTTGCTGCGGCCCCCGTCATCAGAACCCACGGGGGTCTTCCCTATGCGCCCGGCGTCTGGTATGTCTCGTTGGGGCATCTCCAGAATTACCTCCGCTTGTTCCGGTGTCCTCTGAGACAACACCTCAATGTCGTCCGTGGGCCGGGGGGAGGTGGCTGTCGGGAGTGAATCGCTGTTCATCGCCGACTGGCCCAAAGACCCATCCGAAGAGGATACGTCGATGTGGGCCTTGGCCGGACTGCACGATCATGCTTGACATGATGAGAAGCAATCAACCAAAACATACCAGGACTATTATAGTATCCGGATACTCACGACTTCACCAGGGGCTTGTCCCTGGGCAACCACTCCTCGTCGTTGTAGGCGGCTGTTGTGGAGTGGTCCGGAGGGAGGGTCCTTCCTTTCTTGGACCCTTCGGCCTCCCTAGATGGGGCGGCCTTCCTTTTCTTGTCCCTCCCGGTTGGGGGGGGGGGAAGCTTTCCTCTTCCTCCTCCTCGTTTTCGTTGGAGGAGTGCACCTCGGTGTGTTCGGACGATGAGTCTGATACAACCTTGCTTCAGAGACCTTTCTTGGTCCCCGTGGCCTTCTTCTTGGCCTTCTTCTCCGGCGCCTCATAGGGCGTCGGAACCAGCATCTCCGTTAAGAGAGCCTTTGCTGGATCTTCGAGCAGTGGAGCCGGACAATCGATCCGCTCCGCTGTCGCTACCTAGTCTTGTTAAATTGGCATGGAGGCTTAGATCCCTCACACGAATATACTGGGGAAAAACATCTTGTGAGATACAAAGAGCTTACCGGATTGGTAGGGCGCTTTGCGCTGAGTCCGCGATCCTCGGTAAGGGGAGGAGGTACCGCGGCGGCCTTAAACAGCACCTTCCAGACGTCTTTCTGCGTCGTGTCGAAAAGCTCTTGCAGCGTCTGGTGCTTGGCCGGGTCGAACTCCCACATATTGAATGCCCGTCTTTGACACGGGAGGATCCGGCGGAAGAGCATGACCCGGACTACATTGACAAGCTTGATTTTCTTGCCTATCATATTTTTGATACAGTTCTGGAGTCCGGTTAGCTCCACCGACGAACTCCAGGACATGCCCTTTTCTTTCCAGGAGGTGAGCCGCATGGGGAACCGGATCGAAATTCGGGGTCCGCCACCCAGTTGGTGTTGGGCGGCTCGGTGATGTAGAACCACCCCGATTGCCACCCCTTCATGGTCTCCACATAGGAGCCTTCGAGCTAGGTGACGTTGGGCATCTTGCCCACCATGGCGCCTCCGCACTCCGCTTGCTGTCTGACCACCACCTTCGGTTTCACGTTGAAGGTCTTCAGCCACAGGCCGAAGTGGGGCCTGATGCGGAGGAAGGCCTCGCACACGACGATAAACGCCGAGATGTTGAGGATGAAATTGGGGGCCAGATCATGGAAGTCCAGCCCGTAGTAGAACATGAGCCCACGGACAAATGGGTGGAGGGGAAATCCCAGTCCGCGGACGAAGTGGGTGAGCAACACAACCCTCTCATGGGGTTCTGGAGTAGGGACAATCTGCCCCGCGTCTGGGAGCCGGTGCGTGATGTCTGCGGCCAAGTATCCGGCTTCCCGGAGCTTCGTAATGTCCTCCTCCGTAACGGAGGAGACCATCCACTTGCCTCCCGCTCCGGACATGTATGGAATGGCTTTGCGGAAAAGGTGAGAACTTGGGCGCTAGAGCTCGAGCGTGTGAGAATGGATGGGCAGGGGAAGAAGAAGGCGTAGGTGAAAAAAGAGGAATCCTTGTCCCTTTATAAAGGCGGTAGAAATTGTGCGCCTCCCCACTTGCCCCGTAAAATCGCTTATTCCCCAAGCGCCGCGATTGATGGCGCGGTTGGGTTACCCATACCCGTATTGATGAGGATCCCGTGATAAGGGGACACGATCTCTGCTTCTACAAGACGTGCCAAGGAAACCGCCTCGCAACATGCGCAACAGCTGGTTGAGGAAAACGGTTCGAATAAAGACCGGGTGGCATGATGTCACGTTATGAAAAGTTGTCAGCAGATTAGATTTGTGGAATATTGTAATCTCTATGGTGGTATGTGGAATTTGTTTTGCAGAGCCGGACACGATCCTCGTGTTCAAAATCTTCAATGGAGTATTTGGAGAAGGAATCCGCCTTGCAATGCCGAAGACAATCTGCACGCCGGACTCATCATCATTAAAGCCTAGTTCAGGGGTTACTGAGGGAGTCCTGGATTAGGGGGTCCTCGGACAGCCGGACTATATACTTTGGCCGGACTGTTGGACTATGAAGATACAAGATTGAAGACTTCGTCCCGTGTCCGGGTGGGACTCTCCTTGGCGTGGAAGGAAAGCTTGGCGATTCGGATATATATATATCTCCTTCTCTGTAACCGACTTTGTGTAACCCTAGCCCCCTCCGGTGTCTATATAAACCAGAGGGTTTAGTCCGTAGGACAACGACAATCATAATCATAGGCTAGCCTCTAGGGTTTAGCCTCTACGATCTCGTGGTAGATCAACTCTTGTAATACTCATATCATCAAGATCAATCAAGCAGGAAGTAGTGTATTACCTCCATCGAGAGGGCCCGAACCTGGGTAAACATTGTGTCCCCCGCCTCCTGTTACCATTAGCCTTAGACGCACAGTTCGGGACCCCCTACCCGAGATCCGACGGTTTTGACACCGACAGAGAGACACACCTGGCGCGCCCCTCTCCCTCGTCGTTGGCCTTTTGCTAACCTTTTCCTATACTAAGCGGAAATATTGCATGTTCATCCAATCGTTGAAACAAGTTTATGCCCCAAAGTGTCCACCATACCTACCTATAGATGGTATTTCACTACCATTCCAAGTAAATTTGCATGTGCCACCTCTAAATCTTCAAATAAACTTACATTTTGTGTGCCCATACAACTCATGGAGCGGTGGAGGTAGTCATTATTATTAAATTCACATCGGAAGGGAAGGTGTGGAACCTCCATCCTAGAACAACAAGTAAAATCATAAATAGAGCACATATTCCAAGCATACCAACGTAACATTTTTATTATATCCCATAAGTGTTTCCCTTTTTGAGTGAAGTTATAATCCCTAAAGTATCCCCGCTGATCCAAAGTGTATCACATTATCATGTTGAACAGGGATTTATCAGGATTATCAAAGTAATATTCAATTTCCAGCACATACTAGCATCGAGGATTTTAGGAGGTTCCCCACCTTCATGAGTAGTAAGTACAACTTTTATTTGGTGTTTCGTGCTCCATAGCCATAACTAAAGATAGTGAACGACCTAGAGCAGAAAATTAAAAAAAATACTTAGAGATAAAGCAAACAAGGGCACACGAGAACATTCACCACATGCTATTGCTCCCCGGCAACAGCACCAAAAAAGGTCTTGATAACCAACTGTGTAGGGGATCAGTTGTAGCCTTTTTAATAAGTAAGAGTGTCAAACCCAATGAGGAGCTAAAGGTAGAATTAATATTCTTTCAATTTCTATCAATCAGCGATACAACTCAAAGCACACTAAACATTTGCTTTACCTATTATCAAGAAATAAAATATTTTGCAAGTAATGGGATAGGTTTGCAAGATAATAAAGCATGTGTAAATAGAAGTTAGATGTTGTTTAAACAAAGAATAATAAAGTAAATATAGCGAGTGTGGAAAAGTGGTGGTAGGATGTACGGAATTTCCCGTAGGAAATTGATAACTAGACCGATAATCGTCATTGCAGATTTATATGTGGGAGAGGCCTCTACTAACATACTACCGCTTTCTCTAAATTATATGCACTTATGAATGGAACTATTAGAAGCATCAACAAGTAATAACAAGATAGTTAAGGTAAAGTGATACGTCTCCAACGTATCTATAATTTTTTATTGTTCCATGCTATTATATTATCAGTTTTGGATGTTTAATGGGCTTTATTATACATTTTTATATTATTTTTGGGACTAACCTATTAACCCAAGGCCCAGTGCAAATTGCTGTTTTTTGCCTATTTCAGTGTTTCGCAAAAAAGGAATATCAAACGCATCCAAACGGAATGAAACCTTCGGGAGAGTTGTTTTGGAACAAACGCAATCCAGGATACTTGGAGTGGACGTCAAGAAAGAAACAAGGAGGCCACGAGGCAGGAGGGCGCGCCCAGGGGGTAGGCGCGCCCCCACCCTCGTGGGCCCCTCGTGGCTCCATCGACCTACTTCTTTCGCCTATATATTCTCATATACCCTGAAAACATCCGAGAGCACCACGAAACCCTATTTCCACTGCCGCAACCTTCTGTACCCGTGAGATCCCATCTTGGAGCCTTTTCCGGCGCTCCGTCGGAGGGGGGATCAATCACGGAGGGCTTCTACATCAAGACCGTAGCCTCTCCGATGATGTGTGAGCGTTTACCACAGACCTTCGGGTCCATAGTTATTAGCTAGATGGCTTCTTCTCTCTCTTTGGATCTTAATACAAAGTTCTCCTAGATTCTCTTGGAGATCTATTCGATGTAATTCTTTTTGCGGTGTGTCTGCCGACATCCGATGAATTGTGGGTTTATGATCAAGATTATCTATGAACAATATTTGGTTCTTCTCTGAATTCTTATATGTATGATTTGTTATCTCTGCAAGTCTCTCTGAATTATTGGTTTAGTTTAGCCTACTAGATTGATCTTTCTTGAAATGGGAGAAGTGCTTAGCTTTGGGTTCAATCTTGCGGTGTCCTTTCCTAGTGACAGCAGGGGCAGCAAGGCACATATTGTATTGTTGCCATCGAGGATAAAAAGATGGGGTTTATATCATATTGCTTGAGTTTATCCCTCTACAACATGTCATCTTGCCTAATGTGTTACTCTGTTCTTATGAACTTAATACACTAGATGCATGCTGGATAGCGGTCGATGTGTGTAGTAATAGTAGTAGATGCAGAATCGTTTCGGTCTACTTGTCACGGACGTGATGCCTATATACATGATCATGCCAAGATATTCTCATAATTATTCGCTTTTCTATCAATTGCTCGACAGTAATTTGTTCACCCACCGTAAATCATGCTATCTTGAGAGAAGCCACTAGTGAAACCTATGGCCCCCGGGTCTATCTTTCATCATATTACTTTCCTATAAATTCACTAAATTTGCTTCTGTTTATTTTGCAATCTTTACTTTCCAATCTATATCATAAAAATACCAAAAATATTTATCTTATTATCTATATCATATCTCACTTTTGCAAGTGGCCTTGAAGGGATTGACAACCCCTTTATCGTGTTGGTTGCAAGGTTCTTATTTGTTTGTGTAGGTACGAGGCGATTTGCGTGTGACCTCCTACTGGATTGATACCTTGTTTTTCAAAAACTGAGGGAAATACTTACGCTACTTTGTTGCATCACCCTTTCCTCTTCAAGGGAAAACCAACGCATGCTCGAGAGGTAGCAAGAAGGATTTCTGGCGATGTTGCCTGGGAGGCTTACGTACATGTCAAGACATACCAAGTACCCATCACAAACTCTTATCCCTCGCATTACATTATTTGCCATTTGCCTCTCATTTTTCTCTCCCCCACTTCAGCTTTGCCTTTTCTTCACCTTCTTCCCGTATGACTTTTTGTTTGTGTTTCCATGTGCCTTCTATTTGCTTGCTAAAAATCTATTGATATGGATCCACTTAAAGTTTTCTACTTGGATCATCTTCGATCTATTTGTGCTCATGCTGAAACCCGAACTAGTTTAGTTGAGGGAAAATCTTTAGATGAGCATGCTCATTTTGTGCGCCATCGGTTGTCTGAAAAGGGGAAGCACTTATGGTACCAAATAAATAGTTTGCTATGCTATGCTTGGAATCTTTGTGAAATTTATGATTTTACTTGTTGCTCTAAGAACCCTAAAAAACACCTTCCCTACCTATGTGAGTTTAATGATAATAAATCTTATCCTCTTATGGAAAGGGTGTTTATAGGTTATCAAACAAATTGAAGAATTTGTCGTTTTTAAGGGTGCTCATGAAGTTGCTTCTTTGATTAAAAAGTATGATATTACTCTCTACAAATTTGAAAATTCTGACATACTTAAATATTGCTATGAAAACTATGCTCATAATGTCTATGTCAAAGAATTTATTGAAAGAATGATCGTTGCTTCTGAAGAAAATAATGATATGCATGAATCTATAGATAATTATGATTCCGATGATTTGATTGAAATATCCCTTGATGAACATGATGCTTGCTATTCTTGTGGCCATGATGCCAATATTTATGAAGATGAATTTGCTATAGTTCCTTATGTTAAACATGATATCGTTGCTATTGCACCCATACTTGATAGTTCCTTCGATGAAAAGCATGATTGCAATGATCTTACTATAGGTTCTCTTGATGTCAATTGTGCTAATAATATGCAAAACCCTAAGCTTGGGGATGCTAGTTTTGCTATGTCTACTACTTGTTGCAATGACCATGATTGTGGTGATTCTTCTTATGATCTTGAAAATTTATTTAAGCCCCATGATGAATATGAGATTGATATTGGTGTTTGCAATAGTATTGAAAGTGGGTTTGGAAGAGTGTCAACTTTATATCCCACGTATTTGGAGAATGTTCAATCTTATGGTATTTTTTATAAAAGTGGGTTTGGAGAGGTCATGACTTTAGTTAATGATAATCCCACTATTTTGGAAGAGTCTCAACTTTGCATACATGTGGATCGTGTTAAGAATATGTTTTGTGATAGCTACATCGTTGAATTTGCTTATGATCCTACATGTAATTATTATGAGAGAGGAAAATACGGTTGTAGAAATTTTCATGTCACTAAATTTCCTCTCGTTATGTTGAGATTGCTATTGTTTCTTTCTTCTTCCTTGCATATGCTAGATCTTGCTTGTCTTGCTAATTTGGTTTCCTATAAAATGCCTATGCATAGGAAGTATGTTGGACTTAGATGTGATTTTCACATGTTCTATGATGCTCTCTTTGTGTTTCAATTACTAGCTTTCATGTGAGCATCATTGAAATTATCAATGCCTAGCTAGGGGCGTTAAACGATAGCGCTTGTTGGGAGGCAACCCAATTTTATTTTTGTTTCTTGCTTTTTGTTCCTGTTTAGTAATAAATAATTCGCCTAGCCTCTGGTTAGATGTGGTTTTATGTTTTAATTAGTGTTTGTGCCAAGTAGAACCTTTGGGAAGACTTGGGTGAAGTCTTTATGATCTTGCTGTAAAAAACAGAATCTTTAGCACTCACGAGATTCGATGCCATTTTTTACTGGAGAGTGATTTTAGTTGATTCTTTTTTCAGATGATTAATAGAAAAATTCCTCACGTCCCCTAGTTTATTTCAGAATTTTTGGGGTTACATAAGTATACGTTTGACACAGATTACTACACACTGTTCTGTTTTTGACAGATTCTGTTTTTTCGTGTGTTGTTTGCTTATTTTGATGAATCTATGGCTAGTATCGGGGGGTATGATCCATAGAGAAGTTGGAATACAGTAGGTTTAACACCAATATAAAAAAAGAATTATTTCATTACAGTAGCTTAAAGTGGTGATTTGTTTTCTTATACAAACGGAGCTCATGAGATTTTCTGTTGAGTTTTGTATTGTGAAGTTTTCAAGTTTTGGGTAAAGATTTGATGGATTATGGAATAAAGAGTGGAAAGAGCCTAATCTTGGGGATGCCCAAGTCACCCCAAGGTAAAATTCAAGGACAACCAAAAGTCTAAGCTTGGGGATGCCCCGGATGGCATCCCCTCTTTCGTCATCGTCTATCGGTAACCTTACTTCAGGCTATATTTTTATTCACCACATGATATGTGTTTTGCTTGGAGCGTCTTGTATGATTTGAGTATTTGTTTTTTAGTTTACCACAATCATCCTTTCTGTACACACCTTTTGGAGAGACACACATGAATCATAATTTATTAGAATACTCTTTGGGCTTCACTTATATCTTTTGAGCTAGATAATTTTGCTCTAGTGCTTCACTTATACTCCCTCCATTCCAAAATAGATGACCCAACTTTGTACTAACTTTAGTACAAAGTTGGGTCATCTATTTTGGAACGGAGGGAGTATCTTTTTAGAGCACGGTGGTGGTTTTATTTTATAGAAATTATTGATCTCTCATGCTTCACTTATATTATTTTGAGAGTCCTTCAGAACAGCATGGTAATTTGCTTTGTCTATTAAATTAGTCCTAATATGATAGGCATCCAAGATGGATATAATAAAAACTTTAATATAGAGTGCATTGAATACTATGAGAAGTTTGATACTTGATGATTGTTTTTAGATATGAAGATGGTGATATTAGAGTCGTGCTAGTTGAGTAGTTGTGAATTTGAGAAATACTTGTTCTAAGGTTTGTGATTCCCGTAGCATGCACGTATGGTGAACCGTTATGTGATGAAGTCGGAGCATGATTTATTTATTGATTGTCTTCCTTATGAGTGGCGGTCGGGGACGAGCGATGGTCTTTTCCTACCAATCTATCTCCATAGCCCGTTGATACGCCTAATTGATGTGAGACTATCTTCTTCTTTTTTGTCTTCTCCACAACCACCCTTCTCTTCCACATATAGTGTTATGTCCATGGCTCACGCTCATATATTGCGTGAAGATTGAAAAGTTTGAGAACATCAAAAGTATGAAACAATTGCTTGGCTTGTCATCGGGGTTGTGCATGATTTAAATATTTTGTGTGATGAAGATAGAGCATAGCCAGACTATATGATTTTGTAGGGATAACTTTCTTTGGCCATGTTATTCTGAGAAGACATGATTGCTTTGTTAGTATGCTTGAAGTATTATTATTTTTATGTCAATATTAAACTTTTATCTTGAATCTTTCGGATCTGAACATTCATGGCACAATAAAGGAAATTACATTGAGAATTATGTTCGGTACCATTCCACATCAAAATTCTGTTTTTATCATTTACCTACTCGAGGACGAGTATGAATTAAGCTTGGGGATGCTTGATACGTCTCCAACGTATCTATAATTTTTGATTATTCCATGCTATTATATTATCAGTTTTGGATGTTTAATGGGATTTATTATACACTTTTATATTATTTTTCAGACTAACCTACTAACCCAAGGCCCAGTTATTCGCAGAAAAGGAATATCAAACGGAGTCCAAACGAAATGAAACCTTTGTGAGACTTATTTTTGGAACAAACGCAATCCAGGAGACTTGGAGTGGACGTTAAGAAAGAAACGAGGAGGCCACGAGGCAGGAGGGCGTGCCCAGGGGGGTAGGCGCGCCCCCACCCTCGTGGGTCCCTCGTGGCTCCACCGACCCACTTCTTTCGCCTATACATTCTCATATACCCCAAAAACATCCGAGAGCGCCACGAAACCCTATTTCCACCGCCGCAACCTTCTGTACCCGTGAGATCCCATCTTGGAGCCTTTTCCGGCGCTCCGCCGGAGGGGGAATCGATCACGGAGGGCTTCCACATCAACACCATAGCCTCTCCGATGATGTGTGAGTAGTTTACCACAGACCTTCGGGTCCATAGTTATTAGCTAGATGGCTTCTTCTCTCTCTTTGGATCTCAATACAAATTTCTCCTCGATTCTCTTGGAGATCTATTCGATGTAATTCTTTTTGCGGTGTGTTTGCCGAGATCCGATGAATTGGGGGTTTATGATCAAGATTATCTATGAACAATATTTGGTTCTTCTCTGAATTATTATATGTATGATTTGTTATCTTTGCAAGTCTCTCCGAATAATTGGTTTAGTTTGGCCTACTAGATTGATCTTTCTTGCAATGGGAGAAGTGCTTAGCTTTGGGTTTAATCTTGCGGTGTCCTTTCCTAGTGACAGCAGGGGCAGCAAGGCACGTATTGTATTGTTGCCATCGAGGATAAAAATATGGGGTTTATATCATATTGCTTGAGTTTATCCCTCTACATCATGTCATCTTGCCTAATGCGTTACTCTGTTCTTATGAACTTGATACTCTAGATGCATGCTGGATAGCGGTCGATGTGTGGAGTAATAGTAGTAGATGCAGAATCATTTCGGTCTACTTGTCACGGATGTGATGCCTATATACATGATCATGCCTAGATATTCTCCTAATTATTCGTTTTGCTATCAGTTGCTCGACAGTAATTTGTTCACCCACCGTAAATCATGCTATCTTGAGAGAAGCCACTAGTGAAACCTATGGCCCCCGGGTCTATCTTTCATCATATTACTTTCCTATCAATTTACTATATTTGGTTCCGTTTATTTTGCAATCTTTACTTTCCAATATATATCATAAAAATACCAAAAATATTTATCTTATTATCTCTATCAGATCTCACTTTTGCAAGTGGCCGTGAAGGGATTGACAACCCCTTTATCGTGTTGGTTGCAAGGTTCTTATTTGTTTGTGTAGGTACGAGGCGATTTGCGTGTGACCTCCTACTGGATTGATACCTTGGTTCTCAAAAACTGAGGAAAATACTTACGCTGTATCACCCTTTCCTCTTCAAGGGAAAACCAACGCATGCTCGAGAGGTAGTATAAAGCCAACCACAACATTAAGATAAATTGCCCCCCTTCAATCTTGTATGCAACGACTCATGAATTGGGGTTTGGGTTTCTATCACTCGCAACCCATCATAAGCAAATCAATCACATATTGCAACACCCTACAGTGTAATCCATATAGTGCACGCTCATATGATCGGCATCAAAGAAAACAACAAAATAAAACATGCAACTCAAACCAATCATGATCACCAATTAACCCATAGGACAAAAATAATCTACTCAGACATAATAGTGATGAGGCAAATCATTGGATAATAATATATGGCATGAAACACCATGTTCAAATATGGGATTTCAGCAGGTTGTTGGAGAGTGAAGCGCGGAATAGAGAGGGAGGAAGGTGATGGATGTTTGGTGAAGACGGCGAAGTTGATGTAGATGGTTGACGTGACGATGGTTCCCCTGGCGGTGCTCTCGCACCACCATGAGTGAGAGGGGGGAGAGGCCCCCTGCTTCTTCTTCCTTGGCCTCTCCCCTAGATGGGGAGAGGATTCCCTCTCTGGTCCATGGCCTCTCCCCTAGATTGGGAGAGGATTCCCTCTCTGGTCATTGGCCTCCATGGTTCCCGGAGGGCGGGAGACCCTCCAAGATTGGATCTCTTTCTCTCTGTGTTTTCTTTTCTATTTATGTTACTTTCTAAAACTGTTTCGGCGGTTGAGCGCCGTTTTCTAAATATCCGAAGATTCGTAACTCCGATCGGGCAGAAATGTTTACACGTTTTTCCCGTAAATTAGTTTACTTGTGCCCGACGTAGAGCCCCTACAGACCTATGGTATACCCACAAGCCCACATGGCGTGGGTGGGCCCCAGGCGGTGTGGCATGCCCTTGTGGAGCCCACGAGCACCGCCTTGCATTGATTCTTCCACCACAATTCAGATATATTCCATAAAAAGTCCACAAAAAAATTCAGGTCATTCCAGCTCCGTGAATTTTTCACCTAAAACCCAAAATTCACCTAAAACCCAAAAAAATAGGCTAGTCAATAGGCCTTGCATTCAATCCCTTGATACACCTATGTTCCTCGTAGTACCTTGTACAATGTATCAATTCAATACAATTGAGCACGAGTTGGGTTTTAGATCCAGAGCGAGGGCCCAAATCTGGGTAATATCCAGTCTCCCGCTTCCCCTCTAGATCTTCCAGCTAGTCACAACAGCCAATCGGGAGTCTACCAGATTTCACATCGACATATGTAGTGACTGCTTTTGTGGCATCGCGCGAAGGGGGTTAAATGACTGGTTTTGTAGTTGAAGGCGTGGGTTTTACCTTCATAGAAGAGGATAAAACTGGCTCGTTATGTGTCTTTTAGTTTGCCTCCGACAACCAATATCATGCATATGTATGTGAATTGGTTGAGGGAGGCTAGTGAATAAAATGATGCACAGATCCGGGTGAGAATATGCACCTTTTTGCTGGGACCCTTACTTTGTTCAAAAAAAGTATATGCACATTTGTTTGTACTAAATGGAATTGTCATAATGCTATTTTCTTCCAATTTTTTGCACGTTTCCACAATGCTATTTTTTTAATCCGTACTTGATGCTCACTTGAGGTATGTTAGCACGCGAGTCTATTGCCTCCGGGAGAAGCCACTTGGATATTGTAGCACGGGCTATATTCAACTAGTGTGAATAACGATATAGCAATATGACTAATGCCACACAAGTGCTACATGAAATTTCTATTGTGGTTTTCATAGGCCTAATCAGCTTTTTAAGCCCCTTTTGTTTGTGATTAGAACTACACAATAAAAAGTAGTTACATTGTTGAATTGATGCGGAGACCAGAAATCTTCCTCGTTTTGGGAAAAAGAATAGTGTTCATAGCACTAGAACTCCTCTCAAACAGATAGACTCGGCAATAGCCGGGGACACAAAATATTGATTTTTCTTTTGGGTGTGACTAGGTCTTAGTCGACTGAGACTTAACCAAGTCTTAGTCAAGTGATATCGCATATGAGAACAAAAAAGAAAAATTGAGAAGAACTTTTTTGCACGAATCTTCATGCAAAATCAAATGAAGATAGTATCAACTGAGATATAACAAAGTCTTAGTCCACTGAGACTTAGCAAAGCCGTTTTCTTTTCTCTTGTGAAGCTATTATCATACACTTTGCGAAATAACTGTTCCGTAGGCAAAATTTCCTAGTTGCAAATGCGGCTATTTCGCAGAAACAACGCAGCTGCGAAGGGGAACTATATAACCTCAATATTGGAAATCTTGCCAAGTGTCGTCCGGGCTTTTTTTTTACTATCGTTGGTAGTTGGGACATACCAAATGTGGAACAGTGGAAATTTGTGTGCTGCCACAAACTCCACATTTGGAAGATGCTCGATGTATGGCCACAACAGTTTGCTGAGGAAAATCTAGCTGGATATCAGTTTAGACGTTAATGTATTCCTTATTGGGAAGTAGACATCACAACCCATGTCCTATTCCTAGTACCCAAGCTGCAGGTGGACCAGTATAGATGCTCATGAAATTAGCTACCGCTCCCGATCCATCTAATCTAGACCTAACTTGGTACCGCCACAGTGATGGTGATGATGAAGAAAGGGCAACATGATCTGGCGGCCGGTGGGTGTGGCCATGCGAAACATAAAGCAGGATCAATGTTTATATATATACCATATAAACACAAGAGGGCAAGTATAGTACCCCATTTAGTTCAAGCCCCAGAATCCTATGGTCTTTTTGTTGGAGCTAGAACATGAGGTTTTTACTAACGTCTTCTCTTAAGTGTTTCAATGCAAGGTTATAGGTAATAGGTGGCTACTGTTATCTTTCCGGGAAGAGAACATGATGCCGGTAGCGGTCATGCACGTCGCCCTATCCTTTTCTCCCTTTTTTTCTGAATTATTGATGCCGTATAGCCTCATTGTTGTCCTCGACCATGACTGGTGGATCACCCTCTGAAGTTTAAGCATCGTGACATGAGGTCGTCGTCAATAGGTTAACAAGAACACGAAAATCCAACCGACTCTATATTCATACAGTTTCTTCTTTTCTTTTCTTGAAACACACTAGATGTAGTTGCAAGTTAATAGCAACCATGGAGGACGAAGATGGCGACATGACCGACCCGAGTGCAGCTACATAACTATAGCTAGCACCGAATTGTTAGTAGTAGAAGTTAGGAGTTAGGACAATTCTGTACATCGGAGCGGCTTTCTTCATTGGTTACCCTTTCTTTTTCACCCATGTTGTTTGTTGGCTGTTAGAAGTAGCAATTCATTACTATTAAGTCCTCGTTGTCACTTGTTAGGAAAATGTCATGTGAAGGGACGCCTTTCGGGGGGTAGCATTTTGTCGACGGATGTAATGTGGTGGTTGGGTTGAGTCGAGAGATTCAAACTTGAAATGTTGCAGCTTCAGACTTGAACGCAGGGCATGCATCATCTCTTTCCCGTGCCGTATACTGATTAAACGTGTAAGGAAACAAAACAAACCATGTGCCTACCTGCTCCTCAGCGAGGAAGGGCCTCTGCTGCGCTCTACAGCGAGGAAGGGCCTCTGCGGCCACCCATGGAGTGACTATCCAGAAGTGGAGGAGTTGTGCCAGTACAACTATACTACGAAGGCCTGTCTACTTCAGACTGTTTGTCCTTACACCGTTACATGGAACCGGCTCCTCTACCGTGCAGTGAGCACGGCAGGGACGCTACAGTACCCTGCCTTTGGGCATCTATCAGCTGTTAGATGCAGTATAATTGGCTCAGATCTATTTGCTACAGTGCGTAAACAGTACAAATGCTACATAACCGAAACAGCACATTCCACTACAATATGCAAACAGTAATTTCGGCTACAGTCACCCTGCCGTGCCTTCTGTATTTACACTGTCCCGGGGTACTGTAGCATCCCTGCCGTGCCCGCTGAACGGTAGAGGAGCCGGTTCCCCGTTACATATGAGCTACAGCAGCAAGGGAGATGGTACTACTGTCCTGCAGACTGCAGTGGCAGCTGTTACGCGGTCGAGATTTGACGAGTAAAAAAGGATGCGGATTTACTGCCCACCTATGCATGCAGTCAAGTCTTTGCTCCATCACCAACCACAAAAGTTGTACGTACCATATGATATTTTGACCGCGCAAACAAGGGTATATATGCATGGACCTCCTGCAAGTGTCGCGTCACGAAGCCACGCATCTCCTCTTTTGGTCATCGTCTACCTCTGCCTGGCTCCTCTTCAAACCCCTCTTTACTATCCTCTGCCCCGATCGCGTCACGCCACTCACCTCTTTTCCCTCTGGTTCCGCACAGACAAACACCAAGAGGAGAGGACCACTCGCCGGCCACTTTCCCTGGTTCACCGGCCGATCTCAGAATCCTCGACTGATACACGGTGTCCTGAAACTGAAACCAAAGCGCCTTTCGGTGCATGTCTCCCTGGCCTGGCCGGTCACCTTCACTGCACCTCGGCATGCCATGCGGCAGCGGCATCAGGCGCGTCAATCTTTCTCTTGCATGGCGACAAGCCAGCCGGGCCTGCACTTGTGCAGAAACAGCAGCTCCGCGTAGGACATGCACGGCACGCATGCATGGTGCTGCATGCATGCGCAGGCGAACTCAAAATTTTCCGTGGGCGAGACACACGGAATCAATGCAGGCCGTGGTCTGAAAAAGCCGGGGCGCCTCACAGTCACAGGAAAGGAAATGGGGAACCGGCTTCTTCTTCCTTCTATTAGAGCATTTACAGCCGGATTTAACAAATCTGACCCCTCAAACGTCTGCAGACATATCCATAGATGCATCCAGACGTGCCCTCATATTTCCTCCCATGTATTCATATATCATAAATCCGGACTCTTAAATCCATGCAAATAACAAAGGTTGGTATCAAGCATACATAGTGTTTACATAAAATTTATTTGAAGTGTCAAACTGAAGCATTGCCTCCTTGGTTGCCATTGTGGATCCACATGTGCTCCACAAGATCATTGAGTAGCTGCGTGTGCACCTACTGATTTCGAAGATTCTGATGCATCTGCAGAAAGTTTATAAGCTGAGTCGCATCTTGATCTTCTGGGATTTCAATTTGTTCTCCGGATGCTTCGAACTCATGGGTTTGGGCTACACAATCACCCTCATCCTCGACAATCATATTGTGCAGAATAGCACAACATGTCATCAGCTGCCACAAAGTTTCCGATTCCCATATCATTGCAACACTCCGCACAATTCCCCAACGAGCCTGAAGCACACCAAATGCCTTCTCCATGTCCTTCCTAGCTGCTTCCTGCATTGAAAGTGGCTCTGTTTATTGCCATGCGGCTCAGATATGGTCTTCACAAACGCTGCCCACTGAGGATAGATACCATCGGCAAGATAGTACCCCATGTTGTAGTCCCAGCCGTTGACGATGTAGTTGCATGGCTGTGATTCCCCATTGCAAAGCCTCCTGAACATCAAAGATCGTAGAAGCACGTTGATGTCGTTGTAAGAACCGGGCATTCCAAAGAAAGCATGCCAAATCCATAAGTGACGTGATGCCACCACTTCTAATATGATAGTGGCCACTCTGGTGTGACCTTGATACATTCTCCGTAGATCTTTGGGACAATTTTTCCATTGCCAATGCATGCAATCAATTGATCCGAGCATTCCTGGAAACCCCCATTGCCTCTTCAATAGCTAACAACTTCTCTATGTCCTGCGCATTTGGTTCTTTGAGATACTCTAGTCAAAACACCTCAACCACGGCGCGAGCAAATTTGACAGTAGTCTTGAGGCACGTGTACTCCCCCATCCTGACCATCTCATCAACGGCGTTTGCAGCAGTACCAAGTGCAAGCATCCTCAGAGCAGACGGGCACTTCTGCTTGGACGAGAAAGAGAGTTGGCCGCAGCAATCCCTTCTCAGCTTGAAGTAGTCATTGTGTGCCTCCACTCCCTCCACAATGCGCAAAAACAATGGTTTCCACATGGGAAAACGGCGATGAAACCATGGATCATCCGAAAAAGCAGGTGTAGGAGCAAAGTAGTCATTGTGCAGTAGCTTTGCTCCGGACGCTCTGTCCCGGTTTATCATCTTCTTCCTTTGATTGAGCCCTTGAAGTTTAGAATATGCTCCACTTGCCGGTCCATTTCCTCTTGCATGCTCAAGAGCATGATCATGTCCACTTCTTCGTCTGAATCCGACAGATCGAAGAAATCATCTTGAATCATTTGTTCAAGCTGCGTCGGTCCATACTCCTCATCCGATGAAGCATCGGAATCCATCATTTACCTAACAAAATCACAATAATTACGGTCGATCAATGTGTCGAACACATCAAGCACAAGGCGGAGCCGAAGAGTTGCGGACGTACCACGGTGGCGTCTGGGCCGGCGACAACGTCCCATGCGGCGAGGGCGGGAGCGCTCTTCCGAAGCTGGCGGCGGACAGCCTGGGAATGACTGCAGAGCTGCGAGCCGGACGGCGCGTAGGAGAAAGAATAGAGGGGAGAGCAAATGGATCCGGCATCTCGTGGGGGAGGGGGATTTGGTGTAATTTGGGGTGGGGTCGGGTTGTCGGGTCTGACGTGGCGGGCGCGCTCAGGCGCCCCATATCCATCCCATATTTGGGCTGGATATGGAGGGTGCCGGCCAGCCCGGACGTTTGAGTGCCGTTTGAAAGGCTCATCTGTGTTGAAAAATCATGACCGGACAGTGACCAGACGACCTACCCAGACGTATAAGACGCGTTTGAAGGGTCTAGTTGTAGATGCTCTTACGTTCTTCTGAACTAATAAACCGCAGGGAACCATTTATGGTAGGCGGTAGCTTCTGGCTGTCAAATCCTACGCCGCATCGCTGCCAGCAGCCAATTTTTTTCTATTTGAATGGAAGAATCTCTGGAAGAAGAAAAAAAGCTGCTCAACTAATTACGGAAAATCAAGTGATAACCAAATTGCCTAGTTAATTATAAAGAACGAGGCTGAAACCATCTCAACTGCTAAGCGGCATACATAAGATACCCCACGCACACCACTTCAAAGAGGACCTCGTCCAAATAGCACGCAGGCGTCATCGTCATCACTTTTTCCCTAGAAGCGTCATCGCCATGCCTAAGATTTGAGCAAACGACTTCAACAGCACACAGGAGTAAGAATTTTTTGAAGTCAAACTTCATAAAGTTTGACCATATTTATATAAAAAAAATCAACATCTACCATGCTAATGTTATATAATATGAAAATTTAACTCATGACACATCTAGTGATATCGATTTCACATTATGAATATTAAAGTTTTTTTCTATAAAGTTGGTTAAACTTTACGAAGTTTGACTTCAGACAAATTTTATATACAGACTAAAAATGACCGGAGGGAGTATATCTCGATCGCAAGGGAATACAGGCGATCAGCTGTTGCTACGGCATGCATCTCTAGATGAATCCATTCATTCAAGTCCCTTGTAGTAGTACGTACTAGCATTCAGAACAAGCATGCGAGCTGGGCTGAGTTGGATCGATCTAAAGATGTAAAGTATTTTTTCGCGTGTGACCGCTGGCACATGCATGCATGGCATCCATGAACAGAAACATCGTACAAGTGGTGCCTTGTTTACTTCCTCGGAACACAACAACCTCTCCGTCGACAACGATCCATCGTGCATCGCATTGTTAAACATGGAATGGATCGATGGATCGTCTTTGTTATTTAGGGTTTGTTCAGGTGGTTAGGTAATGCGCTCACGGCTGACGCATTCGGGCATTACCGCGAGCATAAACTAGGCATGGTGGTGTTACCTCGTCTCGTCACCAGCAGCCTAATGCTACAAAACAGTCTTGATTTGTCTCACTGATTATCTCAGGGCAGGACCACACATAAACAACCGATGCTTAATTTGTTGCACTCGTTGATCAGAGTGTCAACGCACCATCTGATCTCATCCTGATCGATCCCGGCTTATCATAACTCAACTAGCACATAAACATATGATAATAGCTTGGATTCATTCCATATATCACATATTTTTACACAACATGCAGAAATGCATGCACCTGATCGATCCAGAACCCAGAGTTATGATTGACCTACCTGCAGCTACCGGTATAGGTGCATAGTCGTGGCTGTGCGTACCGTACCGTACTATACTGCACTATGGGTGATGTTACATTACCATGGCCGGCCGAGCCGTCCCGTCCCGGAGTGGAACAACAGCGGAGAGACCGGCGCGGCCGTCGTTGTCGCCTCCGCGACTCGCCCGTCGTTGTAGTAGGAATGTTCCGAGATGCTGAAATAGTTGCTCACTGTAAGTTTGAGCAATGTTGGCGTTGGTTTCTACTGTGTGACTCCATCTCACTCAGAGACCAGCCGATCCAGCTGGTACTGCTTGTGAGACGTGACGTTTCCGGATCGCACTCGGATGGGCTACTGTTCGGGACTGTAGGCGAAAACAGCAACGTCAAGCAAGTACGGTGAAACGGTTCTTGACGGGTACGTTGCGGCCGCGTGTTGCCATCGACGTTGTTTTTCATGGAACCGGCAACGCCATTTGCTGGAACCGACTATGCAATTTGCTGGAACGGATGGCCGCGCCGGGCGGACGGCTACGACCGGGGGGCTGTGCATCCGGCAGCAAAAAATGTTGGAACCATGGTGTAATTTGGCTGGAACCGGTGAGGTCGTTTGCTACATCCAGCGAAACATATGTTGCGACCTGCACAACGAGCTAAAAACGGCGGCCACGGCGGCACTTATTTTCTCTGTTTTGCTACGACCGGCAACAAAAATCATTGACACGATGGCGGCAATTTTTTTTGCGCCCCTACATGCCCAGCTACAACCAGCGTGACGGTGAACACAATATTTCATTGCAACCGTGTCTCCATTTTGCTATGACCGGCATTGGAAATGCTGCCATGATGGCGACCTTGGTTTTTCGAGCAACGCGGGTAGTTTCTTGGTGGGAGATGGCGAGCGCGATGACCAAGGAGCGAGCAGTGGTGGCCAGCAGCCGCGGATGACGACAGGGTGGTAGCACGGGTGCAAAGAGGGGAGCGGAAGAGCTCGCTGCAAAGAGGGAGGGGCATATGGGGGATTTGACCCCGTTCGGGAGAAAGGAGAAGAACAGATCATGCGGCCCTGCTCACGCCAATCGAATGGCTGGCGCCTATCGCTGCCTTTCTGTTGAACACTTAAATGATACTAGAAGTCAGTCCCGTAGCACTAATGAAGCAAAGATATCACGTTCGTGCGAGCACACTGATAAGAGGTTCCTATATATATAAGATGTTTTGACAACTCAATTTTTCTATTGCTTTTCTGCAAAATTAACATGTTTTTCAGAGTAGAAGACATTTTTTTTTTGCAAAAGAGCATCTAAGGCATCTCATTTTCCTTTGGAATGTTGAGTATATGAATAACTGAATACTATTTTCTTACAAACGAATTAAAGGGCTCGAAAGGAATTTTTTCCATAGAATCACTACAAAATTCCTGCAAATAAAAGGACTAAGATATCCCTTTTTAGAGAATGTGCGACTCCCAGCGCCCCGTACGCTGGTAGAACATGACGCCACCCCACCTTTTCTTGGGCGATGGGGCGGGGCCTCCTCGACCTCCGCCGGCCGCTGATGCGGTCATGGCGGCCGATAAAGCCACGCCATGCGCCCATTGCCGGTGCTGGCACCAAGTATGGCTGGGGTGGAACTGGCGTGTGACGATGGCCTTGGTGGAGTGGTCCTCGTCGTCATCGGGTATCTTGACCATCCCGGTGGCCGATCAGGAGGAGGCATCAGAGTCGTCGACAGACGAGGACAACGGCGGTCGGTGAGTCATTGAGATCCCACATATCCATCGAGTTTCCCTCCTTAGCTGGCTCCCCTCCCCTTCCTTCCTCATCCCTGCTTGTTGTCCGTTGTTTTTGTCCACCCCTACGCATGTATCTATTGGCTCTTGTTGGCTGGGCTAAAGATAAGGATATTTCCAAGGTCGTCAATCAAAATGGACACTCCAAACATCCGCGGACATATTTAGACATGTCCGCAGACAGTGGATAGGGGGCAGCCATCCAACCTAATGAGGTTATTTCCCATCATGTAGGCCCACGGTGACATGAGACCCGGCTAGGGCCGAGGAAATCCCAAATGATGATCCCAAGTGGAAGGTATTGTCGTATCATTTTCCAAAGATGGAGATGGTAAGTATGGAGTGTCGAACCCACAAGAAGCTAAAGGTAAGTTCAATATTCTCTCAGGCATATCAGCCACTGATACAACCCTAAGTACATCGTGTATTTACTTTATCTAGAAACGAGAAATAAAATTATAAATTGGGTATAAAATGATAGTTTTGCAAGATAACAAAGAACGTAAACTTAAAAGTAGGTGTTGCCTAAGTAATAGTACAATATAATACAAATAACAAGTGTGAACTAGACGAGAATCCCCTGACGTGCGATAGGGTGCCGTTCCATCACTGGCACGTCGGCCCGGCTGGAACTTGGCCCACCTGACAGCGACCCAACGGCACCCTGCCGCATGTCAGGGGAGCTCTCTCCGTGTGGAGTAGTGGTGGTATGCTATGTGTAATTGTCCATATGCAATTTTATAAGTTACCAAATCGATTATTGTTTAGGAGAGGCCTCTACTTGCGTATCAACCCTTACTTGGAATTTTATGCACTTATGATTGGAATTATTAGCAAGCATCCGCAACTACTCATAAGTTCTTTATAAGGTAAACCCACATTAAGATATTTGGTCCCTCTTCAATCTCATCAATTTCTACACACAACCTCGCTAATATATAGATTAAATCTGGTTGCTATGCATCTCCTAGATTAGATCTTGGGTGTTTCGTAGGAAATTTTTTGATTTTCATGCAATGTTTCCATCATGTGGCACATGGACCATTCTCTTCCTCCCATCGACAGCAAGCACCCGGCTGCCCCACCCCACCGTCGTCCCCGCCCAGTTTTGGTGCCCTTGCCAGCCGTCCTTATCCTCATACATCCCTCGCAACAGGCACCCTTCCAACGTCGCCGCCACCACCGCCTCACCTCCGGGCCACCGCATCTTCCCTGACGTCGCCGCCATCACCACCTCGCGCCCCCATGCCACCGCCAAGCTCCTTGCTCCACGCCGCCACGCTCGGCGGACACCGCCAGGCTAGCTACCTAGTCCAGGGGATGCGTGCGGGTCTTCGCATGCCTGCTTCTTCGGCGACACCCACAAGTTGTTCGACGGTTTTCCCACAAGGTACAAATGGACTCCGCCGATGAGTTCTTTTTCCACAATTCCATTTGTGACTCGGATGATTCTTCATCCGACGACGATCCCGAGGCACACACTGGTGTTGAATCGCAACCAAGAGAGCGGCCATTTGCTTCTCTCGAAGGACTATTTCGAGACACCGAACCCGCTCTTCAAACATCACCTATCCCGGCGTCGTTTTCGTATGGCTAGGCATGTTTTCAACCGTACCCTTGAGGAGGTGGTGGCATACAATAAGTATTTCGAGTGCAAGGAGGATGCACTTGGAAAGATTGGCTTCTCATGTGATCATAAATGCACTGCAGCTATTCAAATGCTTGCATACGGAGTTTCGGGTGATCTCATTGATGAGTATGTGCGTATGAGCCAGTCCACGTGCCTAGAGTCCATGTAAAAGTTCTGCAAGGCTGTGATCGTAGTGTTTGGCCCTGAGTATTTAAGAAAGCCAAATGCTGTAGATAGAACCCGCTTGTTGGCGATGAATGCTAGCAGAGGCTTTCGGGGGATGCTTGATAACATAGGTTGTGTATCTTCAGTGGATTACTATGGTGAAGACAAATCTCCAACCCTGTAGGAGAGAGGAAGATTTTCCCAAGAGCAAGACAGTGCTAGGAAGGATGTCGAGCATGCCTTCAGTGTTCAACAATCTCGATGAGGCATCGTTCGGTATCCTGCTAGAACTTGGAGGACCGAAAAGTTGTGGGAGGCGATGATTGCTTGTGTGATGATGCACAATATGATCGTAGAGGATGAGCGTCCAGAACGTATCTACGACCAAGGGTTTCATTTTTTCATGGTGACAATGTTGTGCCTGAGCGTGGAGGAGTGGCAACGTTTGCATAGTTCACCCAATGCCATCATCAAATGTGTGATTGAAAAATGCACATTCAGTTTGTGAAATGATTTGGTTAAGCATACGTTGGCAACCAATATATTCATCTTTTTTTAAGCATTTGAGACAATTTAATTTGGCTTGTAAACTATGATATATTTATTTGACTTCTAAACTACGATATATTTGTTTAGTTGTGAAACTATGCAAGATGTTTGTATTTTGTTTTAATTGTGTTTGAGAAAAAGCAGGTTGGCCATGGGGGCAGAAATCGATCTGCGTGCGTTGGGCGCACGGCCGACCCAAACGCAAAAGCGGGCTCCCGACTCAAACGGACAAAAAGTGGACAAAGCCTATGTCCGGTCGGGTTGGCGCGTTGGAGTTGCTATAAGGGCATTTCCAAGGCCAACCCGCAAGAGTCTCTGGTGTATGTTCGTTTTGATGTTCGGGCCTGGTTCGCGGACACGAAACCAGAGTGAGTTAGCCAATGCTACTCACAAAATAGTATCCGGTTGGAAGGATAAAAAGTAGATGAAAACTATGCATGTGGTGTGGTATCCGATTGGTAGGAGAGAGAGAAGAGGGAAGGCCGTGCATGTGAAGAGAGAGAAAATAGAGGAGCACCATACAGATGCTTTTGGTTGGTCACGTCCATGTCGGGACCATTTTACGGACCGATGAAAGACCGCATTTGTTTGTAAACATGAACAAAAATGTTCCATCAAACATATACCGAGGTTTTACGGGTCTCCCTTGGATATGACCTAAATGCGAACTCTTCCATGCAACAACTCCTTTACTCTCTCTGGGCGCTCTGCCGTCCGTAGACTATATTGCTGACGCTGTAGCAAAAACTGACTGACGTAGTCAATTTAGGAATGTCTTACACATTTTTAGTTTACCAGTAGACCGTCAGAATTATTTCAGTGTAGTCGGGGGAGTCCATGTTCCCCTGCTTCCTTTCGAAGTTGGTCATCGGCCCTGTTTGGATACTCTAACTTAGCTAGAGGTTAGAGTTAGTTTCTAGCTCATGACTAACCCTGAACTAACTCTAGCCAAAGAGGTGTTTGGATGATAGAATTAGATTGTCAATAAATGCACTAGGAGAACTAGCTTCAATTAGCACCTCTTAAATGGAATAGTTTTTTTGGATGGATTAGATGCAACTAGCTCAAACTAATCTTCATATTTAGATACTTTAGGACTATTTAAGCCTAAACTAACTCTAATTCATGAATCCAAACAGGGCTATAAGTCGACATACGGTGAGCCGTCAGTGGTCAAGAAAATGCCCTCCGGACTGACAAGCAGGACTTGGGCGCATCCACATGTATGTGCGTGAGCGTGACCGAACGCTCAGAGCCAACAAACAGGTTCGACCTTTGCCTGCCTCTGCGCATGTACCGATTGGGAGTTCCATATGGGCCCGGTACTCGGTTCCGTTTTCATGACCTGTCCAGCCATCAGAAAAAGGACTGCCATACCACATGAAACATGTGATAAACAATCCAAACAATTCAAAAAGAAAAAGGACTGCCATAATTTCGTCCACTGTGTTTTCGATTTCCAATATTTGGTTCTCGTCGACGTCAGACGGCAATGTGCGTGGAAATATTCCCTTATCTCTTCTATAGGAAGCATCGAAAATACTACCAAATACCTATGCGTAGATATTCTCCTCTTTTCAGTATGGGACGCTCGACGGCTGGCTCCGGCCGGTGGGCCCCGCCTGTCAGTGAGTGAGTGAACTTTCATTGGCCGCAACACCCAAAGTCGCTAGGGAGCATCTATCATCTGATCTCTATGTGTCGGCCCTCATCGACCAATGAGCATCTCCGTTGTTTCATTCATTCATGTCATTGTGTCGTTGTCATCGTCGTACTACTACGTAGGAGCGAGCCCTGTGTCTCCAACGTCAAAAACGTCAGCGTTGGTGCTACACGGCCGAGCCGGAATCCACCCGCCCAATGGGCACGGCCCGTCCGAGCGCCGGCTCGTTGTCATCCTCGAAAACGGAAAGCGACGACCCGCCCTCTCCGGTCGTCTCCTTCCTCCTCCCGTCTTGCCGCCATCGACCCATCCATCCATCCCATCCCGGCGCTTTGATTAACACGTACGGCGACTCAACTCCGGCCAGCCGTGCGGGGTTGCTCTCGTGCCTTTTTCAGACCTTATTGATTGTATGATCGTGGGAAAGTGGTTGCCACACACGCCTTGACGATCCCAAATCTTTCACGTGCTTTTCCTTGTTCACCGGCGTGATCTACAAAAATAATAGTAATCTCCTGACGTTTGGGAACTGCTGATTGACACATGGACTTCCGATTTGATTTTACCACGCTTTTTCCTCTGGCGTGGCATGCAGAGGCTTTGGGTGGGAAAAGTCGCCACACGGAGAGAGTGTCCTGCCTGACTGAATTGTGTCATGTGCATGCATGCATGCAGATGTTGACCGGTCTCCCGCGAGGGAATCGTGCGATCGATCCGTGGAAGCGTGCGCTACCATTGGACGAGATCGATCGACCCATCCGTGGAGTTGGCATTTGCATGTCGACGCCGTGCAGCACGTAGTACGAATATTCTCTCCTATTGCCAAGATTAAAGAGGAGGCTCTGCTGCAATGCGATAGGCCTAAAGACTAGAGAAGATGCTTACGCAAAGGACTGGGCAAACAGTGCTCATGGCCTTTCCCTTGTTGACCAACAGCCATGTGAGTCGTGCTGGTACGTACGTACACTAGGTGCCTATGTTAATTGAGTGATTTGAATTCGCAAATATGCGTACCGTGTCCTTCCTCCGTTCCTGGCACGTAATATTTTCCTTGCTTTATGCCAGCTATATATTGGATCGACCTGATTGATTCACCATGAAACGGAGTTTGGCGGTACAATTTTTGTGAACGATCGCATTCGTACCGACCACCAACTACCCCGGCCGCGTGTACTGAGCCGTGGCGATGCAAGGCGGATGCGATCTGCTGGTTGTTGCCCGTTGGCAGCTATGGCGCTGGCTGGGGCTGGGGCTGGGGTAAATGGAAAAGTCATGCTAGTACCACACACGAATAAGGAAACCATAGTCTGCACCGATGCATGCTCGTCAAGCGCGCGCTGGTCCACGCAAACTTTGGAGGAGACTACAGCGACCTCTCCGATGCTCCAACTACGAGTCCATAGCTAGCCTAGCCAGGTCCATGAACTCCCCCTAGCTGGCTCGCCCTGCTCTAGATATCTAGACTAGTACTACAACCTTTATCTTGCTTTATTTCTTCAAATTAAGGACATCTCCAACACCAACCGTCGAACCTCCCGCAACCGTCACGACCGCGCTATCCAAGACTTGTATAGGTCCGCTCAGCGATCCAGACGTACTTTTTTCCATAAACCAGAGACAAAGTGGGGGCGTGGGGGGAGGAGGTTGCGGGCGTCCGGACCGCTCACACGCCCGTTGCTGACTGTCCTGGCCCACCCAAAACCCTCTTTCCCCGCCTGCGTGCTTTCCCGCTCAGCGACAGCTGCCCGCAATCATGCCGCTGTGAGTGGCCGCGCTGCATTGACGCCGGCCAAGAGCGGAATCGACCTCTCACTGACGCCGGCATTGAAGCGGCGCACCGGCCGAGATAGCATCGTCTGCTACACGCCCGACTACACACGCCTCCTCACATGTTGTTGGTGTCCTGGATTAAGGGGTGCTTGCCACATCGGCCAGCCGGTTATGGGCCGGGCCGAGGAACCACCGAAGACTGATGAATGGGCCTTGCTGGCCCTGACCGTCGGCGTAATCAAGATGAAGATCCCCTGGAGATTTGGCGTACACTTCAACCGTATTTCAGCGATCGGCATATGCTTATCCCTAGATTGTTACCGACCATGTGTAAATCCTAACTACCCCCGGTGCCTATATAAGTCGTGGGGTTTAGTTTGTAGAAGCACACATACACAGTTTTAGAGCTTAGAACATCTTCATATGATCTCGAGGTAGATCATCTTGTACCTTGTACTGCATCACAATTAATATATTAGAAGCAAAACGTAGGGTTTCACCTGATCAAGAGGGCCCGAACCTAGTTAAAACATCGTGTCCCTACTTCTCTTGTTACCATCTAGCTTTAATCACCAAGCTTGAGACCACCTACCCAAGATCTGTCGGATTTAGTACCGACACTTGCCCGACTGAACACGCCTCCTCGCCTACCCGCTGAACACGCCTTGTCGACTGCATCCATTAAAGCCACGCGTGGGCCGAGAAACCTACTCCAGCAACACGTCCATTCACGAGCCGACCGACATTAAACACAACACAGGTTGGCTCCTCCCGTCCACCGGCTATTTAAACGAGGCCAGACGCCGAGCAAGAACCGCACCACACCTCCGCTCCCCATTCCTTCTTGCACATTATTCTCCACACTGTCCATGGCATCCGACGAGCAGGAAGAGGGGTTCTCCGACATAAAAGCCGGCTGGGTGGCCCATTGAGCCCACCGGATACAAGCTAGGCAACTCGCTGCTCGACCTCCCTCGCCGTTTGAGGTCGTCAGTACCATGGGCGAGGCTGCAGGCTGGCATGAGGATGAGCAAGTGACGGCTCCAAGCCAACGCATGGTTCAGCAAGTCGCCGCTCCAAGCTAGCTCATGGAGGAGCACAGCGCCACGGGCAAAGTTACTGCCATGGACGAGGCAGTGTTTGTACCGCTCCTCCCGCGCCATCCGTCGTCAACGTGCACGAACCACGGCCTGCCGATGGAGAAAGAAGTCAACGTCATGGAGATCAACGAGGCGACCAATACGTCCGCAGCAGCAGCCGACAGGAAGGAAAAGCAGATCATGGGAGGCCGCTGCCGCTTGGGTCCCATGAAGGCCATGACAGCGCGTCGCCGGCGTGCGCAACGGTGTCTTGCCCTCTTCGCATGCCACCATCGTCCCCTACCCCAAAAAGCAACCTTGTCCCGTGCTTCACGGAAGCGAAGGCCGCTCCGGTGAAGGGCGGAGCCGAACATAGGGTTGGTACAGGGGGAAGCGGAGGCTATTCTATCTCTCTCGCTGAACCATATCCCTCCAGGGCATCTGGTAGTCCAACAAGCGGGTTGTCGGACATGGGGAAGACATGCCAGCAGAGGGGCTGTGGAGGGGGCGGGGTTTCATTTTTTCGGGGCTCATGGCGGTCGGAGATGGGGAACGAGTGCCGACGGTCATTTTAGTCTATCTTTAGTGTCCGATCTAATTGAAAATTGTCTAAATGTAACGAATTTACCCCGATTTACATGAAAATCATCTGATTTTATGTAAAAGCAGTGTTTGGGTTTAGTTGAAAATCATTTTTGTTGAATTTCATTTGAAATCTAACCGGACATATGTGGCTACCTTTGGATGGTTGGTCCCATCCATACTCGCAGACTGGTCCCACGCTGTCCGTGGACAGATGTGAGCAAGTTTGTGGGTCAGCATCGTAGTCCGTAGACGGATGCGAGAACAAATTTGGGGGTCAGTTCTTCGGGGTAAAAATTTATTCCGTCCACTTCTGATACGTCATTGTTCCTGTCTCACCGCCCTGAGGTAACTATATGTATATGCTGGTCCATGTTGATGACATTATCCTTATTAGCTCCTCTGTTGCAGCTGCTGATCATCTCGTCTCTGCATTGAGTGGTCATTTTGCCGTCAAAGATTTGGGAACTTTGCATCAGTTTCTTGGTCTGGAAGTCTCACAGTCTTCTGCTGGGCTGACTCTCACTCAACACGAGTATTCCCTGGACTTGTTGTGTCGTGCTGGTATGCTGAGGTGCAAACATGCTACTACTCCTATGTTTGCCACTGATCGATTCTCTGCTCTTGATGGTGATCCATTCACTTCTGATGATGCCAAGTACCGTGGCATAGTTGGTGGTCTGCAGTACTTGACTATCACCATGCCTGATATCTCTTATGCAGTCAATATCTTCACGCTCCCAGGACTTCACATTGATCAGTTGTCAAGCGCATACTGTGCTATATCTGTCGCACCGCCTCATATGGTCTATACCTTCAACCTACACTATCCTGTGCCCTCTCGGCGTTTTGAGATGCGGATTGGGCTTGGAGCCCTGATGACAAGCGATACACGGGGAGCTATGCAGTCTTCTTTGGTCCTAACTTGAAGGCCTGGAGTCCTCGCAAGCAAGCTACAGTCTCGCAGTAGCACTGAAGCTGAGTACAAGGCAGTTGCCAATGCCACAGCTGAGCTTATATGGGTACATACCTTATTTATAGAATTGAGAGTCTCCCAAGATCAGCCACCAGTCCTTTGGTGTGACAACATTCGCGCAACATACCTTTCGGCCAATCCGGTATTTCATGCCCGAGCGAAACACATCGAAGTTGACTATCACTTTGTGAGGGAACCAGTTGCACAAAATATACTCATATCAAGTTTATGTCCTCCAAAGATCAACCTACTGACATACTCACGAAACCACTATCATAACCTTAGTTCGAAGGTTGTAGGCGCAATCTTAACTTGCTATGTACTTCATGCCACAATTAAGATTGAGAGAGGGTGTTAGACTGTATTCACATAGCCTCTGTACATGTCTTTGTATCTTGTATTGTACACTTTGTGTACCCCTATATATATATATATGAGATAGCCACACCCGTATTAGGATGTCGAGCAGTTTCCCAAATACTATGTTTTACACTCCACAACCAAAACACTTGCTCTCTCTCTCCCCCCCTCTCTCTCTCTCTCTATATATATATACTTTATCTTCTTAAGTAATTTAGTTATCACACTTAAAACATGTCTTAGCTAGAGAGTCTATGTAAAGTAAACACTAAAGATCATAGTAGTTGTGTAAGTGACATACATAAATTGAGAGGATAGAAAACCTACCTTTAGCTCATACGGGATATCTTCTTGCACAAATATATAGAGAAGTGCTACAATAAGTCCGCGCATTTGGAGTTAGCCATGACCTGATGAACACCCCACTTATTTGGAAAACTACAATCTCCCTCTCAGTCGATGCCAAATTCTCAATCACACACATATAATACAACACATTTCCATCGAAACCTGGCGCATCCATTTTGCATCATGTTTCCCTACTGTTATTTATAATGATTTTTATGCATAATAATTCTTTTTGGAGTATTTCTAATGTCTTTTCTCTCATAATATGCAAGGTTTACACAAAGAGGGAGAATACCGGCAGCTGGAATTCTGGACCTGAAAAAGCTACGTCAGAGTTACCTATTCTGCACATCTCCAAATGAGCTGAAAATTTACGGAGAATTGTTTTGCATTATATGAAAATATTGGATCAAATAACTACTAGAGGGGGCCCACCAGGTGGGCACAACCCATCTGGCACTCCAGAGAACCTAGGCGCGCCCTGGTGGGTTGTTCCCTCCTCGGCCCAGCTCCGGTGCCCCTCTTCTGGTATATAAGTCATTTTGACCTAGAAAAAATAAGGAGATGACTTTCGGGACGAAGCACCGTCGTCTCGAGGCGGAACTTGGGCAGGAGCACTTTTGCCCTCCGGTGGAGCGATTCCGCCGGGGGAACTTCCCTCCTGGAGGGGGAAATCATCGCCATCGTCATCACCAACAACTCTCCCATCTTTGGGAGGTCCATCTTCATCAAAATCTTCAACAACACCATCTCCTATCAAACCCTAGTTCATCTCTTGTATTCAATCTTTGTACCGGAACCTTAGATTGGTACTTGCGGGTGACTAGTAGTATTGATTATATCTTGTAGTTGATTACTATATGGTTTATTTGGTGGAAGATCATATCTTCAGATCCATTATGCTATGTAATATCCCTCTCATCTTGAGCATGATTATTTTTTGTGAGTAGTTACTTTTGTTCTTGAGGTCACGAGAGAAATCACGTTGCAAGTAATCATGTGAACTTGATATGTGTTCGATATTTTGATGATATGTATGCCGTGATTCGCTTAGTGGTGTCATGTGAACGTCAACTACATGGCACTTCACCATATTTGGGCCTAAGGGAACGCATTGTCGAGTAGTTATTAGATGATGGGTTGCTAGAGTGATAGAAGCTTAAACCCTGGTTTATGCGCTACTTTGTTAGGGACTGATTTGGATCCAAAAGTTTAATGCTATGGTTAGATTTTATCTTAATACTTTTCTCATAGTTACGGATGCTTGCGAGGGGGTTAATCATAAGTAGGAGGTTTGTTCAAGTAAGAACAACACCTAAGCACTGGTCCACCCACATATCAAATTATCAAAGTAGCGAACACGGATCAAACCGACATGATGGAAGTGATGTGATGAAATTCCCGTGAACCCTCAAGAACGCTTTGCTTATTATGAGAGACCGTTTTGGCCTGTCCTTTGCCACAAAAGGACTGGGCTATCTTGCTGCACTTTATTTACCGTTACTGTTACTTGCTCGTTACAAATTATCTTGATATCAAATTACCTGATACCAACTATTTCGTTGCTTGCAGAAAATACCTTGCTGAAAAACACTTGTCATTCCCTTCCACTCCTCGTTGGGTTCGACACTCTTACTTATCGACAGGACTACGATTGGTCCCCTATACTTGTGGGTCATCAAGGCTCTTTTCTAGCACCATTGCCGGGGAGTGAAGCGCTCTTGGTAAGGATTATTTTTTACTATGTGCTGAAATTAATTGTTACTTGTTACTATGAAGAATCATCCTTTGAGGGGTTTGTTCGGGGTATCTTCACCTCAACCGGAACCACAATTAGTTGCCCCTCAACCTACTGCACCTATTGAAAATTATTGGTTACGAAATTCCTTCATGTATGATAGAACAACTACTAGTTATTTTTATGCAGGAGATGGAACTAAACATCGTGATATGCACTTGATATATGTGGATGAAATTTGTGGATTATTTAAGCTTGTTGGTTTTCCCAGAGATGAATCTAATAAGAAGGTTTTTCCCTTTGTCTTCGAAGGGAAAAGCATTGGCATCGTATAGGCTATGCGATGATATTGGATCTTGGAACTGGAATAAAATTCAATTGGAATTTCACCAAAAAAATTATCCTATGCATCTAGTTCATCATGATCGGATATATATATAATTTTTGGCCTAGTGAAGGAGAAAGTATCGCTCTAGCTTGGGGGAGGCTTAAGTCAATGTTATATTCATGCCCCAATCATGAGCTCTCGAGAGAAATTATTATTCAAATTTTTTATGCTCGGCTTTCTCGTGATGATCAATCCATGTTGAATATCTCTTGTACTAGTTCTTTTATGAAAAATACTATTGAGTTCAGGTGGGATCTTTTTAGAAAGAATTAAACGCAACTCTGAAGATTCGAAACTCGACGAAGGTAAAGAGTCAGGTATTAAGCTTGAATTTGATTGTGTTAAATCTTTTATGAATATCAATGCTTTTCAGAAATTTTGCACTAAATATGGACTTGACTCTGAGGTAGTAGCCTCTTTCTGTGAATCATTTGCTACTCATGTTGATCTCTCTAAGGAGAAGTGGTTTTAATATCATCCCCCTATTAAAGAAGAAACTAAAGAACCGGTCATAGCTAAATATGAAACTATTATTTACAATGTTGTCCCAGTTGTTCCTACTGTTTATATTGAAAAACCACCTTTCCTAGTTAGGATAAAGGAACATGGTAAGGTTTCAACCGTGGTTCCCAAAAGTAATATTAGAAAACCTAAACCTACTTAACAAATTAAACTAGAACCTAGTGTTGCTATGGTTAAATATCTTCTTGTAGAAAATGTTGATGGGCATGTTATTTACTTCTGTGATGAACCTGTTAGAATAGCCAAAACCGATGAAAAGATAAACATAGACCCGTTGTTGGCGTGCCTGTTGTCTCAGTCAAAATAGGATATCGTTGTTATCATGGTTTATGTGATTTAGGTGCTCGTGTGAGTGCTATTCCCTTTACCTTATACCAAGAAATTATGAATGACATAGCACCCACTGAAATAGAAGACATAGATGTTTCTATTAAACCTGCTAATAGAGACACCATCACACCACTTGGGATTGTTAGAGATGTTGAAGTCTTGTGTGGGCAAATAAAATACCCTACTGATTTTCTAGTTCTTGGTTCCCCACAAGATGACTTCTATCCCATGTAGACCTTTCTTTAACTCTGTAAATGCTAAAATACATTGTGAAAAAAAAAAACTGTCGGTGTTATCTATGGTGATGAGTCTCATGAGTTTAATTTTTCCAAGTTTAATAGACAACCTCACAAGGAAGAATTACCTAGTGATGACCCAGAAGTATAGGGGATCAATTGTGTCTCTTTTCTATAAGTAAGAGTGTCGAACCCAACAAGGAGCAGAAGGAAATGACAAGTAGTTTTCAGTAAGGTAGTGTCTGTAGATGCTGAAACAGTAAGTAGCGAGTAGTTTGATAGCAAGATAGTTTGTAACGAGCAAGTAACAATAGTAGCAATAAGTATGCAGAAAGATAGGCCAATCCTTTTGAGGCAAAGGACAGGCCAAAACGGTCTCTTATGATAAGCAAAGCGTTCTTGAGGGTACACGGGAATTTCATCTAGTCACTTTCATCATGTTGGTTTGATTTGTGTTCGCTACTTTGATAATTTGATATGTGGGTGGACTGGTGCTTAGGTGCTATTCTTACTTGAAAAAACCTCCTACTTATGATTAACCCTCCCGCAAGCATCTGCAACTACGAGAAAAGTATTAAGGATAAATCCTAACCATAGCATTAAACTCTAGGATCCAATCGGTCCCTTACGGAATAGTGCATAAACCGGGGTTTAAGTTTCTGTCACTCTCACAACCCACCATCTATTTACTACTCCACTATGCATTCCCTTAGGCCCAAATATGGTGAAGTGTCATGTAGTCGATGTTCACATGACACCACTAAGGGAATCACAACATACATACCATCGAAATATCGAACACATATGAAATTCACATGATTACTTGCAACATGACATATCCCGTGACCTCAAGAACAAAAGTAACTACTCACAAAAAACAGACATGCTCATGATCAGAGGGGTATTAATATGCATAATAGATCTGAACATATAATCTTCCACCAAATAAACCATATAGTAATCAACTACAAGATGTAATCAACACTACTAGTCACCCCCCTAGTAACAATCTATAGTTCTGGCAATAAGATTGAATACAAGAGATGAACTAGGGTTTGAGATGAGATGGTGCTGGTGAAGATGTTGATGGATATGGCCCTCCCCAAGATGGGAGAGTTGTTGGTGATGATGATGACGATGATTTCCCCCTCCGGGAGGGAAGTTCCCCCGGCAGAATCGCTCCGCCGGAGGGCAAAAGTGCTCCTGCCCAAGTCCTGCCTCGAGACAGCTGCGCTCCGCTCCGAAAGTATTATTCTAATTTTTTCTAGGTCAAAAGCACTTATAAACCAGAAGATTGGCACCGAAGGTGGGCCGAGGAGGCCACAACCCACCAGGGCGCGCCTGGGGGGCTAGCGCGCCCAGTTCGGTTGTGCCCACCTGGTGGCCCCCCTCTAGTAGTTATTGGCTCCAATATTTCTTAAATAATCCATAAAAAATCTGAGTAAAGTTTCAGCTCATTTGGAGTTGTGCAAAATAGATGGCCTGACGTAGCTTTTTCAGGTCCAGATTTCCAGCTGCCGGAATTCTCCCTCTTGGTGTGTACCTTGCAAATTATGAGAGAAAAGACATTAGAATTACTCCAAAAAGCATTATTATGGATAAAAACATTATAAATAACAGTAATAAAACATGATGCAAAATGGACGTATCAACTCCCCCAAGCTTAGACCTCGCTTGTCCTCAATCTAAAACCGAAATCGAAAAACATGTCCACATGCTTTGAGAGAGAGGTGTCGATAAAAACAAAATACGAACATAGAAGCACCATGTTTATCATTGTAAGAGCAACAAGTTTAAACATGACACTTTTATCATACACTTCCCATGAATAAGTAACAGTTCATCACACAATCGAAGTATAAAGCAAAAACTCTATTAGAAACCAACAAACTATGTTCTCAGTCAACTTTGCAACTACAATTCATCATCTTTTCAGGAAGGGTCACATGTCGGAGCCTTTAGGCAAGTCCACATACTCAAACCATCATATAGTCTTATATGATTGCTAACACTCACCTTATACACATGAGCAAAACATTTCGACAAGACACATAGAAAGATAGGGGCTTATAGTTTTGCCTCACAACATACTCACCTCAAAGGTGATGTCAACAATAATAACTCATGCTATGTATATTCAACTGGACATATGTGCCTAGATCTTTCCTCACCACATGATACTTGCCAAAGGAGAAAAATAAAAGGAGTAGAAGGAAAACTTTGACTCTTTGCATAAAATTAAATACATAAAAGTAAAGGATAGGCCCTTCACAGAGGCAAGCAGAGGTTGCCATGCGCTTATTTGTTTGTATGCTCAATCCCTTAGTGCAAAAGAACGTCACGTTACATTGCCCCTTAAGATGACAACCTTTATTATGCAGTCTGTCGCTTTTATTCTTTGTCATCCAAGTTCGTGCAGCGCTCAACTTTCACTTACACTAAACAATCTCACACATTTAGCAGCAATTTTTATTGCCTTTTTTCACCGATGACAACTTACTTGAGGGATCTTGCTCAATCCGGGTTTAAGGTTTTTTGGATGCACAAGTAGTATCTCTACTTAGTGCTGAATTTTGGCTAGCAAAGATAGGGGGCAAGGATCACATGTTAAATGATCTATGACAATATGCCTTCTATATGAATATAAACATACATAAACCATTACATTGTCTTCCTTGTCTAACGTCAACAATTTTGGCATATAATATTTTGATGAGGGCTCACAATCACAAAAGATTTCTAGGATGGTATATTTATATGTGAATCTTCCCTTCCCTTATTAATTCTTTCATGAGTTGCATCACTGACCAATGCTATGTTTGTCAATCTCTAATAAATTTTTCTTACTTATACTTTTCCTTATGTGGTGCTATCACCTACCATAGGATTAGTATATAATCTTATTGATGTATTTCCTTTCTTCCTCTTTTTCTTTTCTTTATTTGCAACATGAAAGTAAAGAAAAGAAAAAACTGGAACTGGCTTTATTATAAGACTTGCACACGATAACAATGACAGATCACTAAGCAAATTCTCAAGGAAGAAAAGATCAAACTAAACTTTATTCATCTAAGCAAAAGATTGAACTAATGATAAGTAAAAGCGGAAATATAGTGGGATGATACGATACCGGGGCACCTCCCCCAAGCTTACCGGAAGCCAAGGGGAGTGCCCATACCCGATATTCAGTTCTCCTTTGGTGGTGCCCGGAGGCTCCTCCCGCTTCATCTCGATCCTCATCAGCCAAGCATCTGCTTCCATATTGTTGGAGGAGCAGGAAGACATGATGCCTGGTTTGACAAATCTGACCAGAAACAGCAAGAAAACAGAACACATGATTTCTCCGAGATATGGTGGTTAATAGGTTTGGGGAGTATATATAGATTTTTTTATCTTGCAGGACAAGTATACAGAAGAAGAACGGAGTACGAAAGGTGTCCGAGGTGGGCACAACCCACCTAGGCGCGCCAGGCAACCAGGGGACGCTTCCTAGAAGTTTCTTTACTTCCAAAATTCATATATATTCCAAAACTAATAAAAAATATTTTTGCAGATTTTTCTGAGTCCGTTTGCTTATCGTATCACATACCTCCTTATTTTGACCATTCTGGAGTGTTCCGGAAGGACTCTTTTATGTATTCTTCCGGTGTCAAAGTTTGTATAATATTGATTTCAATATTATTGGGCGTACCTGAGATATAATGCTTTATTCGTTGCCCATTGACAACCATCGGGTTAGTACCTTCAGAGTTATTTATTTTGATGGCTCCAGACCGGTAAACCACCTCGATGACATATGGGCCTTCCCATTTTGAGAGGAGTTTTCCTGCAAAGAATCTGAAATTAGAGTTGTACAAAAGAACATATTCGCCAAATTTAAACTCACGCTTTTGAATTCTTTTGCCATGCCATCTTTTGACCTTTTCTTTGAATAATTTTGCATTTTCATAAGCTTGGGTTCTCCATTCATCTAATGAGCTAATATCAAATAACCTCTTTTCACCAGCAAGTTTGAAATCATAGTTGAGTTTCTTTAACTGCCCAATAAGCTTTATGTTCTAACTCAAGAGGCAAATGACAAGCTTTTCCATAAACCATTTTATAAGGAGACATACCCATAGGATTTTTATAAGCTGTTCTATAATCCCAAAGTGCATCATCTAATTTCTTAGACCAATTCTTCCTGGACAAAATTAAATTTATTTCTCTATTGCTAAGCTCAACTTCACCACTAGACTGAGGATGATAAGGTGATGCAATTCTATGGTTAACATCATATTTAGCAAGCATTTTACGAAAAGCTCCATGAATAAAGTGTGAACCACCATCAGTCATTAAATATCTAGGGACTCCAAACCTTGGGAAAATATCTTCCTTAAGCATTTTAATAGAGGTGTTGTGATCAGCACTACTAGTTGGGATAGCTTCTACCCATTTAGTAACATAATCAACAACAACCAAAATATGTGTATACCCATTAGAAGAAGGAAAAGGTCCCATGTAATCAAATCCCCAAACATCAAATGGTTCAACAGCAAGAGAATAGTTCATAGGCATTTCTTGTCTCTTACCAATATTACCTATTCTTTGGCATTCATCACAAGATGAGACATACTTACGAGCATCCTTGAAGAGAGTAGGCCAATAAAATCTAGACTGCAATACCTTGTGGGAAGTTCTATCTCTAGCATGATGCCCTCCATATGGTTCAGAGTGACATTTCTGTAGGATTTGTCCCTGTTCATGCTCAGGTACACAATGTCTAATAATACCATCTACTCCTTCTTTATAAAGATGTGGGTCATCCCAAAAGTAATGTATTAAATCATAGAAGAATTTTTTTCTTTTGTTGGTAAGTAAAGCTAGGTGGTAAATATTTAGCAACAATGTAATTAGCATAGTCAGCATACCAAGGAGTACTATTAGCAACATTTATTGCAGCTAACTGCTCATCAGGAAAACTATCATCAATAGGTAGTGGGTCATCAAGCACAATTTCAAGCCTAGACAAGTTATCAGCTACGGGGTACTCAGCTCCTTTTCTATCAATAATATGTTCAAATTCTTGTAACAAGAGAACCTAACGAAGAAGTCTAGATTTAGCATCTTTCTTTTCCATAAGATATTTAATAACGGCATGGTCTGTGAACAATTACTTTAGAATCAACAATATAAGGTCTAAACTTATCACAAGCAAACACCACTACTAAGAATTATTTTAGTTGTAGCATAATTTCTTTGAGCACTGTTTAGAGTTTTACTAGCATAATGAATAACATTCAATTTTTTATCAACTCTTTGTCCTAGAACAGCACGAACAACATAATCACTAGTATCACACATAATATCAAAAGGCAAGTTCCAATTAGGTGGTTGAACTATAGGTGTAGTAATTAAAGCATTCTTGAGTGTTTCAAAGGCTTCCAGGCAATCATCATCAAAAACAAAAGGAATATCCTTTTGCAAAAGATTAGTAAGAGGCCTAGAAATTTTAGAGAAGTCCTTGATAAATCTCCTATAGAAACCAGCATGACCTAGGAAACTACGAATACCTTTAATGTCCTTAGGGCATGGCATTTTCTCAATTGCATCAACCTTAGCTTGGTCCACTTCAATACCTCTTTCAGAAATTTTATGACCCAAGACAATGCCTTCATTGACCATAAAGTGGCACTTCTCCCAATTCAAGACAAGATTTGTTTGTTCACATGTCTGCAAAACTCGATCAAGATTGCTTAAACAATCATCAAAAGACTTCCAACAGAAAAGTCATCCATGAAAACCTCAACAATCTTTTCACAAAAGTCAGAGAATATATCCATCACGCATCTTTGAAAGGTAGCAGGTGCATTACATAAACCAAAAGGCATACGTCTATAAGCATAAGTTCCAAAAGGACAAGTAAGGTAGTCTTTTCTTGATCAGGTTGAGATACATGTATTTATGAAAAGCCAGAATATCCATCAAGGAAGCAAAAGTGTGTGTGCTTAGATAATCTTTCAAGCATTTGATCAATAAAAGGCAAAGGGTAATGATCTTTTCTAGTAGCTTTATTTAATTTTCTGAAATCAATTACCATTCTATACCCTGTAACAATTCTTTGTGGAATAAGTTCATTCTTATCATTAGGAACAACAGTAATACCTCCTTTCTTAGGGACACAATGAACAAGACTTACCATCTACTATCAGCTATAGGATAGATTATACCTGCTTCCAGAAGTTTTAATATTTCCGTTCTTACCACTTCTTTCATCTTCGGATTTAAGCGACGTTGGTGATCAACAACTGGTTTAGGATCAGGTTCCATATTAATTTTGTGCTGACATAGAGTGGGACTAATGCCCTTTAAATCATCAAGAGTATATCCAATAGCAGCTCGGTGCTTCCTTAGAACTTTCAATAATCTTTCTTCTTCATGCTATGAAAGGTTAGCACTAATAATAATAGGATACATTGCAGACTAAGGCATAGCCTAGTGGTGGGAAGGGGCTAATGCCTTCCCACCCACCCAGGTTCAAGGCATGGTACTTGCAATTTGGGTTTGTTGCACCAATTATACTGTAAGGGGTTCCCTTACAGTCTTTCTGTCAAAAAAAATAATAGGATACATTTTCTTTTCATCAAGATAAGCATATTTCAAAGTGTCTGGCAATTGTTTTAATTCAAACACAGGACCGCCTTTAGGTGGAGGAGGACCTCCTAGAGTTTTAATAGGCAAATTGTGTTTAAGTAGAGGACGTTGTTCAAAGAAAAAAATTATAAATAACAGTAACATTATTTGCTAGACCATGAAAATGATATGCATATGCATGAAAGAAATGAAATAGATAATTTTTTCTTCGAACAATGGCCTCTGCTCAAACATAATTTGCATATTGGAACTCTAGGAGGTCCTCCTCCACCTAAAGGTGATCATGTGTTTGAATTAAAACAATTGCCTAACACTTTGAAATATGCTTATCTCGATGATAAAAAGGTATATCCTGTTATTGTTAGTGCTATCCTTTCAGAACATGAAGAAGTAAGATTATTGAAAATTCTGAAGAAGCACCGAGCTGCTATTGGATATACTCTTGATGATCTTAAGGGAATTAGTACCACTCTCTGTCAACACCAGATTAATATGGAACCTGATGCTAAACCCGTTGTTGATCACCAATGATGTTTGAATCTTAAGATGAAAGAAGTGGTAAGAACTGAAAATATTAAAACTTCTGGAAGCATGTATAATCTATCCCATAGCTGATAGTATATGGGTAAGCCCAGTTCATTGTGTCCCTAAGAAAGGAGGTATTACAGTTGTTCCTAATGATAAAAATGAATTCATTCCACAAAGAATCGTTACTGGCTAGAATGGTAATTGATTTTAGAAAATTAAATAAAGCAACTAGCAAAGATCATTACCCTTTGCGTTTTATCGATCAAATGTTAGAAAGATTATCAAAGCACACACACTTTTGCTTCCTTGATGGATATTCCGGCTTTTCTCAAATTCCCGTCTCACAACCTGATCAAGAGAAAACCACTTTTACTTGCCATTTTGGAACTTATGCTTATAGACGTATGCCTTTTGGTTTATGCAATGCACCTGCTACTTTTCAAAGATGCATGACTTCCACATTCTTTGATTTTTGTGAAAAGATTGTTGAGGTTTTCATGGATGATTTTTCTGTATATGGAACTTATTTTGATGATTGCTTGAGCAACCTTGACCGAGTTTTGCAGAGATGTGAGCAAACTAATCTTTTCTTGAATTGGGGGAAGTGCCACTTTATGGTTAATGAAGGTATTGTTTTGGGGCATAAAAATTCTCAACGAGGTACTGAAGTGGACCAAGCTAAAGTTGATGCAATTGAGAAAACGCCATGTCCTAAAGATATTAAAGGTATTCGTAGTTTTCTCAGTCATGCTGGTTTCTATAGGAGGTTTATTAAAGACTTCTCTAAAATTTCAAGGCCTTTTACAAATCTTTTACAAAAGGATGTTCCATTTGTTTTTGATGACGATTGTGTAGAAGCCTTTGACATACTTAAGAAAGCCTTAACTTCTACAGCTATTGTTTAACCACCTGATTGGAACTTCCATTTTGAAATTATGTGTGATGCTAGTGATTATGTTGTTGGTGCTGTTCTAGGACAAAGAGTTGATAAAAAATTATATGTTATTCATTATGCTAGCAAAACTCTAGAGAGTGCCTAAAGAAATTATGCTACTACTGAAAAAGAATTTTTAGCAATTGTGTTTGCTTGTGATAAATTCAGATCTTACATTGTTGATTCTAAAGTTATTGTTCACACTGATCATGCTTCTTTTAAATATCTTATGGAAAAGAAAGATGCTAAACCTCAACTTATTAGGTGGGTTCTCTTGCTACAAGAATTTGATTACATACCACTGATAGAAAAGGAGCTGGGAACCCCGTAGTTGATAACCTGTCTTGGTTAGAAAATACTCTTGATGACCCACAACCTATTGATGATAGCTTTCCTGATGAACAACAAGCTGCAATAAATGTTTCTCATAATACTCCTTGGTATGTCGACTAGGCTAGTTATATTGTTGCTAAATATATACAACCTAGTTTCACATACCAACAAAAGAAAAAATTCTTCTATGATTTAAGACATTACTTTTGTGATGACCCACATCTTTACAAAGGAGTAGATGGTATTATTAGACGTTGTGTACCTGAGCATGAACAGGAACAAATCCTACAGAAATGTCACTTCGAAGCCTACAGAGAACATCATGCGAGAGATAGAACTGCTCAAAAGGTATTGCAATCTGGTTTTTATTGGCCTACTCTCTTCAAGGATGCCCTTAAGTTTGTTTTATCTTGTGATGAATGTCAAAGAATTGGTAATATCGGTAAGCGTCAAGAAATGCCTATGAATTATTCACTTGTTTTCGAACCATTTGATGTTTGGGATTTTGATTATATGAGACCTTTTCCTTCCTCTAATGGGTATACACATATTTTGGTTGCTGTTGATTATGTTACTAAGTGGGTAGAAGCTATTCCAACTAGTAGTGCTGATCATAACACTTCCATTAAAATGCTGAAAGAAGTTATTTTCCTTAGGTTTGGAGTCCCTAGATATTTAATGACTGATGGTGGTTCACCCTTTATTCATGGTTCTTTCCATAAAATGCTTGTTAAATATGATGTTAACCATAGAATTGCATCACCCTATCATCCTCAATCTAGTGGTCAAGTTGAACTTAGCAAAAGTTGAACTTAGCAATGTAGAAATAAAATTAATATTATAGAAAACTGTTAATAGGTCCCGAAAGAATTAGTAAAAAAAATTGGATGAGGAACATTGGGCCTACAGAACAACATATACTTAAAACCTTGAGATATGATGTCAAGAAATGGAGCAGAGGTATTTCGAAACTGAAAATTATGATCCAGAATAGCAATGAGGCGCGTGCCATGATGGACACCCTTGAGGACAAACGACCTTTATTTGTTCAGGAGTCAAACTTCAGGCATATTTTAAAGCTCCATTTGCAGAGGTTGCTCAAATACCAGAATGAGTATTGGAGGAAAATATGTACTGTCAGGTTCTTTAGGTTTGCAGATGAGAACCCCAAGATCTTTCAGCCTCTAGCCACTGAGAGATACATGCATAATTCTATTGCTTCGCTTCGCCAGGATAATATGGAAATTACAGACCATGCTGGCAAAGAGGGCGTGCTATATAACACATACAAGGAACGGTTAGGTTCTTCTAAACCCACTAATATGCGCTTTGACCTTTCCAGAATCATCCGGAGGGTTGAGGGACTGGATCAATTATCGGCACCTTTCACTACCGATGAGATTGACGCTGTAGTTAAGGAAATGCCTAGTGACAGGGCTCCTGGCCCCGATGGATTTAATGGATGCTTTCTTAAGAGTTGCTGGCAGATCATCAAAGAGGATTTCTACAAAATGTGCCATGATTTCCATACAGGAACTCTTGACATCACCAGCATCAGTGAGGGCTACATTACTCTGATCCCCAAAATCTCCTCCCCCGAAACTGCGAATGATTACCGACCAATCACTTTGCTTAACTGTTGCCTGAAAATCATCACGAAAATTCTGGCTAACTGGCTGCAGAATGTCATTCTTAAGATCATCCACAGGAACCAGTACGGCTTCATTAAGGGGAGGACGATCCAGGATTGTTTGGCGTGGAGTTTTGAATATATCCACCAATGTCAGGCCTCCGGAAGGGAGATAATCCTCCTCAAGCTTGACTTTGCCAAGGCCTTTGACACGATCGAACATGCTCCCATGCTCGATATTATGAAGCATATGGGCTTCGATGATAAATGGCTACGTTGGATGGAATCGATCTTTGGGTCTGGGGTCTCGTTGGTTCTCCTTAATGGAGTCCCTGGTCGGAAATTTCAATGCAAATGTGGCGTGCGACAGGGTGACCCTCTCTCACCGCTCATTTTTGTTCTTGCCGCTGACCTCCTTCAAGCTGCAATTAATGATGCGTTCGCTCGTGGACTTATTGAGCTCCCCCTCCCCCAGGACAATGTTGATTTCCCGATTGTGCAATATGCCGACGACACGATTTTGGTGATGCGGGCGTGCACTGACCAAGCGACCCGTATGAAATGCATTCTGGAGGATTATGCTGCATCCGTGGGATTGAAAATAAACTTTCACAAATCTACTCTTATCCCCGTTAACATTGACCATCAGCGTGCTAGCGGATTGGCTGGTGTTTTTGGTTGTACTATTTGATCCCTACCATTCACCTACCTTGGCTTCCCCATGGGGACGACGAGGCCCGGTGTTTTGGATCTCATGCCGATGGTGCACGCTATTGAGAGGAAAACATCCACTGCACTCTCTCTGATGTCGTCAGGAGCAAAACTGACCTTGGTGAATTCGATAGTGACGTCGATGTTGATCTATGCCATGTGCACAAGCAAACTACACCGGAAGGTGGTTGAACATTTGGATAAACTTCGCCGTTACTGTCTCTGGGCGAAAAACTCCGATGATGGGGTCAAAAACAACTCCCTTGCTGCCTAGGAGCTCGTCTGCCGTCTGGAACGGTGTGGTGGCCTTGGTGTTATTGACATCAAGACACAAAATGTAGCCCGGCTACTAAAACACCTGCTCAAGTTCTATAATCATGCGGATGTACCTTGGGTGGAGCTGATTTGGAACACATATTATTCTAACAAAATCCCTCACGCTGTTGACACCGTGGGATCTTTCTGGTGGAAAGATATAATGCAGCTCAATGGGACTTTTCGTGGCATCACCAAGGTCGTACCAGGTGATGGGTCTAGTTCTCTGTTTTGGAAAGATGTCTGGCTGGAAGGCGACAGTGATGAGACAATCATGGAGATGTACCCGTGGGCTTTTTCCTACTGCCTAAATGAGGATGATTCTATTGCCAATGTCCTCACTGCCACTGATCCGGCCTCGATCTTCAGTCTGCCCCTCTCAATCCAGGCTAGAGAGGAGGTCCGACAAATTCAACTTGCTTCGATGCATGTGGGTGTGGTTGTCGGCAGCCACGACACATGGGACTGCCTTTCAGGCGTTATTCTTGAAGAAGTTCTATGATCATTGTTTCAAGGAGATGCGTGGCTGACGAGGCTTTCGGCTGGCTTTGGAAAGCCAAGAGCCCAATTAAATTCAAAATGTTTGGGTGGTTGCTTCTGGTGGATCGTCTGAACACCAGGAATATGCTTAAACGCAGGCACTTCGCGGTCACGGGAAACACCTATGCCTGCATGTTCTGTCAAACCCCCCCCCCCCCCCCGAAGAAACCGTTGAACACTTGTTCTTCTTATGCCCCTTTAGTCAACGGTGCTGGAGCAAAGTTGGGGTGTCCTGGCCAGTCGATGGCAATAGACTGGACCTGCTGCGCGGTGGGAGAGAGGCTTGGAGACAGCCCCTCTTCATGGACATCTTCCTCATGGCTGCTTGGAGCCTGTGGATGGAGCGAAACAATCAACACTTCAGAGGGGTCCAACACTCCTTCGGGGCTTGGTTGGCCAGGTTTAAGTACCTCCTAGAGTTGCTGGTCCATAACTGCAAAGAGGAACTTCGTCCTTTCCTTTCCAACTACATTGTAAATTTGGGACACTAGTGCTATTAGATACAAAATAGCTCATACGGCTAGGGGGCCGTTCTAATACCCCCCTTGTAACAACTATGTAACCGTCTCTTTGTGAGTAATACAAAAGTCAGTGGGAGCCTCTCCCACTGTCGTCCACCTTTCAAAAAAAAACATATAAAAATCCCATGGGTATGTCTCCCTATAAAAGATGGGAGGCTATCTTTGGAGAATATTAATGGTTCCCTTATCACCTTAATACCAAAGATGTTGTCTCCTAAAGGACCTGAGGATTTTAGACCAATCTCTCTTACTAATACATGTCTAAAGTTCCTCACTAAGCTCTTGGCAAATAGACTTCAAAAAGTCATTCTGCAATGCATTCATAAGAATCAATATGGGTTTTTGAAGAGCAGAGCCATTCAGGACTTCCTGGCTTGGGCTTTTGAGTATATACATCAGTGCAATCGATCAAAAAGGCCAATCATCATTCTGAAGCTGGATTTTGCAAAAGCATTTGACACTATGGAGCATGATCTCATTTTACAAATTCTCCAGCACAAAGGTTTTGACGCAAAATTGATTTCTTGGATTAAAGAGATTCTTTCCTCAGGATCATCATCTGTTCTTCTTAATGGGGTGCCTGGTAAATAGTTCAAATGCAAATGTGGGGTCAGGCAGGGGGATCTCCTCTCCCCACTCTTATTTGTCATAGCTGCTGATCTCCTTCAAACAGTGGTCAATGATATGCTGGCTAAGGGAGTTCTAACACTTCAAATGCCATATCATGATCCTGATTTTCCTATTATTCAGTATGCAGATGACATAATAATCATCCTTTCTGCAGTGGAGGATCAGTTGGTGGTTCCCAAGAACATGCTCCATATTTTCCAACAGTCTACTGGCCTAAAGGTAAATTTTGGCAAGTCTTCAATGGTGCCACTCAATATTGAGCCAGCAGAGGCACATAGCTTGTCTACCATCCTGGGATGTAAGTTGGAGAAGTTGCCTTTCACATATCTGGGTTTGCCACTTGGTGCCACAAGACCTAGAATTATTGATTTCATGCCTCTAGTGGATAGTGTTGAAAGAAGACTGTCTGTTAGCTCTACCATGCTCAACCAAGGATCCAGGTTGCAATTGCTCACATCAATGCTTACTTCAATGCCCATTTACTTCCTATGTAGTTTGCATATTCCCCCTAGTATTATCAAGCAGTTGGATAGGATTTTCAGGCAGTGTTTATGGAGGGGAAACTCTGATGTGCCAAAGCAATCCTTAGCTGCCTGGGATTTAGTTTGCAGACCCAAGGATAAGGGAGGCCTTGGCATTCTCAACCTGACTATTCAGAACCAACGTCTTCTTCTCAAACAATTGCATAAGTTTTACAATAAACAACAGGTTCCTTGGGTCCAGTTGATTTGGGATAGCTATTATGATGGAGTTGTGCCTCATGCAATAGTTCTCACTGGCTCATTTTGGTGGAAGGACATTCTCAAGCTTGCTGACCATTATAAGTCCATTGCTTCAGTGCAAGTTAATATGGGTGATTCTGCCCTTTTCTGGTTGGATGCTTGGCATGTAGGTGGCTCTTCAAGGCCCCTAAACCTGAGACTACCAAGGCTTTTCTCTTTTGTTTTGGATGATAAGGTTTCTGTCAGGGAGTTTATGCAAAATCAGGACTTGTTCTCAATGTTCCACCTGCCAATCTCCCAGGAGGCAGCAGCTGAATTGGAAACCTTGGAAGGATGGTTGTTCAATCTTCAGAGAGACCCCACATTGCCTAATGTTTTGATATGGCCTGGAAAGTATGGACAGTTTACAACAAAGAGCTTCTACGCCATCATGCATACACACCTGCCAACTATTCAACCCTGTAAGTGGCTTTGGCAGAGTAGATATACTATGAAAATTAAAGTCTTTGGCTGGATCCTCTTTTTTGACAGGCTCAGCACAAAGGACATGTTGGTCCGAAGGCATTGGAGGTCCCCTACGGCTAATAATCTATGTGTTATCTGTAATGCCTTTGTTTTCGAGGATAGAGCTCATCTATTCTTTGAATGTAACTTCAGTGCCAGGGTTTGGAATTACCTGCAGATCGATTGGTCACATGGATCAAATATTCAGCAATGTATATCTCAAGCAAGGCAGAGATTTGGTCATCCTTTCTTCTTTGAAGTTATGCTCACAGCTTCTTGGAATATATGGATTCTAAGAAATGGGAAAACTTTCAGGGGGATACAGGCTACTTTTGCGGCATGGAGGGGTAGCTTTATACATGATATTCTCCTGTTGTCTCATAGGCTTAAAGATAGCATTAAGTCTAGGCTTGTAGATTGGGTTAACTCCCTCATGTAAATGTAAATTTTCTTTTCTTTTAGGTTAGGCTTGTAATTTGTATTTTTCTCTGTACAGTTTGTCTTGAGGCTGCAATAAAGGGCTGTGGGGTTTTTACCCTATAGTAAATATTCAAAAAAAGCTTGTCATTTGCCTCGAGAGTTAGAACGTAAAGCATATTGGGCAATTAAAGAACTCAACTATGATTTAAAACTTGCCGGTGAAAAGAGGTTATTTGATATTAGCTCACTAGAAGAATGGAGAACCCAAGCCTATGAAAATGCCAAGTTATTTAAAGAAAAAAGTTAAAAGATGGCATGACAAAAGAATCCAAAAGCGGGAATCTAACATTGGACAATATGTACTTTTGTATAATTCTCGTTTTAGATTATTTGCAGAAAAACTTCTCTCTAAACGGGAAGGACCATATATGATTGAGGAGGTTTACCGCTCTGGAGCTATCAAAATAAATAATGCCGAAGGTACTAACCCGAAGGTGGTCAATGTGCAAAGAATTAAACACTATATCTCAGGTATGCCTATTAATGTTGAAAGCAATATTATTCAAACCATAACACCGGAGCAACACATAAAGGAAACCTACCGGAACACTCCAGAATACTAAAAAAGAGGAGGCACGTGATACGGTAAGTAAACGGACTCCGAAAAATCCGCAAAAATATTTTATGTTAGTTTTGGGATATTACAAAAATTAGGAGAACAAGAAACAACCAGGAAGGCACCTGAGGGGGGCACAAGACACCAGGGCGCGCCTGGGCCCCCTGGCGTGCCCAGGTGGGTTGTGCCCACCTCGAGAACCTTCCCAATTCCGTTTTCCTCATGTTTTCTTGTTTCCCAAGATAAAAAATATTTATATATATCCCCCGAACATATTGACCACCGTATCACGGAGAAATCTTCTGTTTCTTTCTTGATGTTTTCTGATAGATTTAGTTCGCCATGGCCACTTCGAGCTCCTCCAAGGACAAGTTCTTCGAGAACGCCATCAGCTCGTATTTGCGGGAGGTGTTGCAGCACCCTCAAGCCATTGAGATGCATTAGGGGGTGCTACACATCCGGGACATACAGGGAACCAAGGGGATGGGGACCCTGGATGCCAGGCTCGAAGCATGGAGCAGGAGGTCTTCAAGTGCAAGGGGATAGTGGAACATGGACTCAATGCCAATCACCTCATGATCGCGGATTACACCCATGATCTCAAGGTGGATGGCAAATCCATGAAGGACATCGTCTTCACTTTCAATGAGGAAATCAACTTTTTGCAAAGTTAAATCTATGATCTCCAAAACCAAGTCTTTGAATAAGAGGCGAGGTTTAAAGGTATGAGTTTGGCTGCCAATTGCAGGACTCGCGAGACTCGCTTGTCCTCTTATGATGGTGAGCCATTGCCATGGAAACCGGAAGATAAGATCGCTACTACCGCATCTCCACCATCATCATCTTCTCCAACAAAAGAGACTTGAGTTCATGGTATGGACACTCCCCTTGGCTTGTGCCAAGCTTGGGGGAGGTGTCCCGGTATCGTATCACCACCACTATCTTTGCTTTCATCTATTTTAGTTCAGTCTTTAGTTACCTTATGATTTAGCTGAATCAGAGTTTAGTCCAATCCTTTCTTTTCGAGTGTTTTCTTAGTGATCTATCTATCGATGTAATCGTGTGCGAGATATATAATAAAGAGTAGTTTGACTTTTGTTTCTTTACTTTAATGTTCCAATAAAAGAAAGGGAAATAAATGAAAAGATCATATGCTAATCTTATGGTAAGTAATGACATCACATAAGTAAAAGTATAAGTGGTAAAATTTATTGGAGATTGACACGCATAGCATTGGTCAATGATGCAATTCATGAAAGAATTAATAAGGGAAGAGAAGATTCGCATGCAAATACACTATCTTGGACATATTTTATGATTGTGAGCCTCCATTAAATATTTTATGTCAAAATAGTTGACGTTGGACAAGGAAGACAACGTAGTGATTTATGTTTGTTCATATTCACATAGAAGTTATATTGTCATAGATCGTTTAACATGTGGTGCTTGCTCAATATCTTTTCTAGCCAACAATTCTGCACTAAGTAGAGATACTACTTATGCATCCAAAAACCATTAAACCCAAATCTTATTTTGAGAGTCCACCATACCTACCTATGGATTGAGTAAGATCCTTCAAGTAAGTTGTCATCGGTGCAATAAGGAAATAAAAATTGCTTCTAAATGTGTTGGATCATTTAGTCTAAGAGAAAATTGAGTGGTGTACGAACTTGTGATGTCAAAGGAATAAAAGCGACGGACTGCATAATAAAGGTTACTATCATAAGGGGCAATATAATGTGATGTTATTTTGCATTAAGGGATTTGGCATACAAACAAATAAGCACATGACAACCTCTGCTTCCCTCTACGAAGGGCCTATCTTTTTTACTTTTATGTATTTACTTTTATACATGTAGCGACCCGACCTCAAACGATCAAGTCTCTATGGTTCAGTGTCATCCCTGGATCGGTAATGCTGACACACACAATACTCGAAGGATTTATAACAGAGTAGAAATCACACACTTATTACATTGAATGTCTCAAAAGAGAACTTATTACAATAAATATGGCTTAAGGCCATCTAATACGATAACAACGGAAGGCTTGGAAGATAAAGTGAGTCCATCAACTCCAACGGCATAACTGAGCTGCACGACAACGACCTAACAAACCTTACTCCTTGTCTGAAAAGCCTGCAACATAATACGTTGCAGCCCGAAAACGGGTCAGCACATGGAATATGCTGGCAATATAACACAATAGAGCAAGAACAGGATAAATGCTATCACTACATGCATATTTGGCTGGTGGAAAGCTCTATGGTTATGGTTTTGCGTAAAGCCAATTTTTCCCTACAACAAAGGAATAAGTTTTATTTAACTATCGTGGTAGTTGAAACATCATTGAGAAGGTTCCTCCAACTCAATCCCAATTAAAGTAATTATCAACCCAACAATATTAATTTAGAGTGATGAGATACATATGATAATCCAAGTACTAGATACTCAAGATGTCCATAACCGGGGACACGGCTAACCATGATTAGATTGTACACTCTGCAGAGGTTTGCGCACTTTTCCCCACAAGACTCGATCTCCTCCGTTGGATTTCTCGCACTACATGGTGTTTGAGAAACGGATTACTGAGACACAGTCTTTCAGAAGCATTAACTCTAACTCTGGGTAGACAGTACCAACCTACACCCACAACATCTGCTAGCCTACCACTAGAAGAGGTCATGCAACATACTCAACTATGCTAGAGCCCATAATAGCTTGTGGCTGCACACGGAAGTTTCTAGCATGAAATATCTCTGTTCCCTTTGAGCCTGGGTAGCGGACCTTAGGATGATCACACGGGTACTCCGGGATATCCTAGGAAAACACTGGATTCTCCACGTGCCCGACAAGCAATCCACCCAGATGTGTATTAAAGTTGCCACCTTAAGTTGAACCATTAATTAACAGGCTCACATCTGTCATGGATTCACTCACCCAAAACACGTCTACGAGCATAGCATAGCAATATAAGCATTACGTAGAAGTAACTCCCAAGGGTTTTATAATAACATGGCAATAAGTTCTACCTCATCAACTACTTCCCAATACCCACATGTTAATCACATCCTAATCATGCAATATTTGAGGATTGGAGCTAATGCATAAAAACTGGGTATGACAACAGTATGATCAATGTGTTACTTGCCTTGCTGACGATCCGCAAAACCTAGAGACTCGTAGTAGCACGCTTCGCACTCCAGGAATTCTATCGCAAACAAACAATAGCATACATAAGCAATCAAGCAAAGATGCATGGGTAAAACTCAAACAAGAAGAATTGACCAGAAAGTTCAACTTAAGAAGTCCGGTTTGCAAAAAGAATCGAATCAAACGGAGGTCTTCAAGCAGGCCGGCAAGCTAAATGCCAAACACAAGGGGGAGGACACATCGAGCGAAGACGAGGATGAGCCTCGCCAGCAAGGCACTGGGGGAAAGAAAAATTCCCACCAGAAGTCAAGACAGTAAATGTGATCCACGTGACAAAGAGGAGAAACAAATATGTACTCCGAAATACACAAGCCGTAGAGCCCGTCACCCCTGAGTTCTACCCCTGGTCGGCCCGCCCGGTCACTTTTGATCACAGGGATTACATAATAAGCATCCGGCATGAAGGATCAGCCGCCTTGGTGCTGGACCCAATAATAAACGGATACCATCTCACACGAGTCCTTATGGACGGCGGCAGTAGTCTAAATCTGATATATCAGGACACCATCCGCAAAATGGGGATAAACCCAACAAAAATCAGCCACAGTAATACTACCTTCAAGGGAGTAATGCCAGGCACAGAGGCTCGCTGCACGGGCTCTCTAATACCAGAGGTTGTGTTCGGCTCGCCCGACAACTTCCGAAGCGAAAAGTTAATCTTCGACATTGCTCCATTCGAAAGTGGCTATCAAGCACTACTCGGACGAGCGGCTTTCGCTCATTTTAATGCAATACCGCATTACGCTTTTCTTAACCTTAAAATGCCCGGTCCGCGTGGCATCATCACAGTACATGGAAATGTTGAGCGCTCCTTAGGAGCAGAAGAACGTACGGCTGCTTTAACAGCCGAACACTAGACGGCCTCACCACCAGAACAGATGACCGGTCGTTAAGACCACGGACAAGTTTAGACGAGTCTGGCTAATCATTGGATAGAGATTGGTTTGATGGTTATACCCTTGTAGACGGTACCAGGGGCTTCTCAGCGATAGTTCGGCTCAACTTTACCCATCTTAACTTTTAAATGGTTTATTTATAATAGCCAATTTTTTGCATGACAACTTTCAACTAAGTTCCTCTCTTTTACAGATGACAATCGTACTACACTCGTCCAGGATACGGCACAACGGAGAAACAGGCGCAGACATGTAGCAGGGACCCGTTCAAAGGTTTCTCTTTAGATTAAGACCCTGCGTAAACCTTTTTTTACCGTCTTTTGTTGTTCACATCCTCCGGATTCTCAATACAACCGAGAAGAATGCTGACGTTCTTGGCATGTGGCCACGTCAGAATATTGCTCGTACCCGGACACTAGGGGCTCATTTTCTAAGGGCATCATTTAGCCCGGTATATATCTCAAAGACCGAATACCTTAGGGAGTATTCGGCGTCGCGAGTTTGGCCTTATATGCATAAGCTCCGAATCATGTCTTTGGTCAAATGTTGGGTTTGCCCGGCTCCTGTGTTTTGATACCTTACGTTCCGCTCTATCGGCTAAGGCAGCACCAGGAGAACTACTGCGATTGTGCCCTGGTTCGGCCGGACGAGCACCTCAGTAGAGAAAGCCGAAAACTGACTGTCATGATAAAGCGCGAGACTGGTCAACCACTCGATGACCTAACAGAATCTTCGGGATTCCTCCGCATTAACGAAGGGCCGTTTCCCGGCCAGGCATGTACGTGCCCCGTATTTGGATGAGCGCGGAGCCTCCAGGGGCTATATAGTAGACCCACTCTCAAACTCCTATGGCTAAGTGGAAGTGTTAAAGCAATATAGTCCGGCTGCCTCGTTTGCTGCGCTATCACCTCCTTAATGGACTAAGACGTTGGATCAAGTGTGAACACGCGTCTTCTGCGAACACCCCCGCATTATACGCGTGGCGTGAAATTTGAAGCCGCAAACGCAAACTTTCAGGTTATATACATATATACATAAACGGCCGCACAGGAGGCATCATCATACTTTCAGGCAAAAGTATAAAAATAGCCTTCACAATTCAGTAAATCATTGTTTTTCAATGGGAATACATGTCACTAGAACATAATATTCGTCGAGCACTGAGCTTCTATTGAACGAGCACCTTCAAGGACTTCGTCAAAGTAGTGCTCAGCAGCTACTCGGCTAACGGCGAACTCGGGTTGCAATTGCGGTGGCTTCCATCTCCGCCCAGTATGTCTTGAAACGGGCAAGCGCCATCCGCGCACCCTCGATGCACGCCGACCTCTTCATAGCGTCGATGCGCGGCACAGTACCAAGGAATTGCTGCACCAAACTAAAATAACTGTTCGGCCTTGACCCTTCCGGCCATAGATAATCCCCAACAGACCCCATGGCGAGCCCGGACAACCTATGGAGCTCGGCCCATTCGGCCATCCGCTCATTCAAAGGAAGCGGACGCGCTGGAACGTTAAATTGTGACCAAAATAGCTTCTCCACTTTGCAATCTTTTTGATCTTTGAAGTATTCGGCCGCATCAGCGGCACTTGCTACCAAATCCAAATAAGCGTCCGCAGAACTCCGCAGCCGATCCAGCAGGGCATACTGAGGATCTACGAACTTCATCCACAGCATAAAGGGCTTTCCAGTCGCGATATCCCCGGCGTGACGCAGCTCCTCCTTCATCGCTCTAGTTGTAGAGTGGGCGTCCTTGGCCGCCACCGTGGCCTTCTCCAGGTCCATCATCTTTGCTCGACCTTCCTTTTTGAGAAGCTCGTAACGGCTGGTAGCATCCTTCAATTCCATAGCCATCTTGGCTATTTCCTCCTTGCTTCGGCAATGAGCAGCCTTTTTCGCTCGAGCTCCTCGACCGCCTTGTATGCCGCATCACTTTTCCCCGGCTTGTTCTTTGCCCGGGCAAGTTCCGCTCGAAGGGTCTCCGGCCGTAGCTCCATCTGCAGACGCAACATATTAAAGATACTGGCACCATGCTCCTCTTACTACGTACCGATCACTGGAGAAATCACATACCCTGTGCCTCGTCAAGCCGCTTGTTGGCAAGCACAATGTCGAGATCCGCCGCATCAAGTTGCCGCTTCAGCTCGGCAAACTCACCAGTCCGGCTAGCCACCGGACCTTCCGCCACCTGCATATGAGGACGGCCGAATTGTTACCTGGGACTATGATCCTCGGTTTGCCGCTTTTTTCGACAGCAACCAGTCTCAGGGGCTACTATCTGCACAGGACACACCTTAACGTATGCGCGATGCGTAAAAATACACACTATTTCACGTGCCTCAAAACCTTTTAGCAGACTCATAAATGCTTCATGCAACCCGCTTTCGACGGATGAAATCCTCTCAACCACCATACCCATTAGCGTATGATGCGCTTCTGAGATAGCCGCCTGCTCTAGCAGATCCTTCAGTACGTCTGACCGCATAACAGACGGTGCCGGACCCTTCCAGTTGCTCTCTTCAAGAGCCGGATACTGATGACTTTGGGTGGCCAAAGGATTACCCTCTGGCCTTGCCGGATCAGGAGAAGCCCTCCGCGACGACACCTCGGGGTCGCCCGCCTCGTAAGGCGGGAGGGCATGGGGAGGCATTTCGCTCTCCATCATCTCCGGAAGAAGATCCCCCGAAGACGAACTCTGCCGAGAATGGTTATGATCCGGACTACAAGATAAGCGTTTCGGTTATTTTCCTCAGAAGCAAAGAAGGACATTTTTTACTATTCAGTCCCCTTTCTACTTACAAATGGCTGAGCTGACCTCTTGGGCATTGTGCGGACGGGTACCCCGGGCAGGACCCTCGGCAAAGATTTCTTCCCCGTTTAGAGACCATTGTCTCCGGGTCTTCGTGAGGCCAGTCCTCTTCCTTCCTTGGGAAGGGGAATTTCAGTTTCTTTCCCCCGATTATCCTCCTTCGCAGAGGCGCTAGTCTCTTTCTTCCCCCCCTTTGTCTTCCCCTAAGGGCGCTTGGTAATGTGCGAGCTCCAGCATCCTGGCTAGCACAGGATCCGGTGAGACCTCAGGGAGGGGAGCCGGACACCTGATCATCTTCGCCTTTGTGACCCAGTCCTGGTCAAAGAGCGAATTTTCAGAATGATGTTGTGATAAATAAACATACAACGTGTTCGGTTACAGGACTACTTACTTGGGTATCTGGACGATTGCAGTTCAAACTCGCATCCTCGGTGGTGTCCGGACACATTATTTGTGGTCCGAAGAACAATTTATACATCTCCTACGGCGTCATGCCAAGGAAAGGATGGATAGCTCGCAGTCCCTCCGGGTTGAACTCCCACATGCGGAGGGGACGGCGTTTGGTGGCAGGACTCGACGAATTAACATGACTTGCATTACCGTGATTAGACTGATGTCTCTCTCCAGGAGATCCTGGATGCGGCTCTGCAATATTGGCACATCCTTTACTGGCCCCCAGTCCAGCCCCTTTTTGACCCATGACGCTAGTTGTGGCTGGGGGCCGAGCGAAAAATAGGGGAGCCACCCACTTGGTACCCCTGGGAGCTGTGATATAAAACCATTCTCGTTGCCATAAGTTGGACACCTCCTGGAAAGAACCCTCTGGCCATGGGGCGCCGATACTTTTGCTTATTACTGCGCCTCCGCACTCTCCGTGCTGCCCCTCGATCATCTTCGGCTCCACCTTGAAGGTCTTGAGCCACAGGCCGAAGTGAGGGGTAATACGGAGGAAAGCTTCACACACGACGATGAACGACGAGATATGGAGGACAGAATCCGGAGCCAGATCATGGAAATCCATCCCATAGTAAAACATGAGCCCCCTCGGAGGAAGTGAGATACGAACACAATGCTCTCGCCGGGTTTGGGAGTGGGAATGGCCTGCCCTCGAGCAGGCACCCGGTGCGGGATCTCGCCGATCAAAAACCTGGCCTCTCTTAACTTTTTGACGTCCTCCTCCGTGACGGAGGAAGGCAGCCAGTGACCTTGAAGGTTGGATCCGGACATGGTTGAAGGTCCGAAGCGCCTGACCTGAGCTTCGGGTGTTGGAACTCGAGGCGGGGGAAGGATTCAATTGAGTTCGAGGAGTAAAAACGATAGGCCTTGGTCTCTTTATAAAGAGGCGAATACCAAGCGTCCTCCTCGTGACCGTTTGGGACTTGCCTACAATTGAGGAGTCATACCAACGGGCACGATTGGGTTACCCACGCCCATATTAAGGAGAATCCCGCAATAAGGGGACACGATCTCTGCTTCGACAAGACGTGCCAAGGAAACCGCCTCGCGATATGCGCCAAGGCTGGCGAGAATAACGGTTCAAATAAAGACCGGGCCGTGGTATGTTGTCATGATATCGAGTGTGTCAGCAGAACAGATTTGTAGAAATATTGTACTCTCTACGGTGGCATGTGGAACTTGTTTTGCTGAGTCGGACACTATCCTGGTGTTCAAGATCTTCTGTGGAGTATTCGGAGGAAGAACCCGCCTTGCAATGCCGAAGACAATCTCCACGCCGGACTCATCGTCATTGAAGCCTGGTTCAGGGGCTACTTAGGGAGTCCTGGATTAGGGGGTATCTGGATAGCCGGATTGTTGGACTATGAAGATACAAGATTGAAGACTTCGTCTCGTGTCCGGATGGGACTCTCCTTGGCGTGGAAGGCAAGCTTGGCGATACGGATATGTAGATCTCCTCCCATTGTAACCGACTCTATGTAACCCTAGCCCCCTCCGGTGTCTATATAAACCAGAGGGTTTAGTCCGTAGGACCAACAACAATCATACCATAGGCTAGCTTCTAGGGTTTAGCCTCTACGATCTCGTGGTAGATCAACTCTTGTACTGCTCATATCATCAAGATCAATCAAGCAGGAAGTAGGGTATTACCTCCATCGAGAGGGCCCGAACCTGGGTAAACATCGTGTCCCCTGCCTCCTGTTATCATCCGCCTTAGACGCACAGTTCGGGACCCCCTACCGGAGATCCGGCGGTTTTGACACCGACAAGCGCCTTCTTTATAAAGATGTACGAAACGTTTTTTACTTAGCAATGGCAATGGTGGGTAATTATATCATCCAAATATTATCTAATGGCTACAAATTTAAGACTATTAAATAAACGGTAGGATGTTTCTAATTTTTGTGGTAATTTCTAGGATATATCTCTTTTTCCTGGTTAACCCATTTACTACTTTTATATGTAATAGATATGCATGATGCTTCTATGTCTGTATTTTATTTTTATCGACGCCTCTCTCTCTAAGCATGCGGAATGTTTTCCGATTTCGGTTTTCGCTTGAGGAAGAGTGAGGTTTAAGCTTGGGGAGTTGATACATCCATTTTGCATCATGTTTTTCTACTGTTATTTATAGTGTTTTTATGCATAATAATGCCTTCTGGAGTATTTGTAATGTCTTTTCTCTCATAGTATGCAAGGTTTACACAAACAGGGAGAATACCGGCAATTGGAATTCTGGACTTGAAAAAGCTACGTCAGAGTTACCTATTCTGCACATCTCCAAATGAGCTAAAAATTTACGGAGAATTGTTTTGCAATATATGAAGAATATTGGAGCAAATAACTACTAGAAGGGGGCCACCAGGTGGGCACAACCCACCTAGAGCCAGGGAGCCCAGGCACGCCCTGGTGGGTTGTGCCCTCCAAGGCCCACCTCTGGTGCCCCTCTTCTGATATATAAGTCATTTTAACATAGAAAATATAAGGAGAGAGGACTTTCGGGACGAAGCGCCGCCGTCTCCAGGCGGAACTTGGGTAGGAGCACTTTTGCCCTCCAGCGGAGCGATTCCGCAGAGGGAACTTCCCTCCCGGAGGGGGAAATCGTCGACATCGTCATCACCAACAACTCTCCCATCTTTAGGAGGACCATCTTCATCAGCATCTTCAATAGCACCATCTCCTCTCAAACCCTAGTTCATCTCTTGTGTTCAATATTTGTACCAGAACCTTAGATTGGTACTTGTGGGTGACTAGTAGTGTTGATTACATCTTGTAGTCGATTACTATATGGCTTATTTGGTGAAAATTATATGTTCATATCCATTATGCTATTTAATATCCCTCTGATCTTGAGCATGATTATTATTTGTGAGTAGTTACTTTTGTTCTTGAGGTCATGAGATAAATCACATTGCAAATAATCATGTGAACATGATATGTGTTCGATATTTTGATGATATGTATGTTGTGATTTTCCCTTAGTGGTGTCATGTGAACGTCGAGTACATGGCACTTCACCATATTTGGGCCTAAGGGAATGCATTGTGGAGTAGTTACTTGATGATGGGTTGCTAGAGTGACAGCAGCTTGAATCCTCGTTTATGCGCTACTTCGTAAGGGAATGATTTGGATCCAAAAGTTTAATGCTATGGTTAGATTTTATCTTAATACTTTTCTCGTAGTTGCGGATGCTTGTGAGGGGGTTAATCATAAGTAGGAGGTTTGTTCAAGTCAGAACAACACCTAAGCATCGGTCCACCAACATATCAAATTATCAAAGTAGCGAACACGAATCAAACCAACATGATGAAAGTGATGTGATGAAATTCCCGTGTACCCTCAAGAACGCTTTGCTTATTATAAGAGATCGTTTTGCCTATCCTTTGTCACAAAAGGATTGGGCTACCTTGTGTCGTTACTAAGGGAGTCCTAGATTAAGGGGTCCTCATGCGTCCGTGCTATGTGACGTGGGCCGGACTGATGGGCCATGAAGATACAAGATAGAAGACTTCCTCCCGTGTCCGGATGGGACTCTCCTGTGCGTGGATGGCAAGCTTGGCGTTCGTATATGAAGATTCCTTCCTCTGTAAACCGACTCGGTACAACCCTAGGCCCCTCCGGTGTCTATATAAACCGGATGGTTTTAGTCCGTAGGGGCAATCATAATCATACAGGCTAGACTTCTAGGGTTTAGCCATTACGATCTCGTGGTAGATCAACTCTTGTAATCCTCATATTCATCAAGATCAATCAAGAAGGAAGTAGGGTATTACCTCCATCAAGAGGGCCCGATCCTGGGTAAACATCGTGTCCCTCATCTCCTGTTACCATGTAGCGACCTGACCCAAAATCGGTCAAGTCTCTGTGTCTGTACCATCCCAAGATCATGCTGGCACTCACAGTACATTGATGAAATAATCAAAGTTCAATCACACCAGAATTTATTACACGATTCTCATATCGAGTCTTTATTACAATGAAATAAATTCGGCCGAAGGCCAACTCATGAGAAATAAACTAAGTAAAGCTGCGGAAGCGTAGAAGAATAGCGAGTCCATCCGACTCCAAAGGGCAATCGCCAAGCGCGGGTCATAGCCTCAATCCTGATCGGAATACTCCTCTGCAACATAAGACGTTGCAGCCGTGTAGGTCGACATTTTGAATATCTTGGCAAGTCATGAAGAGAGAACAATAAAATATTACTATTACTATATGCAATTTGGTTGTGGGGCTCTAAGTTTCATCATTTTGCGAAAAGCCAGTTTTTCCCTACAATAATGGACTTGTTTGCATTTACTACAAAATTGTTGGTAGTTATTGAGATGGTTCCGCCAACCAATGTCTCATTCCCAATTATTAAATAAACCCTTCAATTAATTATTAATTTCAGTGTTGAGATTTCCGAATACTTCCAAGTTCCAGAGGCTCAAATTGTCCGTAATCGGGACACGGCTAATCGATTAGATCTTTTCTCTGCAGAGGTTTGCACTTTACCCGCAAGAATCGTTCCTCCTTTTAAGTCTTCGCACTTCATGGTGTTTGAAGGCGGGATTAACGAAAACAGGGTCTTCCGAAGAGTTCCTCTGACCACTGCCGGTACCCATCCAATCCTACCGTTTTTCTACATCTCGTAGTACCGTCCAGCCAGAGTCACAACTAGGGTTGACCAAGCCAGATCCCATAATGGCTTGCGGCTGCATAGGTAAGCTTCCGGTCGATGGGGTATACATCCTTCTCGGCGAGGCTGGGTGAAGCTTTCCGCAAGATGTCAGGGCGCAGCTCCATGCATCCCGCCAACCACCGGGTTCTCCAGGTGCCCACAACCGTCCTCCACCCAAAGAGTGAATTTGAAGTCCATCTTGATCTTGAAGTCATGGGGTTGTCATCATCTTTAAGACTCTCACATCTCCCTTATGAATTCTCTCAACCAACCCGAATCTCTGAGCATAGCAAAAATAAACTACTTCGTCCCGGGTCATGGTAACAAGGGAATTGGTTCATCCTACCTCATGATACTACTCAAGAACATAACTTCAAAATTTCACCTATCGCATGCATGGTGGGGAGGTAATTCTAATGCAATAAAAATCATAGGTATTGTAAAGAAACATGATCAATGACTTGCCTTGTTGACGATCTTCGTAAGCTAGGGACTCGTGGTAGCAAGCTTCGCACTCCGGAAATTCTACCGAGGCAAACAATAACCACAATAAGCATACAACATATGATCACTTACATAACAGCATAGTAATATGAAACACACGAAACAAACGAATCAAAACCCAAAGGAAACTCAAAGAAAAACCAAACCAAAGTTTTCCTACTTCAAGCAACAACTAAAAATAGTTTTACATAACAAAAATTTTCTTAACAGAACCTAAGCATGGGTTTATGCTACCTAATAGAAAAGGATTCATCAAGCAACTAGGAGCAAAAAGAATCACTTTAAAATCTATTATAAAACTCCTATTAGGCCTAAAGCAAATTCTAGTAGGAAAAATAAAATAAAAGTTTTATTTATTATAAATAAAAGTTCATGCTCTAAAGTGACAGAAACTAACCTAGAATAATCTATCACATATGAAAAATAAATTTATTTGCTAACTAAAACAATAGGAAAAGCAGTAGCTAGTCAATTAATTAAGAATAACATGATTCTGATTAAAACTATATTTTTTATTAATCCTAAAATGCCCAAATAAATTCCTACGGTTAGGTAATGTCAAAACAAAGTTGTGACAAAAAGAATCACTAAAAAATAATTTTCCTAACTCACTTTATAGCAGATTTACTATTCTGTCTAAATCTAAAATAAAGCAATTATAAATAATTTTAACATAGCTAATTATATTTTCTGCAGAAACTATAAGAAATTTGAAAACCAACAAAAAAAGAATCACTTAAAAATATTAAGTAGATTAAAAGATATGAATTTTTCAAATCTGAAACTATTCTGTTAAAACAGAAAACTAAAAATAAAACTAAAATGAAAAACTGGCTAATGGGCCTATCTAACGCTTCGGCGTAATTTAACTAAAAAGCGCCTGAGGAAATAAATCGCTTCGGGCGGTCTAAACTAAACCTAACTAAACCGGAATAAACCGGAACTAAACCGGATCTATTTAAACCATACCCTTCGGGATCTAATCTACACCGTTGGTTTAGATCGAGCAGTGGTGGGGTCTCCGGTGACTCACCATGGTGGTCGACGGCGACGGCGGCTCGAGGCGACGACGACGCGGCGGCTCGGTGGTCGGGACGACGGCGGAGATCTCCGTGAGTGCTGGTGAACAAGGGGTGGGTTTGGTGGAGTCAGGCGAGCTCGGGGTGGCCAAGGGCGAGCTCGGGGTGGCTAATGGCGGCGGCGGCGTTCGGGTACTCCGAAAAGTGCGTGAGGGAGGAGAGGGTTAGGGAGGCGAAGGGAAAACGGGCAGGGGGGGGTATATAGGGCGGCCTCGACTTGGGCAAGGGCGGATCGGGAGGCGATCGGGATGAGATCCGGAGATCTCGGGGTTTCAATGAGCGGCGCGGTGACTTGGGCGAGGGAAGAAGGAGGGTGGGGCCGGGTGTCGTGGTGAGGAGAGAGGGATCGGGCGGGTGGTGACTGGTCCGGAGGGTTTTCAGGCGAGGGCGTGGGCGGTGGTGGTCGCTGGTGGGCCTCGCCGGTCAAGGGGTAATGGCCTGGCCGGCACTGGGTCCTCCTTTTTTGAATTAAAGAGAGAGAGAGAAAATATATTAAATATATATATTTTATATATGACATATATATATCAAAATGATGGGGAATATTCCTACAATTTGAACATTTTTCCAGGCAAAACCCAAACTTTATAAAAATTTATTTTTCAAAATTCAAATAAAACTCAACTTTGAATTCAAACCTTTTGGCAATGTTTTTCCTCTGATATTTTTGTAGTGTCATGTTTACTCCTCTCATACTTTTTCTCAAGTATTTATCAGGCATAGTTTTGAAATGATTTCTCTCGCCAAAATTTGAATTCAAATTCCAACAACTCTAAAAACTTCAGAAACTTCAAATGCCACTCAAATTCAAACAGAATGCATAGATGCTTAGCTATAATTGTAAAACATTCCAAATAGGAAATTTGTGATGTTACAAACCTACCCACCTTAAGATGAATCTCGCCCTCGAGATTCGGGTTGGCTAGCAAATAGGTGCGGGTGGTCTCGAAGGAGGTCTTCTTCTCGCTCCCAGGTGGATTCCTCTTCGGAGTGATGACTCCACAGCACCTTGCAAAACTTGATGATCTTGCTGCGGGTGACTCTGTTTGCAGTCTCGAGAATTCGGACGGGTTTCTCCTTATAAGTCAGATCACTGTCGAGTTGTATGGCCTCTAGGGGCACTGTGTCTCTCAAGGGAATATCGGCCATGTCGGCATGACACTTCTTCAGCTGAGAAACATGGAAGACATCATGAACTCCGGATAATCCTTCCGGCAATTCCAACTTGTAAGCAACTTCTCCACGACGTTCGAGGATTTTGTAGGGTCCAATGAATCAGGGTGCTAACTTTCCTTTGACACCAAACCTCCTGATTCCACGAAGTGGAGACACACGAAGGTATGCTTGGTCTCCCGCTTCGTAAGTTACTTCCTTGCGTTTACTGTCGGCATAACTCTTCTGCCTCGACTGAGCCACCTTGAGCCTATCTCGAATCAGCTTGAATTTCTCTTCGGAATATCTGATAAGATCGGGACCGAAAAGTTTTCGATCTCCAACACCATCCCACAAAGAATGGTGTTCTGCACCTCCTTCCGTATAGAGCTTGAAGGGGCCATCTTCAGATCGGTGCGATAACTGTTGTTGTATGAGAACTTCTGCGTATGGCAAATTATCATCCCAGCTAGACCCATAGTCTAGCACACAAGCTCTCAACATGTCCTCCGTAATCTGGTTGACTCTCTCGGTCTGTCCATCATGCATGGATGAAAGGTGTCTTGAACTCCAGCCTCGTACTCCAAAGTTTCATGCAACTGATTCCAAAACTTTGAGGTAAATTGTGTTCCTCTATCGACATGATACTCCTCGGAACTCCATGCGGACATACGATCCTGGTCATGTATATCTTGGCCAACTTAGCGCTGGTATAGGTAGTCTACACGGAATGAAATGAGCTACCTTGGTCAATCGATCAACCACTACCCAGATGGAATCATAACCTTGAACGGGTCTGGGTAATCCTGTGATGAAATCCATTCCAAGTTTTTCCCATTTCCAATCGGGAATCGGCAAAGGTTGAAGTAAACCTGCTGGCTTCTGATGTTCTGCCTTTACTCGTTGGCAAACATCGCATACTGCTACGTACTCGGCAATATCCTTCTTCATACCTGTCCACCAGAAACTTTCCTTCAAATCCAGATACATCTTGGTGTTACCGGGGTGAATCGAGTACGGTGAATCATGAGCCTCTTGAAGAATTAGCTTCCTGAGTTCGGGATCATTAGGCACATAAATACGATCCTCGTACCATATAGCTCCGTATTCATCCTTACGAAACCCTTTAGCTTTTCCTTCATTCATCCTTTTCTTTATCTCATCAATTTCCTTGTCCGACTTCCGGGCTTCACGAATTCTTTCGGTCAAAGTGGACTGAACTTCCAGAGCTGCAACATATCCTCTCGGAACTATCTCCAGTCGGAGATCTCTGAGGCCATCGACTAACTCCTGAGGTAATCCTCCTGCTATAAGAGTATTCACATAACTCTTACGTCTCAAAGCATCTGCTACAACATTAGCTTTCCCTGGGTGATAATGCAATCTCATGTCATAGTCCTTGATTAACTCTAGCCATCTCCTCTACCTGAGGTTCAACTCTTTCTGCGTGAAAATATACTTCAAGCTCTTGTGATCTGTGTAAACATCACAACGGTTTCCGGCGAGGAAATGTCTCTGTGTCTTGAGTGCATGCACCATCTGCTGCTAACTCCAAATCATGTGTGGCATAATTCATCTCGTGAGGTCGTAGCTGTCTGGAGGTATAAGCTACAACTTTTCCTTCCTGCATGAGTACTCCTCCGAGTCCCTGACGAGAAGCGTCACAATATACGTGGTAATCCTTGTGTATGTCCGGCAAAATCAGTACTGGGGCTGTGACCAACGTTTCTTCAATTCCTGGAAACTGGCTTCACAATTCTCGGTCCAAATGTACTTGGCATCCTTCTTCAACAGCTCAGTCATGGGTTTGGCAATCTTCGAGAAATTCTCAATGAACCTCCGATAATATCCTGCGAGTCCGAGAAAGCTGCGGATCTCCTTGACTGAGGTGGGCGACTGCCAATCGGTGGTGATTCAACCTTGGCGGGATCAAGCTGCTATTCCTTCTCCTGAAATAACATGTCCGAGGAATCCGACTTCCTTCAGCCAAAATTCACATTTGCTGAACTTGGCATATAACTGATGTTCTCGAAGTTTCTCCAGAACTAGACGCAAATGTTCCTTATGCTCTTCCTCGCTCTTGGAGAAAATCAGTATATCATCGATGAACACCACGACAAATTTGTCCAGATATTCCATAAATACCTTGTTCATCAAATTCATGAAGTATGCAGGGGCATTAGTCAATCCAAATGACATGACGGTATACTCATATAAACCATACCTGGTAGTGAATGTTGTTTTGGGTATATCCTTTTCACGGATCTTCAATCGATGATACCCTGATCGAAGATCGATCTTGGAGAATACCTTGGCTCCAACTAGCTGATCAAATAGATCATTAATCATCGGCAGAGGGTACTTGTTCTTGATAGTCACGTCGTTCAACGAACGATAATCAACAACCATTCTCAAGGTTCCATCCTTCTTTTCTACCAAGAGAACTGGGGCTCCCCAAGGTGATGAGCTTGGCGAATATATCCTTTCTCCAATAGCTCATTAATTTGATTCTTGATCTCCTTCGGATCGTTCGGGGCATCCGATAGGGTCTCTTGGATATTGGGGCTGTGCCGGCAATAACTCAATCAGAAATTCAATGTCTCTATCCGGTGGCATTCTGGTAATTCCTCCGGAAACACATCGGGAAAATCTTGCACTCGGCACTTCCTCTGAACAACTCCCGTGAGGGAATTCACTGATTCTTCATCCGGCTACGCCCGGATACATACTTGATCCTCTTACGCCCGGGGTGGTGAGCGTAATCGACTTCTTGAGCACAGTCTATGTTTCCTTCAAACTTCGTCAACCAATCCATGCCTAGGATTACATCCAAGGTCCGGGTTTCCAATACTATGAGGTCTGCGGAAATTTATGGTTTCCGATGTTGAGGGTTGCATGACAGCCTAAGCTCGCCATCATTTCTCCTCCCGCTGAACCGACGCTGAAGGGGGCTTCTAAGGGTTTTAGTGGGCAACCCGTACTTTTCCACAACTACCCTTGATATGAATGAATGCGTTGCACCGTAATCAAAGAGTACCAATACTGAAAGTGAATTCAATAAAACTTACCAACCACGATTGTCTGGCTGATCATAGACGTCCTCCACGTCAATGTGGTTCACCTGAGCGCGAGGAAAAGGGTTGGGCTTCTTCGCTGAGCTTCCATTGCCGTTTCCATTCCTCTACTTGGCCTCCGGGCAGTCGGTGGCATAGTGCCCTGTTTTCTGGCACTTGAAACAAGTGACGTGACTCAGATCTTTCTGAGCCGGGCAGACGATCTTTGGTTGCCATTGCCGCTTTCCATTCCCATTGCCATTGCACGACTTGTTGTCCTGGTTGCGGTTGTTCCCATTTCCTCCATGGTTATGACCTCCATGGTTGTGATGGGTATGCCCTCCCGAGTATGGGGCATAACGGGCTTCGCTAAGCTCCGAGTTGTACTTCCCCGGCTGTACTTCCGCCATGCGGCTATCAATCTGCCGCTTGCCTTCAAGTATGGTGGCCTTGTCTACCAGCTCACGGTAGTTGGTGAAGGTAGCCACCATTAGCTGCATACCCAGCTCGTCATTGAGTCCTCGAGAAACTTCTCCTGCTTTTGCGGCATCTGTGGCCACATCATCCGGGCATAGCGAGCTAACTTGTTGAACTCATCCACATAACGCCCACGGTATGGTTCCTCTGGCGTAAGTTGCGGAACTCACGCTTCTTCGCACTCATGGCTCCAAATGAGACATGAGCGGTGCGGAAGGCTTCTTGAACTGATCCCACGTGATGGTGCCGATGGGATAAGTGGCGGTGTAGTTCTCCCACCAAGAAGCTGCAGGTCCATCAAGTTGATGTGCGGCAAAGCGCACCTTCTCTGCATCAGTGCATCCAACAGTGACTAACTCTCTTCCGACCTTGCGGAGCCAATCATCAGCCACAATCAGCTCGGTCGCTAGAGAACACCGGCGGATTCAGCCTTAGGAAACGGGTCAGGTTGTCGGCAGGGTGGTGGCGGTGGATTGTTGTTGTTGTTGCTGTTATGGTTCTGGATGAGCATCTGCATGAGGGCATTCTGCTGCTTGATCAGCTGGGTGAGCTCCGGCGGAAAGTTGAAACCTGGGTCACGTCTCGGAGGCATCTGGTGTTTTGGAGTGGATGGGAAAATTAGAATAGAACAATGGTCTAATGGGAAAATATCACTACCCATATGAATGCACAATTATAATCACACCAATCATTTATTCATTCCACTCAAACATGGTTCAATCTCGGATTACAAAATATCTCACAGACTAATCGAAAATAATGGCCTAACTGATCGACGGAAAATAAAATAACATGGTGGTCGGCTAGATGTCTTCATCAATAATCCTTGCGTCCTCTAGTGCGGCGTCCTCCGGTGGGGCGTCCTCTGATGCGGCGCCTCCTCTTGCGGCTTTCTCCAGTGGAACTCCCTTCATAATCCTGATCATTGCTCACGAGAGGTCCGTCATCTCCACTCGGAAAAAGGTCCTCTCCCAAGTCCATCTTTTCCTCTAACGCGGCAACCTTCATTTTCAGGTCGTCGACTCTCTCCATGAAGTCCGCGATTTCTTCCTCATGGTCAAGGAAGTATGCGTGTGCCTTCTCTTCCAGCTCCAGTTCACGGAACGACAGCCTCCTGTGTACCTTTGAGTTACGGCAGTCCGGATCTCCGCTTCTGAGGAGACACTCCAAGTCTTGGACATACGAGAGAATGGAGTCGTCCTTTACGGTACGGATGATATCTCCATTCCTTGCTCTGCGCGAAACCATGGCGAGGTCTGATGGATCGAGCTCGGCCTTGTACTCTTCTCGGAGATGTCCAAGTGCACGATAAATCACCATGTCTCTTCCGAGGATCCAGTTGAAGTCGGTAAACTCAAAGTCAATTGGCTCTGTATGTCCTCCGAAGGTTCTCCCTGGAATGTGCACCTCGATCCTCAGGCGGGTATCCGTCGGAAGTGCATTGGTAGGCTTCCGGTGATCGAGGGCGAGCAATCTTCAGCTTCTTCACGATCTGGACCAGCTTCCCGCCAAGGGCATCGTCTCATCTGGCCGCAAAACTCCGTAGCAAAACCGGGGTGAACTTCGCGGCCATCTAAAATGTTGAAAATCGGAGAGAAGTCGAAAATGAACAGGGAGAATTACAGAATGATAAGGACATAAAATAAATAGTCTCTCGGCTTTACGATCCTAGGGTTACGCCCCACGGTCAGCGTGTGCTCGATACCATCTTCAGAGCGACTGACCCAAAATCGGTCAAGTCTACGTGGTTCGTACCATCCCAAGATCATGCTGGCACTCATAGTACATTGATGAAATAATCGAAGTTCAATCACACCTGAATTTATTACACGATTCTCATATCGAGTCTTTATTACAATGAAATAAATTCGGCCGAAGGCCAACTCATGATAAATAAACTAAGTAAAGCTGCGGAAGCGTAGAAGAATAGCGAGTCCATCCGACTCCAAAGGGCAATCGCCAAGCGCGGATCGTAGCCTCAATCCTCGATCGAATACTCCTCTGCAACATAAGACGTTGCAGCCGTGTAGGTCAGCATTTTGAATATGCTGGCAAGTCATGAAGAGAGAACAATAAAATATTACTATTACTATATGCAATTTGGCTGTGGGGCTCTAAGTTTCATCATTTTGCGAAAAGCCAGTTTTTTCCCTACAATAATGGACTTGTTTGCATTTACTACAAAATTGTTGGTAGTTATTGAGATGGTTCCGCCAACCAATGGCTCATTCCCAATTATTAAATAAACCCCTCAATTAATTATTAATTTCAGTGTTGAGATTTCCGAATACTTCCAAGTTCCAGAGGCTCAAATTGTCCGTAATCGGGACACGGCTAATCGATTAGATCTTTTCTCCGCAGAGGTTTGCGACTTTACTCCGCAAGAATCGTTCCCTCCTTTTAAGTCTTCGCACTTCATGGTGTTTGAAGACGGGACGAACGAAACAGGGTCTTCCGAAGAGTTCCTCTGACCACTACCGGTACCCATCCAATCCTACCGTTCTTCTACATCTCGTAGTACCGTCCAGCTAGAGTCACAACTAGGGTTGACCAAGCCAGAGCCCATAATGGCTTGCGGCTGCATAGGTAAGCTTCCGGTCGATGGGGTATACATCCGTCTCTTCGTGGCTGGGTGAAGCTTTCCGCAAGATGTCATGGCGCTTCTCCATGCATCCCGGCCAACCACTGGGTTCTCCAGGTGCTCACAACCGCCCTCCACCCAGAGTGAATTTCAAGTCCATCTTGATCTTGAAGTCATGGGGTTGTCATCATCTTTAAGACTCTCACATCTCCCTTATGAATTCTCTCAACCAACCCCGCTTCACGAGCATAGCAAAAATAAACTACTTCGTCCCCGGTCATGGTAACAAGGGAATTGGTTCATCCTACCTCATGATACTACTCAAGAACATAACTTCAAAATTTCACCCATCTGCATGCATGGTGGGGAGGTAATTCTAATGCAATAAAAATCATAGGTATTGTAAAGAAACATGATCAATGACTTGCCTTGTCGACGATCTTAAGTAAGCTAGGGACTCGTGGTAGCAAGCTTCAGCACTCGGAAATTCTACCGAGGCAAACAATAACCACAATAAGCATACAACATATGATCACTTACATAAAAGCATAGTAATATGAAACACACAAAACAAACGAATCAAAACCCAAAGGAAACTCAAAGAAAAACCAAATCAAAGTTTTCCTACTTCAAGCAACAACTAAAAATAGTTTTAATAACAAAAATTTTCTTAACAGAACCTAAGCATGGGTTTATGCTACCTAACAGAAAAGGATTCATCAAGCAACTAGGAGCAAAAAGAATCACTTTAAAATCTATTATAAAACTCCTATTAGGCCTAAAGAAAATTCTAGTAGGAAAAATAAAATAAAAGTTTTATTTATTATAAATAAAAGTTCATGCTCTAAAGTGAGAGAAACTAACCTAGAATAATCTATCACATATGAAAAATAAATTTATTTGCTAACTAAAACAATAGGAAAACAGTAGCTAGTTAATTAATTAAGAATAACATGATTCTGATTAAAACTATTTTTTATTAATCCTAAAATGCCCAAATAAATTCCTACGGTTAGGTAATGTCAAAACAAAGTTGTGACAAAAAGAATCACTAAAAAATAATTTTCCTAACTCACTTTATAGCAGATTTACTATTCTGTCTAAATCTAAAATAAAGCAATTCTAAATAATTTTAACATAGCTAATTATATATTCTGCAGAAACTATAAGAAATTTGAAAACCAACAAAAAAAGAATCACTTAAAAATATTAAGTAGATTAAAAGATATGAATTTTTCAAATCTGAAACTATTCTGTTAAAACAGAAAACTAAAAATAAACTAAAACGAAAAACTGGCTAATGGGCCTATCTAACGCTTCGGCGTAATTTAACTAAAAAGCTACCGAGGAAATAAATCGCTTCGGGCCGGTCTAAACTAAACCTAACTAAACCGGAATAAACCGGAACTAAAACCGGATCTATTTAAAAAAAACCATACCCCTTCGGGGATCTAATCTACACCGTTGGTTTAGATCGAACGGTGGTGGGGTCTCCGGTGACTCACCGCGGTGGTCGACGGCGACGGCTTTCGGCGACGACGACGCTGGCGGCTCCGGTGGTCGGGACGACGGCGGAGACCTCCAGTGGTCTTGGCGGAGCAAGGGGTGGGTTTGGTGGAGTCGTCTTGAGCTCGGGGGTGACCGGGCGAGCTGGGTGGCTAATGGTGGCGGCGGCGTTCGGGTACTCCGGCGAGTGCGTGCGGAGGGAGGAGAGGGTTAGGCGAGGGGGCGAAGGGGAAAACGGGGTCGAGGGGGGGGGGTATATATAGGGCGGCCTCGACTTGGGAAAGGGGGCGGATCGGGGAGGCGATCGGGATGAGATCCCGGAGATCTCGGGGTTTCCCATGAGCGGCGCAAGGTGACTTGGGCGAGGGAAGAAGGAGGGTGGGGCCGGGTGTCGGGGTGAGGAGAGAGGGATCGGGCGGGCGACCGTCCGGAGGGTTTTCGGGCGAGGGCGGCTGGCTGGCCATTGGGCGCGGGTGGGCCGGGCCGGTGGTCTGCGCTGGTGGGCCTCGGCACTGGCCGGGGCCGGCTGGCCGGGCGCTGGGTCCTCCTTTTTTTTGAATTAAAGAGAGAGAGAGAAAATATATTAAATATATATATTTTATATATGACATATATATATCAAAATGATCAGGGGAATATTCCCTACAATTTGAACATTTTTCCAGGGGCAAAACCCAAACTTTATAAAAATTTATTTTTTCAAAATTCAAATAAAACTCAACTTTGAATTCAAACCTTTTGGCAATGTTTTTCCTCTGATATTTTTGGAGTGTCATGTTTACTCCTCTCATACTTTTTCTCAAGTATTTATCAGGCATAGTTTTTGAAATGATTTCTACTGCCAAAATTTGAATTCAAATTCCAACAACTCCAAAAACTTTAGAAACTTCAAATGCCACTCAAATTCAAACAGAATGCATAGATGCTTAGCTATAATTGTAAAACATTCCAAATAGGAAATTTGGGATGTTACATACCATCGACCTTAGACGCATAGTTCGGGACCCCCTACCCGAGATCCACCGGTTTTGACACCGACATTGGTGATTTCATTGAGAGTTCTGCTGTGTTGTCGCCAGAAGGTTCAATGGCTCCATCCATCATCTACAACAATACTACCCTGTGGGAGGTCTTTCTCCCCGGCCAGATCTTCTTATTCGGCGGCTTCACACTGCGAGCCAACTCGCTTGGCCATCTAGAGCAGATCGACAGCTACGCCCCAGGTCACCAGATTAGTTTTGGAAGCTGGATTATGTCGCTGATATCCGAGGAGACTTGATCTTCCAAGGGTTCACGACCCCAACCTCCGCTCTGGCCTTAGATCCGGAGCGCATCGCCAGGTCCGAAAGCGGGATTCCTGAGCCCACCGGACTATCTGCGGCCACTAGGCTCAGTACGGGAGAGCCGGAGGAAGTAGTATCATTGGCGACCATCATGAAGCCGGACTCTTCTCCGGGCACTGGCTCCGAATCCCCGGAGTCAGCGTCGTGCGAGCTCGGCCAAGGAGTCTCCTTCCTACCGTACTCCACGGACTCTCTTCTCCCTGGCCAAGCCTCACATTTAAGCGAGGCTATGGACTTGATGCGATCCCTCATCATTACAGAGAGCGATGTACGAACTACGCCCAACCCGGACTAGGGGCTGAGAGCGGGGAATTTTACGTCCCACCCACCACCCACTTCATAGCCACTGTCGAAGACTTAAATGACATGCTCGATTACGGCTCTGAAGACGTCGGCGGTATGGACGACGATGTTGGAGAAGAGCAGGCCCAAGACCAGCCGTTTACCGGACGCATGATGGCCACCTCTTCGTATGACATGTACATGGTGGACACACCCAAAGAGGGTAACGACGATAACGAGAAAAATCTAGTCGAGGATAAACCTCCTGAGACACAACCAAAGCACCGACGTCAGCGGAACCTCTCTAAATCGTGCCGTGGAAAAGACAGCAATACCGGCACGAGAGATAACAATACTCCGGATGACTCCGAAGACCAGGAAGTCCCCGTCGAGCCAACCTCCGAGAAGGGATGATCGGGAAGATGGGCAAGTTAGCCCCGATGAACAGGATGTAAACGAGGACTCGGAGGACAGTAATTATCTTCCACTCTCCAAGGATGAGGTGATCCTCGGCGACGAAGACTTTATCGTGCCGGAGAACCCCTCGAGCAGGAGCACTTTTAGCCACAGCAAGGAGCCTGAAAAAGAAGTAGCAGCAGCTTCAAGCTGATCAAGATCTACTCAAAGATAGATGGACCAATGTCCTGGCAGCCAAGGAATACAGCCTTGCAGGACCAGCCAAAAGCTACCCGAAGCGTAAGCTGCTACCTCAATTCAACAACGAGGCATGGGAGCCCGTACCATCAGCGCGTAATGTGGCTGACCGACCACCACGTGGCCGGGACAAAACGGCAACTCAAGCCGAACACCAGCCCATACTACCTCGCCGTAAAGATGGAGACACAACAGCTCAGGGACATATATATGACCTGCGGCAGGACCCAGAAAATAGAGCAGGTCAGACCAGATCGATCTACGGATCGCAGGGGCGTGCCCCCGCGCGTGATGACGGCTATCTAGTTGGATGTGGCAAGCATAACAACGTCTGGGCCAAAAACCACAGGCGGACTTCATCCGAGCTACGTCGCGACTGGGCCCGATATAGAGGCGCCGCACACCCCCTCTGCTTCACCGATGAAGTAATGGAGCACGAATTCCCAAAAGGGTTTAAACCCGTGAATATTTAATCGTATGATGGAACAACAGATCCCGCGGTATGGATTGAGGATTTTCTTCTCCATATTCATATGGCCCGCGGTGATGATCTTCATGCCATCAAATACCTCCCGCTAAAACTCAAGGGACCAGCTCGACACTGGTTAAATAGCCTGCCTGTAAACTCTATTGGCAGTTGGGAGGACTTGGAAGACGCCTTCCGCGACAACTTCCAAGGTACATATGTCCGACCTCCGGATGCCGATGACTTAAGTCACATAGTTCAACAGCCGAAGAGTCAGCCATGAAATTCTGGACTAGGTTCCTAACTAAAAAGAACCAGATTGCCGACTGTCCGGATGCCGAAGCCCTAGCGGCCTTTAAGCATAGCATCCGCGACGAATGGCTCGCCCGACACCTCAGCCAAGAAAAGCCAAAGTCCATGGCAGCCCTCACGGCACTTATGACCCACTTTTGCGCGGGCAAAGGTAGTTGGCTAGCCCGTAGCAATAACACTTCAAGCAAATCTGGCACCTCTGAAACCAGAAATAGCAATGGCAAGCCCCAATGCAATAGGCACAAGCGCCAAAGAAACGGTGAAAATACCGATGACACGGCGGTAAACGCCGGATTCAGTGGCTCCAAGTCCGGCCAGCAAATAAGCCATTTAAAAGAAACAATCCGGGCTCATCCAGCTTGGACCGCATACTCGATCGTCCATGTCAGATGCACGACACCGCCGATAAACCAGCCAATCATACCAACAGAAGCCGTTGGGTCTTTAAACATGCGACAAGTTAAATGCCGAAAACAAGGATAAGGGGTCGCAAAGTGAGGACGACGACGAGGAGCCCCGTCCGCCGAACACAGGGGGACAGAAGAAGTCCCCCCCCCAGGTTAAAACGGTGAGCATGATATATGTTACCCATATCCCCAAGAGGGAGCGCAAACGCGCGCTCAGGGATGTCTACGCGGCAAAGCCAGTCGCCCCAAAATTTAAACCATGGTCGTCCTGCCCGATCACCTTTGATCGCAAGGACCACCCGACCAATATCCGTCATGGCGGTTCAGCTGCACTGGTCCTCGACCCAATCATTGATGGATTCCACCTCATGCGAGTCCTCATGGACGGTGGCAGCAGCCTCAACCTGCTCTATCAGGACAGTCCGCAAGATGGGCATCGATCCATCAAGGATCAAGCCCACAAAAACTACCTTTAAAGGAGTAATACCAGGTGTAGAGGCCCACTGCACGGGCTCAATCACATTGCAAGTCATCTTCAGGTCCCCGGACAACTTCCGAAGCGAAGACTTGATCTTCGATATCATCCCCATCCGCAGTGGCTATCACGCACTATCTCGGGCGAACTGCATTTGCTCGATTAAATGTGGTACCACACTATGCCTAGCTCAAATTCAAGATGCCCGGACCATGCAGTGTCATAACAGTCAATGGAAACACGGAACGCTCCATCCGTACCGAGGAGCACACCACAGACCTGGCAGTGGAAGTACAGAGCGGCCTTATGAAAGTGCAACTATCCCTAGGTGGTTTTGGTAATTCATAACAACATATAGCTCATTGAGCTAATGCTATTCCAAGACAAATATTTTAGGAAAGCTCAATGAATGGCATGGCATGGAAGATGAAAGTGGATCCCTCAAAATATTAAGGACAAAGGATTGGCTGAAGCTCAAAAGCTCAAGACTCTACATTTTACATTTTAGTGATCCGAGATCACATTGAGTCTATAGGAAAAGCCAATACTATCAAGGAGGGATGAGATGTTGCTTAATGAGCCTCTTGCTTCATGTGCTTAGTGATATGCTCCAAAACCCTCCACTATTTTCTCACATCCACATATGACCTAAACCTAAAGTCAAACTCGGCCCTACCGATTCTTTCTATCCGGTGCCACCGAGTTCAAATGTCATAGCCACTGCCACAAACCCTAGGCAAATCAGTCTCACCGATAGGCATCTCGGTCTCACCGAGATGGGATTGTAATCTCTCTGTTTCCCTTCGTAACGTTTCGGTCTAACCGAAGTGAGCGATCGGTCCCACCGAGATTGCAATGTAAACTCTCCGTTTCCCTTTCATAACTTTTCGGTCTCACCGAAAGAGCGAATCGGTCCCATCGAGTTTACCCGACCAACTCTCTGGTTAGCTAATTACCAAAATCGGTCTCACCGAGTTTGTGTAATCGGTCTCACCAAGATTACGTTATGCCCTAACCCTAACCATATCGGTCCTACCGAGTTGCATGTCAGTCCCACCGAAAACCCTAACGGTCACTAGGTTTACTAAATCGGTCCGACCGAGTTTGATGATTCGGTCACACCGAGTTTGGTAAATTGTGTGTAACGTTTAGATTTTGTGTGGAGGCTATATATACCCCTCCACCTCCTCTTCATTCATGGAGAGAGCCATCAGAACAAACCTACACTTCCAACTTACCAGTTCTGAGAGAGAACCACCTACTCATGTGTTGAGGCCAAGATATTCCATTCCAACCACAAGAATATTGGTCTCTAGCCTTCCCCAAGTCACTTTCCACTCAAATCTTCTTTTCGCCAAATCCAAATCCCGTGAGAGAGAGTTGAGTGTTGGGGAGACTATTATTTGAAGCACAAGAGCAAGGAGTTCATCATCAACACACCATTTGTTACTTCTTGGAGAGTGGTGTCTTGTAGATTGGCTAGGTGTCACTTGGGAGCCTCCGACAAGATTGTGGAGTTGAACCAAGGAGTTTGTAAGGGCAAGGAGATCGCCTACTTCATGAAGATCTACCACTAGTGAGGCAAGTCCTTCGTGGGCGACGACCATGGTGGGATAGACAAGGTTGCTTCTTCGTGGACCCTTCGTGGGTGGAGCCTCACGTGGACTCACAAGAACCGTAACCCTTCGTGGGTTGAAGTCTCCATCAACGTGGATGTACGATAGCACCACCTATCGGAACCACGACAAAAACATCCGTGTCTCCAATTACGTTTGAATTCTCCAAACCCTTCCCTTTACATTCTTGCAAGTTGCATGCTTTAATTCCCGCTTCCTATATACTCTTTGCATGCTTGCTTGAATTGTGTGTAGATTACTTGACTTTCTCAAAGATAGCTAAAATCTGCCAAAGTCTAAAACTGGGAAAAGGTTAAGTTTTTAATTTATCAAGTAGTCTAATCACCCCCCTCTAGACATACTTCAAGGTCCTACAAGTGGTATCAGAGCTTTGGTCTCCATTTGCTTTGATTTCCATAGCTTTTGGTGGTAATAGCCTTGGTTTCACAACCTAGGAGAGTATGGCGTCTAGCGAGGGAAATTATCACCGTAGAGGTCCTTACTTTGATGGCACTAATTTTGCTAGTTGGAAGCATAAGATGAAAATGCATATTCTCGGACATAACCCCGCCGTTTGGGCTATTGTGTGTATTGGTTTGCAAGGTGAATTCTTTGATGGGAGAGAACCGAACCGTGAAGCTAGCGCGGAAGAGTTGAAAATGCTGCAATACAACGCTCCAATGCTTGTGATATCCTCTTCAATGGCTGGTGCCCCGAAGAATTCAACAAAATCAGACGTCTTGAGAATGCAAAGGAAATTTGGGATACTTTGATTGATATGCATGAAGCTACCGACTCCGTCAAGGAATCCAAGTTGGATGTGCTCCAAAGTTAGCTTGACAAGTTCAAAATGAAGGATGGTGAAGGTGTCGCTGAAATGTACTCTAGGCTTGCTCTTATCACAAATGAGATTGCCGGCTTAGGAAGTGAAGAGATGACCGACAGATTCATCATCAAGAAGATCCTAAGAGCATTGGATGGAAAATATGATACCGTGTGCACATTGATCCAAATGATGCCAAATTACAAAGATCTTAATTAACGGAAGTCATTGGAAGAATTGTTGCTCATGAGATGTCACTCAAGGATAAGGAGGAACTTCACAACAAGTCAAGTGGTGCTTATAAAGCCTCATGTGAAGCCCCCACATCATCAAGTGAGAAACAAACCTTCAATGAAGAATTGAGCTTAATGGTGAAGAACTTCAACAAATTCTACAAGAGTAGAAGCAAAGAAAGAAGCTCCAAGTCAAGGTCATACAATGACAAAAGATCTTCTAGGCGAGAGCGCAATTGCTACAATTGTGGGAGACCCGAACACTACTCCAATGAGTGTACGACACCCTACAAAAGAAGAGAAGATTCTCCCAAGAGAAGAAGTAGAAAAGAAGAATCACCACCAAGAGAGAGAAGGAGTAGAGATGATCGTTATGAACGAAGACCCTCACGGAGAAGCAAGGATTCGGAAAGGAAGGACAAGTCCTCAAAGAGCTACACAAAACGAAGACATCAAGCTCATGTTGGTGAATGGGTATCCGGCTCCGACTCCGACAATCACTCCGAGAGAAGCTATCACTCCGACTCGAATACACTCAAGATGAAGGTGTTGCCGGTCTAGCACTTGTGTCAACCAACTCCTACGACATATTTGAATCACCAAATGAAGGAATTGGAAGATGCTTCATGGCCAAAGGTCCTAAGGTAACACACCCTGAGTATGTTGATTTTAATAGTGATGAAGATGACTTTCTAGGTGATGATGATTTACTTATTGACAACTCTAGTGATGAATACTATGATGAAACCTCAATTAATCATGCTAATCAAGATGAAACGAATGACAATTATAAGGAGAAGATTGAGCGTCTAACTAAAGAACTAAACACTCTTAAGTTAGCTCATGAAACTATCTTCGAAGATCATCGAGAACTTTTAAGGGCTCATGAGAAGTTACGCTTTGAAAAGCTCAATCTTGAGCAAGAGCATGAGTTCCTAAAAGCGATCAATGATGATCTCTGTAAGAAAAGTTCTTCTTATATTGCCAAGCGTTTACTCTTATCTACTTATATGCCTCAAGTCGAGTCTAGCAACAAGAACAAGAAAGATTCTTCTTCTAGTAGTAACAATAACAATGCTAAACCCAATAGTGTTGCTTCTAGTAGTTCTCTTGATTCCACTAATGATTCTCTTAGCCAAGTTACACTTGAGCAAGAAAACAACTTATTAAAGGGAATTATAGAGAAAGGTGTATACAAGAGCCTTGCCGGGAGTAAGCAATTTGAGGAAATTGTATGCAAGCAAGGAAGGCACCGGAAGAATCAAGGTGTTGGTTTTGAACGGATGTTCAATGCCAATGGAGTTGAGTGGGAAGAAGATTCAATACCCCAAGACGAAGTTTGTTCCTCAACAAGAGAAATATGATCCTACTTCCTTCAAGGGAACACAAGCACAAGATGATCTTCCACCACAAGACCACAAGAACAAAGGCAAGGACAAGCTTCAAGAGGAGATTGATGCATTTGAAGAAGCACCTAAGGCCTTGGTCAAGTGGGTTCCCAAGACTACGTCAAGTTCTACTTCATCAAGCACAACTACTACACCAAGGATTCCCATCAAGATGATGTGGATCCCAAAGAAGAAGAACTAGAGAGTTCTTGAGGGTGACTCCACCAACATTTTTCACTCATATCATTATGGCAAGGACAAGTGCAATCATCTTCCATATCTTGCACTAGTTCAAGGAGTCACAAACCCTCATGTTGGTAAGGCAAGGGACAAGGTAACCTAATGTTTTCATGGACATCATTTTGTGTGTGCATCACTCTATGTCTATGGATATTCTTGTTTGTTCCTTGTGGGACTAACCCGTGTGGGTATTGAAAGTGCAACTCACTCCAAAGGATTGCTCCAAGAGATCTACATCAACATTGAGCATCCACATCTTCAACACCTACATGAAGTCATCATCGACAAAAACCAAGGTTAGTTCATCCCTCTAAGGGGGGATCTCACATCTAGGGGGAGCTTAACTCTAAGAATTGAGTCAAAGCAACTCTAATGATGTGAACACATAAATACTTTATGTAAAAGTGGAAACCCCACTTGAGCTTAAACGATGAATATGACCTATGATCAAATGTTCTCATTTGACTCCTAAGTCAATATACTCATATATAGATGACCTAGTCATTGCCAATTGTTTGATAGATGCTAGAATTGGTTGTGCATGCTTTGTCACATATTTCATTTGTCATTTTATTGTGGAGCATGTTGGATGCATATTTTACTCATTCGAGGACATCCACTTGTTGTTTTGATTGATTGGCTTCTTTTTCTTTGGCCAAGTAGATGGACAAGAATGCCTAAGAACCTTCTCTAACTATCTATGCTTTTCTCGTCTCAAACTCTATTCATGCTACATCACAAAATTTGATCAAGTCAGATAAGAACCACTCTGTGTGAGGAGCACTCGGAGTCCCCAATTCATAATAGAATTAAACTTCCAAAACTTCTTTGTGATTTTCGGTCTGACCGATTCCTCCATTTCGGTCATACCGAGATCACTAAGTCGATCTAGGTTTTCATCTCGGTGCAACCGATTTGAACTTTTCGCTCACACCGAGTTGTCAGAATCATATCAGTTATGCATCTCGGTGCCACCGAGTTGTTCCACTCGGTCACACCGACAGTGTCGGGCTATATATTCACACGGGCAAATTTTGGAAAACTTTCTCCAAAACTCCTCGCCTGCGCATAGCTCGCTCTGCCTACTAGGTCTCCGGATCGTCGACTTTTTTGCCAGCCGCCTCCTGTCGCTGGTCTCCGCCGCCGTCAACGGAATTCTTCTCCGCCGTTGCCGCCGTAGCGAGTTCACCGCCGAACTAGGGTATGAACTCGATCACAGTGCTATCCTCGTCTGATTCTCAGCACATTGTGTTCGTACTACATCTTGCCTCGATTGAAACACTTCTATCCAGTCAAAACAATCCTTAGAATAGGTATCATTCGAAAATTTAGGGTTAGGTTTCTGCCGAAACCATCTCGGACCCACCGAGTTGAAAAACTCGGTCCCACCGATTTGGCTAACGCCATTGCACTAGTAAGTCTCGGTCTGACCGAGAATTACAAATCGGTGTGACCGATTTTAGAACTTTGTGAAACCCTAGCAGTCTCGGTGCCATCGAACTGTGACTCGGTCTGACCGAGTTCACTAGTTTAGGTTCCAAAACTGCTTCGGTATCACCGAGTTTGAAAATCGGTAGATCGAAAATGCTTTCTGTGGAAAACCAAAACTAAGTTTTTGAATCATTCGTTTGCAAAAATGTCTGCATTTTGTGATGCTCATCCACTCTACCTCATATATAACTATTCACAGGTCCAGCAGTCAGTGTGTGCAGCATGTCAAACCAAAGTGACAGCCAGAACAGGTCAGAAGAGCAGATTCACATGAGTGAGGGCACTAGTCCCTCTAGCAGCTCAGATGAGGGGAGCAGAAGCACTCCCAGCAATCTGCCCAAGGCTGCCACAAGGACAAGGAAGAAGAAGACCTCAGAGTGTGAGGATGAAGATTATGTGGCAGTTGAGGATGAGGCAAGTTCAAAGAAGAAAGTGCTCATGAAGGAGTACAGCTCAACTGCAGTAAGGCCAGGCATGAAGATCAAAAGGCCTGCAGGAAGACAACCTATGTCCAAAGCCAGAGTCTCCACTCAAGCTTCTTTGGAATCCCAACCCAAAGAACCTGCTGCTGCTGAAGGAAAGAAAAGGAAGGAAAGGGTCAAGAAGACCATGGCCAGAGTGGTTGGGAAGCCTTCTATGATGGAGGAAGAGGAAGAAGAAGAGGTTGCTGAACCAGCACCCAAGGCACAAAAGCTGATGGGTGATGCCATAAAGTCAGGGGCTGCAACTTCAAAGACCAAAGCTGCCCCCAAGCCCAAGAGTGCACCAAAGAGGAATACCAGGAGTATACCAGTAGCTGAGAAGAACAAGGCCCCAATGCACGATGTTGTCACGAGCAATATGAAGAAGGGCAGATCTTAAGGAAGCTCAAACCCAAGATTCCAGACCACAATGATGCTCATCCTGTGGCTGAGAACATGAAGATCAAGAGAGATCTAGGGTTGAGGCTATGAAGAGAGTCAGATCCATATGCTACCAGGAGAAGGACTGCTGTAGATTACATGTTCCACACCAAGGAGCAGCAGGACTTCTATGATACCATCCTATTGGATAAGAAGCCCATAGTTTGTGATATGAGGTGGGTCGACTGGACCTACATTCAGGAGAATGCAGAACACTATCCTAGAGTGTATGACAGCTTCAGTGCGTGTGGAGTTGCAGATTTTGTTGGGCAGAAGCTCACAAACTGGAATGACGAGCTCATTATGCAATTCTACTCCACAACAAATTTCTACCCAAATGGCATGATAGTTTGGATGTATGAAGGAACAATATACCAATCAACCATAGAGGAATGGGCAAGTATGATCAATGCCACCAAGGAGAGTGAAAATGACTTGGACATTTATGCCAAGAACAAAATGGATCATAACTCAATGTCACAGATGTACAAGGAGATCCCTGATGATGCACTTGAGACTTTCAAGTTTGGATCAGTTCATTTTCTTCTATCAGGGCTGCCTACGATCAACTGGATCCTAAGGCACACTCTATTGCCCAAATCAGGTGACCACAACATGATCAGGGCATGCAATTAATTTGCTTCACATTTTTTATGTGCCCCATAAATTCAAGGTCATGAGCCTCATAGTTTAAACTATCAAGAGGACAGCAGCAGACCAAAGAGGAGCTGTGGATATGCCCCATGATTCAGGAATTGATTAACTCAAAGATGGGCACATGGAAGTATCTCATTGGATAAGGAACACTTGGTTCTCTATCCTGAATTTGAGGACAATCAAGTTGTCATGACTGAGAATGAACCATCATCAGTACAAGCTCAAGAGAAGAAGGAAAAGGCAAGGAAAGAGAAGGCTGCCAAGATGCCAACTCAAGCAGGGGCATCTGAGTACTTTCTAAAGAACAAGCAGGAGCAGCTTGGTTACTTGATAGCATCAACTCTGCGGATTGAGAAGGGGTTGGCCACCCTAACTCAAAACTAGGAGAGCCTGGAAAGAATCATGGAACATAAATTCTATGATCTTGATGTCAAAGTAACTGAGATTCAGTCAGCTTTGGAGCAGCTACAGGATGACATGCAGGAGAGGAAGGGCAGGACAACAACTGATGCATTTGCCAGAGTGCCTCAAGCTCAGAGAGCAGCTGTAGAGCCAGTACCAGTCACCAGAGCTACTTCATCAGCTCCAGCTACAGCTCCAGCACAACCAGCTCCAGCACCAACTCCTTCAGCTCCATCTACATTGACTGAAGCCTTCATTCTTGGAGTTCTCCGAACACCACCACCTGAAGACCAAGCCTGAGAGACGATATAGTCCTATGCATTTTCTAGGAACTTTTTGGTAACTTGTTGCCAAAGGGGGAGAAAAATGTATAGGTCATAGGCTTCGAGAGAGAGATTTGCTGCTTTTGTTCTCTCTTGTCTTCTTGGTTGAACTTTGTTTTCTTTTGGTTGCTTGAGATACTATGCAATTACCTGCGAGACATTGATGATCATGATCATAAGCTACACTTATGCTTGCTATATGTTGTTATCTTACTTATCCTTATATGATCATTCACTTTGCTTGGTGATGAGTGCATGTATTCAATCTTTATTATTTTGAGCATTCCACCAAGATGTATGTGACATGGAAGAGTAACCCATGAGCCTAATTCCTTGTGCATTTGCAGTCCAAAGCAAATCTTAAAATATGCACAAATTTAGGGGGAGCTCTTGCTTATCACATACTTCTCAAAGCGACGATGTTTTTCAATCTTATTATCATTTGTCGAAGTTTTGATCTATATGTTGTCATCAATTACCAAAAAGGGGGAGATTGAAAGTGCAACTATCCCTAGGTGGTTTTGGTAATTCATAACAACATATAGCTCATTGAGCTAATGCTATTCCAAGACAAATATTTTGAAAGCTCAATGAATGGCATGGCATGGATGATGAAAGTGGATCCTCAAAATATTAAGGACAAAGGATTGGCTCAAGCTCAAAAGCTCAAGACTCTACATTTTACATTTTAGTGATCCGAGATCACATTGAGTCTATAGGAAAAGCCAATACTATCAAGGAGGGGTGAGGTGTTGCTTAATGAGCCTCTTGCTTCATGTGCTTAGTGATATGCTCCAAAACCCTCCACTACTTTCTCACATCCACATATGACCTAAACCTAAAGTCAAACTCGGCCCTACCGATTCTTTCTATCCGGCGCCACCGAGTTCAAATGTCATAGCCAGTGCCACAAACCCTAGGCAAATCGGTCTCACTGATAGGGATCTTGGTCTCATCGAGATGGGATTGTAAGCTCTCTGTTTCCCTTCGTAATGTTTCGGTCTAATCGAAGTGAGCGATCGGTCCCACCGAGATTGCAATGTAAACTCTCTGTTTCCCTTTCGTAACTTTTCAGTCTCACCGAAAGAGCGAATCGGTCCCACCGAGTTTACCTGACCAACTCTCTGGTTAGCTATTTACCGAGTTTGTGTAATCGGTCTAACCAAGATTACGTTATGCCCTAACCCTAACCATATTGGTCCTACCGAGTTGCATGTCAGTCCCACCGAAAACCCTAACGGTCACTAGGTTTACTAAATCGGTCCAACCGAGTTTGATGATTCGGTCCCACCGAGTTTGGTAAATTGTGTGTAACGGTTAGATTTTGTGTGGAGGCTATATATACCCCTCCACCTCCTCTTCATTCGTGGAGAGAGCCATCAGAACAAACCTACACTTCCAACTTACCAGCCTCGAGAGAGAACCACCTACTCATGTGTTGAGGCCAAGATATTCCATTCCAACCACAAGAATCTTGATCTCTAGCCTTCCCCAAGTTGCTTTCCACTCAAATCTTCTTTCCACGAAATCCAAATCCTGAGAGAGAGTTGAGTGTTGGGGAGACTATCATTTGAAGCGTAAGAGCAAGGAGTTCATCATCAACACACCATTTGTTACTTCTTGGAGAGTGGTGTCTCCTAGATTGGCTAGGTGTCACTTGGGAGCCTCCGACAAGATTGTGGAGTTGAACCAAGGAGTTTGCAAGGGCAAGGAGATCGCCTACTTCGTGAAGATCTACCGCTAGTGAGGCAAGTCCTTCGTGGGCGACGGCCATGGTGGGATAGACAAGGTTGCTTCTGCATGGACCCTTCATGGGTGGAGCCCTCCGTGGACTCGCGCAAATGTTACCCTTCGTGGGTTGATGTCTCCATCAACGTGCATGTACGATAGCACCACCTATCGGAACCACGACAAAAATATATGTGTCTCCAATTGCGTTTGAATTCTCCAAACCCTTCCTTTTACATTCTTGCAAGTTGCATGCTTTAATTTTCGCTGCCTATATACTCTTTGCATGCTTGCTTGAATTGTGTGTAGATTACTTGACTTGCTCAAAGATAGCTAAAATCTGCCAAAGTCTATAATTGGGAAAAGGTTAAATTTTTAATTCGTCAAGTAGTCTAATCACCCCCCCTCTAGACATACTTCAAGGTCCTACACCTTATCAAGCAGAATATCAATTCAGTGGCCAAGCTCCTGGACACTGTGAAACGAGTCCGGACTACTCCGCAGCATGACAGTCCAGCTCGTCAGGAGTTCGACTCGCAATTCGGCCTCCGTCTCAGGCCCGACCAAATGGTGGCGTACGTACCACGCGTACATAATTACGCACTCAAAATACCACTGGCAAAGACGGAGGCATAACTCGATTGTGGTCCATAATACAGCTTGACCTTCCCTGGCACACATACTTTCCCTTTTCTCTTTATCCTTTTCAGGTTCCTTTTCCACAGGACCCTCACGACGGCCTGATCAGTGATCCCCTCGAAGGATGGATATACCAAGGCAAAAATCAGCATAGAAGTGTGGGGGAATCGCTAGGTGGTCTCCTTGATGATCACTCTACCTGTTTTCAGGACCCGCACGCAGCTCCCCCTTGGTCTCGACATGTTCAATAGCCATGTTGCTTATCGCACTATTTGTACAAATACGCTTTGACGTATTAATCAAATTATAATGGAAACAGTTTGCGGCCCAACTTATGTGGCACTGGCTTACTACTGCATTTTTATTTCGATATTCTTATCAATTGGACCCGTACACTTTGGTATGCTTTTATTTGCCAGGGGCTTCATTGCGTTCCATACTACGGAAACAAAGTCCGAACACTTTTTACAGTATAGTTCGGCACACCGAACTTAGCATTATACGCATCGGCTCCGAATCATGTCGTTGGTCAATAGTTGGGTTGCCCGGCTCCTGTGCTTACTACCTTACGTTCCGTCCTATCGTCTAGTGTAGTAAAGGGAGAACTACTGCGATTGTGTTTCTGGTTTATCCGGGTAAACACCTCAGTAGAGAAAGCCGAAAACTGACTGTCATGATGTGGCGAGAGCTGGTCAGTTGTATGGAGGTTAAAATCTCTTGTGATTTTTTCCTGCATTATGCAACGGATCGTCCTCCACCCGATTAGGTGTTTACAGCACCCTAGTCCGGATTAAAAAAATACTAACTAGGGGATGCGCCTACATTCCTATTGTCAAACTCCTATGGCTAACTTAGGGTGATAAAGCCACATATTCTGATTGCCTGGTTCGTTGTGCTAAACACCTCCTTCAAGGACCAAACTCTTGGATCAAGAGTGTATAGGTTCCAACCCGAACACCCCCGTACTACCTACGTGGGGGCTGAAGCCAACGACTAGCCAACTCTCAGATTTAATAAAACGGCCGCACAGGAGGCGAAATTTTAAATAAACAACAAGCATTATATTACATATAGGCTTTGTTTCATAATAAAGGGTGTGATAACATGAATGTATTTATTCAAAGATAATGTCTTTTGCGCACTGGCCCTCTACAATGCGGGATCCCTCCAGGACATCATCAAAATACCGCTCGGGCGTACGGTGCTCCTTGCCCGCGGGCGGTCCCTTGGTCCTCAACAAGAGAAGTATGATCCTACTTCTTTCAAAGGAACACAAGCTCAAGTTGATCTTCCACCACAAGTCCACAAGCAAAAAGGCAAGTACAAGCTTCAAGAGGAAATTGATGCATTTTAAGAAGCACCCAAGGCCTTGGTCAAGTGGATTCCCAAGACTACATCAAGTTCTACTTCATCAAGTACGACTACAACTCCAAGGATTCCCATCAATATGGTGTGGATCCCTAAGAAGAAGAACTACAGAGTTCTTGAGGGTTACTCCGCCAACATACTTCACTCTTATCATTTTGGCAAGGACAAGTGAAAACAAATTCCACATCTTGCACTAGTCCAAGGAGTCACAAACCCTCTTGTTGGTAAGACAAGGGAAAAAGTAACCTAATGCTTTGATGGACAAAATCTTGTGTATACATCACTCTATGTCTATGGATATCCTTGCTTGTTCCTTGTGGGACTAACCCGTGTAGGTATTGAAAGTGCAACTCACTACAAAGAATTGCTCCGGATGATCTACATCAACATTGAGCATCCACATCTTCAACATCTACATCAAGTCATCATCGACAAAACCCAAGGTTAGTTCATCCCTCTTAGGGGGGATATCACATCTAGGGGGAGCTTTACTCTAATCAATTGAGCTAAAGCAACTCTAATGATGTGAACACAACAATGCTTTATGTAAAAGTGGTAACCCCACTTGTGCTTAAACGATGAGTATGACCTATGATCAAATGTTCTCATTTGACTCATAAGTCAATATACTCATATATAGATGACCTAGTCATCGCCAATTGTTTGATAGATGCTAGAGTGTTTGTGCATGCTTTGTCACATATTTCATTTGTCATTTTATTTTGTGAGCATGTTGAATGCATATTTTTCTCATTTGAGGACATCCATTTGTTGCTTTGATTGTTTGGCTTTTTCTCTTTTGCCAAATGGATGGACAGGAATGCCTAAGAACTCCCTCTGGCTATCTATGCTTTTCTCGTCTCAAACTCCATTCATGCTACATCACAAAGTTTGATCAAGTCAGATTCGAACCACTCTGTGTGAGGAGCACTCGGAGTCCCCGATTCGTCATAGACTTAAACTTCCAAAACCTCTTTGTGCATTTCGGTCGGACCGATTCATCCTTTTCGGTCCTACCGAGATCACTAAGTTGATCTTGGTTTTCAATCTCAGTGCAACCGATTAGAACATTTCGGTCACACCGAGTTGCAGTAACTGCTTGCAGTTTTGCATCTCGGTGCCACCGAGTTGTTCCACTCGGTCACACCGATAGGGTCAGGTTCTATATACCGACGGGTCAAATTATGGAAATTTTTCTGAAACCCTTATCCCGCGCGTAACCTGCTCTGCCTTCTTGGGTCTCCGGATCGTCCTCTCGTTGCCAGCGACCTCCCGATGCTGGTCTCCGCCGCCGTCAACGGCAATCTGCCCCGCCGTTGCCGCCATAGCAAGTTCACTTCCGAGATAGGGTATGAACTTGATCTTTGTGCTATTCTTTAACTCCGATTCCTAGCACATTGCTTTGCCATGTTTCTTACCACGTATGAGATCATCCTGTCCAATGAAAACATCCCGTAGATTAGACTTGATTTAAAAAAATTAGGGTCGGGTTTTCGCCGAACTCATCTCGGACCAACCGAATTGTAGAAATCGGTCTCACCGATTTGGCTTAGGCCATTGCACATGTGATTTTCGGTCTGACCAAGAACTGCAAATCGGTGTTACCGAGTTCGATTCTCTGTGAAACCCTAGCAGTCTCGGTGCCACCAAACAGTGACTCGGTCTGACTGAGTTCACTAGGTTAGGTTCCAAAAGCTGCTTCGGTATCACCGAGTTTACAAATCGGTAGCTCTGACATGCTTTCTATTGAGAACTAAAACTAAGTTTTTGAGTCATGTGTTTTGAAAAACTCATGTACTTTGTGATGCTCATCTTCTCTACCTCATCTATAATCTATTCACAGGGTCTGCTGACAGTTTGCCAGCAAGATGTCCGATCAAAGTGACAGTCGGAACATGTCAGAAGAGCAGGTTCAGTTGAGTGAGGGCACTAGTCCCTCAGGCAGCTATGATGAGGGCAGAAGGAGCACACCTAGTGTTGGTGTCAAAACCGGCGGATCTCGGGTAGGGGGTCCCGAACTGTGCATCTAGGCGGATGGTAACAGGAGACAAGTGACACGATGTTTTTACCCAGGTTCGGGCCCTCTTGATGGAGGTAAAACCCTACTCCTGCTTGATTAATATTGATGATATGGGTAGTACAAGAGTAGATCTACCACGAGATCAGAGAGGCTAAATCCTAGAAGCTAGCCTATGGTATGATTGTTGTTCTTCCTACGGACTAAAACCCTCCGGTTTATATAGACACCGGAGAGGGCTAGGGTTACACAGTAGTCGGTTACAATGGGAGGAGATCTACATATCCAGATCGCCAAGCTTGCCTTCCACGCCAAGGAAAGTCCCATCCGGACACGGGACGAAGTCTTCAATCTTGTATCTTCATAGTCCAGGAGTCCGGCCAAAGGTTATAGTCCGGCTATCCGGACACCCCCTAATCCAGGACTCCCTCACCTAGCAACCTGCCAAAAGAGGCTACCAGGACAAGGAAGAAGAAAACTTCTGATTCAGAGGATGAAGACTATGTGGCTGTTGAGGATGAAGCCACCTCAAGGAAAAAGGTGCTGAAAAAAGAATATGGCACGGCTGCTGCAACAAAGCCTATACTGAAAACAAAGGCTCCAGCAAGAAGGGTTCCAATGTCAAAAGCCATAGCCTCAACTGCTGAAGCTACCAAGCCAAAGAAAATTGACACGGGTGAAACTATGAAGTTCACCATTAAATCAGATGATGGTGAAGCAGCAGGTGATGGTAAGAAGAAGAAGAGGGCAAGAACCACTACTGCCAGAGTTCTTGGCAAGCCCTCAATGATGAAAGATTCTGAAGGAGAAGAGGAAGAGGAAGAGGATGCTGCACCAGCACCCAAAGCTCAGAAGCTCATGGGAGATGCAATCAGACCAGGGGCTGCTCCATCTAAGCCAAAAGCTGCTCCCAAGGCTGCTGCTCTAGATCAGAAGCCTAAACCCAAGAGAAGCACTAGAAACATTCCTGCTGAGGAGAAAAACAAGGCCCCAGTGCCTGAAGCTGCTGAAGAAGAAGAAGATGACTCAGTTGTGTTGAGGAAGCTGAAGCCCAAGATCCCTGATCACAATGATGCACACCCTGTTGCAGAAAACATGAAAATTAGGAAGGATGCAGGACTGAGATTATGGAGACAGTCTGATCCATATGCTGTCAGGAGGAGGACTGTTGTGGACTACAGGTTTCACACCAAGGAACAACAAGACTTTCATGAGACAATCCTTCTTGACAAGAAGCCCATAGTGTGTGACATGAGATGGGTTGACTGGGAGTACATAAAGAAGAATGAAGATCACTATCCTGGTGTATATGACATCTTCAAGGCATGTGGAGTTGACACATTTGTTGCTCAGAAGCTCACCAAGTGGAATGATGAGCTCATCATGCAGTTTTACTCCACTGCCCACTTCTACCCAGATGGGAAGATCATTTGGATGTTAGAAGGTACTAGGTACCAATCTTCTGTTGAAGAATGCATTCAGTTGATCAATGCCCCAGAAGAGAATGAGGATGACTTGGATATTTATGCTTAGAAGAAGGAAGACCACAACACAATGGCCAACATGTACAAAGAGATCCCAGATGATGCTTTGGACACTCATAAGTTCGGATCTGTCCACTTTTTGTTGTCTGGTCTGCCTACCATTAACTGGATCCTAAGGCATACAATGCTACCCAAGTCAGGTGACCACAAGATGATCAGAGGACATGCTATCAACTTGCTACATTTGTTTTATGTGCCTAAAAAATTCAAAATCATGAGTCTGATTGTGGAGACAGTCAAGAGGAGTTGTGGGTATGCCCCACAAATTCAGGAGCTCATCAACTCAAAGATGGGCACAGGAAAATATCTACTAAATAAGGAGCACATGCCCATCTACCCTGAATTTGAAGACAACACTGTAGTCATGACTGAAAATGAACCATCTTCAGCTCAAGCACATGAGAAGAGAGAGAAGGCAAGGGCAGAGAAAGCTGCAAAGATGCCATGTGTAGAGGAGGCATCTCAGGTTTTCCTGAAGAGCAAGCAAGATCAGTTATCATATCTAATCCAATCCACCTTGAGGATTGAGAAGGGCTTGGCCACCCTGACTCAAAACCAGGAGAGCTTGGAGAGGATTATAGAGACCAAATTCTACGATCTTGATCTGAAGGTAACTGAGATCCAAACTACAGTTGAGAAGCTTCAGGAGGAAGTAGAGGAGGGAAAGTCTACCACAGATGCTTTTGCTAGAGTGCCTAGAGGACAAAGATCTGCTGCAGTGCCCATGACAGATACTAGAGCAATAGCATCAACAACAGCAGCTACAGCTCAAGTGCCACCTCCAGCAGCCACTCCACCAGCTCCAGCTACATCATCTGAAGCCTTCGTCCTTGGAGTTCTCTCAACACCACCTCATGAAGACCAAGCCTGAGAGTCGCTTAGCACTATGCATTTTTGAACTTTTTGGTAACTTGTTGCCAAAGGGGGAGAAAAATGTATAGATCATAGGCTTCGGGAGAGAGTGTTGCTTTTTATCTCTCTTGCTATTTTGGTTGAACTTTTTATTGTGTGCTTGTGTGATATACTTTATGTGCTTGTGAGATATTTGTTTGATCATGTGTTTGATCATATGCTACCCTTAATGCTTGTTGGATGATATTATCTCTTATATCCTTATATGATCATTCACTTGCTTGGTGATGAGTGCATGCTTTTAACCACCATCATATTGAGCGCTCCACCAAGATGTATGTGACATGGAAGAGTAACCCATGATCCTAAAAGTGATAACATGAATGTATTTATTCAAAGATAATGTCTTTTGAGCACTGGCCCTCTACAATGCGGGATCCCTCCAGGACATCCTCAAAATATTGCTCGGGCATACGGTGCGCCTTTCCCGCGGGCGGTCCCTCGGTCGCGAGCTTGACGACATTCATCTTCTGAAAGTGCAAATATCCCTGGGTGGTTTTGGTATTTCCTAACAACATATAGCTCATTGAGCTAATGCTATTTCAAGATAAACATTTCAGGAAAGCTCAATGATTGGCATGGCATGGATGAGAAAAGTGGATCCCTCAAAATGCTAAGGACAAAAGGATTGGCTCAAGCTCAAAGCACAAGACTCTAAATTTTCATTTTAGTGATCCAAGATCACATTGAGTCCATAGGAAAAGCCAATACTGTCAAGAGGGGGTGAGGTGTTGCTTAATGAGTTTCTTGATCAAAGTGCTTAGTGATATGCTCCAAAAACCCTAACTACTTTCTCACATCCACATATGCCCCAAACCAAAAGTCAAACTCGGCCCCGCCAAAACTTTCTATCCGGCGCCACCGAGTTCAATTGACATAGCCACTGCCAGAAACCATAGCCTTTTCGGTCTCACCGATAGGGATCTCGGTCTCACCGTTTCCCTTCGTAACGTTTCGGTCAAATCGAGATGAGAGATCGGTTCCACCGAGATTGCAATGCAAACTCTCTGTTTCCCTTTCGTAACGTTTCGGTCCAACCGAGATGAGCGAATCGGTCCCACCGAATTTGCCTGTCCAACTCTCTGTTTGACTATTACCAAAATTGGTCTCACCGAGTTTGTGTACTCGGTCTCACAGAGATTACGTTATGCCCTAACCCTAACGCAATCGGTTCCACCGAGTTGACATGTCGGTCCCACCGAAAACCCTAACGTTCACATTTTGAACTAAATCGGTCCGACCGAGTTTCATGATTCGGTCCCACCGAGTTGGAGATTTGTGTGTAACGGTTAGATTTTGTGTGGACGCTATATATACCCCTCCACCCACTCTTCATTCGTGGAGAGAGCCATCAGAACATGCCTACACTTCCAACTTACATTTTCTGAGAGAGAACCACCTACACTTGTGTTGAGGTCAAGATATTCCATTCCAACCACATAAATCTTGATCTCTAGCCTTCCCCAAGTTGCTTTCCACTCAAACGATCTTTCCACCAAATCCAATCCTATGAGAGAGAGTTGAGTGTTGGGGAGACTATCATTTGAAGCACAAGAGCAAGGAGTTCATCATGAATACACCATTATTTACTTCTTGGAGAGTGGTGTCTCCTAGATTGGCTAGGTGTCACTTGGGAGCCTCCGACAAGATTGTGGAGTTGAACCAAGGAGTTTGTAAGGGCAAGGAGCTCGCCTACTTCGTGAACATCTACCGGAGTGAGGCAAGTCCTTCGTGGGCGACGGCCATGGTGGGATAGACAAGGTTGCTTCTTCGTGGACCCTTCGTGGGTGGAGCCCTCCGTGGACTCGCGCAACCGTTACCCTTCGTGGGTTGAAGTCTCCATCAACGTGGATGTACGATAGCACCACCTATCAGAACCACGGATAAAAAATCTCCGTGTCAACATTGTGTTTGCTCCCTCGAACTCCTCCCTTTACCTTCATATGCAATTGTTTTACTTTCCGCTGCTACTCTTAGAATTGCATGTGTAGGTTGATTGCTTGACTTGTGCTAAGTTGCTAAAATATGCCAAGAACTAAAATTGGGAAAAGGCTAGATTTTTAATTGGTCAAGTAGTCTAATCACCGCCCTCTAGACATACTTTCGATCCTACATCTTCACCCACTACACCTTGACACGGGCGAGGGCCATCCGCGCACCTTCGATGCAGACCGACTGCTTGATGGCATCAAGCCGAGGCAGGCATCGACCAGCCGCTTCACGAGCCCGAAGTAGCTGCTGGGTATGGATTTGGTGGGCCATAGACGGATTATCAAATCCTTCATGGCCAATTCAGCCACCCTATGCAGTTCGGTCAGCTGTTTCAGCTGATCGCTAAAGGGCACCGGATGCTCTAGTGCAAGGTATGGCGACTAGAACAACTTCTCCGTTGAGCTCCCCTCTTCGGCTTGGAAGAACTCCACAACATCAGCAAAACTGCGCGGTAGATCCGCCAACGCTCCTGGAGAACTCCAAATCCGGGTCAGTTAGAGGTACCTTTTCTTCACAAATTTGCTTTGCATAGTAAAGGCCTTACCAGCCGGGATTTTCCTGGCCCCCTAGATTTCCTGGAGGGCGCCCTGGGCTTCAACCCGGGCCTCTTGTGCGCTTTGGCGGGCCTTAGCAAGTTCGGACTCTTAGTCCGCAAACTTGCGCTCCAAGGACTCGCATTTCTTTACGGCGTCCTGGAGCTCCTGCTGGACCTCCCCGACCCTTGCTTCGTATTTTTTGCGGGCGGCTTGTTCCTTCGCCACTCTCTTCTGGGCCTCGGCCAGCACGTTCTTGAGGGAATCTACCTCGGTCACAGCTCCTACGAAATATCATGATAACATGATCAACACAAGCAATTCATATCTTTCTAGATTTGAATAGGTCATTGCATACCTTGCTTGTCCTCTAGTTGTTTTTTCACGCGCCGAACTCTTCCTCGGCCCGCTCCAGACTCTACTTCAGTTTGGAGACTTGGTAGAATGGGAGGTCGCAGCCAGCACCGACGCCTGCTTATTCACATAGACATGTATGGTTAGTCTCCTGCGAAAATTATTTCATCCTCTGTCCGTCTTTTCTTTTCGAACACCGGACAGAGTCTTGGGGGCTATTGTCTATGCTATGACATTCTTTTTTTGCATAATTACGTCACATACCTCAAAGCCTGTTAAAAGGCTAGCGCAGGCTTCGGTCAGTCCGCTCTTAGCAGACTGCACCCTCTCAATCACCGCACCCATAAGGAGGCGGTGTTCCTCCACAATGGAGGCGTCTCGCAGCGCTTCCAGTAGAGTATCCGGTGCCTCTGGATGGGCAGTGGTCACCAGCGGGATAGGCGCACCTTCTTCTTTCAAAGGAGGCTGCTTACCTGATTCCGGAACCATGTGGGTCTCTGGAATAGTATTCGGCTGGGGGCCGGATTGGATGTGGCCCCATCGCCAGTTGCCAGGAGGGTCTGCTCCCCCATGTGTCCGGGAGCCGAGGTATCATCCTCTGGCGCTACCGTGACGGCCTCCTGTGCCTCTCCCCGACCTGGGAGGGTCCTTCGGGACAACACTTCAGCATCGACCGTAGTCTTGGGGGAGAAGGCCGGTGGAGGCGATCCGCTGTCCATCAAATTGGGATCCAGCGAATTCCCCGAAGATGGGGATCGCTGGGGGCGGGCATGAGCTGGACTGCAGCGCATGGTTCAACATATTAAAACCACGAAGCAAAGGAGTTGGGTATATATGTGCATGAGTGCCTTTGAGTACTTACGATTCGGCCAGGGGCTTATCCCTGGGACGCCACTCGGAGCTGTTATCAGTATCCAGCGCGGGATTATCCGCGGGGGAGACCCTCCCTCTCTTGGATGCCTCTGCCTCTAGATTTGTGGAGGCCGCCCTTTTCCTTCTCCCCCCCCCCTCAAGGGGAGAATTGCTTTCTTCCTCACCCTCGTCGTTCTCGACGGGGGAGGATTGGGTTTCGGTTTCTTCGGACAATGCGTCCAAAGTACCTTTACGGCGAAGGCCACTTCTGGTCTCCTTGGCCTTCTTCTTGGCCTTCTTCTCCAGCGCATGGTAGGGCGTCGGAACCAGCATTTTCGTCAGAAGTGGGATAGCTGGGTTTTCGGGCAGTGGAGCCGGACACTGGATCCACTTTGCCTTCTTTGCGCACCCCTGAAAAGATAAATGGAGAAGCTTAGACATCTTCCTAGAATGCACGGGCAGAGTATACACTTGGTAATACAAAAACTTACCGGACTGGCTGGATGGGTCAGGTTGTAACCACGGTCCTCGGTCATCTTCGGCCCACATCTCATTGGCCTTGAAAAGCACCTTTCAGATGCCTTCGTTCGTGGAGCCGAAGAACTATTGCAAGGATTGGTGCTTGGCTGGATCGAACTCCCACAAATTGCAAATTCGGCTTTTGAAAGGATGGGTCCGGCAAAAAAGCATCACCTGGATCAGGTTGACAAGCTTGATGTTCTTGTCCACCATGCTCTTGATGCACGTCTGCAGCACTGACACTTTGCCCGATGACGCACAGTCCAGACCCATTTTTAGCCAGGAGGTAAGCCGCATTGGGGCCCCAGACTTGAATTCGGGAGCCGTGGCCCAGGTGGTGTCGCGGGGCTCTGTGACGTAGAACCACTGCTGTTGCCACCCTTTGACAGTCTCCACAAAGGTGCCTTTGGGCCACGTGACATTGGAAAATTTTCTCACCATAGCGCCTCCGCACTCTATGTGTTGGCGATCCACCACCTTCGGCTTCACATTGAAGGTCTTCAGCCACAATCCAAAGTGGGGTGAGATGTCACAGCCCTAGAATTTGGTTGCGGTTACTTGCATACGCATTCATGTCATCATGTTTAATTTCAAATGAATTTGAAAAGGGGATGTTAAAACCCTAGCACCAGAAGAACTCAAACAGGTTCAACCAAAATATTTTCAATGAACTCAAAATATCCTCATAAAATGTTCATGATTTATGGAAAAAGGTGAAAGCCTCTACCAAAGATGATGCATATTTTTCCAGGACATTTTGGTCATTGAATTAAATCATAATTGTATTTGAGTTGGAGGAAATAAATTCTATAAATATTTTTATTGCTCCAATTATCCTGGAATGTTTTGTGGAGCTCCAGGATAAACCTTATTGCATCCACAATAATTCCAGAGAGCTGCAAAAATAATTTGGTTAGGAAAGCAAATTAAAACAAATCTGCAAAAATTAGAAAAACAGAAATATAAAAGAGAGAGAAAGAACCAACCTGGCCTTACCTGGCAGCCCACTAGCGGCCTAGTAGACAGCCGGCCTGCTAGGCCCAACCGAGCCAACCGCAGCCGCCACCGTCTTCAACCTCCTGCCAGTAGGCAGGAGGGCGTGTGGCCGCCGTGCGCGCACATGCGCACGCCACCTCCTGCTTCCCGCCGCTGCTCTGATGCGCCTGGAGATGCCACGACACCCCTGGCCTCTCTCTCACTCTCCCTGGACCCTTCCCCCTCCTCTGTTCTCTCTCTCGCACGCATCCAAGAGCGACCGCCGCCGTCACTGCCACCGTGCCTGTGAGCCACCCCTCACCCTTCCGCCATGCCCAAAGGCTCTGCCTCAACGCCACGGAGCTTCAAGACGAAGCACGCGCTCGCGGGACGCCCGAAGCGACTCCATCACCTTCATCTTCGCCGTCGGCTGCCGGAGATCCCCCTTGCCGCCCCGACTACTTCGGACCGTCTCCAAGCTCGCCGACCTCCTCGTCCGACTCGCCGTGAGCCTCTGCCCCCGTCCATCCCTCTCTTCTTCCCCATAGGCCACCGTAGCCACCGAACCACATACGCCCGAACCCGCCGCCGCCCGCGCTCGTCGCCGGCGTGGTCCCGATGACCTAACGTCCCCGTGTGTGCATTTTTTGTGCTTGTCACATCGTGAAGAGGCTCTTGAGTGCATTAGTTCGTGCGTTTGCACGCTGCAACCGCGTTCCCGTGCACCCCCGAGCTCCGGCCGCCGCCTGGCTCGACGCCGGCGTCATCTCCGGCCACCCCCGCACACACCGCCTGCACCACTCGATGCACGAGTCCACCAGCAGCACGTAGTGCATCTCCGCCGTTGATTTGGTCGACGGAGGACCAAACCCTATGCCGCCGCCGCATCTGGCCTCGTCGGCGGCTAAACGCCGGCGGGTTGACCGCTTTGACCGGCAGGGTTTGACCCTGTCTGCCCAGGGGTTTGACCCCTCTCTCTCACTGACGAGTGGGCCCAGTCCCCTGTTTAATTAGTGTTAATTAACTAGTTAATTAGATGATCCACTAACACGTGGGCCCCGCACGGCTGACAGCTTAGTTAGGGCTAGTTTAGCACTAATTATCATAGTTAGTTAACTGAGTCACTGACCAGTGGGTCCCACTGGTCAGGTTTTACCTGGCCGACCCAGTTGACCTGTTAACGTCACACCGATGTCCTGCTGACGCAGTAATCTGTTTTGTGGATTTTAAATAAATCTTAAATTTCAGAAAAATAACCAAAACTTTGAAAAATGATAGAAATTAATCTATAGCTCCAAATGAAATAAGTTATATATGAAAAATTATCAGAAAAATTCAAGGAATCTGTTTATGGCATTTGCATGCATGCTTGAACAACCTAAGGTTGTTGTATATGGAAATTTGCATAATTGACATTTAACTAAGCACATATGGAGTTTGAATTTGAACCCTTGGTTCAAACCAACTTCATTTAATCTGGTTTCTAGTTGCATTAGCTCAAACACATTCATATTGCCATGTCATAGCATGCATCATATTGGTGCATTGCATTGATTGTGTCCTTCTGTGTTTGCCGGTAACCGTCCCCTCTCAGTAGACGATGTTCTGACGACGAGATCGATGACACCAATGAAGAACTATATTATCTTCAAAAGTGCCAGGCAAGCAAAACCCCCTTGTTCATTCTGATGCAATCCCACTCTCTCGCTCCTGCTCTCTTTTACTGCATTAGGACAACAACGATTCAACTGTTACATGCTGCGGTAGTTGAACCCCTTATCCTCTGCATGACCTGTCATTGCCACAGAAAATAGATGAAACCCACTAGCATGAGTAGGAGTTGTTTGAGCCCTAAAGTGCCTACTCATTCATGCTTGTTGTCAAGCCTGCTACTGCTTAGAGTTGAGTCAGGTCTGATTCATCGGGGATGAATTGGACTGTGGTGAACATATCCTACCGTTGAGAGCTAAGTGTGTGAACATGATTTGGTAAAGGTAGCGGTGAGAGGCCATGTAGGAGTACATGGTGGGTTGTCTCATTGCAGCCGTCCTCAGGAACTGAGTTCTGTGTTTGTGATCCATGAACAGTTACTACCACACATTGGAATGCTTAAGTGCCCCTCTCGACTTAATAATCAACCTGATCTCTGTCCAGGAGTTGCAACTAGTTTCTGGTGTTTGTAGGTAGTGTTAGTAGTCTACCAAGTGGCACCCGGTACAGGTGGGCTTGGGACAGACTAGGCACAGTGGCACGATGTACCAAGTGGCACCCGGATGGTGGGCTTGGGATCCCTGCTCACATCATTTGGGGCCGTGAGCGACACCCCGGCCTGATCTTCTTGCGGATGGAACCCGAATAGGCGATAAACCTGGACGAGAGACTTGTGTGGTTAGTCAGGTCGTGGCCGACTCCCTCAACAGGCTTCCGCTTGAAGGTTACCGAGATACACGATGTGTACATGGTGGTAAGTGGCGAGAGCGTGTGTGAAGAAGTACACCCCTGCAGGGTTAACATCATCTATTCGAATAGCCGTGTCCGCGGTAAAGGACTTCTGGGTTTCCTATAACAGTTCATAGACAAGTGAAAGTGGATACTCTAAAATGCGCAAGATAAGCGTGAGTGCTATGGATGGCGTTCTCGTAGGGAGACGGGAGCGGATCCATAGTGGTGTATTGATATGGTGAATATGTGGACTCGTGTGCGCCACCTCAAAAGAGTTACTTGCAGTCGTAGTTCAGGATAGCCACCGAATCTATGCTGGCTTGCTGCAGTTAAAATCCACCACCCCCTTTGTTGATTATGATGCATATATAGTTAGTTCTGATGTAAGTCTTGCTGGGTACATTTGTACTCACGTTTGCCTATTTTATGTTTTTGCAGAGAGACTTCAGTCTCACTAGTAGTTCCGCGTGAACTTCGACGTTTAGCTTGTTACCTCAGCTACGATCTTGTGCCCTCGGCAGGATCTGGTAGTTAGTCAGGCTTCTTAGCTTTTTTCATTTATAGTTGTCTGTACAGACATGTTAAGCTTCCGCATGTGCTTTGACTTGTATGCTCTGAATGTTGGGTCATGAGACCCATGTTTGTAATATCTCGCTCCTCGGAGCCTAATGAATAAATACTTTTGAGTCGTAGAGTTTTGTTGTGATGCCATGTTGTATTTACACATATCGAGCATATTGTGTGTATGATTGAAATGCGTGGTATGTGTGGGATCCGGCAACCTAGTTGTTTATCCTTTGTAGCCTCTCTTATGGGGAAATGTAGTCTTGTTCTTCCATGAGCCATAGTAGTCCGCTACAGCCCGGTTCACCGGAGTCCTGCTAGCCCAGCACTACTGCTCCAGAACACTTGACTGGCCGGCATGTGATTCACTTGCCTCGTGGTTCCGTCCCTTCGAGGAAATTTCACGCGGTGACATCCGAGTCCTGCCTTAGCCTGCTAGAGCCCGGTTCCCGAGTCCTCATAGCCCAGTGCTACAGCCCGGATTCAAGACGCCGACCGACATGCTCGATGTTGATTCATGTATGCATGTCCCCGTAAGTTAGTGCCACATTGGGTTCACGACTAGTCATGTCGGCCCGGGTTCTCTCTCATATGGATGCAAGCAACACTATCATATATGTGAGCCAAAAGACGCAAACGGTCCCGGGCCATGATAAGGCGACACCCGTGGGAATACCGTGCGTGAGGCCGCAAAGTGATATGAAGTGTTACAGGCTAGATCGGTGTGACTTAGAATCGGGGTCCTGACAGCTTTGGTATTAGAGCCTGATCATCAGAGGATTACCAAGCCAAACTGGTCGAAGTTGTGTCTAGAAATGCTTTAGTTATGTAAGGGAATTGATTGGGGAAGGGAACGTAAGGCTCTTTTTACTCCTTATACCTTATGCCCTTCTGATCTGAGTCAGCCTCTTCTTTTCTACGGGGATTCTGAACTAGGCTTCTTATCTTTCTATCAGGACGACATGTTACCAATCCATAGACTTATCTGATTGATGGTTTCAAGCCTCAGTTCAGTTCCTACTACTTCTGTATGTTGACCGTTGATCTCGGAACCTTGATATTGTGATGTTGAGTGGTCATGCCACCCTTTTGCAGGCTGTCTCAAATGTTTTTGAGCATTTACAGTAGTTATGCTGTCCGAGTCATCCTAGGTTTCTAAACAGGCTGATGCATTTGCAAATCCCTTCCTCCCGTTCCTGATGTCCTTTTGGGCCAGATTAAGCACACTAATCGGTGAGTTGAGGTACTATATTGCCTCGACATATATGTTGGAGTTAGTATTATGACCCTAGGTGTTTTAGGGAGTCACCTAGTAATCTAGCCATGTTTTGTGTTCCCAGTGTGATCAATCTGGCCGTCATTCCCGAAAGCATTCCGTGATGCCACCTAGTGGTAGGTATTCTACTCCCGGGTCTCTAAACCCGAGATTCACCCTACTTACCTCATGTTGATAGTGTTGCTAGTTCCTTTAGGATATTAGTAACCTTTGCATTAGTCCTCGAGGTCCCTGGTATTCCCTTCTTCCAAATACCATGAACCATTTTGGCAGAAGTTCTCTTGAACCAAAAGATCACAACAAGAGTGCTCTCAATGAGTTCTCCATTCTATATTGTGAATCTGCTAGTTCTACCTTCTCCGAATGGGTTATCCGGAAGAAATGTTGAACTTTGCTCGACATACTAATCTATGCATCCACAACTCTGAAAATCATATGTTCCTTTGAGTTGTCCACCTTTTGTTTGTCTTCTGACCTTCGTCTATCAATTGATAGTCAAGGGTATGTGTGCGATCGTGTTCATCGATGCCTACTATTTTTGTGGTCTGTCAAGACGTTCTATTTCAGAATGAATAGGAAAACAAACTCCAGAACCTCATCCATATCTAGGATTGAGTCAAAGCAATTGTATTCCACGGATCAAAATGCCAAACCAGCTTTTGCTCTGTTGTACCTTGGAGTGTTACCATCTTTATGTCAAGAGTGTCATGAGAATTGCACCACCTCTTAAGAATTCTTGACGCAATAATACTTCTTGCCATCATTGTTCATTCCTCGGTTCCCATGTTATTGTAACCGGAATGCCGACAAGTGTACCGTGATGTGCGAAATCAATACTCCTAGCAACTCCGTTGCTTGGTAGTTAATGGACAATACTCTCATTCTTAGCGTGCTGGTTATTGAATTATCATTCTAACACTGATCGTGCTACCTAGTCCATTTTTCCTGGTGCACTCTTCGATCAAGAGGTAGGATTGCATCAATCCCTCTCTTGTTTGGTCACATCATCTTGCCCTGAAAAGCAAGATTGTTCTCGAGCTTAGTAACATATCGGTGGTTCGTGATGTTCCGAATATCTTCTCGGAAGTATGACCAGGTTTCACCTGACCGCTATGTTGAGTTCGTGATCATGTTGGTTTTCTTCCAAACCATCCATTCTTCAAGATTCTGTGTTGGATAACCTCGAGCTAGTTGGTTAAGCTAAACAACAACTTGGAGAGTTGGAAGATGAAAGCTTGTCTGACTTAGTTCATCACTAAAGGATATCCTTGAGTGTGTGTGTGGGTGTGTTGAAGAAAGATGATATCTTCATCGACTGATCCCCGTGATCAGTTGTTGATTCTATTGTCTTGTCCAAACCTTGATTTGAGTGTGGGCTATTGTCAAATCAAGTTAGAACCAACGATATTCGTAATGTTGTCTTACTCGTGGTTGATCCTCGAGCATACACCATTACATCTTTTGGTCTGACCAATACTATCACCATGTTCACATGATGGCGTAAGTCCAGTGATATGGAAATTCCGATGAGTTGCTGTTGAGCCCATCAGCAGCATTTTGTCTCCCCCATGACTCATGTTGAACATCAACCTAGTGTTGGAAACTTTTATAAGCATTATCTTCATGTCCCGTTCATGAAGCATATGTTGGATGAAAGAAGTGACATCCTCTAATTCACGTACATTTGATGTAAGTTGCCACCGTGGATCTGAGAAAGATTGTTTTTGCTTCCTCTGGAACCATCCCAAGTCAGTCATGCATATGTGCAAAGTATTCTATGGTTTGGAGACTTGCAACCTTCATTCTATATGTATCCCTAGCACACCAAGCCACTGATTGACTTGTTCAAGAAAAACAGAGTCCGTTCTAAGGTTAATTCTTTGGACTTCCACGCGTGGAGACTTTGATATCCTTGTCGATGGTTCCCCACCTGAACTCGGTAGTGTTTCATTGTAAGACTACTATGTGGTCATGATTGTCTGCGACAGTGTGTTCACATGTGTGTAGCAGAACCAGCTCATGTTCTGGAGCTTGCTATCGTAGTTCATTTCCCGAGAATCTCGCAACTCATCTCGTTGGTTTGTGTTGCCAATTTTCTTTTTCAGACATGCTGTCTGCAATATCCTACTACCAGCTAGATCTGAATCTCAGGCAGATATGATGGTTGGAACTTTTCCAAGATCTATGACGTAGGTTCTGGCAAGGTTGATGTTTTGGCCGACACACCTAGTTGGAAGACCTATTATTGTAGTATCTTGATTGAGCAAGTTGACCAATCTTCTCCATGAGGAATTCGAGTGACTTATTATAGAAGTTGTTCCTTATGGATCCTTTGTATTCTGAAGTCCGACCTTTACTTGATGGCCATGTTGATGCTTTTAAGCATGATCGTGGTACCTAGTACATCAAGGAGAACATTAGAAGCGGAGTGCTAAATGTCCCTCGATCAATCATCCAGATTTGCTTCTTTGGCATTGCTAAGGTAAAATCTGAGAAAGTGATGTCCTCCTTTGCACCTGCATCCTCCATCACCGTTCATCATGGTAGTATGATGTGTTGCCAGGATCCTTGGCATGGATGTTGGTAAAACCTTGATGAATATGGAAATGCTCAAGTTCTTGAAAGCACGCTCAGTCACTAGGTTATATCCTTGGTACCAACTGGGATGTGCCTTCCATTTGCCGAGTTGTTCTATAACCATAGTTTTCGTTCCAAACTGGGTATGACATTCATTCGTATTCCTTCAAACGATCAATTTTGAATTGCCTTAGGCTGGTATGAAGAGTTTCAATGATCTAAGTATCAAAAGTAATTCTTTTTGCCACTTAAGGGAATAATTCTACGAGTGACCTTCTCTAAGGTGCCCCGTTAAGGAATCATGGCAATTATTTCATCACTATCTTGAAACCATTCACCATCTCCTTTAGCGTGGAATTGTTGCCTACCAAATTGAACCCCTGTCATCTATCTTTCCATCCCTCCCGAAGTGTGTTTGATAATCTCAGCTCAAGAGGTGTTCTATGCCTCATTCCATGAATTGATCGTGAGTTGCTTGATCTTTGAGAAGATTGATTCCTGTAGAATTTCTTTCTGTCATCGTCATGTTGGATGAAGTTTTCGAAAGCAAAGGCGTCAAGACCAATTTGAAGCAATGAATCAACATCTTTGAGAAGAGAAATTGGATCATGAAGATTGTGTTAGTTTGTGTCCCCTTTGTCCTCTTACCTCACGTCTTGAATCTCGGGACGAGATTCTTGTTTAGTGGGGGTGAGTTGTCACAGCCCTAGAATTTGGTTGCAGTTAGTTGCATAAGCATTCATGTCATCATGTTTAATTTCAAATGAATTTGAAATGGGGATGTTAAAACCCTAGCACCAGAAGAACTCAAATAGGTTCAACCAAAATATTTTCAATGAACTCAAAATATCCTTATAAAATGTTCATGATTTATGGAAAACGGTGAAAGCCTCTACCAAAGATGATGCATATTTTTCCAGGACATTTTTGTCATTGAATTAAATCATAATTGTATTTGAGTTGGAGCAAATAAATTCTATAAATATTTTTATTGCTCCAATGATCCTGGAATGTTTTGTGGAGCTCAAAGATAAACCTAATTGCATCCACAATAATTACAGAGAGCTGCAAAAATAATTTGGTTCGCAAACCAAATTAAAACAAATCAGCAAAAAATAGAAAAAAAGAAATAGAAAAGAGAGAGAAAGAACCAACCTGGCCTTACCTGGCAGCCCACTAGCGGCCCAGTACACAGCCGGCCTGCTAGGCCAAGCTGAGCCCACCGCAACCGCCACCGTCTTCAACCTCCCCGTGAGGCGGGGGAGGCGTGGAGCCGCCATCTTGGCACACGCACAAGCACCACCTCTTGCTTCCCGCCGCTGCTCTGATGCGCCTGGAGACGCCACGACACCCTTGGCTTCTCTCTCACTCTCCCTGCACCCTTCCCCCTCCTCTGTTCTCTCTCTCGCACGCATCCAAGAGCGACTGCCGCCGTCGTTTGCTGCCACCGTGCCCAGAGCCACACCCTCACCCTTCCGCCATGCCCAAAGGCTCCGCCTCGATGCCACGGAGCTTCAAGACGAAGCACGCGCCCGCGGGACGCCCGAAGCGACTCCATCATCTTCATCTTCGCCGTCGGCCGCCGGAGATCCCCCTTGCCGCCCCGACTACTCCGGACCGTCTCCGAGCTCGCCGACCTCCTCGTCCGACTCGCCGTGAGCCTCTGCCCCCGTCCATCCCTCTCTTCTTCCCCGTAGGCCGCCGTAGCCACCGAACCACCTACGCCCGAACCCGCCGCCGCCCGCGCTCGTCGCCGGCGTGGTCCTGGTGACCTAACGTCCCCGTGTGTGCATTCGTTGTGCTTGTCACATCGCGAAGAGGCTCTTGAGCGCATTAGTTCGTGCGTTTGCACGCTGCAGCCGCGTTCCCGTGCACCCCCGAGCTCCGGCCACCGCCTGGCTCGACGCCGGCGTCATCTCCGGCCACCCCCGCACACACCGCCTGCACCACTCGACGCGCGAGTCCACCAGCAGCACGTAGCGCATCTCCGCCGTTGATTTGGTCGACGGAGGACCAAACCCGAAGCCGCCGCCGCATCTGGCCTCGTCGACGGCTAAACGCCAGCGGGTTGACCGCTTTGACCGGCAGGGTTTGACCCCGTCTGCCCAGGGGTTTGACCCCTCTCTCTCACTGACGAGTGGGCCCAGGCCCCTGTTTAATTAGTGTTAATTAACTAGTTAATTAGATGATCCACTGACACTTGGGCCCCACACTGCTGACGGCTTAGTTAGGGCTAGTTTAGCACCAATTATCTCAGTTAGTTAACTGAGTCACTGACCAGTGGATCCCACAGGTCAGGTTTGACCTGGCCGGCCCAGTTGACCTGCTAACGTCACACCGACATCATGCTGACGCAGTAATTTGTTTTCTAGATTTTAAATAAATCTTAAATTTCGGAAAAATAACCAAAATTTTGAAAAATCATAGAAATTAATCTATAGCTCCAAATGAAATAAGTTATATATGAAAAATTATCAGAAAAATTTAAGGAATCTGTTTATGGCATTTGCATGCATGTTTGAACAGCCTAAGGTTGAGGTATATGGCAATTTGCATAATTGACATTTAATTAAGTACATATGGAGTTTGAGTTTGAACCCTTGGTTCAAACCAACTTCATTTAATTTGGTTTCTAGTTGTATTAGCTCAAACACATTCATATTGCCATGTCATAGCATGCATCATATTGTCGCATTGCAATGATTGTGTCCTTCTGTGTTTGCTGGTAACCATCCCCTCTCAGTAGACGATGTTCTGACGACGAGATCGATGACAGGAGTTGCAATGAAGAACTATATTATCTTCAAAAGTGCCAGGCAAGCAAAACCACCTTGTTCATTCCGATACAATCCCACTCTCTCGCTCCTGCTCTCTTTTACTCCATTAGGACAACAAGGATTCAACTGTTACATGCTGCGGTAGTTGAACCCGTTATCCTCTGCATGACCTGTCATTGCCACAGTAAAGAGATGAATCCCACTAGCATGAGTAGGAGTTGTTTGAGCCCTGAAGTGCCTACTCATTCATGCTTGTAGTCATGCCTGCTACTGCTTAGAGTTGAGTCAGGTCTGATTCATAGGGGATGAATTGGAATGTTGTGAACATGTCCTTCTATTGAGAGCTAAGTGTGTGAACACGATTTGGTAAAGGTAGCGGTGAGAGGCCATGTAGGAGTACATGGTGGGTTGTCTCATTGCAGCCGTCCCTCGTGAACTGAGATCTCTGTTTGTGATCCATGAACAGTTACTACCACGCATAGGAAAGCATAAGTGCCCCTCTCGACTTAGTAATCAACCTGATCTCTGTCCAGGGGTTGAAACTAGTTTACGGTGTTTGTAGGTAGCGTTAGTAGTCTACCAAGTGGCACCTGCATGTGTGGCATTGGGATGAACTAGGCATTGGCACGGTGTACCAAGTGGCACCCGGATGGTCGGCTTGGGAACCCTGCTCACATCGCTTTGGGGCCGTGAGCGACACCCCGGCCGGATCTCCTTGCGGATGGAACCTGAATAGGCGATAAACCTAGACGAGAGACTTGTGTGGTTAGTCAGGTCGTGGCCGACTCCCTCACCAGGCTTCCGCTTGAAGGTTGCCGAGATACACGATGTGTACATGGTGGTAAGTGGCGAGAGCGTGTGTGAAGAAGTACACCCCTGCAGGGTTAACATCATCTATTCGAATAGCCGTGTCCGCGGTAAAGGACTTCTGGGTTGCCTATAACAGTTCATAGACAAGTGAAAGTGGTTACTCTAAAATGCGCAAGATAAGCGTGAGTGCTATAGATGGCGTTCTCGTAGGGAGACGGGAGCGGATCCATAGTGGTGTATTGATATGGTGAATATGTGGACTCGTGTGCGCCACCTCAAGAGAGTTACTTGCAGCCGTAGTTCAGGATAGCCCCCGAGTCAAAGCTGGCTTGCTGCAGTTAAACTCCACCACCCCCTTTGTTGGTAATGATGCATATGTAGTTAGTTCTGATGTAAGTCTTGCTGGGTACATTTGTACTCACGTTTGCCTATTTTATGTTTTTGCAGAGAGACTTCAGTCTCACTAGTAGTTCCGCGTGAACTTCGACATTTAGCTTGTTACCTCAGCTATGATCTTGTGCCCTCGGCAGGATCTGGTAGTTAGTCAGGCTTCTCGGCCTTTTTCATTTGTAGTTGTCTGTACTCAGACATGTTAAGCTTCCGCATGTGCTTTGACTTGTATGCTCTGAATGTTGGGTCATGAGACCGGTGTTTGTAATATCTCGCTCCTCGGAGCCTAATGAATAAATACTTTGAGTCGTAGAGTTTTGTTGTTATGCCATGATGTATTTACACATATCGAGCATATTGTGTGTATGATTGAAATGCTCGGTATGTGTGGGATCCGACAACCTAGTTGTTTATCCTTGGTAGCCTCTCTTATGGGGAAGTGTAGTCTTGTGCTTCCATGAGCCATAGTAGTCCGCTACAGCCCGGTTCACCGGAGTCCTTCTATCCCAAAGACTCTCGCTCCTAACACTTGATCGGCGGCATGTGATTCACTTCGTTCCTGTGTCTGTCCCTTCGGGGAAATGTCACGCGGTGACATCCGGAGTCTGTTGGGAAACGTTGCAGAAAATAAAAATTTTCTACGGTTTCAGCAAGATCAATCTATGAGTTCATCTAGCAACGAGAGAGAGGAGTGCATCTACATACCCTTGTAGATCGCGAGCGGAAGCGTTTAAGAGAACGGGGTTGAGGGAGTCGTACTCTTCGTCATCCAAATCACCGATGATCCTAGTGCTGAACGGACAGCACCTCCGCGTTCGACACACGTACGGTTGGGAAGACGTCTCCTCCTTCTTGATCCAGCAAGGGGGAAGGAGAGGTTGATGGAGATCCAGCAGCACGACGGCGTGGTGGTGGATGCAATGCGATCTCGGCAGGGCTTCGCCAAGCGCGTCTGAGAGGGAGAGGTGTAGCAAGGGGAGAGGAGGCGCCTATAGCATGGGCACGGCTTCCTCCCTCCCCTTTATATAGGCCCCCTAGGGGGCGCCTGCCCTGAGATGGGATCTCCAAGGGGGCGACGCCCGTGGGGGTGGCTTTCCCTGCTGTGGAGGCGCCCCACCCCTAGGGTTTCCCAACCCTAGGCGTTAGGGGCCCAAGGGGGGCGCACCAGCCCACCAGGCCTGTTTCTCCCCACTTCAGCCCATGGGGCCCTCCGGGATAGGTGGCCCCACCCGGTGGACCAGGGACCCTTCCGGTGGTCCCAGGTACAATACCTGACCCCAAACTTTCCCGATGGCCGAAACCTGACTTCCTATATATAATTCTTTACCTCCGGACCATTTCGGAACTCCTCGTGACGTCCGGGATATCATCCGGGACTCCGAACAACTTTCGGGTTACTGCATACTCATATCTCTACAACCCTAGCGTCACCGAACCTTAAGTGTGTAGACCCTACGGGTTCGGGAGACATGCAGACATGACCGATACGCCTCTCCGGTCAATAACCAACAGCGGGATCTGGATACCCATGTTGGATCCCACATGCTCCTCGATGATCTCATCGGCTGAACCATGATGTCGAGGATTCAAGCAACCCTGTATACAATTCCCTTTGTCAATCGGTACGTTACATGCCCGAGATTCGATCGTCGGTATCCCAATACCTCGTTTAATCTCGTTACCGGCAAGTCACTTTACTCGTACCGTAATGCATGATCTCGTGACCAGACACTTGGTCACATTGAACTCATTATGATGATGCATTACTGAGTGGGCCCAGAGATACCTCTCCGTCATACGGAGTGACAAATCCCAGTCTCGATTCGTCCCAACCCAACAGACACTTTCGGAGATACCTGTAGTGTACCTTTATAGTCACCCAGTTACGTTGTGACGTTTGGCACACCCAAAGCACTCCTACGGTATCCGGGAGTTGCACAATCTCATGGTCTAAGGAAATGATACTTGACATTTGGAAAAGCTCTAGCTAAACAAATTACACGATCTTTGAGCTAAGCTTAGCATTGGGTCTTGTCCATCACATCATTCTCCCAATGATGTGATCCCGTTATCAATGACATCCAATGTCCATAGTCAGGAAACCATGACTATCTATTGATCAACGAGCTAGTCAACTATAGCAAGAATAATAGACTATTATCATGAACAAAGAAATATAATAATAACCCTTTTATTATTGCCTCTAGGGCATATTTCCAACAGAGTCCTGCCTAGCCTGCTACAGCCCGGGTTCCCGGAGTCCTGTTAGCCCAGTGCTACAGCCCGGATTCGCACGCTGCTGACCGACTTGCTCGATGTTGATTCATGTATGCCTGTCCCCGGAAGTTAGTGCCACTTTGGGTTCACGACTAGTCATGTCGGCCCGGGTTCTCTGTCATATGGATGCTAGCAACACTATCATATACGTGAGCCAAAAGACGCAAACGGTCCCGGGCCATGGTAAGGCGACACCCGTGGGAATACCGTGCGTGAGGCCGCAAAGTGATATGAGGTGTTACAGGCTAGATCGATGTGACTTAGAATCGGGGTCCTGACATGAGATGCGGAGGAAAGCCTCGCACACGACAATGAATGCCGAGATGTTGGGGAAGGAGTTTGGGGCCATATAATGGAAATCTAGCCCGTAGTAGAACATGAGTCCGCGGACGAATGGGTGGAGAGGAAATCCCAACCCGCAAACGAAGTGGGGGATAAATACCACCCTCTCATTGGGCTCTAGGGTGGGGATAATTTGCCCCTTGGCCGGAAGCCGGTGGGCGATTTCCTAGGCCAAGTACCCCGCCTCCCGGAGCTTCGTGATGTCCTTCTCCGTGACGGAGGAGGCCATCCACTTGCCCTGTGCTCCAGATCCAGACATGGTCGGAGTGGTTTTTGGGGAAGAAAGGATGGAAGCTTGGGCGCTGGAGCTTGAGGATGGATGGGCAGGGAGGAAGAAGGCGTGGGTGAAAGAGTGGATCCTTATCCTCTTATAAAGGTCGCAGATATCAAGTGCCTCCCCACTCGCCTTAAAACTCGCCTATTCCCCAAGGGTCGTCCGGACGGCACGGTCGGATTACCCAAGCCTGGTTCAGGGGCTACTAAGGGAGTCCTGGATTAAGGGGTCCTCGGGCGTCCGGGATATGTGACGTCTGCTGGACTGATGGGCCATGAAGATACAAGATAGAAGACTTCCTCCCGTGTCCGGATGGGACACTCCTTTGCGTGGATGGCAAGCTTGGCGTTCGTATATGAAGATTCCTTCCTCTGTAAACCAACTCTGTACAACCCTAGGCCCCTCCGATGTCTATATAAACCGGATAGTTTTAGTCCGTAGGGGCAATCATAATCATACAGGCTATACTTCTAGGGTTTAGCCATTACGATCTTGTGGTAGATCAACTCTTGTAATCCTCATATTCATCAAGATCATCAAACAGGAAGTAGGGTATTACCTCCATCAAGAGGGCCCGAACCTTGGTAAACATCGTATCCCCCGTCTCTAGTTACCATCGACCTTAGATGCATAGTTCGGGACCCCCTACCCGACATCCGCCGGGTTTTACATTGACAATTACTGTTACTTGCTCGTTACAAATTATCTTGCTATCAAACTACATGTTACCGACTATTTCAGTGCTTGCAGAAAATACCTTGCTGAAAACCACTTGTCATTTCCTTTTGCTCCTCGTTGGGTTCGACACGCTTACTTATCGAAAGGACTACGATTGATCCCTGCTACCTCTTGAGCACTGCGTTGGATTTCCTTGAAGAGGAAAGGATGATGTAGCAAAGTAGCATAAGTATTTCCCTCAGTTTTTGAGAACCAAGGTATCAATCCAGTAGGAGGTACGCGCGAGTCCCTCGTACCTACACAAAGCAAATAACTCCTCGCAACCAAAGCGATTAGGGGTTGTCAATCACTTCACGGTCACTTACGAGAGTGAGATCTGATAGAGATGATAGATAATATTTTTGGTATTTTTATGATAAAGATGCAAAGTAAAATAAAAGAAAAGTAAAAGGCAAAGGTAATAAATAAAGTGATGGAAGATTAATATGATGGAGATAGACCCGGGGCCATAGGTCTCACTAGTGGCTTCTCTCAAGAGAATAAGTATTCTACGGTGGGTGAACGAATTACTGTTGAGCAATTGAAAGAATTGAGCATAGTTATGAGAACATCTTGGTATGATCATGTATATAGGTATCACGTCCGAGACAAGTAGACCGACTCCTGCCTGCATCTACTACTATTACTCCACTGATCGACCGCTATCCAGCATGCATCTAGAGTATTAAGTTCATAAAAACAGAGTAACGCCTTAAGCAAGATGACATGATGTAGAGGGATAAATTCATGCAATATGATAAAAACCCCATCTTGTTATCCTCGATGGCAACAATGCAATACGTGCCTTGCTACCCCTGCTGTCACTAGGAAAGGACACCGCAAGATTGAACCCAAAGCTAAGCACTTCTCCCATTGCAAGAAAAACCAATGTAGTAGGCCAAACCAAACTGATAATTCGAAGAGACTTGCAAAGATAACCAATCATACATAAAAGAATTTAGAGAAGATTCAAATATTATTCATAGATAATCTTGATCATAAACCCACAATTCATCGGTCTCAACAAACACACGCAAAAAGAAGATTACATCGAATAGATCTCCACAAGAGAGGGGGAGAACATTGTATTGAGATCCAAAAAGAGAGAAGAAGCCATCTAGCTACTAACTATGGACCCGAAGGTCCGAGGTAAACTACTCACACTTCATCGGAGGGGCTATGGTGATGATGTAGAAGCCCTCCATGGTGGATGCCCCCTCTGACGGAGCTCCTAACAGGCCCCAAGATGGGATCTCGTGGATCTGAGAAGGTTGCGGTGGTGGAATAAGGTTTTTGGCTCCGTTTGATATTCCGCTTTCTTGAAACTACGAAATAGGCAAAAACAGCAATTCTGGGCTGGGCCTCCGGTTAATAGGTTAGTCCCAAAAATAATATAAAAGTGGAAAATAAAGCCCAATATTGTCCAAAACTGTAGATAATATAGCATGGAGCAATCAAAAATTATAGATACGTTGGAGACGTATCAGGCATCCCCAAGCTTAATTCCTGCTCGTCCTCGAGTTGGTAAATGATAAAAACAGAATTTTTTATGTGGAGTGCTATTTGGCATAATTTCAATGTATTTCTTCTTAATTGTGGTATGGATATTTAGATCCGAAAGATTCAAGACAAAAGTTCATATTGACATAAAAAATAATAATACTTCAAGCATACTAACTAAGCAATTATGTCTTCTCAAAATAACATGGCCAAAGAAAGCTCATCACTACAAAATCGTATAGTTTAGCCATGCTCCATTTTCGTCACACAAGAATGCTCTCATCATGCACAACCCCGATGACAAGCCAAGCAATTGTTTCATACTTTAGTAATCTCAAACCTATAAACTTTCACGCAATATATGAGCGCGAGCCATGGACATAGCACTATGGGTGGAATATAATATGATGATGGGGGTTATGTGGACAAGACAAAAAAAGGAGAAGGTCTCACATCTACGAGGCTAATCAACGGGCTATGGAGATGCCCATCGATTGATGTTAATCCAAGGAGTAGGGATTGCCATGCAACGGATGCACTAGAGCTATAAATGTATGAAAGCTCAACAAAAGAAAACTAAGTGGGTGTGCATTCAACTTGCTTGTTCACGAACACCTAGGGCACTTGAGGAGGCCCATTGTTGGAATATACAAGCCAAGTTCTATAATGAAAAATTCCCACTAGTATATGAAAGTGACAAAACAAGAGACTCTCTATCATGAAGATTATGGTGCTACTTTGAAGCACAAGTGTGGCAAAGGATAGTAACATTGTCCATTCTCTCTTTTTCTCTCATTTTTTTGGGCCTTCTCTTTTTTTATGGCCTTTCTCTTCATTTTTTTATTCCTCGCTTGGGACAATGCTCTAGAGAATGATGATCATCACACTTCTATTTACTTACAACTCAATAATTACAACTCGATACTAGAACAAAATATGACTCTATATGAATGCCTCCGGCGGTGTACCGGGTTATGCAATGAACCAAGAGTGACATGTAAGAAAGAATTATGAACGGTGGCTTTGGCACAAATACTATGTCAACTACATGATCATGCTAAGCAATATGACATTGATGAATGTGTCATGATAAACGGAATGGTGGAAAGTTGCATGGCAATATATCTCGGAATGGCTATGGAAATGCCTGTAACATCCCAAAATTTAGAATTTTGGAATGTTATATTAGATAAATAACTATGCTTGTTGTCTGATTGATGGTTTGATTGATTGAGTGAAACTGAGTGGAATTTGAAAACTTTTGAAAGTTGAATGAGAGGGAATGAAATGACTTTCCCAAAACTTTCCCATCTGTCTTTTGGATCCCAATGAATTCAAGTTCATTCCAACACCAAACCCTAGAGTGAAGATGACATGACTTCTTCCATTTTGAAATGAATAGGGTTTTTGAAAAGATTTGAATTTCATTTGGGAATATTTCAAATTCAAAGCTTTATGCAACTCAATGACTTTCATGAGGGAAGATAAAATGACTTCTTCAGTTATATGAAATATGAGTTGGAAGTTAAAAAGTATCAAATTGAAAGTCATTTGAAAGTGCCTTGAAACCCCTTTTCAAAAAAATTGAGTTTTGGTATTTGAATTCAAATTTTGGCAAGTAGAATTCATTTCAAAAACTATGCCTGACAACTACTTGAGAAAAAGTATGAGAGGAGTAACATGACACTCCAAATATGTCAGAAGAAAACAATGCCAAAAGTTTTGGATTCAGATCTGAATTTTATTTGAATTTGAAAAAAATGGATTTTTATAAAGTTTGTATTTTGCCTTTGGAAAAATGTTAAAATGATAGGGAATATTCCCCTGATCATTTTGGTATATATATAACCTATATAAAATATTTATAGATTAAGTTTTATATCTGTTTTTTTTTTATTAAAAAAAATTCAAAAAAAATAGAAAACCCCAGGCGCCACCAGCCACCCAGCCCGGCCAAGACTTGCCAGCTGCCAGCCGGCCCACCCGCCAACTGGCGAGCCCAGCGCCGACCGCCACTCCCCACGCCCAAACGCTACGCCACGGCCACCCGCCTCGCCTCTCTCTCTCTCGACCATGGGCCCGCCCATCTTCTTCCCCGCCACGTCTCGCCCGTCGCCATGGATCGCCGGATCTCAAGGATCCGGACCCCGATCGCCTGATCGACCCCAAGCGAGTACGACCCCCTGGCTATAAAAGCCGACCCCCTCCGCACCCCATGCCCCCCCCCCCCCCCCGAGACCTCGCCGGACCCCCTCGCCCTCCCGTTCGTGCTCACCGGAGACCCGAGCTCCCTCCGCCGCCAAAGTCGCCGCCGTCGACGCCCTAGGCCACCCCGACCACCCCCAACACCACCAGAAGCCTCACCGAGCACCCCCGCACCCCACGGCGACTCCCCGGACCTCCCCGACGCTCGGAACCCTCGACGCACTCTCACCGCCGCCGCCGCCGTCGCCGGACTCCGGTAAGCCACCGGAAAACTCCTCCGTCCAGATCCTAAATAGACGGCTTAGGATTAGAACGAAGGGGTAAGTTTTGATAGAAAACCGGCCGATTCGTCCGGTTTATTAGTTAGGTTTTTAGTATTTAGCCGGCCCGTTTTTAGTTTTAACCGAGGCCCGTTTAGACTATTTGACGTCAGGCACAAGTATAGGCCCATTAGGCCTTTTTCTTTTATTTTGATTTTCTGTTTTAGCAGAATAGTTTCTGTTTGAAAAATTGATATCTTTTATTCTGTTTATTATTTTTAGATGATTCTTTTTTGTTGGATTGCAAATTTTATGCAATTTCTGTAGAATATATATTTAGCTATGTTAAAATTAACTAAAATTGTTTTAATTTAGTTTTAGTCAGAATAGTAAATCTGATATAACTTGAGTTAGAAAAAATATTTTTGGATGATTCTTTTTGTCCCAACTTTATTTTGACATTGCCAAACCATAGAAATTAATTTGGGTATTTTAGGATTAATAAATAATTAGTTGTAAGCAGAATCTTGTTAATCCTAATTAATTAGCTAGCTACTGTTTTCCTATTAATTTAATTAGTAAATAAATTTATTTTTAACATGTGATTGATTATTCTAGGATAGTTTCTGTCACTTTATATGATGTACTTTTATTTATAATAAATAAAAGTTTTATTTTATTTCCCTTAATTGAAATTGAATTAGGCCTAATAGGAGTTTCATATTAGATTTTAAATTAATTCTTTTTGCTCCTAGTTGCTTAATGCATCCTTTTCTATTAAGTTAACATAAAACCATGATTAGGTTATGTTAAGAAATTTTTGTTATATAAAACTATTTTAGTTGTTGTTTGAAGTAGGAAAACTTTGAATGGGTTTTCTTTGAGTTTTTCCTGTGAGATCTGATTTGTTTGTTTGGTGTGTTATGTTACTATATATGCTATTGTGTTATGTGATCATATGCTATGTGCTTATTATAGTTATTGTTTGCCTCGGTAGAATTTCCGGAGTGCGAAGATTGCTACTCTGAAACCCTAGTTTTCAAGATCACAACTGTGCAAGTTCACTTCAACCCTAGCTTTCATACCTATGTTTTATTGCATTTAGTGACATCTTTGCAATCACCCCTCAGTAGTGTTATTGAATCCTTGTAGTTGAGTAGTATGCATGAGGTAGGAACCCATCACCTGTTACCAAGCCCGGACGATATTTTATTTTGATGCTACGCTATAGTAGACGGGGTTTGGTAGGAGTGCACGAGAGTGGTGTGAAGAAGGAGGACTCTACGTCAATGACGACAACTCCATGATGGAATCTGCAAGGATCTGCATCTTCAAGACCTCAAGACTTCAAGACTCGAGACAAGAATTCAATACACACTCTTGGGTGAAGGGCGGTTGACGGGCACCTGGAGAACCCAGTGGTTGGCCGGGATGCATGGAGAAGCGCCATGACATCTTGCGAAAGCTTCACCCAGACTCAAAGAGACAGAAGAATACTTCATGACCGGAAGCTTACCTGTGCAACCGCAAGTCATTATGGGCTCGGCTTGGTTGACCTTAGTGGTGACTCTGGCTGGGACGGTACTAGCAGATGTAGAACTACGGTAGGATGGGATGAGTACCGACGGTGGTCGAGGAACTCTTTGGAAGACCATGTTTGGTCATCTTGTTCTCAAACACTCACGAAGTGCGAGAACGTAAAGAGAGGGATCGAATCTTGCGGGTAAAGTGTACAAACCTCTGCAGAGGGTTCAAACCTAATCGATTAGCCGTGTCCCCGGTTACGGACAATTTGAGCATCTGGACTTGGATCTATCTCGGAACTCTCAACACCGGATTGATAACTTAATTGTGGGCAACATATGATGAATTTTTGGGCTATGAGACATCGGTTGGCGGAACCATGTCATGATAGAAAACTCCTTAGTACAGACTTCATTCTATTCCTTTGATGTAGGTAAAATAAAATCAGCATTTACGCAAACAAAATTCAGATGCAGAGCCATAAAGCCATATTGCATATAGTATAGTTTTATCATCTGTTTATTCATGTTGTGATCTTGCCGGTACATTCAATGTCTTGACCTACACGGCTGCAACGTATCATGTTGCGTATATTTCCTCGACAGTAAGAGTTACTGCACAGGTTACGGTCTACACTCAACCCGCCGATGGCGTTGATGGGACTCCACACCCGCTTGATTTGTTTCCGCTGAGTATTATGAGGTATATATCAGTTTTACGTTATTTATGCATGTGATTGCACTTTGATATATACATTGATGTACTGTGTGTGCAAGATAATCGATCCGTGGATGGCACAAGAATACGAGGCTTGACCGTCTGAGGTCGGGTCGCTACAGAAAATGGTATCAGAGCCAGGTTGGCTGTAGAACGTGACCCTAGAAAATGACTTAGTAATATGAAGACCCCAATAGGAATGACCTTTGTTTTGTACTACTCTCGTAACACCTGATTCCTTCTACTGAACCTTCCTTATTCCAAACTATAGATGGAGAGCTACATTCTGAACAAAAGAGAACACTACGAGAAGGTTCTTGGAGGCCCCTTCCTTGTGGAGCTAGTCAGCTACCGGAAGTTACCGATACCGAGATCAATGCAACTAAGAGGACGTCCAGATCGTGGGGAGTCAAGACCCAAGTTTTTGGTCGTAAAGAAGCCCCCAAGATCGCAGACATCATCTTCGAACTATAAATGGTGATCGTGATATGGGCATCAACACCGCCGTCCATGATGCTATTGCACGCGTTTGTGCTATCGTCATCGTTGCACTAAACCCACACTACTTTGGAAGGATGGGATGGCGGAAGTCCGATGGAGCAACTATTGCCTTGACGGAAGCGCAAAAGATGAAGTTTCCCACTTTTAGTGTACAATCAGGATCTGGAACAATACGTCAAGAATCTTCAGATGGACCTCCTGGAAGCCCTGCTCGACAATGAAGCACTACGAGAAGAGGTCAAGACTCAGAGACTGAAGGTAAACAAGCTGGAGGAGGAGAACCTCGAGATCTCGAGAATACGTCAGGAACTGAAAAGCAGCAGGACCATGTCTCATGCCAAGGACGTTGAAATCCAAAAGCTCAAGGAACAACTTCAGGACATACAGGGTCGTCACAAGAAACTCCGCGTCAGGGGAAAATCTAGCAGAAGAACTGGAGGAGATCAAGTCCACATGAAGAAACCCGGTGGGGACAATGACCAAGTTCCTAATAAATTAGCTTAGTAGTATCCCACCATGAGAGAAATAAAGATGAACGCTTTCTCGATTTAAGTATCTGACCATACCAACTTATGTGGGTGGCGATACTGTAGTATTGATTGAATAAATGAATGCTTGGTTGCTATTATTTTTGTATGTTTATTGAATGGTTGGATAGATGCGATATTCGTAGGCTTGTAATTATTTCAACCATGAGAGATGTAAGTTACGGAAGAATGGTAGAAGGCCTTCATATGGGAACAGCATCAGGAATTGGAAACTCCCGAGCATTGAAGACCTGAAGAAATGAGGACTTAGAAACGAAACCATAGTAGAACGGCCCATTACAAACGATAATTTTGTTGATGAGTGGGTAATTTCCTTCTCTTTCTATCTCAACCAGACCCTCGAAATCTTGAACCCATGGACAACTGAACACCAAACCTTTCTGGAGACAATTGCAACTTCCCATGGAGATACATCCCTTGTTCTGAGCACTCCTCTTATCCTACACATGCAGATGACAACCCTTTACGAGTCTTTCCTTAAGGGCCCTGAAACGATCATGACCCTGACAAGTGATCGTGATTACCCGAAGATCCTGAAGGACATGATGAAGCATATTCACCTTGAAGGAGATGCAGTCTACAAAGGCTACCCCTTCATGCAAAAGGGAGTGGAACTTTGGTATGTGGAGGTACACCTCCACCGTTTGAAAGGAGTTTGCCCAAAGAGGATGGGGCATTACTTTTTCATCTCACGTGTGCCACAAGAAACTTTCTTCGATGCCGTTCGTGAAGCAGCCATGGAAGCCATACGCCAGATCGGAGAAATACTTGAAGCAAGACTCCGTTATACTCAGGAATACCTAAGCGGAGTGCATGCAGAGATGATGAAGGTGAAGCTCAAGACCACCATGATGAAACAGAAGATTGAAGATTTCAAGGCTCATGTCGCACAATTCCAGTGGGACTGAAGAATCCTCGAGGAGGATAAATAAATAAAGTGGAAGTAATGTCCACCATACCAAATCATGTGGGTGGCAGCATTTGTAACAAGTACTTTTTGGAATTTGGATTTACTGAAAATGGTTAAGGATGTAATGAAAGATTGATATGAGATTAATGAGATTTTACGGATAAACTTGTGCACTTCTTTTGGTCATAGTACTCTATAAAGCCACAGGATCAATGAAGAAAGAAACGTGTTATTCATGACGGCCATAGAAGGAAGTTGGACAAAATAAGTTGGAGTTTTGTTTTGATATGATGGTATGAAGAAACAGAGTACTACTAGATTAAAGGAGGTGTAACATGAGAGTTACTCCAAGGATGAGTTAAAGCTGCACCAGTGTTGAAGTGGGCCATAACCCACAGGCCCAGGATTTTGAGAAGGAACCGTTGTAACATTGATAAAGGAATAAATCTGGAAGAATCAGTGATCCAATCAGCATAAGTTTCGTAGGAGGTTACGCCAAAAACCTGAGAGTGGTGAAGTAACGATAGATGTTTTGTTTGGCTTGCGGAAACCATGGATTTACTCGAAACCAGTTCGAGAACAAGAGAAATTCTGCAATGCTTGTGAGTATGCCCAAGTGTTAGAATACGTGATTCGATATTTACATATGTGGTAATGATTCAAGCACGGGATGGATTGGCCCCCATAGGAGACTTCTATCATGAACTATCATATGTTGATGGAAAATCGTAGAGCCTTGAAAACCTTAGAAGAGTGTCGATGCGATAAGCCATAAAACCATAAAATGGTAGGACGATGGAACCCCATTAAAGGCAACCGTTGCCAAACGTAGGTTATACGGTGAAGTTCAACCCAGAACCGTTTCAGAGGAGAAACCATTAATGGTAGACCACCATGAGTGTTTCGATAGTTGTCTAGAATGGACACAGACCGATCAACTAAGAAGATCCGGTCTCGGACAAACTTCAACTTTGACGAACCGACCCAAGATTACGAGGAAAACTCTATGCTTCCGATGTAAGAGCTTTAATGAAGGAGCTATTGTAAGATATGTGAAGAGGCATACATTGTCAGCCTCCGGAGGAAGTATCTGAGTTTATTGAACTGTAACCTTGCATTTTAAGTGTGGTAGCACCCGACCTTTCTCGACCAAAACAATTGCTAGAAGACCCCAACCCTAACCTTTTCTTGTTAGCCTCTTGAATCTCGTGGACGAGTTTCATTTTAAGTGTTGTAGGTTTGTAACATCCCAAAATTTAGAATTTTGGAATGTTATATTAGATAAATAACTATGCTTGTTGTCTGATTGATGGTTTGATTGATTGAGTGAAACTGAGTGGAATTTGAAAACTTTTGAAAGTTGAATGAGAGGGAATGAAATGACTTTCCCAAAACTTTCCCATCTGTCTTTTGGATCCCAATGAATTCAAGTTCATTCCAACACCAAACCCTAGAGTGAAGATGACATGACTTCTTCCATTTTGAAATGAATAGGGTTTTTGAAAAGATTTGAATTTCATTTGGGAATATTTCAAATTCAAAGCTTTATGCAACTCAATGACTTTCATGAGGGAAGATAAAATGACTTCTTCAATTATATGAAATATGAGTTGGAAGTTAAAAGTATCAAATTGAAAGTCATTTGAAAGTGCCTTGAAACCCCTTTTCAAAAAAAAATTGAGTTTTGGTATTTGAATTCAAATTTTGGCAAGTGGAATTCATTTCAAAAACTATGCCTCGACAACTACTTGAGAAAAAGTATGAGAGGAGTAACATGACACTCCAAATATGTCAAGAAAACAATGCCAAAAGTTTTGGATTCAAATCTGAATTTTATTTGAATTTGAAAAAAATGGATTTTTATAAAGTTTGTATTTTGCCTTTGGAAAAATGTTAAAATGATAGGAATATTCTCGATCATTTTGGTATATATATACCCTATATAAAATATTTATAGATTATGTTTTATATCTGTTTTGTTTTATTAAAAAAATTCAAAAAATAGAAAATCCCAGGCGCCACCAAAGCCACCCTGTGCCCGCCACAGACTGGCCCGACCAATGGCCCACTGCCAGCCCAGCCCGGCCAATCGGCCACTCCCTCGCCCGCTTCTGCCACGGCCACCTTCGCCTCGCCTCTCTCTCTCTCGACCATGGGCCCGCCCATCTTCTTCCCCGCCACGTCTCGCCGTCGCCGCCGTGGATCGCCCGGATCGAAGGATCCGGGATCCGATCGCTTCGATCGACTTCAAGCGAGGACGACTGCTATAAAAGCCGACCCTCCGCACCCCATTCCCCCCCCCGAGACCTCGCCGGACCCCCTCGCCCTCCCGTTCGTGCTCACCGGAGACCCGAGCTCCCTCCGCCGCCAAAGTCGCCGCCGTCGACGCCCTAGGCCACCCCGACCACCCCCCCCCCCCCCCAAAGCCGCACCCAGCACCCCCCCACCCGCCCGGCGCCGCCCCGGACCACCCCGACCCGTGGTACCCCCGACGCACTCTCACCGCCGCCCTTGTCATGGGACTCCGGTAAGCCAGGAAAACTCCTCCGTCCAGATCCTAAATAGGCGGCTAGGATTAGAACCCCCGAAGGGGTAAGTTTTTATTAGAAAACCGGCCGATTCGTCCGGTTTATTAGTTAGGGTTTTTAGTATTTAGCCGGCCCGTTTTTAGTTTTAACCCGAGGCCCGTTTAGACTATTTGACGCTCAGGGCACAGTATAGGCCCATTAGGCCTTTTTCTTTTATTTTGATTTTCTGTTTTAGCGAGAATAGTTTCGCTTTTGAAAAATTGATATCTTTTATTCTGTTTATTATTTTAGATGATTCTTTTTTGTTGGATTGCAAAGTTTATGTAATTTATGTAGAATATATATTTAGCTATGTTAAAATTAATTAAAATTGTTTTAATTTAGTTTTAGTCAGAATAGTAAATCTGATATAACTTGAGTTAGAAAAATTATTTTTGGATGATTCTTTTTGTCCCAACTTTATTTTGACATTGCCAAACCATAGAAATTAATTTGGGTATTTTAGGATTAATAAATAATTAGTTACAAGCCATCATAGACCAAAGCACTACGCGCTTGCTCCTAGGGGAATAGATAGGTAGGAAAAGACCATCGCTCGTCCCCGGCCGCCACTGATAAGGAGGACAATCAAAGAACACCTCATGTTTCAAATTTGTTACATAAAGTTTACCATACGTGCATGCTACGGGACTTGCAAACTTCAACACAAGCATTTCTCAATTTCAAAACTACTCAACTAGCACGACTTTAATATTATCACCTCCATATCTCAAAACAATCATCAAGCATCAAACTTCTCTTAGTATTCAACACACTCATAAGAAAGCTTTTACTATTTTTGCATACCTAGCATATTAAGATTTATTTAAGCAAATTACCATGCTATTTAAGACTCTCAAAATAATCTAAGTGAAGCATGAGAGATCAATAGTTTCTATAAAACAAATCCACTACCGTTCTCTAAAAGATATAAGTGAAGTACTAGAGCAAAACTATAAACTCAAAGGACATAAGTGAAGCACAAAGAGTATCACTACAAAAAAATACAATTCTGTGATGATACGTGTTTGTCACAGTAGGTCACGTTTTTTTGTCACGGGACATCGGGCCCACTAACAGCCCGTGCTAAAGGTGGCAACAGTTAAGCTCAACGTGACTTTGGGCCTATTAATGGCCTGTCGCGTAATTCGGCCCGTTGATGCCTGTACTAAGCTTCCGGCCTCTTAAAGGCCCATGATATCAGTGGGCCAACTAAGGCCCAAGATATCTTTCGGCCTGGTAACGGCCCGTGAGCTAACTGGGCCCAAAACGGCCTGGTCTACATTTCGGCCTGCTGAAGGCCCGTCGACGACTAGTGAAAATTGAGGCCCAACATGCATTTTGGCCTGCTAAAGGCCTGTGGTTTCATCTCGGCCGTAATGTGCCAAGACAATATTCACACTGTTAATGGCCCAACACTACCGGGCCAAACTAAGTTACTGGTCGACAAAAGGCCCAACTAAAATATAGGCCGGTGTAAGTTTGGGCCTGGCGCAATGTGTGAAGGCCCCAATCATTTGGGCCCAAGAAAGACGCAGGCCGGCCCAATTGTGGCCCGCTAAAAACCTGGCCCGTTAGAGTCGAATGTTTCGGTCCGGTCAACTACATCAGATTTTTTTTCAGATAGCGAATGATGGCAGTAACTAGTAGGAATTAAGAATAAACCTACTCTATACAATAAAGAAATTACGACATAGTAACTAAGAATAAACCTACACTATACAATAAAGGATTTAAGTTATATTACATCCACTAGGCATCTAAGTTCGCCACCAGTGATCATAAAGCGCAACGAAGAAGCAGATTACAAAAACTAGGAACCATTGCAGCGTAATAAAATAATACAGAACCAAGACCACTTCCAAAATAGTTCAAGAAAGGTTAGCCTTGCGGGGGAACTGCCGCACAAGCTGGTTAGCAAGGCTGTGAGACCGGCCTAGCATGTCGGCCATAGCTTCCAGGTGTAGCTGTTTAGCGATGAGGTTCTCATTGGTGTTCTCCGCAATCTTTCTTAGAGATAGGACTTCAAGTCGAAGTTGAGTTGCAGAATACCTTTCTGCTAGAACTTGGGACTGAAGAAGTCGAACTGATTCAGACAACGAATTCTGTGAGCTTGTCAAGACAAGACTTTATCAAGTAACTTGAACACTGCATCAAGACAAGACTTTACGGTTGTCTCGCTATCTTCAAGATGTTTTGCCTTCTTTGCTGCAATATATGTTGGGTTTGTCTCACAACCTTCAGCAGACTTGTGCATGCCATCAGGCATATCACCCTGAAACAAAGCAGAGAGATGACAGGTTTTGAACTTGTATAAAGAAAGATGACAACTGTTCTGTCTATTCTATCCAATTTCAAATTAGAAAATAAAGAGTAAGTTCAAAATATCAATAGCATAATTTGGCATTGTTCATAATGCGGGGAGCTTCACCATAGTACTGGATTACCATGTCAACATAACAAGCATAGATGAAGGGCAAAGAAAATCATTGTATATATTTTGGATAATGTGCATGGCATGTTGTTCATATCATCATCCACATTAATAAGATAAAACAGGAGATGACAAGGTGCAAATGTGGGCTGCTTCACCACACACTGGATTATAGATCCACAAAAACAAGCATACATATAGGGAGTATTAAGTAATGTGCATGGTATGAATATGAATTTTGTTTTACAAATAAAACTTAGAACTTACGGTTCTTACGAACATGCATTTTGGTAGAAACAACAAACTAAACAGCAGTAAACGATAGGGAGTATGAGCAAACTAAACAGCAGTTGAGGATAAAGGCTTTAGAAGGACTGACTTACATTAACAGTTAACACCGGTTTTATAAAGCCCTTCTCCATGTCAAGGGAAGGATAACTCAAGAATTTCAGCAGAGAATCTTGTTCATAAGCATTGCATGTACTCTAAATTTTGTAGAGAGTAATTATAGATATGATAATACTGGAAGGGATAGAGGATAATGAAGATAAGATGCAGATTGATGCTACATAATCAACTACCAATCCTCGGAAGTACAAGCGTTCAAGATCTAAAATGTACTAACAAGAGTAATGGGCTACACTTCAGACCTTGGCATTGTCTCATGTATTCTACTTGCTGGTAAGATTAAATATATATATGATCTTTTTTAGTAAATGGTGGGCGAGGGAGATAAGATGCAGAATGCTACAAAATGAACCAATCCCTCTTCCCATAATACAAGAGTGTTTTGAACACTGGTGTACTGTACAAAACGTGCTTATATTATGGGACGGAGGGAGTAGCTGTTAATGTAAATAAAGTGATAGACCATGTTCAGTTCTTACAAGAGGACTGTAGAGCTAAACCTCTTCAAAAGCATTGGGTTGATTCTAAATTTATGTAAGAGTCCATACGGATCTTATAATGTCCACCAAATGGACGATTATGAGGCTAACATGTGCAAAGTGATGCTACATAATCAAACAACTATGAAAGTAAGTATGGTCATACAGGCAAGAGGTACTCACAAGAGCAATGCAAAGTGCGGTATAGTTGCGAGATTCTATGATCCCTTGAGAACGAATGTTCTTACGCTATGATTTTTGTACAAGTGAGACATTAAGGCAAATGTAGAAATGTAGTTCAAATTGTGATGTGATATCATAGATGCGGTACCTTACGCTGCGGTAGAGACCTATGTGTAACAAGATTATTCCAGTCACCGTCAGATAAATGTAGCACCGGAGACTTTACAGAAATTTCGTTCAGAGGCTTGCCATCGAAGTGCGCTTGCCTCAAGTAGGAACGATACTTCATCAACGAGTGCTTGAAAAGCGCAACCAACCCTTGCTCGTCATCACAATCCAGTTTGCTCCTCGCCTATTTAATAGAATGAAATCTTGTGTCTTCGTCACAGAAACATATGCGATAATGACCACGAATAACATTAGTACATTACTTATGCGTAAGTTGCGGAGGAAGACTGAAATTGTTCTGTTCATGCGGTATAATCTTTCCATGAAGGAAAGATGCGCACAAAGTTCCTGACAACAACATAAGCTTTGTCTTCTAAACTGGGAAGAAATGGAACAGGGGTCCTATTTGCTGCAATTGGGGCTCTCTCTAGTTCAAAAAGGGATTTGGCATGGATTTGGTGTACTCTTTGCTGGAATGGGGGTTTTGCGTCGTACAGTTGGTGCTCTGTCAACTGGCATAATCATATTGTTTGCTGCAGTTGGGGTCTGCTGAGTTGGGGCATCAGAAATGACGAGTGTAGTAGGGCTAGAGTCTGCTAGAGTTGGGGTATTTTGTGGGTCAGGTGATATTGCAACTACACCTAATGGGCTATTTGATTTATCAGGTGCCACTACCTTTTCCAAATACTTTGCTTGTGCTCCTCAACGATCAGCAATTGCCCTCTTCCTTTTGAACGTCTGATACACAAGAACAACATTTGAATGGATAAATATGGTATGATGACAGATGGAATATGTACTGAAAATGGATAGGTAGGGCGTATTCACATACACAATGTGTAAACTAAGCTAATGGCAGTTCAACAAAGTAGAAGCAATGCAAAGCATCAGTTGCAAGATATGTGCGAGCAATGTAACCTTGGAAAGTTAGAGCAAGTACCTTGATGGGTGAATAAGATAGGGCATCTTCCTCTTACTCCTCCACTAGGGAGCTACATTGACATAGGTCTCCCTCTAGCTCAGAATCACTTTTAGGATCATATTCTGAGCATGAATCTCTAGGTGGAGAGCGTTTGCATTGCATTGCATCCAGACTTGATTTCAGTCCCTTAATGCCATGTTTGACCGCCATGGCATTGTTCTGCTTTCTTCTTTTCATGCGCGCAAGATCATAATCATTATGATGCTGTTCAGAATCTGAGATTCATGAAAACATAAAAAGTAGTCAGATTATCTATGGAATGCATTGCGGATTCAACTCGGAGAGTGTCTCCCTATAAACCCCTGCATATGCAAATTTCACCTCCCCAACCGTCTTGACGGACCAAACACGTAAATACAAACCCCTTATGTCTCTATAATGTGCAGGGCACACATTTCAAACTGAAGTAGGAACATTAGAATCATATGAAATTCAGTATTTGAACAAATAAACTAAGCAATTATGAGTGGCGTAATGTTTAGCTTCAAGGGTGGAGTGTTGGTAGTGCGACACAAAGCAAGTAGGCAGATTGTATTCCATGTAAAAGATCGAAACCTATGTAAAAGCTGGAAATGACACTTTCTTTCTATACAATGCGGCGTTCGTTACCCACACACGATGGAAGAGATCACATAGAGAAATACTATTCACTCATGTCTATGGTTCCAGTATTTAGAAACAGGGTGGTCCACCCTAAAAGAATATTGACAACAAATATGACAAGGCAAGCATAGATGTAGTGAACCAATCATTTACTTGTGAGCTTATTAGGACAAGTATGCAGAATTGTAACTTCTGTAAGAGACCGTCAGAAATCTGAATGAAGAAGTTTGTCTAGCACTTATTGGTTGCAACTAATCGACGTGAATAATTGGATATTATATCGAATGAGTAAGAAAGACAAGTAAATTGTCAACAAACCTGGCTTGCAGTAGTAATCTGGGTCAATGTCACTATGACCAACAATCCAAAATGACTAGTTTCTTTTCCGAGGGCCGGAATTTTGAAAACTTTGTGAACTTTAGAGGTACTAAAGATTACCGAAATACATCTGAACGATTAAGTGTAGGTAGCACTGAGCACACAACAAACCCTAATGACAGTCCTGCCTAATGAGTAATGAATCAATTAGAAAATGGGTGATGAGGAGTGGCTTTGAGTGTTGAGGACGTATCTCGGGATAAATCGGGTTGGCTTGGTGGGTGCGTGCATGCGAGCCCTGAATGGAATGGGAAGGTAGGCACGGCGCTTGGGCAGTGGTGACACTTCTTTGAAGCGGCTCTCGCCTCTGTTAGTCCCGGCGTCTCCTCCTAGAGTCATGCCGTCCGGGGACGACAAGTCGCCAAGAGGCAGGCGGTCAGTAGTAGAGATCGAAGGCAGCAGTAACAGAGGGGAATCGGGGACTGGGACGACCCAAAATCCTAGGGTGGGCCGGCCCACCGTGGGCACCCTGTAGAGATACACACCCGAGCGGCGAACATGCATTTTCGAAACTAATTTAGGATCATAAAGGGGGGAAACTCTAAGCATTTTTTTAGCAAAAGAGGGTTTCCCCTCCGATTTCTATTAAAGAAACCACCACGGAACCAACATGATCAATTAAACCCTAAGCATGATCAATTAAACCGTATTATGGCTGTGCCATGGCAGATTTGAAGTTGCAAACCGGAGAAATGATATTTAGCATCCATTGTTTGCTTCGAACTAAGAACTAAATTCTAAGAGCTGAAAAGAAAGTAGAGTAACCAAGTTAAGATCTACTTTCTGGTTGAGATCAAAAAGTTGAGGAGATATGAAGTACCACCTGTCGGTTTCAAAACCGGCGGATCTCAGGTAGGGGGTCCCGATCTGTGCGTCTAGGCTGATGGTAACAGGAAGCAAGGGACACAGATGTTTACCCAGGTTCGGGCCCTCTCGATGGAGGTAAAACCCTACTTCCTGCTTGATTAATATTGAAGATATGGGTAGTACAAGAGTAGATCTACCACGAGATCGTAGAGGCTAAACCCTAGAAGCTAGCCTATGATGGTATGATTGTAATTGTGATTGGCCTTATAAGGACCAACCTCTCCGGTTTATATAGGCACCGGAGAGGGCTAGGGTTTACATGGAGTCGGTTACAAGGAAGGAAATATAATATCCGGATCGCCAAGCTTGCCTTCCACGCCAAGGAAAGTCCCATCCGGACACGGGTCGAAGTCTTGAGTCTTGTATCTTCACGCTTCAATAGTCCGAACGATGTATATAGTCCGGCTGTCCGGATACCCCCTAATCCGGGACTCCCTCAGTAGCCTCTGAACCAGGCTTCAATGATGATGAGTCTGGCGCGCAGTCTTGTCTTCGGCATTGCAGGGCGGGTTCCTCCTCCGAATACTCCAAGGTAATTATCGAACACCGCTTGAAACGTGTCCGGATCCACAAAATGATCTTCACATTCCACCATAGAGAGAATGGTATTTCACAAATGCAATCTGCTGACAACTTTTTAGGCAACGCGACGTGTCATTACGGTCGGGTCATTATTCGAACCGTTTTCCCACGACCAGCCATGGCGCATATTGCGAGGCGGTTTCTTTGACACATCTTGTCAAAGCAGCGATCGTGTCCCCTTATCACGGGATTCTCATCAATACGGGTACGGGTAATCCCACCACATCATCAATCGTGGCACTTGGGAAGCAAGCGATTCCCAACGAGCAAGTGGGGAGGTGCACCGCTTTCGTCGCCTCTATAAAGGGATAAGATTTCCCCATTTTTACCCACGCCTTCTTCCTCCTTTGCCCACTCTTGCCCCCTCGAGCTCCAGCGCCCAAGCCCAAGTCTTCTCCGCAAAACTAAACATGTCCGGAGTAGGAGGCAAGTGGGTGGCTTCCACCGTCAAGGAGGAGTACATCGCAAATCTTCGGGCGGCCGGATACTTGGCCGTAGACATAGCGCACCGGCTACCGGACGTTGGGCAGATCATCCCAACCCCGGGAACCCACGAGAGGGTTGTGTTCGTCGCCCACTTCGTCCGTGGACTGGGGTTTCGACTTCACCCCTTTGTCCGCGGGCTCATGTTCTACTACGGGCTAGATTTCCATGATCTAGCCCCGAATTTCGTCCTCAACATCTCGGCGTTCATCCTCGTATGCGAGGCTTTCCTCCGCATCCGGCCTCACTTCGGCCTGGGGTTGCAAATCTTCTGCGTGAAGCCGAAGATCGTACACGACCAACAAGCGGAGTGCGGAGGGGCCATGGTGGGCAAGATGCCTAACGTCACCTTGCTGGACGGCTCCTTTGCGGAGACCGTAAAAAGGTGGCTATCGGGGTGGGTCTACATGACCGAGCCGCGCGGCGCCAACTGGGCGGCGGCCCCCGAGTTCCGATCCGGAGCCCCATGCGGCTCACCTCACAGGAAAGGAAGGGCCTGGCTTGGGGCGAACCTCTGAGCTGACGGACTCCAAATCTGCATCAAGAGCAGGAAGGACAAGAACATTAAGCTCGCTAACGTGATCCGATTCATGCTCGTTAGCGGATTACGCCATGCCAAAGGCGGGCATTCAATCTGTGGGAGTTCGTCCCGGCCAAACACCAGACGCTTCAGAGGCTCTATGGCATGAAGCACAAAGACGCATGGAAGGAGTTGTTTAAGGCCTCCGAAGTACCTCCTCCCACATCCGAGGACCACGGACTTCATGCAGCACGGCCCCCGCGTCCGGTGAGTTTTGGGATTACCACCGGATTCGGTGTTTCCCAATACATTCATGGGGGAGTCTTAAGTATTTGTGTATATTTGATCAGGACTATGTGGAGACAGCGGAGCAGATTGACTGTCCGGCTCCGTTGCCAGAATATCCAGCTGATGATCCTTTGACAGAGATGCTGATCCCGGTGCCCTACAAGGCACCGGAGAAGAAGGCCGAAAAGAAGGCCCCGGGGACCAGGAAGGGTCTCCGGCGTAAGGTTGTGCCGGAAGCCTCGTCCTAAGACGATGAGGCGCACTCCTCCCCCGAAGAGGAGGCAGAAGAAGAAGCCACCCCATCCGGAAAGGATGAGAGGCCTGAGGAGACGGGCTGTGGGGCCGGGAGAGGCCCTCGACGCAAAGCCGTCATACCCACGTCGTCCGATGATGATGAAACAGATTCCTCCTGCGGAGGCAGGGGGAAACAAGAAGAAACTCTACCTCTCCGCACTGGGGAGGAGAAAAAGAGGAAAGCATACGGAGGGGAGGCTGGGACGTAAGAAGGGAAAGACGTCCCTTCCGGGACTACTCCACCACGGCCGCTCATAGCGAGGAAGGGTGGCTGCCTGTGGGGAAGCCCTCGAGCGATCGTAAGTGTCCGCACTCTACCATGATTTTACTTCATAGTTGTTTAATAACGCCCGAACATATATGCAGTCCGGCGGGGCTCATCCGGAGGTGTCGTCTTGGATGGGTCTCTCGGCGCTTCAGAGATGAACTCGCTCCCGACGGCCACCACTCCTCAGCCTGCGGATGACACGGAGGTGTTGTCCCAAAGGTTCCCCGAGCAGGGGGAGGTGACCCTGGAGACACCCCAAGGCGGAATTCCAGCTGTCGGACATGCGGGGTTCAAGATTCCCGTGGATCGCGTCGATGAGAGCCGCAACAAGGCGGACTCTCGACCGAACACTGCTCCGGAACCTTCGACAGTTCCGGACTTAGGCGGGCAGCCCCTCGTTAGGGAGGGTGAGCCGCCCGTGCTGAGGACTTCCATCGCGTCAACGGCGCCGGATAGTCTGGTGGAAGCGCTTCGAGGCGCTTCCACAGATGAAGAGCATCGTACTCTTATGACTGCGGTGATTCAAAAGGTTCTGTCCGCCAAGAGCGGACTAACCGAAGCTTGCACAAGCCTTCTGGCGGGCTTTGAGGTAAGTAATAAAAATGTGTGAAATTACCACCCGATAGGTAGTAGCCCCTGATACTTTGTTTGGTGTTCGGAAAGAAAAGCCAAACGGAGGGTCAATTATAATCCACATGAGTCTAATAAGCGTTTATGTGACTAAGCAGGCCGTGCTTCTTGCCGCTGCTGCCCGCACAGCCGAGGTTGCCGAACTAAAGCGGGACCTGGAGCAGGTGCAGGGAGAGCTCGTCCTCACGAAGAGGCAGCTCGAAGGGAGCAAAGGTGAGTGATTCTACGCTCTTATGTATGCAAAGATAGATAAAAGTATTTAGTCTGACGACGAAGTGTCGTGACTGTGTGACAGGGTCCACCTCCGAAGTGGCATCCCTAAAGAAAGCGCTATCCGAGGCCGAAGACAAGGTGGCCTTGGAATGCAAGGAGCGCGAGAAGCAAAGTGCTAGAGTGGGCGAGGTACAGCAAGAGCTCAAGTACCTCGGCAAGAAGTTCGAGTCCGTGGAGCATGATCTGAAGATGAAAGAGGCCGAGCTTGCGAAGGCCCTTGAGAGTATAAAGACGCCAAGGCCAAAGCCGAGAAGGCACAGCAGGAGATCTAGGAGGCCAAAAAGATAGCGGCGGGTAAGAAATTCTTTGTGCAAAGCAAACATGTGGAAGAGGCGTTTCTTTTACTTACTCGAATTCGGAGCTCTCCACGGGCATTCGCAGATCTGCGACGCAGCATATCAGATGCCGCGGAGTTCTACCGTGCCCAAGAGGGGAGCTCAACGGAGAAGTTGTTCTGGTCCCAAGATGTCTTTGGGGCCGAACACTAACGCCTCTGAGTGACCAACTGAAGCAGTTGGTCGAACTCCACAGGTCGGCCGAAGTGGCTATGAAAGATTCCATAGTCCGGATGTGGCCTGGTGAGACCCTGTGCACTAGCTAGTTCGGCCTGATCAAGCAGATGGTGAATGCCTGTCTGCGGCTTGAAGTAATCAAGCGATTCGTTTGCATCGAGGGTGCCCACCGGGCCTTTGCCCGCGCCAAGGTGCATTGGGGCAAGCTAGATGTGGAGAAGCTAGTGAAGGACGGTCCGCCGGAGGGCAAGGAGCATCGCCAACCCGAGAAGTATTATGATGGCATTATGAAAGGTGCTCGTCTCGTGGCCGATGAGTGTTCCAAGGACAAGATCTTTGACTAAATGTACGTCTGCCGCTGTTGTAATTTAAAGATGAAGTTACTTGTGCTATGTAGCACTGTTTGATTTAAAATATTACCTTCTGTGCGGCTGTTTATAGAATACTGAAAGTAGGTCAGTCATCGGCTTCCGCCACCACGCAAATATTAACGGGGTGTTCCTGGAAAAACCCAGATACTCTTTATGCAAATGTTTGGTCCCTTAAGGAGGTATCCGGCGCAGCGAACAAGGCAATCGGACTATTCGGCTTTATAACTTTCACTTAGCCATAGAAGTCTACAATTCTAAATTTCGGCGAAGCCCCTAGAATCCGGAAGGCCGAATTGGGGCGCTATATACGCCTATATCGGACGAAGCCGATTTATCGCCTAAAGCAAAAAATCTTTAAGGATTTTAAGACCTCTGGAAAAGCGACCAGATCTCGCCACATCATGCCGGTCAGTTTTCGGCTTTCTCTACGGAGGTGCTCGTCCGAAAGAACCAGGACACAATCGCAGTAGTTCTCCCTGCGCTACCTTAGTCGATATAACGGAACGTAAGGTACCAAAACAAGGGAACCGGGCTAACCCAACTGTAGACCCAAGACATGATTCGGAGCTGATGCATATAGTGCTATAAGTTCGGGGTGCCGCACTGTTTAAAGTGTTCGGACTTTAGTTGCCGTTGAACGGGGCACCATAGGAAGCCCCTGGCAAACGGACCGTACCAAAGTGTACGGATGCAATATCAAAGAAACATTTATAAGAAAAATGTTCAAATAACAATAATGAGCTGACGCTATATATAATCTCCCATTTATGAAAATACGTTTAAGCGTATGTTTACAATGAATGCATTAAACGGAGATAAATAGGACTATTTAACATGTCCAACCCGGAGGCAGGCCGCGTATGGATATATAAAACATGTATAACGATCGTAAATAGATTACACCTGGGTGTTTCCTTATGTGCGCGAAGCCTGTTGCCTCCTTGGTTTTCTCTCCTATGTAAGTCCGACAATCCGGCTCTTCTGAAGAGGCTGCTCTAAAGCACTGTCCTGAAAAAGAAGAAGGACAGGTTATGAAGGTATGTGGCGGTTATCCCGCACTATTGACTGAGTCGTTGTTGTGCCTCCGCCTATGCCCATGGCATCTTGAGTACATAATTGTGTATGCGTGGCATGAATGCTGCTTTGATGGGGCTTAAGCGGAGGCCGGACTGCTAGTTGCGCTCTTGGCGTCCCTAATGATCCTGTTGCGGGGTGCTCCGGACTCTCTTGACGGTGCTTGAAGTTTTTGTCGCCGGATTGGTTTGTTGGAGAAGGCCGCATTGTACTTCCGCCGCGAGGGCGGTATGTTCTTCTGTTCGTAGAGAGCGGTCCATATTTCTGTTCATTGTTATGACCCCACGTGGTCCTGGCATCTTGAGCTTGAGGTATGCGTAGTGTGGTACCGCATTGAATCTAGCGAATGCGGTTCGTCCGAGCAGTGTAGGGTAACCACTGCGGAAAGGGACGATGTCAAAGATTAACTCTTCGCTTTGGAAGTTATCCGGGGATCCGAAGACCACTTCCAATGTAATAGAGCCCGTGCAACGGGCCTCTACTCCAGAAATCACCTTTAAAGGTGGTTTTGGTGGCCTTGATCCTTGAAGGGTGAATGCCCATTTTGTGCACTGTATCCTGATAAAGAAGGTTCAGGCTGCTACCACCGTCCATAAGGACGCGCATAAGGTGGAATCCATCGACGATTGGGTCTAGGACCAATGCGGCCGAGCCGCCGTGACGGATGCTAGTAGGGTGATCCCTACGATCAAAGGTGATCGGACAAGCTGACCATGGGTTGAATTTGGGGACGTCTGGCTCCATCGCATAGACGTCCCGTTGTGCCCGTTTCCGTTCTCACTTGGGGATGTGTGTGGCGTAGATCTTGTTGACCGTTTTCACCTGGGGGGAAATTTCTTCTGTACCCCCGTGTTCGGACGTCGGGGCTCCTCGTCATCGTCGCTGTGCAGCCCCTTGTCCTTGTCTTCGGCGTTTATTTTGCCGGGCTATTTGAATACCCAGCAATCTCTATTGGTGTGGTTGGCTGGCTTGTCCGGGGTGCCATGAATTTGGAGCAATGGCTGCAGATGTCACGGTCCAGTGGGACGGTCCCTGATTATTTCTTTTGAACGGCTTCTTCCACTGACCGGGCTTGGATCCGCTGAATCCGGCGTTGACTGCCGTGTCTTCAGTGTTGTCGCCGTTGTTCCGTCGCTTATGTCTGTTACGCCGTGGCTTGCCGTTATTGTCCCAGCCATCTGAAGTGCCAGAATGTGGCGTAGTGCTGCTGTGAGCCAACCAACTGTCCTCGCCCGCGCAAAAGCGGGTCATTAGTGTTGTGAGAGCTGCCATGGATTTGGGTTTTTCCTGGCCGAGGTGTCGAGCGAGCCACTCGTCATGGATATTATACTTAAAAGCCGCCAGGGCTTCGGCATACGGACAATCGACTATTTGGTTCTTTTTAGTTAGGAACCGAGTCCAGAATTTCCTGGCTGACTCTCCGGGCTGTTGAGTAATGTGGCTCAAGTCATCGGCGTCAGGTGGTCACACATATGTGCCCTGGAAGTTGTCGAGGAATGCGTCTTCCAGGTTTTCCCAACTGCCAATGGAATTTCTTTGGCAGGCTGTTTAGCCAATGCCGGGCAGGCCCTTTGAGCTTAAGGGGAAGATACTTGATGGCGTGTAGATCGTCTCCGCGGGCCATGTGAATGTGGAGAAGGAAATCCTTGATCCATACTGCGGGGTTTGTTGTGCCATCGTATGATTCGATGTTTACAGGTTTGAACCCTTCTGGGAATTCATGATCCATTACTTCGTCAGTGAAGCAGAGGGGGTGTGCGGCACCTCTGTGCCGGGCTATGTGGCTGCGCAGGTCGAATTTCCCTGGGTGGCGATGTCCGGCCCGGCCGGACTTGTTGAAGGTGTATCCGGTGTGACGGTCGTCGTCGCGTGCCGAGGCGCGCCCCCGCGATCCGTAGATCGATCTTGGCTGTCCTGTTTTGTTGCCCCGGGCCGTAGTATGTTGGCGTGGGGGTGTTGGCTGGTATGCGGGCTGATATGCCATTTTATCCCGGCCACGAGGTGGCCGGTCAGCCGTATAGCACTCGAGTCTGTATTCCTTGGCTGCCAGGACTTCGGTCCATCTATCTGTGAGCAGGTCTTGATCAGCTTGGAGTTGCTGCTGCTTCTTTTTCAGGCTCCTCGCAGTGGCTATAAGCCGACGCTTGAAGCACTCCTGCTCTACGGGATCCTCAGGCACGCCGAACTCGTCGTCGCCGAGGCTAATCTCGTCTTTGGAGGGGGGTATGTAGCTGTCTTCCTCCGGGTATTCATCCATCGCATGTTCTTCTGGGCTGACCTGCTCATCCTCCTGTTCGGCCTGCTCGAAGGCGGGCTGATCAGGGTTGTATTCTTCTTCGGCACCATTCGGATTGTTTTCGCCTCTGGGCGGTATTGCTGTAAGCGGGGCTTGGAGTGGTGCCGACGACGCCCATTCTTTGCTTTTTCCCTAAGGTTTTATCCTCCGTTGCCTCAACGCCATTTGTTTCCTTCGGAGTGTCCACCAAATATATATATATATATATATAAATATATATATATATATAAATATATATATATATATATACATATATATATATATATATATATATATATATATATATATATATATCATAAGAAGAGGTGGTTGTCCATCGCCCGATGAACGGTGGTTAATGTTCTTCTCCTGCATAAATGCGTCCATACCGTCTATGTCTTGAGTCGAAGTCCAAGACCTCGATTAAATCATCGACCGTGGCAATGAAGTGGGTGGTGGGTGGGCAATGAATTCCTTCATTGCCTGCCTCCCACTCGAGCCGGACATAGTTCGGCCGCGAGCCTCCTGACAAAGAGAGAGACTTTAATGAGTCCAGCATGTCGCCAAAGGACGAGTGCTGGAAGATATCCGCAGCGGTGAACTCCATTACCGGAGCCCAACCTGGCTTGGCTGGCTCGGGAGTGCACGGACTAGAACCCACTTCCGGATACAAATCCAAGGGTCTGGATTCACAGGCCACCGCAGAGGTAAGACCCGTGTTCGGCTCCACCGCTGATGAGTGTGCGACCTATGGGGCGGGGTCCATCCCTCCGTCCTTAGGCAGCACAGCCTGCTCCGGATTTAGGTCCAGGGATACTATGGGGGTGATACCCCGAGCTTCGTCCGACGGCAGGTCTAAGCCGTGCTCGTCGTGACTGTCCCGTGCTCCTGGCATAGGCCCAAATCCATCAAAGATCAAGTCTTCGCTGATGTCTGCCGTGTAGTTCAGGTTTCCAAACCTGATCTTGTGGCCCGGGGCGTAGCTGTCGATCTGCTCCAGATGGCCAAGCGAGTTGGCCCACAGAGCGAAGCCGCCGAACACGAAGATCTGTCCGGGGAGAAAGGTCTCACCTGGGATCGTGTTGTTGACGATGACTGGAGGAGCCATCGAGCCCTGTAGCGACGACACAGAGGAACTCTCAATGAAAGCACCAATGTCGATGCCAAAACCGGCGGATCTCAGGTAGGGGGTCCCGATCTGTGCGTCTAGGCTGATGGTAACAGGAAGCAAGGGACACAGATGTTTACCCAGGTTCGGGCCCTCTCAATGGAGGTAAAACCCTACTTCCTGCTTGATTAATATTGAAGATATGGGTAGTAAAAGAGTAGATCTACCACGAGATCGTAGAGGCTAAACCCTAGAAGCTAGCCTATGATGGTATGATTGTAATTGTGATCGGCCTTCTAAGGACCAGCCTCTCCGGTTTATATAGGCACCGGAGAGGGATAGGGTTTACATGGAGTCAGTTACAAGGAAGGAAATATAATATCCGGATCACCAAGCTTGCCTTCCACGCCAAGGAAAGTCCCATCCGGACACGGGTCGAAGTCTTGAGTCTTGTATCTTCACGCTTCAATAGTCCGGACAATGTATATAGTCCGGCTGTTCGGATACCCCCTAATCCAGGACTCCCTCACCACCTCTCTTGCGGCGCCGTGTAGGCATCGGGGGTGCGATGGCTGTCGGTGGCGTTGAAGCAGATCTGCGACGGTAGACGGGTGCATCGGGGGATAAGTCCCGTTGCGGTGGAAGAGAAGGTCGTGTGAGCGGCCCCGACAAAGAGGACGACGGTGCCGATGAAGCGAGAGGATGCGATGCAAGGCTATTGGTCTGTCGCCGTGGATGAGAATCGTCCATCTCGAGCAATGGACGACACGGTCTTGGTAGGCGCTCCGACATGGTGGAGGACGGTGGCGATGGATGTGGTGGAGGACGGCGGCGATGGATGGGGTGGCGGACGGAGGCTAGTGTGGGGATGGGGTGTTCTAGCGTGGACGGCGTATGAATGGGAAAATGGAGGGAGAGGTACGGGGAACCATGTTTTTGGGACGCGCCTGTCTGAAATATGGGAAAGTTATGAACTTAGCCCATGTTTAAAATTTGGACGTCTCATTGGTTGGGGATAGGACGGTAATCTCGCATCTCGCCAATATTTGCCCAAAGCGATTTCGGGCGAGGAGAGGGTGGTTGGCACCCACGGTGTATGAACGGGGCTGACAGGTAGGGCGGTTGTGTCACGTCTGAGTGAAGTTACAAACCTGCCCCTATTGAAAATATTTGCCTACATCGATTTCGGCCGAGTCGAGTTTGTTTTGCCGCCCACCGTGTATGAATGGGGAAATGGAGGGAGAAACAGAGGTCTTTCAAACGAGTTTGAATCAAATGTGTTTTGTCGCCCATGTTTGGCGCCCACCGTGTCGGAATGGGCTCAGAGGCGGTCGTGTCACGTCTAATTGAAGTTACTATCCTACCCCTATTTAGAGCAGTGGAAATCGGGCGATGGATTGTCCGTGTAATGGGTAGACAGTAATTTCCATCTCCCAAACACTTGGCTTCGGGCAGCCGACGTGGGACTGGACATTTTGCTGCTTCTTTCGAATTTTGGGACAATAAGCATCCACGTTTACCAGGGCAACTAATTTTGAATCCATTTTGTATTCCTATATGAATCTTCATAAATCATTCTATGTGTTTTGATATATCTTCAAAAGGACGAGAAAGATGTATTCCACTTTCATATATGAATATGTTTTACAAATGCCGATACTCAAATTCAGAAACTAGAATCCAGTTTAAGGTGAATTCGAATATTTGGAACACTTCATGTCCAACTCAAATGTCGCACGCAGCATAATGTGTACTCCCATTTAGATATGTACACAAGCGATGTATCAAGATTCAAATACCGAGTCAATCAACCAAGAATGTACAGAACTAATAGAATATAAACACTTATAGAGTATATGGATCAATAATATCAACTAACATACATAAGCCAGGCTACTATACTTTTTTTTGGCTACAACAACATCCTTTTTTTAGCCAGCATCTTGGCCCTTTCCGATGCGTGCCACTTATGGTCCATCTATACTACTACTATTGTTGAATGCACATTCAGCCCGATTGGCATATTTGTGGGTCTGGCACAACAATCCAAATGAAATGTCTCCGAGTCTTATCAATTAATACAGACTTGTGCTCAAATAAAATTACAAACCAAAAAACAAAAAAAAACAATTATTACATGATCTCTAAAACAAATAGTTTGATTGATTACATGAGCAGACAACACAAAGGTTATTCAACTATGGAAAGAACATTTCACCTATGATTTCTGAAGTAGGAATTTAATTTCCTTTTTTCCTTCAGGACCTTAACAATCTGCCGCCTCAGCTTGCTTCGCTTTTGAAATCCACCAAATATTTAATGGTTGTCTTGAGTACTGCTTGTGATTGTGCTGTTTGCTTCCTCAACATGTCAACTTCATCTCTAAGTGCAGAAGCATAATCTCTTTCTACCACTAATTTAACCTCTAGAGCATCAGCAGTTGGCAATTCATAATGCACGATTGGGCGGTGCCCTTCTTTGTGGGATGATGCAACGTCCATGGGGACCTCTCTCTTTGATCTTGGGCTAACCTGGTTTGCCATTAAAGTTCCGATTGGATTGAGAAAAGTTGAAGTTAGCAAAACATCTCAACTGGGAGTTATAACAGCATACCAGTTAAACAAACAAGGAATTAAAGAGTTTCAATTGGATGCTGAAAAGTAGTTATTAACATCATTTTAACCCGTTGTTGCATCAGCAATGCAGTTAAACAAACAAGTAGATATTTAAGTTAAGGCAAACAGGTAATTCTTAACAGTAAGTATCAAACACATAGATAGGCGCAGTCTACAATATGATTAACAGGCTGTGCTATTATGTAATCAGTAGCAAACTAAATTAAGCCAAGCAACATAATTGAACAATTTTGCAATAAGTGGCTAACTAAAATTCCGAGAAGCAGGTAACTGAACTTACGCTAGTTCTTTGTACAGGCACACTGTAACTTCTTTTTCGCTTACAAGGTTGTTCGAAGGAGTCCATGGCATCAATTGCTTGGATACGCAGTCCCAATACTTCTTTCTTCCCACACTGCATGGGTAAGTCGAACGGTTAATCTGGTAAGATGTGTTGGGCCTGCAAGTGCACAGGTTTGTAGGACAGTAGCAAATTTCCCTCAAGTGGATGACCTAAGGTTTATCAATCCGTGGGAGGCGTAGGATGAAGATGGTCTCTCTCAAGCAACTCTGCAACCAAATAACAGAGAGTCTCTTGTGTCCCCAACACACCCAATACAATGGTAAATTGTATAGGTGCACTAGTTCGGCGAAGAGATGGTGATACAAGTGCAATATGGATAGTAGATATAGGTTTTTGTAATCTGAAAATATATAAAACAGCAAGGTAACAAGTGGTAAAAGTGAGCGTAAACGGTATTGCAATGATAGGAAACAAGGCCTAGGGTTCATACTTTCACTAGTGCAAGTTCTCTCAACAATAATAACATAGATAGATCATATAACAAGCCCTCAACATGCAACAAAGAGTCACTCCAAAGCCACTAATAGAGGAGAACAAACGTAGAGATTATGGTAGGGTACGAAACCACCTCAAAGTTATTCTTTCGGATCAATCTATAAAAGAGTTCGTACTAGAATAACACCTTAAGATACAAATCAACCAAAACCCTAATGTCACCTAGATACTCCATTGTCACCTCAAGTATCCGTGGGCATGATTATACGATATGCATCACAAAATCTCAGATTTATCCAACCAACATAAAAGTACTTCAAAGAGTGCCCCAAAGTTTCTATGGGAGAATCAAGAACGTGTGCCAACCCCTATGCATAGGTTCCCAATGTCACGAAACCCGCAAGTTGATCACCAAAACATACATCAAGTGGCACATGATATCCCATTGTCACCACAGATAATCACGGCAAGACATACATCAAGTGTTCTCATAAAAGACTCAATCCGATAAGATAACTTCAAAGGGGAAATTCAATTCATCACAAGAGAGTAGAGGGGGAGAAACATCATAAGATCCAACTACAATAGCAAAGCTCGGGATACATCAAGATCGTGCCATAGAGGAACACGAGAGAGAACACGAGAGAGAGAGAGAGAGAGAGAGATCAAACACATAGCTACTGGTACATACCCTCAGCCCCGAGGGTGAACTACTCCCTCCTCGTCATGGATAGCGCCGGGATGATGAAGATGGCCACCGGTGATGGATCCCCCCTCCGGCAGGGTACCGGAAAAGGGTCCCGACTGGTTTTTCATGGCTCTAGAGGCTTGCGGTGGCGGAACTCCCGATCTATCTTATGTTCTGGAAGTTTTAGGATACGACGGTATATATGGGTGAAAGGAGTACGTCGGTGGAGCTACGGGGCCCCACGAGGCGGGGGGCGCGCCTGTGGGTGGGCGCGCCTCACCCTCGTGAGCACCTCCCGTATCTTCTGACATGGGGTCCGAGTCCATCAGGTGGGTTTCCTTCCAAAAATAACTTCTCCAGTTGATTTCGTTCCGTTTTGACTCCGTCTGGTATTCCTTTTCCTCGAAACACTGAAATAGGCATAAAACAGCAAATCTGGGCTGGGCATCCGGTTACTAGGTTAGTCCCAAAAATAATATAAAAGTGGATAATAAAGCCCAATATTGCCTAAAACAGTACATAAAGTAGCATGGAGCAATCAAAAACTATAGATACATTGGAGATGTATCAAGCATCCCCAAGCTTAATTCCTGCTCGTCCTCGAGTAGGTAAATGATAAAAAAGAATTTTTGATGCGGAGTGATAGTTTGGCATAATTTCAATCTAAATCTTCTTACTTGTGATATGAATATTCAGATCCGAAAGATTTAAGAAAAAAGTTCATATTGACACCAAAATAATAATACTTCAAGCATACTAATCAAAGCAATCATGTCTTCTCAAAATAGCATGGCAAAAGAAAGTTCATCCCTACAAAATCATATAGTTAGGCTATGCTTCATTTTCGTCACACAAAGTTGTTCCCAACATCTATACCCCCGATGACAAGCCAATCAATTGTTTCACACTCAAATAATCTCAAACTATTTCAACCTTCACGCAATACATGAGCACGAGCCATGGCTATAGCACTATGGGTGGAATAGAATATGATGATGGGGATTGTGTGGAGATGAGAAAAAAGGAGAAAGTCTCACATTGACGAGGCTAATCAACGGGCTATGGAGATGCCCATCAATTGATGTCAACATGCGGAGTAGGGATTGCCATGCAACGGATGCACTAGAGCTATAAGTATATGAAATCTCTACAAAAGAAACTAAGTGGGTGTGCATCCAACTTGCTTGCTCACGAAGACCTAGGGTACTTTGAGGAAGCCCATCATTGGAATATACAAGCCAAGTTCTATAATGAAAATTCCCACTAGTATATGAAAGTGACAAAATGAGAGACTCTCTATTATGAAGATCTTAGTGCTACTTTGAAGCACAATATATGAGACTCACTACATGAAGAACAAGGTGCTACTTTGAAACACAATATATGAGACTCACTACATGAAGAACAAGGGGCTACTTTGAAGCACAAGTGTGGTAAAAGGATAGTAGCATTGTCCCTTCTCTCTTTTTCTCTCAGTTTTTTTGGGCCTCTTCTTTTTTTTTCGTCCGGAGTCTCATCCCGACTTATGGGGGAATCATATTCTCCATCATCCTTTCCTAACTTGGGACAATGCTCTAATAATGATGATCATCACATTTTTATTTCTATTACAACTCAACAATTACAACTCGAAACTTAGAACAAAATATGACTCTATATGAATGCCTCCGTGATGTATCGGATGGTGCAATGAATCAAGAGTGACATGTATGGAAAATAATGCATGGTGGCTTTCCCACAAATACGATGTCAGCTACATGATCATGCAATGGCAATATGACAAAAGTAATGTATGTCATAATAATGATGATGGAAGTTGCATGGCAATATATCTCGGAATGGCTATTGAAATGCCATGATAGGTAGGTATGGTGGCTGTTTTGAGGAAGATATAAGGAGGTTTATGTGTGAGAGAGCATATCATATCACGGGGTTTGGATGCACCGTGAAGTTTGCACCAACTCTCAAGGTGAGAAAGGGCAATGCAGTGCAATCAAGAGGCTAGCAAATGCGGAAAGGTAAAAGTGCATATAATCCATGGACTCAACATTAGTCAAAAGAACTCATATACTTATTGCAAAACTTTAGAATCCATCAAAAATCAAGTACTTCGCACAATGCTCCTAGGGGGATAGATTGGTAGGAAAAGACCATCGCTCGTCCCCGACCGCCACTCATAAGGATGCACAAGCCAGGTACACTTCATGTTTCAAATTTGTTACACAACTTTACCCATATGTGCATGCTACGAGACTTGCAAACTTCAACACAAGTATTTCTCAAATTCACAATTATCAACTAGCACGACTTTGATATTATTACCTCCATATCTCAAAACAATTATTAAGCATTAAATTTATCTTAGTATTCAATTCACTCAAAAGAAAGTTTCACATATCTTGAACACCAAGTATATTAACATTAAGCAAATTACCATGCTATTAACGACTCTCAAAATAATCTAAGTGAAGCATGAGAGATCAAGTTTCTTTAAAACAAATCCACCACCGTGCTCTAAAAGATCTAAGTGAAGTACTAGAGCAAAAATTATCACGCTCAAAAGATATAAGTGAAGCACTTTGAGTATTCTAACAAATTCCAATTTATGTATGGCTCTCCCTCATTAAAGAATTCAGATCTTGGTACTTTATTCAAACAGCAAGCAAACCTAAAGAAAACTACAATGCAAGGATAGCACAACTCATGTGAAGAAGCAAAAACTTAGGCTCAACCGATACTAACCGATAGCTGTTGAAGAAGAAAGGTGGGATGCCTACCGGGGCATCCCCAAGCTTAGATGCTTCAGACTTCTTGAAATATTATTTTGGGGTGCCTTGGGTATCCCCAATCTTGAACTTTTGTGTCTCCTTAATTCCTCTCATATCATGGTTTCTCTTTTTATCAAAAGGTTCATCCACAACAAACTCAACAAGAACTCGTGAGATAGGTTAGTATGAACCAATGCAAAACCTTATCATTTTCTACTGTAACAAATCACTAAAATTATTATTCCACATTGAATACTAGATGCCTCTGCATATTTAATACTCCTATCCTCAAATAGAATCATTAAACAAGCAAACATATGCAAACAATGCAAACATAACAGCAATGTGCCAAAACAGTACAGTCTGTAAAGAATGCAAGAGTATCAGTACTTCCCTGACTCCAAAAATTATGAACTAAAACTACCAATGTAATAAATTTATCATATCTCAATATGCAAAAAGATTCAACATTATACCACTCTCTGACTTTTCAACAGAATTTTTGCAACAGCGGTAAACTTTCTTTTTTCAAACAGCAACATGTATACTTGCAAAATAAGCATGGTAAAGGTTATCCTTGACTTTTTTATTGAAACTAAAGATGCAAAACATTATTCTAACTAACAGAAAGCAAAGCTAAAGAAAATAAAATGACGCTCCAAGCAAAACACATATCATGTGTTGAATAAAAATATAGCTCCAAGTAAAGTTACCGATGAACGAAGACGAAAGAGGGGATGCCTTCCGGGGCATCCCTAAGCTTAGGCTCTTGGTTATCCTTGAATATTACCTTGGGGTGCCTTGTACATCCCCAAGCTTAGGCTATTTCCACTCCTTATACCATAGTCCATCGAATCTTTACCCAAAACTTGAAAACTTCACAACACAAAACTTAACAGAAAACTCGTCAGCTCCCTTAGCGAAAGAAAACAAAACACCACTTCAAGGTACTGTAATGAACTCATTCTTTATTTATATTGGTGTTAAACCTACTTTATTCCAACTTCTCTATGGTTTATAAACTATTTTACTAGTCATAGATTCATCAAAATAAGCAAGCAACACAATGAAAACAGAATCTGTCAAAAACAGAACAGTCTGTAGTAATATGTAACTAACGCAAACTTCTGGAACTCCAAAAATTCTAAAATAAATTGTTGGACCTGAGGAATTTGTCTAGTAATCATTTGCAAAAAGAATCAACTAAATAGAACTCTCCAGCAAAAAGTTGAAGCTAATCTCGTGAGCGCTAAAGTTTCTGTTTTTTACAGCATGATCATAAAGACTTCACCCAAGTCTTCCCAAAGGTTTTACTTGGCACAAACACTAATTAAAACATGAAAACACATCTAAACAGAATCTAGATGGATTGTTTATTCCTAAACAGAACCAAAAATCAAGAAACTAAAATAAAATTGGGTTGCCTCCCAACAAGCGCTATCGTTTAACGCCCCTAGCTAGGCATGATGATTTCAATGATGATCACATAAAAGATAAGAATTGAAACATAAAGAGAGCATCATGAAGAATATGACTAGCACATTTAAGTCTAACCCACTTCCTATGCATAGGGACTTTTTGAGCAAACAACTTATGGTAACAATAATCAACTTGCATAGGAAGACATAGCAAGCATAACTTTAAAACTTTAAGCACATAGAGAAGAAACTTGATACTATTGCAATTCCTACAAGCATATGTTCCTCCCTCATAATAATTTTCAGTAGCATCATGAATGAATTCAACAATATAACCATCACCTAAAGCATTCTTTTCATGATCTACAAGCATAGAATCTTTATTACTCTCCACATAAGCAAAATTCTTCTCTTCAGTAGTAGTGGGAGCAAACTCAACAAAATAACTATCATATGATTGAAAATTAAGATCAAGATGACAAGTTTCATGGTTATCATTGTTCTTTAAAGCGTACGTGTCATCACAATAATCATCATATATAGGAGGCATGCTTTCATCATAATATATTTGCTCATCAAAGCTTGGGGGACAAAAAATATCATCTTCATCAAACATAGCTTCCCCAAGCTTGTGGCTTTGCATATCATTAGCATCATGGATATTCAAGGAATTCATACTAACAACATTGCAATCATGCTCATCATTCACATATTTCATGCCAAGCATTTTATGTAATTCTTCTTCTAGCACTTTGGCACAATTTTCCTTTCCATCGTTCTCACGAAAGATATTAAAAAGATGATGCGTATGAGACACACTCAATTCCATTTTTTTGTAGTTTTCTTTTATAAACTAGACTAGTGCTAAAACAAGAAACAAAAAGATTCGATTGCAAGATCTAAACATATACCTTCACTTACCTATCCTCCCCGGCAACGACGCCAGAAAAGAGCTTGATGTATACTACGCAACCTTCTTCTTGTAGACGTTGTTGGGCCTGCAAGTGCACAGGTTTGTAGGACAGTAGCAAATTTCCCTCAAGTGGATGACCTAAGGTTTATCAATCCGTGGGAGGCGTAGGATGAAGATGGTCTCTCTCAAGCAACCCTGCAACCAAATAACAGAGAGTCCCTTGTGTCCCCAACACACCCAATACAATGGTAAATTGTATAGGTGCACTAGTTTTGTGTAGAGATGGTGATACAAGTGCAATATGGATGGTAGATATAGGTTTTTGTAATCTGAAAATATAAAAACAGCAAGGTAACAAGTGGTAAAAGTGAGCGTAAACGGTATTGCAATGATAGGAAACAAGGCCTAGGGTTCATACTTTCACTAGTGCAAGTTCTCTCAACAATAATAACATAGATAGATCATATAACAAGCCCTCAACATGCAACAAAGAGTCACTCCAAAACCACTAATAGCGGAGAACAAACGTAGAGATTATGGTAGGGTACGAAACCACCTCAAAGTTATTCTTTCGGATCAATCTATAAAAGAGTTCATACTAGAATAAAACCTTAAGATACAAATCAACCAAAACCCTAATGTCACCTAGATACTCCATTGTCACCTCAAGTATCCGTGGGCATGATTATACGATATGCATCACACAATCTCAGATTTATCCAACCAACATAAAAGTACTTCAAAGAGTGCCCCAAAGTTTCTATCGGAGAATCAAGAACGTGTGCCAACCCCTATGCATAGGTTCCCAATGTCACGAAACCCGCAAGTTGATCACCAAAACATACATCAAGTGGCACATGATATCCCATTGTCACCACAGATAATCATGGTAAGACATACATCAAGTGTTCTCATAAAAGACTCAATCCGATAAGATAACTTCAAAGGGTAAACTCAATTCATCACAAGAGAGTAGAGGGGGAGAAACATCATAAGATCCAACTACAATAGCAAAGCTCGGGATACATCAAGATCGTGCCATAGAGGAACACGAGAGAGAACACGAGAGAGAGAGATCAAACACATAGCTACTGGTACATACCCTCAGCCCTGAGGGTGAACTACTCCCTCCTCGTCATGGATAGCGCCGGGATGATGAAGATGGCCACCGGTGATGGATTCCCCCCTCGTGGTACTGAAAGGAGTCCTGATTGGTTTTTCGTGGCTCTGGAGGCTTGCGGCGGCGGAACTCCCGATCTATCTTCTGTTCTGGAAGTTTTAGGGTACAACGGTATATATGGGTGAAAGGAGTACGTCGGTGGAGCTACGGGGGCCCCACGAGGCAGGGGCGCGCCCCCTGTGGGCGCGCCCCCCACCCTCGTGAGCACCTCCCGTATCTTCTGACGTGGGGTCCAAGTCCATCAGGTGGGTTTCCTTCCAAAAATAACTTCTCGAGTTGATTTCATTCCGTTTTGACTCTGTTTGATATTCCTTTTCCTCGAAACACTGAAATAGTCATAAAACAGCAAATCTGGGCTGGGCCTCCGGTTAATAGGTTAGTCCCAAAAATAATATAAAAGTGGATAATAAAGCCCAATATTGCCTAAAACAGTAGATAAAGTAGCATGGAGCAATCAAAAATTATAGATACGTTGGAGACGTATCAAGATGGTGTGTCCTTGATATGTTATCTGAGGACGTGTAGTCAGACTAGTTGTAGCCAAACACATCACACTTGCTTTTACTGTATATTTCATGCGATTACTTTTGCCATATCGAGATCTAAGCAATCTACAATAGGATGAAAAGATTGGCATCCTTCACATTATTGCCGAACTCAGTTCATAGAAACAAGCAATTCAACCATTCTGTGGGTAAATCAAAAGCGCCACTAGAATATTTTTCACTATCCAGTCATACACGCAAAAAGGGGCGACACCACCATAGGGGCTGGTACGGGCGGCCGCCTCAGGTGGCTGGAAAGTGTGCACCTAGTTTGAGTCGTCCAGGTTGGCCCACGCTAGTTTTGTTCATCCCAATGCACGAGCAGGCAATGTAAAAAATGAAAAAATGTTTCAATTTGGATGGGCCAATAACATAAGTGCAAGCCGGATCTATAGCAGGCTCGCGGCCCAAACGAGCGCCTCCTATATCGATCGACAGCAGGAAAAATCTCAATTCATTCGCTCCAGCCTCCAGTCTGGTTCGATCCTCACCTAGCCGCCGCTGGACAGACCGACACATCACTTCCTCGCGCCCTCGTTGGAGGGCGTTCACCGGGCTTTAAGCGAACGGAAGGACAAAAAGATGAAGATCCAACCCTGGGTGTAGCCTGCGTGGGAGGCAGCGGTGGCAGCATGGGCATGGCATCGAGCTTGCGCAAACGAACAGTCGCAGCTTGCAAGAGTAGCATGCGCAACGAGCAGGTACATCACATCCCTGATTATATCTAACTAGTCGTCAACCCGTGCACTTGCACGGGCTAGCACTTTTAATATTAGATACAACAAAGTTGTTACAAATTAGAAATGTCAGACAATAATATGAATATGTTGATATATGCGTTATTGTTGTCACACATGCTTGTTTATCTTTGTTAGACATAAGGTTCAACAATGTTACATTGTTTCGGACTATTTTGTTATTTGATTATTTGCCTCCAATTGTGTGACAACCTTATCAATATTGTCATTGTGTGATGGCAAACAATTGTAGTATATTCTCATTACTATAAGCACCATAGATTATTCCAATTTTAAGTTCTAGTCACAACAAACAAATTCTTAAAGAATTTCTTATATTTTTAATATGGATGTTAGTTTTCTTATATTTTCTATCCATACCGTATACATTCCTATACCACATAAATAATCGTGTGTTTATTAGATCTTCGTGGCGCATGATACATCCAGATTTTCTTGTTACTTCGGTAATTTGTATGTATTTAAATATGCTTTAATAGCTAATTTTCTATTTTTTCTAAGACCAAAATAAAGACATGCATATGTACTATATATGCAGATATGATACAACAAAGTTGTTACAAATTAGAAATGTCAGACAATAATATGAATATGTTGATATATGGGTTATTGTGTCACACATGCATGTTTATCTTTGTTAGACATAAGGTTCAACAATGTTACATTGCTTCGGACTATTTTGTTATTTGATTGTTTGCCTCCAATTTTGTGACAACCTTATCAATATTGTCATTGTGTGATGGCAAATAATAGTTTGTAGTATATTCTCATTACTATATATAAGTACCATAGTTTATTCCGATTTTAAGTTCTAGTCTCAACAAACAAATTCTTAAAGAATATCTTATACTTTTAATATGGATGTAAGTTTTTTTATATTTTCTATCCATACTGTATACATACCTATATCACATAAATAATCGTGTGTTTATTAGATCTTTGTGGCGCATGATATGTACATCCAGATTTTCTTGTTACTTCGGTAATTTGTATGTATGTAAAGATGCTTTAATAGCTAATTTTCTATTTTTTCTAAGACCAAAATAAAGATATGCATATGTACTATATATGAAGATACGTGTTAGAAATATGTGCCTTAATCCATTATTATCATGGTTGGATCATAGTCTTCTCGGAGCATGAATCCAAGAAGAACTTATTAGAGGTTGTACTTGGTAGTTGGCCTTTTTATATCATAAAATAGGGTGAACTTTGATGCCCGGGGTGGATGGAAGGAGACGCGGTGACAATAACAATGAGGAAGATCGATCGCCGCTTGTGGTTGCAGTCGATCTCGCATCATACCTCTCAGCACCTGTCTTCAGGTTCCTTTGAGGTTTGTTGTTGACCCTGCGGGTGGGAGAGCACACTTGACGGTGATGGCGAGTTGGGTATATCCTTAGGTTAGAGAAATGGCCACCACTGGCCACATGTAGGAGAGCAGCATTGAAGCTGAGGTGGAGTATGCGGCCATGTAGATGAACTGAGCCCGATGTTTTTTTCTTTTAAAATCGATCGATAGAAGATTTTATATATGGACTTTCATGGGTCATCAACTGGATTCCGTCTTTATTTTCCTTTTATCGGTAGTGCTTTTTTAAGGACGCAATCTTTTCTCTTTAAGGAACGGACGGATGTTTTTTTGACAACATTGGACGTATCACATGACATTTTCTTGGATGAGACCATCTATGTTTGGCAAGTTTTCTTTATCGGATATAAATTTACAACTTAGTGGTCTGATTAGTAAGAAGGTGTCGGTGTACTAGAGTAGGGGTACCCTAGTATCCCGTACTCGTGCACGGACAGTTGTAGCACCCCGCGGCAGGATTTGCCTCGTCACCGCCAAGATCCTCCGTGGCTCCTTTGGAGCCATTCAAGAACAAAGTATTTGATTAAGAAGACAAGGCCCCGGCAAGAGGAGCTTGCCGGGAAGGCCCGGAGCGCGACAAGACTCCGGGCGCGACAAGGATTCGGCCGCGGCAAGGTGCTTGCCGCGGCAAGCAACCTCCCTCCGTTTCCGCTCCAGCTCATCCAGCGACGTGTCGCCATGGGGCCGTTCCATGGGCGCCAGGTCGAGAGGCTGTGCAGCCAGCGGAGAGCAGCGATAAGCGGGCGCCGACAAGCTTTTTGTCCCTTGCCGTCAGAGTTAGGTATTTTGCACTGTACACTGTTCGAGTAGGTGTACCAACCCCTGTTTTTACATTTGTACCCTCGCCTATGTTGCCACCTGTCGGAGACCCCTTGAGCATATAAAAGGAGGCCCATGCGCAACGTAGAGGGGGGTTCGGCTGGTTCGGTTCATTCGACTCACCAGAGACTAGATACACTCACGTTAGGTTTTGTAGCTCTCATTGCTCCCTAGCAAGAACACAATACATCAAACAAGCAGCAGTAGGAGTTTTATCTCTCCGGAGAGCTCCGAAGCTGGGTAAACTGCTCGTGGTGCTCGCCGATCCGCTCTTTCAGGCGATCTCCGCCCCCTCCGAACCACAAGGGCCTGCTCCGCCGGCCCCATAGGTGTCCGTGGGTACGATCAGCCTCCCCGACATCTTTGGCGCGCCAGGTAGGGGGCGTCGAGGCCGTGTGAATCTGATCCGGCGTTCACACGAGCAGCGTCATCAACATCTTCCTCAACATGCCACCGAAGAAGAAGGCTTCGGCGGCAGCAGAGCCGTCTGTTCGCACTCCACCCTCACCACAGCAAACGGGTGGTGGGGCGACGCCGGCGGAGGAACGGGCGCCGACGAAGGTGCTCGCGACGTTGCTAAGTCCAAGGACAAGGCCCGCAAACCTCGGCGTCCGCGCATCCCCGCGCCCATCTCAGAGACGCGAGACCAACAACGTCATGGCGGTCACAACGCCATACGCTCGCTGGATCGAGACCCTCAAGACCAGCATGCGCGCGCCAACATGCCGGCACGGGTGAGATACGGTCGCCGGACGGGTGCTGCTCCTTCTAACGTAGTTAGAAGTCCGAGCGTGTCCCGCCTCGCACCGTTCTCCAATGCCACCCACTACTCCAGCAGAAGCTCGGGCGAGAGCTCAGCTGCTCGACTACCTCCAACGGCCGACAAGGTCGACGGTGGAGAGCCACTATCCAGAGCCTCATCGGCTTTGCTAACGGCGACGCCCGCGGCAACTAACGCCATCATTGCCGCGGGCGAGACGACAAGGCACGAGCCGGTGGCGACGAGGCTGTCGGAGGTGCAACCACCGTGCACTCTCCGCCAAGAAGGCCAAGATCGCCGACTCACCGGATCCACCTCGACAATGACTCCACTGCGCTGCCGGATCCGCGAAGCTTCGCCGCGATTAGCGCCAAGTTCTTCATGAGAGACAACAAGAGGACGCCGAACTCGCATCGAGCAATCAAGAGAAGCGCGACGTCAGTCCGACAAGCGCGCTGGGCCTACTATTGACATGCGCGCGCCGGAGGAGCCAAGCGACTTGCCGTACGCGGTAGGTTGCCCTGCGTTCACTCGTGAGCTGCGGCAAGTCCAAAGGGCCCAGCCGTAAAAACTTCAAACCAGACGTGCCGGAGAAGTATGATGGCAGGACGCATCCGTCGGAGTTCCTTAGCATCTACACCATCGCGTGCAGGCTGCGGGGACGGACGACAAGATCCTCGCCAACTACTTCCCGCCGTGCTCAAGCCCAACGCCGATCTTGGCTCATGCACTTGCCGGACAGCTCCATATCCTCTTGGGCAGATTCTGTGCCATCGCTTTGTTGGCGCCTTCACGGTGGCCACAAACCTCATAGCCAAGAGAGTGACCTTCACTTGCTCGCCTGAAGGAAGGAGAGTCCCCGCAAGTTCATTCAGAGATTCAGCCGTGTGCACTACAACATCTTAGACGTCCACCTGCCGCGGTGATCAGCGCATTTCATCGAGAATGTGCGGAACCGCAGGATGAGGGAGGAGATGGCGATGTGCAAAGTCAAGGACGCTGCGAGCTGTACGCCTTGGCCGACAAGTGTGCACGCGCTGAGGAAGGGAGGAGACTCCCAGGAGAGAATGCAGAAGCAGGATCTGACAGTGAGGACACCGCCCCGACAAAGAAGGGTCGGCGGAATGGCAACATGAAGAAGAAAGCCAGAGAAGTGCTAGCAGTCGAGCAGTCCGGCAATGGAGGTGGCGACAAGAACGCCAAGGCTGGTGGCTCCGGCAAGGAGGTTGCCGCTGACGCCAACCACCGGTCGGTGGCGGCCGCCGACAAGCAGGACAGCTCCGGCAAGCAGTACTGCAAGATCCACCGCACCAAGGGCCACGACCTCCAGAGCTGCAAGAAGGTCGAGCAGCTTGTCGAACAACAGAGAGCTGAGTACAAGCGGCGCGACATGGAGAAGGCCCAGGAAAGTGCTGGGGGAGCAAGCAAGAAACGTCCCGGCCGGGGAGGACGCGGCAAGGCCAAGCCGCGACAAGGAGATCGACCTCCCGGCCGCGATAAGGATGAAGATGAGGACGACGACGAAGATATGGAAGACGACGACGCCGGCGAGCGGAGTTTCAGAAAGCCACAGAGGTCCTTTATGCGTTGACGGAGGTGCTTCGCATACCTCCCACCGCCAACTCAAGCAATGGATGCGGAGGTCAATGCAGCGGAACCATCCGTAAAGTGACGCAAGCCTCTCAAGTGGTCCAAGACGCCTATCATTTTTGATATTGAGGACCACCCTGATCGCATAATCGCGGTCGGGTGCTTGCCGATGTTGGTCTCTCCAACCATCCGCAACCTCAAGGTCACAAAATGTTAGTTGACGGGCGGGCCGGCTTGAATTGATCTCCTCGCGGTGCTCGAAGCTTCAAATCCCTGACAGCGAGCTCGAAGAGACCGGTACCTTCCAAGGAATCAATCCGGGAAGGACCAAGCCGAAGGGGAAGATTACGTTGCCGGTCACATTTGGCGGCGAGCTGAACTTTAGAACTGAGAGGGTCACATTCGACGTTGCCGATTTCCGTTGCCTTACAATGGGATACTTGGCCGCCCAAAGACTCGCCAAGTTCATGGCAGCCTCTCACTACGCCTACAACCTACTCAAGATGCCGGGCCCGATAAGTGTCATCTCTGTCCATGGCGACAAGAAGGATGCCCTTATCTGTGCCGACAAGATCTTCTGGGATCCAGCAGCCGCGACAGATTGCCAGACACTTGCTGCTGAAGCTCCCGGGGGGAAGAAGACCAAGTCCAAGTCCGGCAAGGGCTCTGATGCTCACTCCGGCAAGCGCACCTCTTCGGAGTGCTGCGCTACCGCCGAGGACGCACCATCGAGCTCCACTGGCAAGTGCAAGAAGATGGTGGCTCCGCCAAGACCAAGAAGGTGCCCGCCAAGGAAGACGGCACCGGTGGTACCTTCACCATCGCTGCCTCTCTCGACCCTAAATAGGAAGGCGACTCGTTGCTTTCCTGCGGCGAATGTCGACGTGTTTGCATGGCAACCGTCGATATCCCCGGCGTTCCTGTGAAAGTGATTGAGCACCGCCTGGCCGTTTGTCCTCATCGCGCCGCTGTCAAGCAAAAAGTCGAAGCAAGCGGTGAGCGCCAAGAATTCATAGCAGAAGAGATCAAGAACCGGAAGCAGCAGGCCTTGTCGAGGAGTGATCCATCCTACGTGGTTGGCCAATCTCTGTAGTTGTGCATAAAGCAAATGGGAAATGGAGACTTTGTATTGACTTCACGGATGTTAATAAAGCTTGTCCCAAGGATCCATTTCCTTGCCGCGCATTGACCAGATTGTTGACTCCACGGGCTGGATGTGATTTGCTTTCGCTTCTTGATGCATACTCAGATACCATCAGATCTTCATGGCTGAAGAAGATGAAGAGAAGACCGCATTCATTACACCATGTGGCACATACTGTTTCATACGGATGCCTTTCGGTTTGAAGAATGCTGGTTCAACGTTTGCAAGGGAAGTCCATGACGCTTTTGAGCCGCAAATGCACAGAAAATTAGAAGCCTACATGGATGACATAGTGGTCAAAAGCAAGGACAAAGCAACTCTGGTTCAAGATTTGGACGAGACCTTTGCAAATCTGCGCAAGATCAACCTTAAGCTCAACCCCGAGAAGTGCGTGTTTGGAGTTCCTTCCGGCAAGCTTCTCGGGTTCTTCGTGTCTCGGCGAGGGATCAAGCTAATCTCGACAAGATCAAGGCCATTGAGCAGATTGAAGCACCAAAGCGCCAAGGATGTACGAAGGCTTGCCGGTTGCGTGGCTGCTCTCAGCAGTTTATCTCTAGGTTCTGTTGAACGCCTGCCGTTTTTCAAAATTTTGAAAAAGGCAGGTCCAATGAAATGGACTCCTGATGCGGAGGCTGCGCTGCGGGACTTGAAGAGATACCTTTCCTCCACTCCAACACTTGTCGCACCTAGGCCACAAGAGAAGTTGCTGCTGTATATAGCGGCAACCAATCAAGTGGTTAGTGCTGCGTTAGTAGCGGAGAGGGAGGCGGATGATGAGCCAGCGACCACGGCAAGCACATCCAGCGACAAGCAGGGGGCTTCGCCGACAAGCTGTAGTCCCGACAAGGACGAGTCCACGAAGACACATGACCAGATGCAGAAAAGGATGGTGCAGCGCCTACCTACTTTTGTCACTTCCTCCTGCAGGGGCTAGGTCAAGGTACTACGGTGTGCAAAAATTGCTTTTCGGCCTCCTCATGGCCTCGAGAAAGCTGCGCCATTACTTCCAAGCACATGAGATCACAATTGTCACTCGCTTTCCCCTGAAGAGGATACTGCAGAATCCAGAAGCGACAGGCAGGATTGTCGAGTGGGCATTGGAGCTGTCAAGCTTTGGTCTCAAGTTTGAAAGCACATCAACTATCCAAAGCAGAGCGTTGGCAGAATTCATAGCAGAATGGACGCCAACACCAGATGAAGAGATTCCGGAGACGAGCATTCCCGTCAAAGAAGCAAGCAAAGAGTGGCTGATGTACTTTGATGGTGCCTTCTCGCCGCAAAAGGCGCTGGTCCGGCGTGCTGCTTATCGCACTCCACCGGAGAGCACCTCAAGCACGTCGTCGGATGCACTTTCCCAAAGAGCAAGCGATTTAACAATACTGCAGAATATGAAGGTTTGCTTGCCGGTCTCAGGATCGCCGTGGACCTTGGGATCAAAAAGCTTATTGTCAGGGGAGACTCACAACTCGTCGTCCGCCAAGTCAACAAAGATTACCAGAGTCCGTTGATGGAAGCCTACGTTGATGAAGTGAGGAAGCTAGAAGAACACTTTGACGGCCTGCAAATGGAACATGTTCCAAGAGCTCAGAATGATATTGCTGATGGCCTGTCAAAGTGCGCTGCACTTAAGTTACCTGTGGAACCAGGGATTTTCGTGCTCAAGCCGACTCAGCCAACCGTAACACCATCAACTGTACAAAGCAAGAAGAGGAAGTTGGCCTCTGGTGACTACTTTCCAACAGAGCTTCCCGAAGCCGTCGTTGTAAAGGTCCCCAAGATCAACACCAACAGTGCTGAGGAGCAGTCTGCTCCGACAGGCCCAAGGGTTTGTTTCGTTGAAGCAGACGCTCCCAACAAGTCTTGCTCCGGCAAGCTTGTCGGGGAGCATCTAGCTCCGGCAGGGCCGTAGGTCCTTGCCGTGGAAGCTGATGTTCCCGCAGCAGCAGATGTGCCTTTAGTCCTTGTTGTCGAGCCGCAAGCTCCAGCATGGGCGCAGCAGATTGTCCATTTCCTTCAGACAGGAGAACTTCCCGAAGAGCAAGAAGAAGCGGAAAGAGTAGCCCGGCAGTCAAGTATGTACTAGTTTGTCGACAGCATACTGTACAGAAGAAGACTCAACGGTGTGAAATTGAAGTGTATTCCCAGGGAAGATGGACAGAAGCTGTTGGCAGAGATACACGGAGGCATATGTGGTCACCACATTGGCGCAAGAGCACTTGCCGCAGAGCTTTCGGCAAGCTTTCTTCCGCCCACAGCCTCCGTGATGCAACTGCACAAGTAACCAAGTGTGAAGCGTGCCAGTTCCATTCCAAACAGATACACCAGCCAGCTCAAGCTCTCCATACGATCCCTTTATCCTGGTCATTTTCGGTCTAGGGGCTCGACATCCTCGGCCCCTTCCCCCGAGCTATCGGGGGCTTTGAGTACTTGTACGTCGCCATTGACAAGTTTACAAAGTGGCCGGAAGTGGAAGCAGTGAGGAAGGTGACAAGACAACAGCTAGCCAAGTTCTTCAGTCGATTGTTTTCCGCTTCGAATCCCTAACCGGATCATCACCGACAACGGCACACAATTCACGAAGTCGCACCTTCATGCAAGACGCCCAAGACCTTGGCGCCAAGGTCTGCTTTGCTTCTGTTGCTCACCCGAGAAGCAACGGTGAAGCAGAGAGGGCAAATGCTGAAGTGTTGCGCGGGCTCAAGACCAGAACTTTCGACAGGTTGCACAAGTGCGGAAGAAACTGGATCGAGGAGCTGCCGGTGGTTCGTTGGTCGATCAGGACAACGCCAAATCGAGCCACCGGCCAGACACCCTTTGCTCTAGTCTATGGAGCAGAGGCAGTTCTCCCACGGAACTCAGATACGGATCGCCTCGAGTGCTCGCTTATGATGAGCTTGAACAAGAGCAGCGCAAGAAGATGACGCTACCGCTCCTTGAGGAGGATCGCTTCAAAGTCAGCCGCCGCGAGCCGCCACACAGCAAGCTCTGCGTCGCTACCATAGCCGCAGAGTTAGTGCCGTAAGTCTCGAGGAAGGCGACCTTGTTCTTCGCGCGCTCACCGCCAAGAATTCAAACAAGTTGACGCCGAGGTGGGAAGGCCCTTATCGGGTGAAACGAGTCACTAGGCTCGGCGCTGTCCGCTTTGAGACCGAAGATGGCATTCCGTGAGCAACTCCGGAACACCGAGCATCTTCGTAAGTTTTACCTATAGGGCGCGTTGTCGGAACCCGTTCCGCAACCACCTTTTGTACAAGTCTTGCCGCTGTTGCATGTAATCCTTTGTACAAAGCCGGGCGCAGACCCCGTGCATCAGTAAAGCTCATGTGTTATGCACAACTTGTCAAATTCATGCTGTCATCATTTTATTGCATGTTTTGGCTAACACTTTGTGCAGCAACCACACCCGTAAGCGTAATCGAGCCGTTGGGCTCCATAACGTTATTTCCTCTTCTTTTCTTTTCTCAAAGAAAGGAAGGCTCCCTCGCGCACAAGTTAACCGGGGAAGGAGGAGATTATATTATGGACCAGGCACCGCCGAGGAAGTTTCACCTCATCGGGAAGCAAGAGATGTAAAAGCTAAGTTGCCAAAGTTTGAGAAATCAATTTTAAATTTTTAAGTTATCTTCCTCGAACGATAGTACTTTGTATGGAAAACTCTGTGCGCAGAGGAACCAACTCACGTTAGTCGCGCCCTTACTTTGTTTTGAGTCCGCTCAACAACTTAAGTGAGCTGCAGCTAGTCGCGGCAAAGTTGCTTTGTCGGAGGCGGCATCGCCAAAGAAGTTGGCCGACGTTCGCACTCGGCCATGGCGAAAGTGCCCACACCGACAAGTCCCCTAGATGCGTAAGGCAGAAACATACAAAGGAAGGAATCAAGTAGAGGAAATAACGTTGCATTGATCGTTCGCCTAAGATAGAGTATATTACAAAATAACTTGTCGCTGATCTAACAAAGTGTTCTAAACATGATCAGCAGCGACAAGGGAAAGATAAAGTTGGCGGCCTAGTCTACGCGGTCGCCCTCAATCCGCTTGATCTTGTTCACCTTATCCACAATGGGTGCGACAAGGGCTTTGAGCTCCTCCACGCCGGGCGTCTGGCGGCAAGGATCGGAGGACGCCGTTAAGGTTGAGGCCCGGATTGCGGAAGGCCACCTTGATCAACACCTTCTCGAGGGCTCTCGCACGCACTGGGCGTGATTCTCGGCCAGCTGCTTCGGGACCTCTTCTCGAGTCACTGGAGGCCCGCCACCACGCCTTTGAAGAATAAGCTGAGCTTGGCGCCGGGTTGGAGATGCTCGTCGAGGAGTACGCAAGGTCCGCCATACCCAGCTCCATCACTCGTAGGATGTCGGCGGCGGTCCACAAGACCTTCGGTCCAAAGCTCCACGCCTCCCTCAAGGTGTTCTCGACGGAGGCAGCATTCGCCAAAGCAGCTCCTCCTTGGCCTTGATCGCCTCAATAAGCCCACCTCCCGCCTTCGGGCGCCATCCAACATCTGCGGCCGAGTGGTCAGCTTCAGCTCAAGATCCGCCTTGGAATCCTTGGCGGCGCCGAGCTCCTTGGCCCTATCGGCGAGACGGCTCGCAGCTCGCCAAGGGTGTAGGCGTCCTTCTCGCGCCACGCTTGAGCACGGCAAGCTCTTCGCCGCTCTTCTTGAGGGTGGCCTCGGCTGTGCCACCTTCGCCTTCAGCTCTTCCTTGGCGGCCTCGGCGGCAGCGGCCTTCGCCGGCTTCTGAAGCGCCCATAAGCGACTCCTCGCGCGCGGCAAGGTCTTACTCGTGGCTGTCCAGGTTGACCTTCCGCTGCGCCAGCTCGCTTTCCTGCGCGGCGAGCTTCTCGGCAGCCAGCCGCTGCTCCTCCTCAGCTGCGGCCTTCTCAAGGATGAAGGATGTGTGCTCTTCTGCGAGTTGCCCCCGCGCTTCCGCCACGTCGCGGAGGGCTTCTTTATTGGCGCTCCGGAGCTCCTCGGCGCGCTTCTCCATGTCCACTCCCGCCCTCGCGACAAGGGCTTCCCGGGTCTCTAACTTGGCCTGCCGGGTGCGGTAGAGCGACAGCAGCTTCTTCAGCAGCTGCTCCTCCTCAGACTCGCCGCTGCTGCTGCTTGGCGCGTCCACCAGCGTCAGCCCAGCGGAGGCGAGTAGCTCGCCGTCGAAGGTTTCTCCCTCGACCGGCGCCCTGGAGCTCGGCTCCCAGGGGAGCTTGATGAAGACGCCGCTGCCTTCGTGTAGGCACCGGCTGGGGTCCTCGAGCCGACGCGGCAGCGTGGCAAGGGGAGTCGGCTGTCGGTGTAGCGCTTGCCGCCCTGCGGCCTCAGGCCGTCACAAGACGATCGCCTCGACCCTCGCTGCCTCCGCGTCGGTAGTCAGCGGTGGCCTCTCGCCAACAGGCTCGGCCGGCGACGGCCTCTTCTTCCACGACGACGACCACTTCTTCCTCGACGGCGGCCTCGTCGGTGTTGCCGCGCGCTTCCTCCTCGCCGGCGGACTCGACCTCCATCAGCTCTGCGTCAGACGAAGAATGGGCAGTCAAGCAGATGTTCAAAAAGAGAAACAAAAGAAAGCAAACCCAAGGGAGATTTTCGCGTAAGGGAATTACCTGCAACGGGGTCCGCAGCCATGGCCTCGACCACTGGAGGGTCACTGGCGCCGTCCCTTGCCGGGGTAGCCTCCCTTGCCGGAGTGGCCTCCCTTGGAGGGTGGCCTCCCTTGTCGGAGGGCGCTCCCTTGCCGGGGAGTTCTCCCTTGGCGGCGTAGTGGCAGCGGGCAGGATCTCGGAGGCGGCTTCCAAGCCCTCCTGATGAAGTTGCTCTGCTCCTACACAAGCAAACAATCAGATATCAACAAAGAAAGGGCACCCCTACACACCCAATAGTAAGAAGAAAACTGCACACTTACTCTGGGGGCTGTGCTGGGGGCTGCTCTGGGGAAGGGTTGCCGGGTCCGGCAAGGCGGTCTCTGACGCGTCCCCCGTCGCCACGGGAGAATCGTCCTCAACGACGACCGTCGGGATCTTGGCCCTCTTCGCCGCTCTCTGGGCCAGCGTCCTGAAAAGGAAAGAGTCCAGAACGAAGCAAATCAGATTCAAGATGAAGCAATAAAATTGAAGAAATACAAGCACAATCTCGAGAAGCTTACTCTTCGCCTTCCTCCTCGGAGCTGAGCGCGGAGAAGTCAAACTCCGGCCCGCCTCCGTGCGACGAGGTGGAGGCGTGGGCTCTCTTGGCCGCTATGGAGGCGCCGGCGGTGGCTCGAGAAGATCCCGCCCGGTTAGCTTGGCGGTGTGGGGCGCTCGCGGCAACCTCGCTTGTCGGTGGAGCGCTGCTGGGCGCTGCTGTTGTTAGGGTCGGTCGTCGCCTGCTCGTCTCCAGCCTTTGGAGACGCCTCTCGGCGGAGCGGGGAGCTCGGCCGGGCGGCAAGTCGCTGGCGGTGGGGAAGAAGCGCCCTCGGCGGGTCCACTCGACCCGGCCTCGGGCTCGACAAGCTTCGTCCTCGCCGGGCGACCTCCCTTGCTCGGCAAGGCTTTCCGCCTTCGCGCGTCCGCCTCCTCCACGGTGAACCCGGCGGCTCCGGTAGCGGTTGCTGCCGCCTCCACTGGTGGCAATCCGCGCCATCTCCTGGTCGGTGGTGTCGCTGGTGAGCCTTTTCTACTCGCCGAGCGGATCGGCACTTCTTGCAAATCATCAAGAATTGCTGCACGCACTCGCCGGGGCTCCTGCCAGTTGGGACGATTCCGTGGAGTCGCACAATGGCATCATGGCGCTGGATGCGGTCGAGCGCCGAAGTTGTTGCACAATGGGACGATCCCCGGCAACCTAAACCACTCGGGTGGTCGGGTCGTTCTTGAACAGCTCGAGCAGTATCGAGTCCAGCTCAAGACGGTAAAGTTCCAATTCAGGCCCGGGCGCAGCCTCATGATGTCCGGCCAGATTTTGGAACTCCCAAGCAGGCCTCCTCCTTTCCGCAAGGGAGCGATGGCGGCGGCGGCGAAGTCCGCGCCAACCGCGCTTTACGGTCAACCCGGCAAGCCCGAGGCGCAGGATTCGGTCACGGCTATCTTCACTTCGCATCCTCCGCGCTGTTACTCCAATCCCTCGCCACAAGACTATTGGGGTTTGGCGACGACGGTGAAGGGCTGCGGATTCTCCTCACGACCCAGCACCAGTTGGCTCTCCACTCCTCCCACTTGTTGCGGAACTCTCCTCTAGGTAGGCCTCTTTCTTGCCGATCCTAGAGACCTGTGCTATCCCTCCGCAAGTGGCTCTCCTCTCTCGACGCTGGGAACAAAGAAATGGCGGAAGAGTGCCACGCTCGGTGGATTCCGACAAAGTTTTCGCACAATGCGCCAAAACTGCCATGGTCAAGATGGCGCTAGGGGGTGAAATCAAGGAGGCGGAGGCTAAAGGTGTTCATTATGTCGCAAAAGAACTGGAAAAGGGTGGCAAAGCCCGCAATAGAAGAAAAGGGCGAAGAAAGGGTACCTGTTGGGGCCAAATCGGAGGCGGAGGCGGAGCACTCGCGCGGCGGATGCGCACGAGTCTCCGCCGACCGTAAGAGGTAGAAGACGCCCCGCAGCTCTTTGGCGCCGAGCTGCGGGGGAAGATGGCTCGCCTTGCGCAACGCCGCGAGCCGCTGCGCCGGCCGACTTGACGCCTCTTCTCCTTATCGGCTTTGAGCCATGGCGAGGGGCGGAGGAGGCCGACGGTGAGTTTGCTTGCGGGGTAAGGGGGGCGGGGCGCTGCTGTCTTCGCACCGGAGAAGAAGAGGGGAGCGGCGGTGGTTTCTTGACAAGACAGCAATGGCAGGGTGGTCGGCTCGCCTCGCTTCTCCGCTTATAAAGGGGAGGAGGCGAATGTTCCGCTTATACTAATAAAGAACCCCCCACGCATCACCGCGCCCACGATCTATCTTCGCAGACGACGCCACGTCCGGTGCGTGCCGTTAGTGGGGACCGTGATGGGTCCGGGGCGAAAGGCGGCGTGGTCGAGGCCGCGTGCAGTCACAGTTTTTGGGCCTGGCCCGACAAGCGCCGGCATCGTAATGCGGCCCAGTTCGGGGCTCTGCCGGTGTACTAGAGTAGGGGTACCCTAGTATCCCGTGCATTGCACGGACAGTTGTAGCACCCCGCTGCAGGGTTTGCCTCGTCACCGCCAAGATCCTCCGTGGCTCCTTTGGAGCCATTCAAGAACAAAGTATTTGATTAAGAAGACACGGCCCCGGCAAGAGGAGCTTGCCGGGAAGGCCCGGAGCGCGACAAGCCTCCGGGCGCGACAAGGATTCGGCCGCGGCAAGGCGCTTGCCGCGGCAAGCAACCACCCTCCGTTTCCGCTCCAGCTCATCCAGCGACGTGTCGCCATGGGGCCGTTCCATGGGCGCGTGTCGAGAGGTTGTGCAGCCAGCGGAGAGCAGCGATAAGTGGCGCTGACAAGCTTGCCATCGTGGCGAGCGGAGGCGCACTTGACGGTCTCTCGCGGTAACTGTTTGGGCGACATCGACGGGCATTTATTGCTTTTGTCCCTTGCCGTCAAGGTTAGGTATTTTGCAATCGCATACTCGTTCAAGTAGGTGTACCAACCCCTGTTTTTACATTTGTACCCTCGCCTATGTTGCCACCTGTCGGAGACCCCTTGAGCATATAAAAGGAGGCCCATGCGCAACGAGAGGGGGTTCGCTGGTTCGTTCATTCGACTCACCAGAGACTAGATACACTCACGTTAGGTTTTGTAGCTCTCATTGCTCCCTAGCAAGAACACAATACATCAAACAAGCAGCAGTAGGAGTTTTATCTCTCGGAGAGCTCCGGTTGGGTAAACTGCTCGTGTGCCTCGCCTCGATCCGCTCTTCGTGCGATCTCCGCCCCCCTCCGAACCACAAGGGGCCTGCTCCGCCGGCCCCATAGGTGTCTGTGGGTACGATCAGCCTCCCCGACAGAAGGCTTGAAAGATCCGGCCATATACAGGAGACGTGGTTGCCTAAAAATAATGTACATGAGCCAGTGGAGACGTTTTCTATTTTTTGGGTGGAGGGATGCTTTTCCTTTTTTTTAATAGGCAAGAAGAGTTTCACGGATGAGCTGTTTGTTATGGAAGGAGGCTTTTTTTAGTTTGAGACGGAGACTATCTCCTTTTTAAAGGAACGGATGGATACTTTTTTCTATTTCGTTTCTAAAACTGGACGTGTCAGACTACTTTTAGTAGACAATAGAAGCCGAGGTTGTCTAAATAACGTACAGGAGATGAGGGAGATATTTTCTCTTTTTCTTTAAAGAGCGATGTAGTTTCTTTTTTTGAAACTTGTAATTATTTTTTTAATTGCTTAAGAGTTTCACGTATCATGCATGTCACGTATCCTGCATGTCAAAAGAAAGTATCTCATGGTTCTGTAGAGTTTTTTTTCTGAACGCTCAGGGTCCTATAGAGTTATTAAGGAAGGAGTCTATTCATTTGTTTTAAAGGAACAGATGGATTTTTTTTTTGTTTCCAAACATTGGCCGTGTCGTATGTCTTTTTTTGGACCATGGAACCATCTGTGTTACGCAAGTTTTCTTCTAATCTCGGACGTCGATTTTACAATCCAACGGCCTAATTAATTATGATGATGTGGATTAATTAAAAGGCTTGAATGGTGCCTTCAATTAGTAAATATAAGATTCAACTCTTCAATTTCTGGCCAATAGTTAAACCTGGCGGTGTTGTAAAACTGCTTGTATGTAGGGAATCTATGAGAAAATGAAACCAATTTCTACTTATTTTATAACTCCCCCAATCAATACTGAACTGACTGAATCTGATGTATCTAATCAAGTTTCCGGTGCAAATACAAGCTCATGTTGTTCTTGAGCCTGAAGTGTCTAATGAACGGACTACTAATGAAGGACTTGATGCAAACATTTTACATGCTCCTGGTGATGAACATATAGTGTCTAATGAGGGATCTAATGCAAGCATTTTGCAAGCTCATTGAAGGATTTAGTGTCTAATGATGATCTACTATGTTGACAGAGACAGAGATTTGCAGACATTGATGACAAGCAAATTATAGTGCATTTTCATAGCTTGAGGAAACGTCGAGGCCATCTACCAGAAAGTCCCCGTATCATGACAACATAGCATAAATACTTTTCTAATCTGTTGTTTGAAACTATTGGCATACTTGTGCAGGATAGATATATTGATATGCAGTTTCCGCACTGGTTATACGTGCAATTACACTTCGATATTTTCAGCCAGAAAACGAATAATTCAAGCAGGTACAGACCATGTTTGTAGTCCTTGCACACCATGTTGCATTTTGTGTTTTTGGTGCTTGCATCATTTAGTGTTTATAATCTGAACTGCTTTGGATCATTAGCTGGTTTTCAAAGTGCATGTAGCTTCACATTTCTCAAGTTATGTTGATTTCGAGTGCAAGTGCCTTCAGATTTTTTAAGTTAAATGTTCGCCTCGGTAACTTGAATTGTGGATCCGCCATCGCACACAAATCATACACGTAATTCCAGTATGAATTAAATGAAATGCAGTGGACTTACTCTAGCTCGTTATACAGGCTCATCGCAGCTCGCTTGCGCTTTGGGATGTTCCATGTACAAGTCCATGTTACCACTTGCTTGGATGTGCAGGACTTGTGCTCCTTGCATCCCCTCTGCATTTTTGACACGGCGTAATGGTTGATCAAATAAGTGGAATCGACCTTGATGTTGTATGGAGGATGATACTTACAAGGTTATACGGTGTGCAGGATGTGTACCAGATCTCAGAGTAATCACACGCTTCGCTAAAAAAATGGATTTGCTTGTTTCAGATGATATATCCAGAAGAAATAAGAGTTAAAGTCAGAGTTGCATAGGCGTGTAAGCTAAGAGAGCAGCGAAAGGATATCCAAACATCGTCGGAACAGTGCACAAGGGAGTGATGTGTGCATACCTAGTTCGTGCCGGCGTTTGCGCATGCTCGCCTAGCTAGAGTGCGTGTCACTTCAGAGCCATTGAGGGTGATGCGCTGGAGTTGGTTGGCCGCGCACGGATGCAGATCTTGAGTGGCAGCGGAGTGCTACGATGCGGTGGACGAGACCGTTGGTGAAGCCCCAACGGCCTCGGGGGGCGGAGGTGCGACGATGTGCTCGGTGAAGTAGCCCCGGTGAGCTGGGAGATGGCGTCGGTGAAGCGCACCTGATGCGGCGGAACTTGGTGTCTGTGAGGCATGTCGGTTGCGGCGGCCGACGTGGTCGGTGGACCACCCGGTGCGGTGGACGAGGGCGTAGATGAGGTAGCTCTAGTGCGGTGGTAAAAAGCGGCGGTCGTCTTCGTCGTCGTCGTCGTCTAGCATAGAGGTGGGGAAAGAGACGATACGAGGGGCGATTCAAACTTTGCTTGGGTTGGCGGCGAATTAGGGATTTGAGCAATCTGGGCGCAGAAGGGGACGGTGGAGAAGAGAGATTTTGCAGCGCTCGAATTGGGGCCGCCAGATATTTCAATACGAAACATGGAAGCGCGAACTTATTTTGTCGCCGCCCTTTTGGGAGGGGGGTGGGGTGGGGAGTTGGGGAGGAGGGAGGGGTGGGTGGCTGGGTGCTACGCGTCCGTCCGACACACGCGACAACCCCGACAGATTATAGCCGGTGTTTTAAGGCACCTGCCTTTGTGTCCATGACATGTGGGCCCAACAGGTGGCTGGCCCATATGTCGCTGACTAAAAGGCAGGTGCCTTTAAGGCATCAAGCAGGCCCACCTCGACACTATTAATCGGTCTGCCTGGTGCGCCTACATTTGAGAATTCAAACGAATCTTCTTTCATTTGCAAACGAATCGGTATGTATTACAATGCCCGTCTTTTCCTTGCAATAATTAGTCATTCGAAACGAGATACTCCATCCGTTCACTTTTGTGTCGTTTCAGACAACTTAAAATGAATTGTTTTGCACATTGTCTGAAATGTCTTCAAGGTCTTATAAAAGTGAACAGAGGGAGTACTATAAATTAATTAATGAGGAGTTATTTGAAAAAAAACCAATTAGAGTGTGTGTCACATAATTAGTTATTTGAATTAGAGTGTGAGTCACATAGTTAGTTATTTGAATTAGAGTGTGTGTCACGTAGCGATCTCCAATTCTAACGTGGATTTTGCATTTCACTGTATCCACGCTACTTTTTTAATACAAATTCATATGTATATGATGAACACCATGGTAGTGAGAAAACTTTTGGATGGATTCAAACATATGACCTACAAATTAGCACAACAAATTGAGTCTTCGAAACTTAGTATGGCATGAATTCGAAATAATTACCCGTATGCCTGGTTCTCGGTTCAAATCTTACAATGTACACCGAATTGAAACATCGATATTAAGTCTCGTACTATGTACATTCAAATGTTGTTTTTAGCCCCCCCCCCGCACACAAGCGCTTACATACTTCCTCAGTATCGGGTCAATCTTCCTCTCCTAACCACCTTAGGAAGCTATCGGTTTCCACACACGCTCATTCTTTCTCTCCATGTTTCGATCTCTAAGTCTCTCAACTACACAACCCCTTTTTCCACTCATACCAAATGTATTTACCTCACACACCCGCCATTGCACCCCATGCCGAGCTCTCTCTCTCTCCTCCTCTCCCTCTCACCTCTCGCGCTTAAATACATGCATTGCCTATCTAGCCTCTAACCTCTCATGCAGACGCATCGCCGCATTGTATATCTAGGTCACTCCCTCGAGACAGTCTCACTCTTTATTCCGCACGGCGGGCCATACTCGCTCAATCTCGCTCTCTTTATCTGAGTATCGTTTAACCTCATTTTCTTTCACACACAAATGATATATCTCCCTGTTCGGGCCTCAATCGACACACTCTGTACTCTCTCACGCAGATTGTCTATCTAGGTCAGTCCATCCAAGCCGCCGCCACTCCTTCGACCTCATGGTGGGCCATGCTCGCTCAATCTCTCTCTCTCTCTCTCTCTCTCTCTCTCTCTCTCTCTCTCTTTCTGCATGTCTCGATTGACCTCGCTCTTTCTCGGACAAAAATGATATATCACCAGATTTGAGTCCAATTCGACCTATTCACATTGTATACTCTCTCACGCACATCGTCTATCTAGGTTACTCTCTCCAACCCGTCTCACTCTTTCGATCGCACGGCGACCCTATGTGATTGGTTGACCTTGCTTCCTCCCACGCACAAAATATATCTACACGTCTGCGGATCGGATCATCTCTCAAGCTCTATCTTACATCCCTCACCCTTGCCAAAAGCTCAATCAGACAATATCTCTCCAGAGCATATATATTTGTTCAATGAATGTCAGACCACACTCACTTTGTCTCTCTATCTATATGTCTCTCGGTTGACCTCGCTTTCTCACACCTATCTTCCACGCGTTGAAGCTACTACCTCTCCATCCCTCGCAAAGCAGAAGCTATTTACATTGCGAGGGGCACTCCAACCTTGGATTAATTTGTGTAGGCATTTATTCCGGTCGGTTTAGATTATATTTTCGTAGCATTCGGCCACAACTACTCCAAACACCGTTGCAAACCCACGCAACTCCCCTAGTTGATTTCTCTACGGCTCGTTCATCGCTCTCTCTCGACGTCCTTTCTCGCCTTTCAACGTCGTACCATGGTATTATTGAAAAACTATGTTGTTCTCTTTAATTATTATAAATAAGCTACAAAACTACACACCGATAGTCCACTTGGAATGGAACAAATTTCGACCCACAAATTAAAGTGCTACAAACTACACACCGAGGGGCCCACATATCATGAAAAAAATTTGGACCCATATACAAATTAAAAAATAAAGGACAAGGATCGAACATGCGATCAGGCCTTCAAGCCGCACGTCAATAGGCAACATACGTAGAATAGCAATGTTTTTTGTACCCCCTTTGTTCACATAATGTTTTTATATTACCACAACCTAATTAATGGATGACATGTAATATTATTTTTAGTACTATTCGCCTTCACTTACTGGTGGGTTCCATGTGTGCTCTCTCTCTCTCCTCCCTTCATGCGTTTTAGACGCACGGGCAAACAGGAAGAACTCATGACGATGTAGCTGTTGACCATATCTGGACGTGTTCACAAGTCACGGCACTAGTTTCACGCATTACTAGCAGCACTAGTCGGTGTACGTGCAATGCACGTTAATTTGGAAGTATATTAAGTGCATGCGGATATTAACTACTAGGATATTATTTGCGTGTTGTCATGTGATTAGCATTATTTTTGGCATGAAATTAACTGCACGCTAAACGTGTTGAGCGCTCGACATTGAAGCAGTCTAGGTCGTTGGATGACAAGGAATACATGTGACTTGATGACGTTTTATATTTAATTTGATGCGGCTCTAGCAGAACATTCAATCGATCAAACCATACATTTCGTTCAGTCTGACTCCGACTTTAAATTATATGACGATCGATATAAAATAAACGGAAATGATAAACGTCCGGATTTTAAGCATGGCAATCCGAACGTTTTTCATGGCAAATTTTGATTATGCGGCGGCGGCGGGGGCGTCTCACGGTGGGAAGCGGCTCCTCTGCAGTGCTCTATGTGTTGTCGGGCCACTGACCGACGGCGACGGCGGAGTCTTGCGCCGTTGTTGGCGTACTCCTGGACGTTGGCCTAGCTTCAAGGAAGGCCAAAATGTTATGGACTTCGGAGCGAGTCAACTGGCGGGAGGAGGCGACTGGCATTGGTGCAAGGAAGCGGTCGACGGCGGCCGTCCATGCACCCGCGCGGGGACAGGTGCTGTCAACGGCGCGGCGGAGACATTCGTGTGCATGGGCACCGGCACGGGCGCCAAGACGCTGCACAGACGCAGAAGCGCATGCGCCGGCAGGTGCACGGGCACCGCACGGGCAGCGTCGCTGCTGTGCATGCGCAGGCGCATGCGCTGGCAGGTGCACGGGCGTGTGAAAGTCACTGGGGACCTCGTGGAACCCCGTGGCATCAAGATCGGCGACAATGTGCGGCTCCCAGCCCATCAATGCCACGGGGATGGGCGCTGGCGCAGTCGGGGCGATGGGAGCCGGAACGGGAGCGGGGACAGGAGCGGCGTCTGCCCGCAAGGCCATTTCAAGCTCGTCCCAAAGCGCCTTATGTTCTTGAGACTCCGGCTGGGTGTCTTCCTCAGGAAACTGGAACACTAAGGGCAGACCATCGTGATGCGGCATGGCGTACGTTTAGGTCAGGCTAGTTGGAGGTAGACGACAGGAGAATCGGAGAGGAAGAGAGAGGATTGTAGCGATACCGGGTAGTGCGGGGTTGATCTTAAATCGCGGGCTGGGCGACGTTAAAAGTGGGAGCAGTTGGGACGACAAGGGCGGCGGAGCCTGGTCAAAGGGCTCGCCTCCCGTGAGTCTGCACAGCTTCGCCAAGACGCCTCCCTGACAGCCGGCGCAGCGGTCTGCTCGCACGCCTCCCATTGACTCACACGCTTGCTGGGACGACACCTGCCGATGAGAAGCGGGGACTCGTGGCGGCATGTAAACGCCCACGGTTTCAATAGTGAAAGCGTTCGCCTTAACGTGACAGGTCTTTTCCCAAAATACCTTGGCTCTTCATTTGTGCAACTTGTCATAATCAGCTTGTCTCGAATTGAAGAAAAAACTTACGAAGTAATATTTGTGGCATATCACGTGACCATGCTCAGTTTCAAGAATTTATGCTCACTTTTGGATTTTTCTGAAATTTAAGGTCCAGGATTCGAAACAATATCATAACCTGCATCATGCAATAAATTTTCAAGCCGTACATATATCCTGTTGTATTTCTTAAGAAATGATTTGGTCAAACATTTTGCTTAGTTAGACTTCAGACAAGTTATATATGCAGAGTAAAAGGATAATCCCTCCGTACAAGTGCATTGCCTGATATATTAACTCTAGTACTAGGCACGAACAAACGGGCTCAATTCTGTGGTCATTCTGGTGTAGTAGTAGTAGTACTAGGCAATGTAGTTGACAGGTGACCTTGACGAGCGGCGACCGAGGGAATTGAACCGTGCTCGACACGGTAGGTAACGTTGTCTAGTTATTAAAGCATCCCTCCGTTGTTCATCGGTAGTCATTATGGACCGGGGACATGAGGGGAATTTCCTAGGGCTGGAATTCTGGCCGCCAGATATTTCGACTTGAAACGCTGAGGCTCGATTGGTTGGGGTTGCCTAATGTGCGTACCACGCACGCCACCGAAGGACACGACACTGGTTTTTTTTAGGATCAACACGAGCCAAGGTCTGGCTGGTACGCCGTTGGGTCCTACCATTCGACAATACGAAAGGAACCTTTTAAATTCCCGAACGAATCTATGTGTATTACAATAACCGTATATTCCTTGCAGACACTAATCTCAACGTGGTAATTGATTTATGACGAGTTGTTGAATTAGAGTGAGTTTGTGATATAGTGATCTCAACATGGATTTCACATTTCATGGTATCCCTAGTAAGTTTTCCAATGCAAATTCAACTTTTAAAAGATGAACAATATGGAGGTGAGAAAACTTTGTATGTATCAAGCATATGACCACACGCACACACACAGAGAGACACACACGCACGAACACAACAAAAATCCAATAAGTATAGTGCATCTATTTTTCCAAACCATGCATGTATGACACGAATTCAAAAATACTCCTTCTATTCCTAAATATTAGTCTTTTAGAGAGTTCAACAAGTGACTACATACGGAGCAAAATGAGTGAATATAGACTCTAAAATATGTCTATATACATCCATATGTGCCAGTCCATTTGAAGCCTCTAAAAAGACTAATATTTAGGAATGAAGGGAGTAAAATGTAAGACATCCATGGTCCTCAGTTCAATATTTAAAATGAACATGAAACTCAAACATGAATATTAAGTCTAGTACTACAGTACATGCAAATGTTGGTTTTAGGCGGAGCTATGATTGTCGGGGGTCAACCCCTCGACCTTAGATAAAATTGTGGAGCTCTGTTTAGGGTTGTTTAGATTATATTTGTCCCCACCCTCCCAACCATCGATTGGTTGTGCACCCCCACCCCTCCTCCCCGAGAGAATATCATGTGCCCCCATACCTTAGATGCTATATGCCGATACGAGTTTCTTGGAGCTTGTAGATCTGAGATATAGCAGCTCACATGATGTGTCTTAATATTTTTGCAAGAAACCTTGATGCGTTTGAGAATTGCACACAATTTGTACAAAAACTACTTAGATGCCCTTTGATCCCATATCCAACGACCTCGAAGCTCGTATCACCGTAGCATCTAAGATGAAGGAGGACATCATATTCTCATGTATGTAATAATATCATGTGCTACCACACCTTAGATGCTTTGGTGATACAAGCTCTTCGGAGGCGTTGGATTTGTGACCCAACACCTCCTCGTGGTTCGGATGGTTTTTGCGAAAAAGCCCCAAAAGAGTTCGCCATTGCTTACAAGCACAAAGACTGCTCAGATGCCATTGGATCTCGGATCAAACGACCTCCAAGCTCAGATCACCGTAGCATCCAAGCTGCGATAGCACCTTATGTTTTCTCACGGAGAGTATGAGGTGCTCCGCACCGTAGATTCTATGGTGATACGAGTTCACCGAGATCTAACGTCCCACAAGAGGAGGTTTGAATGTTTTTGCAATATACGGCTGATAGAGTTTGGGATATCTTGTGAGAAAGTACAAGTACTACGATGTGCCATCCGATCAATGATCATACGACCTAGATGCTCATATCACCGTAGCGGGTAATTAAGCTACGGGAGCACCTAATATGAGCACCGGGAGCCGTTGGATCGAAGATGCAGCGCACGACGAGGCCTGAATGTTTTATTTGCAAAAACCTTTGGAGAGTTTGGAAATTGCGCCTAATTACAAAGACTACTCCCAAGCCATTGGATCTCACTTCCAACGGTGTAAAAACTCGTATCACCATAGGATCTAAGCTGCGGGGTGGATGTGATATTCTATGCCGCTGTCATTTTTGTTCGTAAACTTGCAAAATACGTGTAACTCGTGCCATTACTTGTCTAACCGCGCAAAGTGTTTGTTCAAAAAAACCATCCTACACTGAAATATCGGAACAACACACGGGGGTCCCCACTTGTCATTAATCAAATTTGGACCTAAAACTAACAAATCTGAAAGACGAGATTCGAACTGGCAACCTGGACTACAAAGTGTAAGTCAATAGCCTGAAAAAACGAACGGTTGTTAGCTTTGTCCCATAACTTGATTTTATACAGTACTTGTGTTGAGTAGAGTAGAGGGAGTGCCTCGTCAACACGTGCATGACCGTTGTCTCACTTACAGGTGGGTCCCAGGTCTGCGATCTCAATATCTCTTCTCTCCATCGCCTAACCTTTGCACGGGCACACACGAAGAGGGGCGCTAGCTTGCCGTGGTGTTATTACAACTAAAAAAAGCTTGGAAAATAGAAGAATCGCCTAGAACAAGAGACGTTGTGGCTAGTCGAGACGGAGCTAACCACATCTATCCTCTGTGCCACGTTTGCATGATGAAGCTGTGTGGCTAGTGGGGTGTTTTCGGCCGACTGGCTGGGTCCCGAGGTCGAACCATAGGTACTACGTCTGACATAAAGATATATTTTACACGCACATTTGTCCTCCGTGCCGAGACGTGGCACACCCTACCGCGCGGTTTCGGCGTCCTCCCGGGTGGTGCACGCATATATTCTTCCTGACTTGGGACGCCCTACCACGCGTTTTCGGGTCCTCCTCGGTCGTAGCGCCGAAGCAAGGAAATGAGTCGTCAAATCATGAAAGACCACCTTTCCCGCCGAGTACATTAGTGAAGCACGGTGGCTAGCTAGTTGGGCTAGTTCGACCGATTAGCTAGGCCGCCGCCACATTTGTTTTTTCACCCCTTTTTTTATCTACTTGCCGGCATGTAAATTTAAATATCCACCGCGGCATTGCTCTGGTGTTTGGGTGCGGCAGCATTTTTTTTGATTGATGGGAGCAGGCGTAGCGGGATTTTTAATTTTTTGATTGATGGGAGCAGGCGCGGCAGCAATTAGTCACGATGACTGATCAGAAAAACCCATCGCTTCCACGATGTGAGGAGTCGTCGACTGGTTTTTTACCATGGTGAAAACCAAAAGATTCCCCGCTCCCTCCGCCTTCCCGTAGATTGCATTGCCTTTCAGCCGTTTCGCAACCTTTTCTTCCTCTCCCCATTGCTTCTACCTGGTGCTATGGTGGCGCAGCAGATCACGGAGTCCGAGGTGAGGCGCCTGACACAGGAGCTCCAGCCAAGGATGTAGAGCTCAGGGCCAAGGACGTGGAGCTCCGTGAGCTCAAGGAGGAGAGGAGTGCCATGCTCCTCCGTTATGTGCGGGAGTTCACAGAGCTTCAAAAGCGGCCTGCGTCCACCACAAAGATGCTCGAGGCGTCGGGCGGCGTTGTCAGCAGAAAGCGGAGATACGATAGACCATCCGGGAGCCGGCCGAGCGCTAAGCGGCCAATCGTGACGAGGTCCAGGATCGCCTACCACTTGGTGAACCAAGTTGCCACGCACGTGTTGCGGTTATGCTGATGCCTACCGTTGTGCCAAGAACGATGCCGGGCCGTTAGGCTAAAACCCGTGCTCGACCACCCGGTCGACTTCAACGAGTCATGCTTCCTCGACCTGGTCTCCTTCTTCACCTATATCTCCGAGGAGCTGAGCCATCTCCGCGCGATGGTGGGGGCTGAGCTGGACAAGGAGGGGTTGCGGGCTGCCGTCGCCGTTGCCGGGCGAATCTTTTAAGGCTCCGTCACCGGAATCTATTCGTGCCATTGGACGCCGTCTTTGACAAGCTGGCTCCCGTCGACCGGGAGCGGGCTCTATGGGTGCTTGCACCCTGCATCACCAACGTCGTGCGCCTCGAGAAGCAGAGGGACTTCGGTGGTGTTTAGACGCCCTCTGCATAGGCATGTCCATGTCTCAGCGCAACATGACCGTTGGATCAAACTCAGACGGTGCAGATCACCATCTGTAGCACAAAGCGTGGGTGTGTTTGGTTGCATTCTCATCTCAATATAGTTGTTTCCTCTTCATGTATTTTTGTCAACCTACTAGTGTGGACTCATGCACCCTTCATGCACTCTGCCAAACACCCAAAAGTGGGTCGAGAAGGGAACTTTTGCTCCCATCCCGTGCACCCTTCATACACCCTGCCTAACACTATTCGTGCTCCATATGGTTCATGTTTCGTGGAGTACTGTAGCACCGTACTCTCCGTGCGCTGTGGACCTAGTTATGTTAACATTGATCTCACCGTTCATTCTCGACCGGACAGTCGAAAAAGCGGTACTATGTTACATATAGGAGTAGTTGACATGCGCACAACATCATTTGTTATCGTCATATCTTACTACACTAGCAACAAGATTGTGTAGTGCTGACGTATGAACCACTACACATGCCTAGTAGTAGGAGCACTATGTATGTTCAAGTGGCTGCCGTGTTTCGCACTCCTCCATCGTAAGAGTGGAAACGCTTGTTGTAATCATTTTTTCTTCAGAATGAAAAATAGTGGACACGCTCTACCGTGCGGATCCTCCTCCAGCCATGCACTAAATTACTCACTTTCGGCCGACATGTGGGACAGCCAAAGACCGGGTCCACCAGCCATGCACTAAATTACTCCGTAGAAGAGTGACGGTAGACTACCCCGATCGAACCGCCGCAGTAATGCCCAATGAGCCGTCAAATCACAAAACCCCCTCCTTTCCAACAGTAAGTTGGAAGGACGAAGCAACCATCATTTCACTCTTCTCTCTCAGCTTCCTCTCTTGAAGAAATCCCCCACTCGGTTCACTTCTCCCTCATCTCGTTCCTCCTTTCACTCTTCTCTCTCAGCTTCCTCTCTTGGATGGACGCCGGAGCATCGGCCAATGTGATGTCTATGGCTCTGGCCAAAACCGTCGAGGCTCATGGTACGAAGAAGCGCCAAAGACTTCGCCGAGACTACCGCAGACAAGCTCAAAGCCATCGCCTGTCCAAGCCCCCCTCTCCGGGATCCCTCATTAAGAAAGTCCAGTAATGTCTCTTGTTGACGATCTTTTCTCGATCTTGATCGTGTTTTTTCATCTAAGACGCAGATTAGTACTGGTAGTACAACTTTCGGGTGATCTTGCATGTGATTTTAGTGTGCCAAATGATGGTTCTAAATTCCTCTTTTGACCAAAACATGCGAGAGGTTGACACTGATTTCTTATAGATTACTTTCAACTTCTCCTCTCTGTCCCAAATTTCTTGTCTTAGATTTGTCTAGATACGGATGTATCTAATACTAAAATGTCACTTGATACATCCGTATCTAGACAAATCTAAGACAAGAATTTTGGGACGGAGGGAGTACTTTATGAACATCAATACTACCTTTTAAGAGGGTATATTTGCCTCAGTAACTTGTGTTATGGATATTGCATGTAATCCCTCTGCTCTCATGCCTTTGAAGACATGTTCTAGTGTCTTTGTTCACTCATTTCTGTGCGTATATGTAGTCATATATGGAGTATAATATCGAAAATCACCTTATATTTCTAAACGGAGGTAGTAATAAAATATGGTTTCTGTTTGAATTAGAACCAGGTCCGCAGTGCAGATGAAGTTCTCAAAGTCATGCCATGTGAACTGGAAGAGCTGATGATGAGTTCTCTTTGAACTATCCAAATTGTTGTGTCCTTGTCGCCACGTGTCCTGAACTAGTGTTTTCCTGTAGCATTGTTGTCAGGCGTGTTCTCGAGGCTGTACTTGACCACAACAATTTTCTGGTTGTGCCTTCGATTACGAAAGGTGTGATTCTTGTAAATCTTCCCAACAAATCTGATGCGGCCTGTCTTCATCATCATATTTATGAGTGGAAAGACCACTCTGTTAGGTTCTCCAAGGTTGACAAGATGGTGATGGTGCATGTAGACATCTCACACGAAGTCTATGGCCTAGTCAGTTATGCGGGGTTCATCCCGTAGGTCGGTGGCAAGAAATAGTCTGCAGAGTTTAGTTAGTGCAACTTTGCTTGTCTGTAGTAAGTACTATTGTTCAGTACTTGATTTGTGTTTTTGAACCATGTATTGTTTATTAGTACTGCCTCTTTTGGTGTGTGGTCAGTCCTAAGAACGGTCTATGTTAATGTCTGTCCACTCAATTCAGTCTGTATATTTTGAAGTATCCAGATCATATTTTTTTTGAGGACGATTTATCAATTATGGTTACACTCCAATATCTGTATGCATTGCAGGGTTTATCGCACCAACCAGGATTTCCAGTCCCATGGATGTTCGGTCCATACGATTTGTCATGACCTTTGGACTGTCCTGCTTGTGGGAGTAGGTGGGGCCCTGCATGCCACGCGTAGTTGGACGATCAATCTTCTGTTTACTACTTCAACATAGTGATTTCCTGGTAAGGATTCGCTCGTGTCACATCAGGTAAATCTTATTGATTTACTGTCTAAATTTTATTGATTTAATGTCATGTTTTCTTTCTTTTCGGCAATTTTATGATGCAGGTTTTCCATGTGACATTCATCACAGAATAAACCGCTTTGGTTTGCTCTACGATGGCTATTTTTGCAGGTTTCACTTCTTATGTCGTGGTTAGTAACGAAGGCAATCGGCCCATCACTTATATTCTTTGGAAAAAATTGGATCGATGCATTGTATGAGTACAAGCTGAATCCCTATGATTAACTGTAGTTTGGTTTAACAAAAATGCCACAATTAGTCCTTCTCGCGTTTAAAAGAAATGAAGAAAAAAAACTGGATCACGGTCACGGATCCTAGTCAAGTTAGAAAGCTGATCATAGCAGACCAGACACGATCGCCGCTGTCTCGCACAAATCGAGCACCGGCAGTTGCTCTAGCACTGACAGCGGTAGAAGCTCAGTCTGATCCAGCTGAGGATTGGGCACCGACCACGTCAGCGGATCAGTCTGATCTACCGGAGGATCGGGCATCGACACGGGCACCTGCTCCAACACCGGTACCAGCTCTACAAGGAGCACCATCTCCGGCAGTAGCAGCGGCTTCGGCACCTGCACCAACACTTGCACTTGCATCTGCTCCGGCCCGTGCAGTTGCACCGGCAACAGACTGGGCTGCAGTTCGCACTTCATATACCAAATCCTTACAAAAACCGACATGTCCACCTTCTTGGTAAGCATTGGACGCCCAAGTGCTTCGTTCTTTTTTCTTTCCATGTTGTTTCACATGATTCACTGTGTTGATCTAATTGTTTGGGTATGTCTTCTTGTTTGCAAATAGAGAATTCCTAGAGCAACAAGGGAGTCGTTCAACAATCCGGCATCATGACCATGTTTCTTTTACCATACCATGCGCAGCCTTGGTGTGAATGAACCTGCTCAATATACCGTAAGTACAAAGGATGGTTGCATGATGATTGATGCTAAAGGATGGTCAAGGTTCAAATCTAAATCATATCTTGCGGTAGGGGATGATGTCAAAAACGAACTTTCTCGGCAAGGAGAGCTGGTCCAAATCAACTTTGAAATTCTTGATGGCAACGCAACAGCCGACTGATCTATCCTCCAAGAGATTTTGATGTAATAATCTGGCATGGTGAAACAAGTGTCCTGTGTGTATAAGTAGTACGACAGTATTATTTATCACATGGTATATCGTTGATAGAATTGCAACTCTGATTGCTGGTTAGGAACTGTCGTTCGATCACAGCTGCCGTGCTTTATTCAATTTTGTGTATTCGCCTTGCGATAGCATCTAAAACCAGCGCCGTACCGATTGCTTGCAATATGAAAAGCGCTGAGGTAGAACACATGGGCCCCCAAACATGCAAGGTCGGCATGCGGCCCAAAGTCCAGAACCGTGAGCCTATCTGAGTATTATATTCTCAGCTGAACCCCCATAAAAAAAGCTGAACCCACATAATGCCCGTGCGTTGCAGAGGGAGTATATTTCTCGACAAGGTGAGCCTGTGATATAAAAGATTTGTATATTTCTTTCTGGAGGGAGTATCTTCTGTCCAAAAAATATATTTATGTGTAACTAGTTACTCTTGTCTTTCTACTTCCTTTCGCTGATATGTGGGGCAACCGCAACGGGTCCACGTGCCATATGCACAAATTAGAGTGCACAACTTCACGGTAGACACACCCGGTCGTAGTAGCACCGCGATAATGCCCAATGAGCCATCAAATCACAACCCCCCTTTCCAAATTTTTTAGCAAGAAGTCGGACTTAACGCGACAATATTTCACTGGGCCTGAATCCCTTCTCCCTTATCTGCTTGTTCAGAGAAAACCCCGTCGGCGATTGCATAGGGTTTTCTCATGGAGAACTGTGTACTAATTCTTCATCCATCCTCGATAAATCCAAGTCCCTTGGTCGCAGTAATCCTAGGATGGCAGCCGCCCGTTGATGCATTTTTTCTTCCCATCGAATCTAGTGTGTTTCATTTGCGATTGCCCAAAGTGCGAGTACCCTACAGATTTCTGCGCCCTCGGCGAGACGCCACACTTGTACCTTCTCATCCTAACACAACATTTTGAAACGCGCACAGTATGTTCCTAGAATCCTCTTATCTATCCGGGAGGGTGGGGTTTTTTTGAACATGCTGTGTTCTCATATTATTTTTCCTGCAGTGTATTATTTGCTCTTCCAGAACACATGTACTCAAGATGCTCGGCCTTGCCATAACTGAATACACTAGTTTAATGGTCACAGTGAAGACAAGCCATGGATATTACTTCTGAGTTGGGTTCATGAACCAAGAAGATCGCTGCTTTTTTTATGGCCGAACTTGGATAAACTTTCTCAAGTGTTACGGACTGAAAGTTGGCGCACAAATGTTGATGGAAATAGCAGAACCTGGTCTCATCTTCACTGCGATCTTCCACCCCTACGTCATTCCAATTGTTCATCCATGTTAGTTTTGTATCTGGTTCTTGCTTGTTGCCTTGATTACTTCTTAATCCACCTATTCTATCTAACTAATCACAATTTAACTTTAGAAGTAGCAACGAATCTCTCACGAAGATGCTACTTCTAACTAATATTTTCTTATAATTGGTGGCACGTGTAGGTTTTTTCAGAGTTAAGAAGTATGCTTGTTTGTTACTCTGTAATAACTTAGCTGTTACTAATGGCACTGAAGTTGACTGGATCGACATCCACAAGTTCCTACACTTTATTAATCATCTTGAGGTCCTTGTGGGGCGTTTCAATGGTGGAAGGCCACGTGGGATATGTGTGCCCTTCTTTGCACTCGTTGAACAGGTCCAACTGCGGTTTGTGAAACTTATGGTACGAGCTATTTTCGTTATATATGTTGTTCATAAACTATTGCTTATACACGCTTTTACAAATGTGATCTTCTAGAAACAGGAACTGCCGAAGTTCTATTGTTCCTATACAGATGCCTCACCATGGTCGGGTCGGACTTGCGCTTGGTCACAACATGATGTTTATGTCGACCTACTCAATTCCCCTTGGAGGTGAAAAAGATACTTATTCATGGATGGTCTCAAATAATGAAGGCCCGTCCATCTTGGAGAATAGGACAGAAGATTATGTTCATGCTTTTCCATGGCTCTAAAGCGAATATCCTGTTTATTGACCACGCTATGAGATGAAGGCGCTTTAAGGTTGTGGATGCGCTGGGTGGAGCCCGGGCCTTGTCCTGGGCTTGGCGGCCTCACCCTTGGTTAATCAGAGGAAAAGTAGCACTGCTCGAGGCATGCTTTGTACGGTTGAACCTGTATAAGTACTCATCTTGCTTTTCGACTTTGGTTGTTAAGTGCCCCTACTGGTTTTGATTAAGGTTGTTAAAGTACTCCTGCTGCTTTTACAGTCTATCGTGTTTCTTCAGACATGTCTTCCTCCAGCCGCCAAAACCAAACCAGCACCGGCGGGGCCGCCTTCTTCCGCCTCCCACGGCTGGCTGCGCCTCAGCGCAGGCATCGCCGCTCCACCGTCTGCTAAATCGTTAACGCCGACGTCCTCCGCATGCTTTGGTGCAAGGCCACACAGAAGGCCCTCTCGCGTTGTCAACATGGTCAACAAACAGCAGGAATCGGCGGAAATGCGTGGAGAGGATGACAAGAGGGCCCACCACGCCAACAGATGGAAAAATAAAATGCTTCCTCCTAGTGTTTTCTCTCGACATCTGGGACCCACGACATTGTGAGCGTATATAGTCAATAGACAATAGAAGAGCACAAGATCGGTGACACCGGGACGAGCTACTCAAGGGGTATTTTTTTGTTTGGTATTGTTGAGACGGAGCAGGGTTTGAACGGGCTGTGGCCCGTCTAGCCCAGGCTTATATTTTATGTTCACCATGTGACCAGCCCGACTATTTTTTTGTGAAAATGAGCCCAGCTTTATTTTTTACGAAGAATACCCAATCCAGGCCTACTTATTTTTCTACATACGATGGGCTGCAACTCTTTCAAGATACCGCAAATCTTGAAAGTAATATGAAATGGGTTGTAAATATAAAAACATATGACAAATTGGCAATTACTTTATAATTTCTGATTTTTTTTCACATTTTCAGATTCCTATTCACTGGGCATTAACCTAATTTAAATATATCTTCAAAGTACTTTAAATTTGGCTCGACATTTTGGTATTAAAAATAGTTTGTAACCCACAGAAATATGTGAAATTGGCCCTGGCCAACCAAAAAACAACTGCAATAAATTGCATAAGAAGTTGCCATGAGCTATATATAAATTATTAAAAAAAAGAGGGAGTGGTCTGACTTGTGGGCCTGTTTAGTTGACGTGTATGCAAGATTTTTTTAGTTATTATATACGTCAACAAACGATTCTAGCAGACGTAACCGTTGGATGTCAATCCAACGGCCGTCGTGTTTCTTCAATCTCTGATCTTCTTGCTCCAGCCAGCAACACGGCTGGACAGCCTGCTCCCCGCCTCCGTGGGTCGGGTTGTGCTACAAGCAGCCTCGGCGCTCCCTACTACTCCCACCGCTGGCTGTGGCATCCCTCTACTCACCCAAACCCCTGTTATTCTCATGCATGACGGCAGCCTCACACCGCAGTCGAACCGGTGAACCCTCATACTCCTCTCATGCTGGCTTCCACTACCGCGTCTTCCCCGGCTCCGCGTCGTCCCCTTCCTAGGCCTCGCCGTCGTCCACCGCCGTGGTGCTCTCGGCGTGGCGTGGTCAATGTGGTCAACGAACGACTTCCATCGGAAGAGTACTGTACGTGGAGAGGTTGACGGCTGGGTCCACGGCAGCCGCAAGGAAGTGCCACCGTATTTCGCAAAAAAAATGTTTCCCCCGCTGTCAGCTCGGACCCACCGGAAGTGCCTCCTTATTACGCACAAAAAAATGAATACCCCTGCTAGCTGGGACCCACCTTGGTGGGAGGCTGACTTGTGGGCCTACTGAGTTGACTGGGACGGAGGCCTTTGTCAACTTTAGTCAATATATGAATGATTCTAGCTCCAGTGATCGTACGATGTCCATACAACGGTCGTAGTGCTTCTTCAACCTCTGGTCTACTTGCTCCACCGGCCCGAAGCAAAGGCGGTCGTGCCGCTTTGCTCCTGCCGCTGTGGGCTTTGTGATGCCGCGGAGGCCTCACCGCCCCCTACTACACCCACCGCTGGCCAGGCCATGCCTCTACGCACCCACACCCCCTGTTATTCTGCAGCGACGGCAGCCGAACGAGTGTACCTCATACTCCTCTACGCGTGGGCATCCATTGCCGCCTCTTCCCCGGATCCGCGTCGTCCCCTTCCTAGGCCTCGCCATCGTCCATCGCCCTGTTGCTCTCGGCGCGGCGTGGTAAACGTGGTCAAGGAATGGCTTCCATCGGACGTGGACTGTACGTGGAGAGGCTGACAGCTGGGTCCATGGCCGCAGCAAGAAAGTGCCTCTTTATTACATGGAAAATAATGATTCCTCCACCTAACAGCTGGGACCCACCGGACGGTCCACTGTATTTCGCGGAAAAAACGTTTCCCCCTGACTGTTGGGACCCACCAGCTTCATCTTCGCACGCAAGGAAGTGCGTCCGGGCAAAAAAAATGATTCTTCCCCCTGGCTGCTGGGACCCACCAGCTACACCTTCGCACGCAAGGAAGTGCGTTCGTGCAAAAAACGATTCGCCCCCCTGACTGCTGGGACCCACCGGCTACATCTTCGAACGCAAGGAAGTGCGTCCGGGCAAAAAAACTATTCGCCCCCCTGACTGCTGGGACCCACCAGCTACATCTTCGCACACAAGGAAGTGCGTCCGGGCAAAAAAAACAAAACGATTTGCCCCGCTGACTGCTGGGACCCACCAGCTACATCTTCGCAGGTAAAGAAGTGCCTGCCAATCGGGACCCACCTGGTCTAAGCGTACATAGCGTTGTCATTCTGGTCGCGAACGTGTACGTAAATACTGGTCGATGTAGAGGCGTGCACATGTCGTAGTAGAGGCGCGCACGTGTCGTAGTAGAGGTGCGCACGTAGCATGTACACGTACATACAACGGCCAGGGTGCAAGAAAGAAAATACGGCCACGTATGTGTACATACGGGCGGGGTCTCGAACGCCTACTCGCGCATTCTTACGTCGAGGGCTCGTGCACATGGCTGGGTCGAACGGAGAAACAAAGATCGCTGCGTGTTCATGGGGAGGCAATGGAATGCGTCGTGTTCATGGGGAGGCAACGGAATGCGGTGTGTTCATCGGGAGGCAACGGAACGCGTGGGAGCCAACCGGCTGGGTCGGAACGGAGTGCGTCGTCGTGTTCATCGGGAGGGCTTGGATGGAACAGGCGATGGAAACGGGGCATGGCGTACCGCACAATGGAGGAAACAGACCTCCTACGTTCCGAACGGGGTCCTGTTGATCGAGTGGGGTGTGGCGTACCCCAAAACGGAGGAAACGGACCTCCTACGGTCGAAACGGAGGTCCTGTTGATGAGGAAGGGTGTGGCGTACCACAAAATGAACGAAATGGACCTCCTACGGTCAAAACGGGGGTCCTGTTGATCGGGAGGGGTGTGGCGTATGCATCAAAACGGACGACATGCACCTCTCCTACCAAAAACAGGGTCCCGTTGATCGGGAGGGTGTGGCATGCCGCAAAACGGACTCCACGGGATACTGCTCATCTCCACCGTCGACCTCCTCGAGCCTCCACGGGCTACCGTCGACCTCCTCCGGCCTCCACGGGCTCCTGTTCATCCAGCCTCCACCGCCGCTACTCCACCGCCATCGCTCAACCACCCCTCCACCGCTCCACCGTCTCTTGTTCATCCAGCCCTCCACACCACGGGGTCCTGTTCAACCACCCCTCCACGGGCACCCTCCACCGTCAACTGTTCATCCAGCCCTCCAACAAACCACGGTGTCATGTTCAACCAGAGGCAACGCCACCGCCATCGTTTCATCCAAACGCCTACCCCCCGCAACACTCACCTGCTCATCAAGAGGCACCATCGATCAGCTTGATTAGCAGCAGATAGCGGCGAATCGCTTGATCGGGTTCGATTAACAGCCATCGATTGATCGCCGGGTTCAAGATGCAGCTTCGCAGCGGCAATCGCTCGGGTTCAGTTAGAGCCAACGCCTCACACACACGTTGTCGGGGGTTGGGTGCGACATATGCCAAAGGATGGCTTATCATGGAGGGGGCGAGTAGAACGTCGCTGGTGCCTGGAAACAGGATGAGGCGAAGACATGCACGCCGGTGAATCTTACCCAGCTTCGTGGCTCTCCGAGGAGATAACACCCCTATCGCTGCTCTGGGGGTCTCCGCATGATCACTATGGCAAAATGGGTACAAGAGGCTCCTTGAGCTGTTCGGGGTGAGGAAGGAGAAGGGCTCGGCTTGCTCTTCTCTCTCTCTATGTGTGTGTCTAAAACTACTAGCTTCCATCCCTTTGCATGGGTGCACCGGGGGGTTTATATAGGCCTACCCCCCGAGGGTACAACGGTAATCCGGCTGGGTGTGGGTCCAAGCCGTCGGTCTCTAAGTCGCCGTCTTCTCCGCCGACTCCTGGGGCCCGCCGACTAGTGGGCCCCGCCGACGGCCCAGCATGAGGCTGACAGCCCTTGTCCGGCCATGGCGGTCTTGCCGGCTGCAGATCATCAGCTGCCGTGCTTCTAATGACGCGAGCTTGGTCGTGAGGTCATGGCAACACTGCCGCCGCCTGGCGGGCGATCACTGTTGCCATTCCCTGTCTTGTCTGGTTAATGGCGCGTGGATCCCGCAGGAGGAGCCGGCCGACTCCCGGAGGCCGACTCCATCGGGTCCGTATTTGGGGTGCTCTCGCCGTCTTTGGTACTCCGCCGGCAAAGCGGGTCCCGCCGCCTTCGGTCGTGACAGACAGCCAACGTGGTACAGGAATCGCCCATCGGCAGCGATGTCATGGCGGCATGGCAACAAGCAAGGCGCCAAGACGGAGATCTCCGTCGATGCACGGGCGCCCTGTAGCCATACCTGCCCTTTATGGACTGGGCGGGGATGGGCCGCGAGGCGGCTTTACCCCATAGTCGCCCAGGCATGAGGTGGTGGAGGTCGCGGTCCGACTCCTTGTAGCCGGCCTCGCTGGAGGTCGCTGGCTTGGAGTCGGCTTGTCCTGAAGGCGGCCCTTGGGACTCGGCCCAGAGGGGTAGTCGGCCGGCTCTGTGGCCGACTATCTGAAGGCGGCGCTTGCCTTGGGGTCTTGAGGCGCGGCCTGCCCGATGTTTTGAAAGGTTCAGGGGCTCGGGTCCGCCTACCCGTAGTCCATTACTCCTACAGAGTCCCCAAAGCCGGGAGGCGCCGAGGCAGCCCGTCGAGGAGCCTCGACAGCTTCATCCCTTTGATGGAAGAATCTGGACTCGGCCCGCCGTCTCCATCTGGAATCGGCTTTGCAGAGGGCCGTCTTGCTCTTCAAAGGTTTCAAAGGTCGCAGCGGGACCGGGCGGCGTGCTTGATAAGCTTCCCGGCAACCGCCCGTCGTGGGCCCGCCACGCGGCACCACGCGGCAGGGCCAGTCTGCCAGCCCACGCGCGTGACAAGACAGGCCCGTCAGGCGGGGCCCGCCACTACCATGCCCCGGCGCGCAGCGGATCCGCTGCGGCGGGCGAAGAGTTTTCCCACGCCGCTATCTGCGACAAGAACGCCGTGGGTTAAATCGTGGGGAGCGAGGACGTGGCGCGGTTAATCCCACGCCCCTCGGCTTCGCAGCCCAGGCGCCTATAAGTAGGCGGGGGGAGGGAGGGGGCGGCGACGCACGCGCACTTTCTCATCCCGCTCCCTGCCCCGTCTTCTTCCTTGCTCCTCCGCGCCAAGCCTCGTTTCTTCCTTGCCGCGGAGATGAGCTCCTCATCAGCCACCGCGCCTCCGACCGCGCGCTCCGGTGTGTGGGACGGCTCCATCATCGACGACGACATGATCGAGTTCCTTCGTCAGACGCGCCGCATTCCCGGCAGCCACCTCGTGCGAGCCCGCGGCCCGCCGGAAGGCGAAATCACGCCGGCGCCGGAGGAGGGCGAGCGGGATATCTTCCGCTCGCACCTCACGTGCGGGTTGGGGCTGCCGGCGAGCGGCTTCTTCTGCGCGTTCTTAGAGTTCTTCGGGCTCCAGCCGCACCACCTCACCCCCAACACGGTGGTGCTGCTGGCCGCCTTCGCATCCTTATGCGGCGATTCTCGAGTTCTCCCCACCATCGAGCTGTGGGGGAGTTCTTTCGCGGCTTCGGGACCCACATCGCTCGCGTGCCGGGCTCAGGCGACGTTCATCGCCAAGAGGAGGCCGTGTCCGATAATCCTTTCCTGCCATCCCCTCATCGTCGGTGAAGATGTGGCGGCGCCGTGCTTCTACGTTAAGAACGCCGCCTCGACGGCGATCGGAGTCAACTTACTTGCCGCCCTACGTGGGCGCGGCGGGCCGACCCACCAGCTGGTCCTACAGGGCCTGGACGCTGACTCTCGCAGGCAACACCGCCGTCGCGCGGCTCCGTGTAATGATACAGTCGGAGGGCCTGACTGGGGCAGACTTGCTGGCCGCCTTCGTGGCGCGCCGAGTTCTCCCTCTTCAGGCCGCCTCATCTGACCGCCAGATGAGCGGCCGCGGAACCCCAGTCGGCTGTGCTCCAAGGACATGCCCCACGCGGAGGTGGTGGACACGGTGAACTTCTTGGCGAACTGCGACCTCACGGAGGAATGGCGTTTCGGCAAGGAGCCATACTCGCGCGCCAATCCCCCGCCGATGGTAAGTCGCCTCTCGCTTCTTTGTTTCCTTCCTTAGCCGGATCCGGCTCTTACTTTCCTTGGTCCTTTATGACTCAGAATCCTCTTATGCCGCCCTCGGCCGGCGTCGTGGGGCCGGCTCGCGACTTCGTCCCCGACCGGGCGGAGAGTGATGCCGACGACCCCGACTTGGGCGTGGCGGCGATGGAGGCCGATGCCGAAGTGGGGGGAGGGGCCGACGACCTCAGGCCCTCGGCCACCTTCGCAGACTGGCCTGATGATGAAGTCGCCCGCCGCCGCCAGCAGAGAACCGGCCAACCAGGCGCGAGCTCCTCCGCCGCCTTGGGGGGCCGAGGTGGCTAAGAAGCGCCCGGGCGGGCCGAAGTCAGCCAGCGGCCAGGCCAAGAGAATCAGGGGAGCAGCCGCCGCGACTCAGCGCGAAGAAGCGGTCGCGAAGGCCAACCGCTTCCGCAAGGAGGTGAAGAAACCGTCGCTGGTCTCCACGTAAGTATCTTTTCATTCCGTCTTGTTTTCTTCTGGTCTGTCTTGCCCAAGTCTTCTCATGTCCTTTTTCTCTTATCAGGGCTCCCCTCACTCTGGAGAGGGTCGCCGCCGCCTCCGTCATGGGGTCGGCAGAGACGTCCGCCAGCAGTCGGCGGGCTGACCCTGCGGCCGCCCTCAGGGAGGCAACAGAGCGGAACGCGCAGGAGAAGCGCGACGAGGAGGCGGCCGCCCGTCGAGAGAAGGCGGCGACCGAGAAGGCGGTCGAAACCGCAGCAGCAGCAAAAAGGCAAGCCGAGGAGGCCGCGCGCCTTCAATCGGCGCTGCTTGTCACTCCGCTGAGCTCAGCGCCACCACCGCCGGAGTTCACGGGGCAGTCGGAGGGAGTCGGTGGCGAGGCCCCTGTCGCAAGGAGGGAAGGCGGCGAGGTCTCTTCGCCGAGCGCGGCCGCGCCGCCTCCGCCACCTCCACCGCAGTCTGAAGTCGCGCGAGGCAAACAGCCGGCGGACCTACCCGCGCCATCGACCGACGATGAAGCCGTGGCGCAGCTGCTTCTTCAGGTCGCCTCGCCAGTGCGGCGCCGTCTTGAGAAGGCGGACTCAACGCCGCGCCCCTTGGAGACCGGCGCCGCCAGCTCGGCCATCCCTGACGCTGAAGCGACAAGCGCCGCGCCCGGTGGATGGGTTCGAGGAGGCGGCACGGGCCTGCTGAACACGGCGCTGGACGCCCGTTAAGCTGCGGGTCAAGGCACCGCCTCCGTAATCCTTTCAAGGCGCACTGGCGTCGCGATCCGCCGTCAAGTAGTATGTTTTATTTCCGAATTTTCTTCGATCTTCTTCGTAAGGCCAGCGCACTCCACCGGGTGTAGTCCTCGAAGTTTCGGTCGGCCGAGCAAAGCGGCCCGGAACTTTATTTGCTTACTTCCAAGTCTTTATCTCAGGTTCCGAATCCTTGTTACAGGAGTATCACAACCTCCGCTACCGCTTTCAACCGCATAGCGTTGAAGAGCTGAACAAGCGGCTGGCCGACCGGGCGAGGAGCCGAGGTGAGTTTTCTTCTTCAAGGGCGCGCTTACACTCCGCTGGCTGTAATCCTCGAGATTGGCGATCGCTGCCGCAATGGGCCGGATCTTCCTAGCGACCTTTTCTTTTCTCGACGACTTCGCCCTTCTTCTTCTTTTATTCTTCAGAATCCAACGCCGCCTCAAGGGATCACTGGGTACGGTTGAGACCGCGGCCATGCTAAAGAGGAGGAGTGCGGCAAGCTCGCCGCAGAGCGCGACCTGCTGGCCACGCAGCTGGCGGAGCAGAGGGAGCTGCTCAAGGCGGCACGGGCCAAGGCGGAGAAGAAAGAGGCCACCCTCCTGGCCAAATTCGAGAGCGAGCGCTCCGCCTGGACCGACAGAGAGGCGCAGCTGACCTCCGGCTTCCTTGAGATTGAAGATATCGTTGATGGTAAGTTTGCTTTTACTTTCTCTTTTGGGTTGCCGACTATGGGTTAGGCCAGCTCCTGTTTTTTCTAACTTGCTTTTTCTTCTTCTTCGCAGACTTCTTCCCTGGTCATACGCAGGCGGCCAATCAGGCCATCGAGGCCGAACGCGAGGCGCGGAGGGCGGGTGGCGCCGAGATTGCAGCCAACGCCCCCCGGACCCTTGACGAGCAGCTCCTGAGCATTGAGGCTCGTCTGCAGCCGGCACATCGAATGCTATGCCGTCTTCAGCGCGTCGGGGCCGAGGCGATTGCTGCCCTGTGGCCGGACATGCCGATTCTGCGCACTCCCAGCCGGACCGCCGACTGGCTGGAGGTCGCGGCTGGGCGTCTTGAGGCTTGGAAGGGCTCCGCGGCTCGGGCTGGAGCTCGCCGAGCCCTGGAGTTCATCAAGGCGTGGTATCCAGGGCTCGACCTGGACCGACTAGCCGCGTTCCGGTCAGAAGCCCAAGCGGAGCTGCAGGCTGCGGAGGGCGCCCTCGTCGAGCGTGCGGCGGCGATCGCCGACTACACGGACACCAGTGTCTTCGTCCCGGAGCGGGCTGAAGACGGTGGGGAGGCACCGCCGGAGTGGTTCGGGATGAACCCGGACTACGGCGAGGACTCGGCGAAGGTGATCGACTCCAGCACCGAGGATGAGGACGAGGCAGAGGACGGAGACGGCATGGAGGCATCAGAAGACGGAGCGGGCGGCCAGCCTCAGCTCGACCGCGCCTCCAGCAACGAGTCGTGCCCCTCTGAGCCAGCCGCTGCGAGACGATCAAGCTGGGCCCCTTGACCAGCCGCCTGGCGCTGGACGCCGCCACCGCCTCCGACCTTCCAACCCCATCCGCTGCTTCTTAGGCCACTGCCTTGGCTTTATTTTATCTGCTTGTTAGTCTTTCGAAAGAACTTTGTTAATTCGCACAATTCCACCCGTGGGGTGTATTCTAAACCTCTGTTCGAAGATCCGGCCAAGGGCCTAAGTTTGTGTAAATATTGTTCTAATTTCATGTTTCCTTGCTTAGTGCTCTTATGGATTTTCCCTTGCCGCCTTCCCTTAGATGCCGCCTTGCCTGTCGGGCAGCCGCTCTGCGGACTGCCGTCTAAGTCAAGTGCTCGGCTACTTTGAGAAGGCAAGTACTTGGCCATTTTAGAGTCGTTTAAGCAAGTTGGTAGAAACGGCAAGCCGGCTTCTTAAGAGTCGGTTTCATTTAAACGGGCTGGGCGCCGATCTGAACTATGTTTATGCTTTGGGTCCTTAGCCATTTTTTCGTGTGGGCGTCCGCTCTACCTCACTCCTGCCCGCCAAACAGTCGCTCTGCAAGCTGCGGCTTCTGATAGGAGACGGCTTGGGCACCGCATGCTACTTGTCTGACTTCAGGAAGCACTTCATAGTTCGAAAGCGGCGAGTCCCCGGGCCGACTAGTCGAGCCCGGTGCCAAACAGCATAATCAAAGGGTAACATACTCAAAGGCATAATTCTTATCATACAGATAACAAAAGAGGGCAGTCCCCAAGCTCGTCTCGGGGGGCCCGGAGTCTTGGTATTTCAAACACAAAAGGGTGGCGTGGTACATACTGCATCAACTGTAAAATCTTCGGAGGAGATTCGCATTCCATGGCCGCTCTGTCTCTTTGCCGGAGATGCCCCTCTTGCGTGCTCGGGGCTTCTGAGCGTCGATCAGGTAGTAGGAGTCGTTGCCCAGCACTTTACTTATGATGAACGGTCCTTCCCAAGGCGCTGACAGCTTGTGCTGGCCGGCTGTTCGCTGGATCAGCCGGAGCACAAGGTCGCCTTCTAGGAACGATCTTGGCTTGACCTTCTTGTTGTAGTAGCGGCGCAGGCTCTGCTGGTAGATGCTGGACCGGCTGAGTGCCAGCAGCCGGCCCTCTTCCAGCAGATCGACACCGTCTTGGCGTGCTTCTTCTGCTTCCTCCTCGGTGTACATGGTGACTCGCGGGGAGTCGAACTCTATATCCGTTGGGATGACGGCTTGACCGTAGAGCGAGGAAGAAGGGTGTGAAGCCCGATTGACTTGTTTGGAGTCACGCAGACTCCAGAGGGCGGTAGCAACTCCTCAAGCCAGCAACCGGCGAACAGCTCCAGTGGTTCGACCGAGCGAGGCTTGATGCCGAACAAAGATGAGGCCGTTCGCTCGCTCCACCTGGCCGTTTGATTGCGGATGGGCAACGGACGCTAAGTCGATCGGATGCCTGCGTTGGCGCAGAACGGGCGAAGCGCCCTTGGCGAAATTTGTGCCGTTGTCGGTGATGATGCTGTGTGATACGCCGTACCGAGCCGTGATGTCGGCTATAAAAGTCACTGTCGTAGGACCGTTCAACTTCTTGATGGGTTTGCTTCTATCCACTTGGTGAACTTGTCCACCGCGACAAGTAGATGAGTTAGGCCACCTCGTGCCGTCTTGAATGGTCCCACCATGTCTGTGCCCCAGCAAAGCAAAGGGCCAAAGCGATGGGGATAGTCTTGAGCGCTGAAGCCGGCTGAAGCGGCTTGGAGCGGAACACCTGGCACCCCTTGCATTTTTGAACTAATTCCTTGGCTTCTTCTAGGGCAGTCGGCCTGAAGAAACCTTGTCGGAAGGCTTTGGCGACGAGTGCTCTGGAGGCTGCATGATGGCCGCTTTTCATACGATGGATGTCTTTGAGGATTGCTTGGCCTTGCTCGATTCGACCTTGGCGCTGGTAGACACCGGTGACGCTGCGCTGACTAACTCTCTATTGATTATAGTATAGGCTGCCGCCGGCGTTGCAATTTGTCGAGCCAAGGTTTCATCGATTGGTAGCTCTCCGCTTACCAAAAACTTCAAGATGGGCTGGGCCCATGAGGGTGCTGCTATTTCTTCGACTGCCAGTACTGCTACTTGGACGAGGGCGGCTGGGCTGGGAGGCGGCGGGTTGGAGTCTGCAGCAGCTTGCTGCGTTGAAGAAGTCCCCGGGCCGATTGGCGCAGTCCCCGGGCCGAGTACTGGAGTCTTTGCAAAGGTCGCCGCAGTCCCCGGGCCGGGTTCCGAAGTCCCCGGGCCGGCTTCGACTGCCGCGTTCTTGGGGGCGTCTTCAAGGACTCTTGTGCCGTCTGCCGAGGCTCTGGAGTCGGATCTGCCTTCTTCAGGGGGAGCCGGCACAAAAATGGAGTCTGATTCTGGTGATGGTTTGACGGATGGCTTGAGAAGGCGCTGAAGGGCGACGCCGGATGGTATTGCCTGTCAGGTGGAACCGATTCTTGCCAGGGCATCTGCTTGGTCGTTGTCGTTCCTTGGTACATGGAGGAATTCGCATCCCTCAAAATATTCACTCAACTGTTGTACCAGAAAGCGGTAGCTCGCCATGTTTGCATCTTTGGCGTCCCAGTCGCCGGATGATTGTTGGACCACCAAGTCAGAGTCGCCATAGCACAGGATCCGGCGAATGCCGAGTTCCTTGGCAAGCCGGAGCCCGTGGATGAGCGCCTCGTATTCGTCGACGTTGTTGGAGGCGGCGAAATGGATCTGTAGCGCGTACTTGAGCTTGTCGCCTTTAGGGGAAGTGAGGACCACGCCGGCTCCCAAGCCGGTGCGCATCTTGGAGCCATCAAAGTGCATCCGCCAATTGGTAGAGTCGGGCGCTGGCGGCAGATACTGGGTCTCGGCCCAATCGACGAGGAAGTCGGCCAGTGCTTGTGACTTGATGGCGGTGCGGGGCTGGTAAAAGATGGTGTAGGGGGCCAACTCTATGGCCCACTTGGCCACTCGGCCTGAAGCATCTCGGCTTCCGATGATCTCTGCTAGTGGGGCCGTGCAAACCACGGTGATTGAATGCTCTTGAAAGTAAGGCTTCAACTTCTTGGCGGCAAAGTGCATGCCGTAACACATCTTCTGGTAGTGGGGGTAGTTCTGCTTGGAGGTCGACAGTACCTCGCTCAGGTAATATACCAATCTCTGGACAGGTAGCGCCTTGCCTTCCTCCTTGCGTTCAACCACAATAACTACGCTGACTACCATGCTGGTGGCGGCAATATACAGGAGCATGGGCTCCTTTGGAGTCCGAGCCGCCAGCACTGGGGGAGTAGCCAGCATTCTTTTCAACTGGAGAAAATCTTCGTCCGCCTTGGAGTTCCATTCGAAGAAGGTGGTCTTCTTCATGAGCTGGTACAGAGGAAGGGCTTTCTCACCCAGCCGACTGATGAATCGACTGATAGACGCCAAGCAGCCGGTGAACTTCTGCACATCCAGCAGTCGGTGGGGCACTTCCATTCCCTCAATTGACTTGATCTTCACGGGGTTGCACTCTATGCCGCGTTTGGATACCAGGAAGCCGAGGAGCTGGCCGGCTGGTACTCCGAAGACGCATTTCTCTGGGATGAGCTTGATCTGGAATCGGCGCAGGTTTTCAAAGGTCTCCTTGAGGTCTTCCAACAGCGTTCCTCGCTTCTCCATCTTCACCACCACGTCATCCATGTAAACGTGGGCGTTTCTGCCAAGCTGCTTGAGGAGGCACTTCTGCATGCATCGCTGAAAGGTGGCGCCGGCGTTCCTCAAGCCGAACGTCATGGTCAGGTAGCAGAAGGCTCCAACTGGCATGATGAAGGCGGTCTTCAATCTGTCTGCCGGGTTCAGCTTGATCTGATGATATCCTGAATACGCATCTAAGAAGCTCAACAGCTCGCATCCGGCTGTGGAGTCTATCACTGATCAATGCAGGTAGAGCGAACGGGTCCTTGGGGCAGGCTTTGTTGAGGCTTGTGTAGTCAATACACATCCGCCATCGCTTGTTCTTCTTTAATACCAGGACCGGGTTCGCCAACCATTACGGAAAGAAAACATCCATGATGAAACCGGCTGCAAGGAGCCGGGCTATCTCTTCTCCAACAACTCTTCTTTTTCTCTTCGACAGCGGCGCAAGGGCTGCCTGACGGGCTTCATATCAGGTCGGACATGTAACTTGTGCTCGGCGAAATCCGTCGGCACACCTGGCATGTCCTTGGGGGACCATGCGAAGATGTCCCGATTCTCACGGAGGAAATCGACTACCTCGCCTTCCTATTTGCTGCCGAGATTCGCACCTATGACAGCGTACTTCTCCGGGTGCTCCGGGTCCAAGGGTATCTTCTTGGTCTCTTTGGCCAGCTTGAACGAGCCCTCAGCTTCTGACTCCTTGGCGTCGGACGACATCTCCGGCTGCTTGCCGGCCATCGTCACGACCCGATCCAGGAGCCGCTTCTCGGCTGCGATCACCAGGGACTCGGCTAGCCGATCGCTTTCACCGCGGTGGGCGACTTTACGTAGTCGCCGGCCACGGTCGAAATCCCCTTGGAACTCGGCATCTTCATCTTGAGGTAGGCGAGTGGGGGACCGCCATGAACTTGGCCGAGCAGGTCGGCCAAGCAAGGCATGGTAGGGGCTCTCGAGGTCTACCACTTCGAACTGCATCGCTCTCGGCGAAAGTGATCCTTGTCCCCAAAAGGACGTCTATCGAATCTTGCCAATCGGTGAGCGTGAAAGGCGGTGTACAATTCCGTGGAACACGATCCGACTATCTTGAAAGTTGCCTGCGCTTGATTCCTAGCTTCTCCATCGTATCCTTGTACAGGATGTTGATGTTGCTGCCTCCGTCTATCAAGATCATGCGAGAAGCGAGCGGCCCGCCTTATTCGTGGCAAGGGTGGCTCCCAAGACCAGGGCGTAGGAGCCCGGATTCGCATCACCTACGGGTGATCGGCCACGACTCGGTGATGGGCTTCTCGGACCAAAGTGCATGAATTTCGGGCGCTTTGACGCCACGGCATTCACCTCTTCTTCTTCGCCGCTACCGCCCGGGCGATCATCACCACGCAGTAAACACGACATAGGCGCCGTGCTCTTCTCGGGTAATCGTCTTGTATCTGCGTCGGGCCGGACAACGGCCGCGAAGCGGTGGTGGAGGCTGCGCCCAAAGAAAGCGGAGGAGGGGCAAGGCCGTCTCCTTGGCGATCTGGTGAGCCGATGGCACTTCCGGTGGTGTGATTTGACGGCTTGGCCGCTGTGGAACTTGCGGTGGTCCGTCCATAGTCTCGCCAGAAGAGAAGGCCGGCAACCAGTTGGACTTGCCGCCTTTCGCCGCCGCTTGGCAGGAGGCTGCCCCTCCGCTGCTGGTCTTCGATCGCGCCGCCACCGCCGCTGTTGAAAGCCGGCTGCGGGGCCTTGCGCTTGTGATCGTTCTGCTGCTTTGTCGGCCGGTGGCATCGCCAGCTGGAGTTCTGGGAGCATGAGGAGCTACTTTGCCAGTCACACTGACTTCGATCTCCGTCTTCATGGAAGAGTCGGCAGTGGCGTACTTGTCTGCTATGACCAGCAGCTCGTCGAGGGTCTCCGGCTCGTCGCAAAGGAGCTTGTGCTTGAGGAGGGTGCCTTCTCTGCAACCGGCGGTGAAGTACTCGATCGCCTGCACCTCGTGCACTCCCTCACAGGAGTTCTGTAGCTCGCCCCAGCGCGTGAGGTAGTTGCGAGTGGACTCGTTGGGGCCTTGCACGCACAAGGACAGCTGACGAGGCTTGGGAGGTCGCTTGTATGTGCTCGTGAAGTTGCGGATGAAGGCCTCGGTGAAGTCGACCCAGCCGTTGATGCTGCGGGGCCTCAAGCTGTTCAACCATGTCCGGGCCGTGCCTCGAGCATGAGGAACGTACTTTACGGCAACGCGCTTTGTTGCCGTTTGCTATCTTGGCGGCCGTGGAGTAGTCCACCAGCCAGTCCTCCGGCTTCACGCGGAGCGGTGTATTTGGGTGTGTCTCGGGGAGTGTGAATCCTCGGGGGAAGGGCTCGTCGCGGATGCGAGGTCCGAAACAAGGTGGGCCCAACTCATCTTCTTCTTCTAGCGCCAGGGATCGGTGGAGTCGCTCGATCCGGTGGCGGGCGTCGTTCTCTCCGACTCCCTCTCGGCGGCCAAGGCGGCCGCCGAGAGTCGGATGCTCGACGGGTGGCGGGAGACTTCGCCTTTCTCTGCGAGGCGGAGGCTGGTAGTCGTCCCGCCGCTCCACCGCCCTTGGGCGGCCATCTTCGTCGCGCTCGATGGAGATGTGAGTCCGGCTATGGCTGATAGCCGGATCTTGGTTCTTTCTTCCGCGGACGCCGCCAGTCGGCGTCCGAGATGTCGCGCCTTGATCTCGGCGAGGAGGCAAGTCGCCGTGTTGTCGCCGTGGCGCCTCCGTGCGGCAGCCGGCTTCGTCTTGCGCGGCGGCCGCGTCGAGGAGCTGCTGGACTCGCTCCGTCATCAGGCGGCGCTCCTCGCCCTCGAAGTTATCCAGCTCGTCCGCCGCTGCCTGGGCAGCGCGAATGTTCTCCGCTGGCGTGGCGTACACAGGGCGACCACCCCAAACATTGGGCGAGGGTCAAGGCGCGCTGCCGGACCGCCTTAGGCGGCTAGGCCCAGTCGGAGCCGGCGAGCCGCCCACAGCGCGATCCATCTCGCGCTGATAGGCTTCCGACAAGCGTCTCATGCTTGCCAGCTTCTATGCCCCCTCGAGGAGCTGAAGGCGGTGCGCCTCCAGCGTTTCGGCGTCGGCGTCCTCCGGAATGGAGGCGGTCAGGTCTTGCAAAACAGTGTCGAGAGGGTCACGAGCTCCCCCGCCGGAGGGCTCGCCGTGACTGATGACGAGTACTTCTATGACGGTGCTCCCGCCGCTCTACGCGCGACGGAGAGGCTCGTCGTAGACCACCACGTTGGGGGGGAACGCGTCGAGCGAGGCGGTGTCGGAATCGACCAGCATCGGGTCGGTGGAGCCTACGGACTCCAGGTCGGCGGCAGGCTCGCCGTCGACGTGGAGCTACTCGAGGAGGCCCGCGAGGAGGTTGGGACGTCCGTTACTGCGTCGGACGCAGTTCGTCGGAGAGGCGAATCTCGCCGACAAGTTCGGCGAGGCAACTTCGCCCTTGCAGTAGCCTCAGCGCCGTCTGCGTCGGTGCAAACTCCATCTGGCGTGCCGGGCTCACGCTTCGCCGAGGGAGGAAGAGGGTTCCCGTCCAGCAGGTGTCTCAGACGATGGTGCACCAGGCCCCACGGTGGGCGCCAAATGTCGGGGTTGGGTGCGACATATGCCAAAGGATGGCTTATCATGGAGGCGAGTAGAACGTCGCTGGTGCTGGAAACGGGATGAGGCGAAGACATGCACGCCCGGCGAATCTTACCCAGCCAGGGCTCTCCGAGGAGATAACACCCCCATCGCTGCTCAAGGGTCTCCGCATGATCACTATGGCAAAATGGGTACAAGAGGCTCCTTGAGCTGTTCGGGGTGGGGAAGGAGAAGGGCTTGGCTTGCTCTTCTCTCCCTCTATGTGTGTGTCTAAAACTACTAGCTTCCAACCCTTTGCATGGGTGCCCCGGGGGTTTTATATAGGCCTATCCCCCGGGGGTACAACGGTAATCCGGCTGGGTGTGGGTCCAAGCCGTCAGTCTCCAAGTCGCCGTCTTCTCCGCCGACTCCTGGGGCCCGCCGACTAGTGGGCCCTGCCGACGGCCCAAAGATGGGGCCGACAGACCCTTGTCCGCCAGGCGGAAGTCTTGGCTTGCAGATCACCGTAGCCGTGCTTCTAATGACGCGAAGCTTGGTCGGTGAGGTTATAGCAGATGCCGCCGCTGGCGGCGATCCTTGTTGCCATTCCTGTCTTAATACGGTTAATGGCGGCGTGGATCCGCGGGAGGAGCCGGCCGACTCCGGAGGCCGACTCCATCGGGTCCGTCTTTGGGGTGCTCTCGCCGTCTTTGGTACTCCCGACAAAGCGGGTCCCGCCGTCTTGAATTGGTCGTGCAGACGAGCCAACATGGTCTGAGAATCGCCCACTGATGCGATGTCGGGGCGGCATGGCAACCGTCTTTGCGCGCCTGAGAGATCTCTGTCGATGCACGGCGTGAGCCATACCGCCCTTTATGGACTGGGCGGGGATGGGCCGCGAGGCGGCTTTACCCCATAGTCGCCCAGGCATGAGGTGGTGGAGGTCGCGGTCCGACTCCTTGTAGCCGGCCTCGCTGGAGGTCGCTGGCTTGGAGTCCGCTTGTCCTGAAGGCGACCCCTGGGACTCGGCCCAGAGGGGTAGTCGGCCGGCTCTGTGGCCGACTATCTGAAGGCGACGCTTCGTCTTGGGGTCTTGAGGGGCGCAGCCTGCCCCGACGTTTTGAAAGGTTCAGGGGCTCGGGTCTGCCTACCCGTAGTCCATTACTCCGACACACGTGCGTACGTGTATGAGAGAAATGCGCATCGCTCGGCCCCCGACGTCCCACCGTAACCGGGAACTCCTCGAAATTTTCCTCCCCCTCGCTTCTACCACGGTTTTTTCCGTCATGGACGTCCAAGGAATGTCATGCAGTTGCGTCTCCGGGCCGCCAGACGAAAAAGCCCATTTTCATCATGATTTTTTGTCATAGAAGTAGAGCCCACCACATCTATGATGATACCGGGTTTTGTCACAATTATCGTCATAGAAGTGTCATATGTATGACAGAAAAAAAATTTGTTCGGCCCAAAATGTCACGGATGTGTCTTTTTTTGTAGTGTATTCTAATAATTTCCAAATCATGTATGGCTCTCTCAAAAGGTGTGTACAGCAAGTATGATTGTGGTAAACTAAAAAGCAAAGACTCAAATCATACAAGACGCTCCAAGCAAAACAAATATCATGTGGTGAATAAAAATATAGCTCTAAGTAAAGTTACAGATGGAAGTAGACGAAAGAGGGGATGCCTTCCGGGGCATCCCCAAGCTTTGACTTTTTTTTGTCCTTAGATTATCTTGGGGGTGCCATGAGCATCCCCAAGCTTTGGTTCTTGCCACTCCTTGTCCCATAATCCATCAAAAGATTTCACCCAAAACTTGAAAACTTCACAACACAAAACTCAACAGAAATCTCGTGAGCTCCGTTAGCGAAAGAAAACAGAAGACCACTTCAAGGTACTGTAATGAACTCACTCTTTATTTATATTGGTGTTAAACCTACTGTATTCCAACTTCTCTATGGTTTATAAACTATTTTACTAGCCATAGATTCATCAAAATAAACAAACAACACGTGAAAAACAGAATCTGTCAAAAACAGAACAGTCTGTAGTAATCTGTAACTAACGCAAAATTCTGGAACTCCAAAACATCAGCCAAAATAGGACGACCTAGGCAATTTATTTATTGATCAGCAGCAATTGGAATCAGTATTTTATCACGTTCTGGTGATTTTTAACAATTGTTTTCGTGAATAGAATGTTTCTGGAAATTATAGCAAGATCAAATAACTATCATCCAAGAAGATCATATAGGTTTAACTTGGCACAAACACTAATTAAAATATAAAAACAAATCTAACCAGAGGCTAGATCAAAGACTTATTCCTAAACAGAAGCAAAAGCAAAAAAAACTAAAAATAAAATTGGGTTCCCTCCCAACAAGCGTTATCGTTTAACGCCCCTAACTAGGCATAAAAGCAAGGATAGATCTAGGTATTGCCATCTTTGGTTTTCAACTTTTTAGCGGAATCAAGCTTGAATCCGGGAGGTTCTTTACATTTCCCTTCATATTCCGAATTTTTTAGATCTAAAGAATCCAACCGCTTATTGCAAAGAGTAATCAACATATTCATGTGGTGAATATTTCCGCTAACATTCTTAAGAGGTTCAAGAGACTTTTGTAAATTCTTAGTAACTTCACAAATTTTTTCAAGAACTTGTGTCTCTTCCTGGGTAGGATAAGGCCCCTTTTGTTGAGGTAGTGTTCCCACTATACCTTCTATAATTTCAAGCGCAATATGGGGATCAATTTCAATAAAATTGCCCTTGGCAACGCAATCCAAAAGTTGTCTATGAGACATATTTAACCCAACATAAAAATTGCGAAGCAAAATTCTCAGATTTACTTCAAAGGTACAATTACGATAAGACTCCATCATTCTCAACCAGGCATCTTTTAAGTTTTCTCCTTGTCTTTGTTTGAAGTGAAAAATTTCAAACTCAGGGGACAACGGAGTGGGTAAGGGACAAGCCATAACGACGGAGCAAACAAACTGAAAAGAGGCGAACGGAAAAGAGAGGGCGAAAAACGGCAAGGGTGAAGTGGAGGAGAGGAAAACGAGAGGCAAATGGCAAATAATGTAATGCGGGAGATAAGGGATTGTGATGGCTACTTGGTATGTCGACTTTTGCGTAGACCTCCCCGGCAACGGCGCTAGAAATTCTTCTTGCTACCTCTTGAGCACTGCGTTGGATTTCCTTGAAGAGGAAAGGATGATGCAGCAAAGTAGCGTAAGTATTTCCCTCAGTTTTTGAGAACCAAGGTATCAATCCAGTAGGAGGCTACGCACGAGTCCCTCGTACCTACACAAAGCAAATAACTCCTCGCAACCAACGCTATTAGGGGTTATCAATCCCTTCAGGTCACTTACGAGAGTGCGATCTGATAGAGATGATAGATAATATTTTTGGTATTTTTATGATAAAGATGCAAAGTAAAATAAAAGAAAGTAAAAGTCAAAGGTAATAAATAAAGTGATGGAAGATTAATATGATGGAGATAGACCCGGGGGCCATAGGTTTCACTAGTGGCTTCTCTAAAGAGCATAAGTATTCTACGGTGGGTGAACGAATTACTGTTGAGCAATTGTGAGTTGAGCATAGTTATGAGAATATCTAGGTATGATCATGTATATAGGCATCACGTCCAAGACAAGTAGACCGACTCCTGCCTGCATCTACTACTATTACTCCACTCATCGACCGCTATCCAGCATGCATCTAGAGTATTAAGTTCATGAAAACAGAGTAACGCCTTAAGCAAGATGACATGATGAAGAGGGATAAATTCATGCAATATGAACAAAACCCCATCTTGTTATCCTCGATTGCAACAATACAATACGTGCCTTGCTGCCCCTGCTGTCACTGGAAAAGGACACCGCAAGATTGAACCGAAAGCTAAGCACTTCTCCCATTGCAAGAAAAACCAATCTAGTAGGCCAAACCAAACTGATAATTCGAAGAGACTTGCAAAGATAACCAATCATACATAAAAGAATTCAGAGAAGATTCAAATATTTTCATAGATAATCTTGATCATAAACCCACAATTCACGGTCTCAACAAACACACCAAAAAAAAGATTACATCGAATAGATCTCCACAAGAGAGGGGAGAACATTGTATTGAGATCCAAAAAGAGAGAAGAAGCCATCTAGCTACTAACTATGGACCCGAAGGTCTGAGGTAAACTACTCAGACTTCATCGGAGGGGCTATGGTGATGATGTAGAAGCCCTCCGTGGTGGATGCTCCCTCCGGCGGAGCTCTGGAACAGGCCCCAAGATGGGATCTCGTGGATACAGAAGGTTGCGGCGGTGGAATTAGGTTTTTGGCTCCGTTTGATATTCCGTTTCTTCGAAACTCTGAAATAGGCAAAAAATAGAAATTCTGGGATGGGCCTCCGGTTAATAGGTTAGTCCCAAAAATAATATAAAAGTGGAAAATAAAGCCCAATATTGTCCAAAATAGTAGATAATATAGCATGGAGCAATAAAAAATTATAGATACGTTGGAGACGTATCAATCCCCTATACTTGTGGGTTATCAAGACCAAACTGGGCCCCGAAGTGAAATCAGACACTAAGACACTGATGATCCTTCCTATGAGCAGAGAGAGCAACAACACATCAAATCAAGGTTACTTACAAATTGACAAACGAAATAGTGAGAGGGCCACTAACCTTGCTGTGTGTGGGGGGCATCGGTCGAGGGGGTCTGATGAAATTACTTGCTGCTTTACATAGATATCATACTGACGGTGTCCTAGACTAAGGGGTGCTAACCTAGTCGGCCCGTAATCCTTGGGCTGGGCCAGTGGGCCCTCATTCTCATTAAGGTGGACTCCGAAAGCTACATGCTCGGAACGTGATCTAGACTACATCTGCCAAAGACTTGACATATACTCCAAGACATATCCTGCCGCCTCCATATGTGCCCCTGGATACCGACAATGTAACCCTAGATCCCTGTAGAGGGGACCGAATCACAATCACCTAGCCCTAGGGTTAGAATACAACTTACGATCTAGAGGTTGATCAACCTACCCGATACGTCATCATCAATATAAACAAGAGCAGGACCTAGGGTTTGACCTCCACCAAGAGGGCACGAACCTGGGTAAACATCGTCTCCCTTGTTCATGTTACCACTGATCCGAGACCCACAGTTCGAGACCCCCTACCTAAGGTCTGCCGGTTTTGACACATACACTGGTGCTTTCACTGAGAGTTCCCTTGTGAGATCAGCAGAAGGATCGATGGCTCATCTGCAGATTAACTGCGGCACCTGCTACGGGAACGTATACGTTCGTGGCCAACTTTTTTTTGTTCGTCGGCATTACCTTCTGTGCCGACTCAACGGGCCATTTGGCTCCTGTCGAGAATTACGTCCCGAATCAGATCGTGACTCTCGGAGGCTTGGAATACAGCGCAGATACCCGTGGCGAACTCGTTCTGTCAGGCTGGACACCTGGATGGACCGAGGGCTTATCAGACATCGGGGGCTCGACTCCGGAACCGATCTCCATTAAGGACGTCGAATCAGGGTCCCAGTCACAGCCATGCCTCGTTGTGGCGTCAAGCCTCGAATGGCCCCGTTGTGACGTCAAGCCCCGACGTCGGTCTAGACCCGGCTTCGGATTCTACTTCGGGTTTGGAGCTGACCCCCATACTAGATCCGGAATCAATTTCGGCTACTTACAAGGCTGAGAGCGCATCAAGCTTCCCACCAGTCATACTTCAAGTCGGGCCGGCTTATTGCCAGGCCATGAATCCCGAGGAGTTATTTCACTTAAATGAGAAGCTTAATCGTATCCAGAGCTTATCAATCTCGGATGGTCAGACCTCAGTCTATGATAAGATCGGACTTAAAGCCAACGACCGGGAAATTCACGTCTCACCCACCACCCACTAGTCGCCATGATCGATGATTTAACCGATTTGTAGGACTATGACGAGGCTACTGACATGGACGAGGATGTTGACGGCCCTCCAGAGACCACTTCGCCGCCGACAAACACCGGCAAGTGGACCGCAACATCTACTTACAATGTGTAGATGGTTGATACTACCAAAAACCCTCCAAGACATCGGCAGAGACGCGGAAAGGGCACCAACGGGGACCCCGGCGACAACAACGCCACTGCCAACAACGGCGGTGCAGTAGTCGACGAGCCTGGCAATCCCAGAGAGGATTTTCAAGCCTACCCAGAGCGACATGCCAGCCCCGAGGGAATCCCTGAGGATGTGGACCCCAATGACCCCTTTGAAGGGGTTGACAACAACTACTTGCCTGAATCCAAGGAGGACGAGAGCCTCGATGCCGAGGACTATATAGTCCTCGAAGACCCTTTTGAGCAAGAACACTTGCGGGGGCGCCCCGTAGCCACCGTCCGAAGTATCAAACAGGATCAGCAACAGCTGCAGGCCAATGGGGATGCACAGAATGACAAGTGGGTCAAAATACTCTCAGCCGAGCAAGATCTGTAAGAACAGCGTCGTAGAGCACCTAAATCTTATCCACGCAGGCGTTTTCTGCCCGAGTTCGATGAAGAACTAATCGACGATGTGCCTTTAACACGCAGGCGGGCAGATCAACCCGACCGACCCCCTAGAGGGCGTGACAGGCTAGTGCGGGAAACTTTCCGTACCCAAACAGCGCCACGCCATCACGGCAAGGACCCTATTGATAACTTGGAGCCTTATGAAGCTCAACGCCAGATAGAGGCAAACCGGGTGCCACCTCGGTCCATTTATGGATCAAGATGGCACGCAGCTGCCGACCTCGACAGCTATGAGGCCTGGTTGGACAGGAACGGCCGAGCTCGAGATCAAGCCTACACACGGTACCTCCGATGTCCGACGCGGCACTGCTTGGATCCGAGGCCCCGCTCACCCGATCTGTTTTATGGACAGGGTGATGGAACACCAGTTCCCGGATGGGTTCAAACCCATTAACATAGAATTGTACGATGGCACGACTGATCCAGCTGTGTGGATCGAGGATTTCCATTTCCATTTCCAGGGCACTCATGTCCGACCTTCGGATGCCGATGACCTCAACCACGTCATTCAGCAACCCGGTGAGTCAGCTTGGAAATTCTGGAATCTGTTCCTTACAAAAAAGAACCAGATTATCGATTGCCCCGACGCCGAGGCCATTGCGGCATTCAAGCAGAACATCCGAGACGAATGGCTCGTCTGTCAGCTCGGGCATCGCGGCCCTCGCCTCACTTATGACCCGCTTCAATGCAGTCCTGCATTACGCATACTTAAAGCTAAAAGTGCTGAGACCAAACAGTGTTATTACAGTTAATGATAACACCGGATGCTCTCTCCGAACGGGAGCAGAATGCGTTTTCGCAGCCGAGGTACAGGCATCCGAGGAGGCAGCTCGTGCAAATGAACACACGCGCGCGGGAGTCTTTTCAGTCCAGGTGCATCGACTTGGAGTTGGTAACATGGGCTATGTTATACTTGTATGAATGACGGCCTAGCAATATGACTAGTGGTGCACAATTGCTGCATGTAATTTCTATTGCGGTTGTCATAGGTTTTATCGGCTTTTTAGCCCCTTTGTATGTGATTAGAACTACACTATAAAAGAAGGGTTACATGATTGATTGAGGCGGAGACAAGAGGTCTTCCTCCTTTTTGGGAAAGAATAGTGTTCATAGCAGTTGGACCTGTCTCAAATGAACACAGAAACAATACTCATACACTTTCTTCGTAGAAATAACGCAGCTCCGACAGGAAAGGATATACATACATCAATCTTGGAAATCTTGCCAAGTGCTTGTATGCAGTTTTCTTAATTATTGTTCAGTTTAGCTACCTGTCAGTCAGCTGAATTTTTTATTTCGGGTCAGTAGATTTTGAATGAAGGAAGGGCCTCGCCGGAAAGAAGGAAAGGGCTCGCCGTCATCACCCCATTATCTATCTTTGGGTTCAGGGTGGGGGTGGTGATGGACGGTGGTGGTGGGGACGGTGGTGTGGCTTAGTCGGAGAAGAAAACTATATGGGGGCGGGGCTAGAGGGATGGCCGGGGCGGCGGCAGGCATGGCGGTGGGGAGAGGTTGAGGAGAGGGCGGGGCGGCGGCAGCAGTCGGCGTGCGGAAGGAAGAAGAAAACTCCATCTGTTTTTTTTTGGGGGGGGGGGGGGGGGGGGGGCACAAACCGTGCCGTTCGTTTTCTATCTAACGCTTCAGATTCATGCAGGCCAAACCGATTGACTCAAAAGAGATTTCAGTCGATTGGCTCCTAGCCATTCCCATTATTGTTGGCAGTTGGGACAGAGCAACTCTGAAACAGTGGGAGTTTGAGTGTGGCCAGAAACTCCACATTTGGAAGATGCTCAACATATGGCTATAAGAGTTTGCTGTGAAAAATCTAGTTGGATGTCAACTTAGACGTTAATGTATTCCTGATTTGGAAGTTGGCATCACAGCTAGCCCACGTCCCATTCCTAGTACGCAAACTGCAGCTGGACCAATATAGATGCCCATGAAATTAGCTACCTGTCCATCTAATCAGACCTAACTTGGTACCGCCACAGCGATGGTGATGAGGAAAGGGCAACATGATCTGGTGGCCGGTGGGTGTGGCCATGCGAAACATAAAGCAGCATGTCATGTACCATAATGAAAACACAAGAGGGCAAATATAGTACTCCATTCACTTCAAGTCCCAGAAATCTGATCTTTCCTTGGAGCTACAAGTTTGAGGGTTTTTTCTGGCGTCCCACCTTACATTTTTCATGTGAAGTTATAGGTAATAGGTGTAATCTTTCCGGCAAGAAGATATGGTGCTGGTGGGTAGTGGTCGTGGACATCGCCTTATCCTTTTCTCCGTCTTTTTCTGAATTGTTGATGCCGTATTGCTTCATTGCAGTAGCATAGGTTTGGTAGAGCGTGACTAGTCGATCGCCCTCCATCCAAGTCTACGCATGGCGCCATGAGGTCGTCGTCAAGAGGTTAACATGAACACCAACATCAGGCCAACTCCTACATCTGTAGTATCTTCCTTTCTTTTCTTTTCTTAGAACACGTACGCTAGATGTAGAGTTGCAAGAGTGAACTGCAGCCGTGCAGGACGAAGGTGGCGACATGACTGGCTGGCCAGAATACAGCTAGCTAACTAGCACGGATTTGTTAGTATTCCCTCTGTTTCTAATAAATAGTATAATTCTTTTTAGTGATTTTATTATGGACTACATACGAAGCAAAATTAGTAAATCTATACTCTAACATATGTTTATATAAATCTGTATGTAGTCTATAGTAAAATCTCTAAAAAGACTTATATTTTCGAAATGAGGGAGTAAAACGTTTCCTAAATAATTGTCTTTCTAGAGATTTCAATAAGTAACTACATTCGGAGCAAAATGAGTGAATCTACACTTTAAAACATGTCTACATACATCCATATGTTATAGTTCATTTGAGATGGCTAAAAAAACAATTATTTGAGAACGGAGGGAGTAGGAGTTAGGACGATGCTGTACAGCTACAGTACAGTGGATTTCATTCATGACGCTCTCTTTTCTGTGTCATCTCTCGATCCCTAGCCCAGCCGGGCACACCCCCTGTTGTTGGTTGGCCATTAGGCCAACTCCGACGCGCGTCTCCATTATGTTCGCTCGTGTTCGTTCGGATCAAAACAGATAGATGACACGGCTTAATGCGCGGCCGCATCCTTAATTTTTTTGTTTTGCGTCCAGCCCGCCTCATTTCCGACGCAAACATGCGCCCGGTTTGCGTCCACACGGACGCCGCACGGATGGGCACGCGGTTGCTTCTCGCCCGCCATGGGGACGCGAGGTTGCCGTCCACCTACCTCCACAGTCCAAATTGAATGCGCACGCACCGCGGGGCCCGGCTGTCATTGACACGGGCGCGCGGTCGCCGTCCTTCTTAATGTGGAAGCCGTGGGCCGGCCAGTCCACAGCTTCCACTTCCAAGCCGGCCTGCCCCCTCCATTGACGACATGAGCAAACCCTAGCCACCTTCCCGCCGTGGCGCCCACCTCCCCATCGGCGCCATGGGCTGGCATTGGATCAAGGGGAAGCACAACCGCGAGGCCGGCTCCTCCTCTGGCCGACGCCGCTCCAGCAGATCCGCGCCACCCGCATCGCCTTCTTCGCCACCCGCTCCACCAGGTTTCCAGATGACGCCGGCGGCGGCCGAGCATCGCGACAGGCCCTACATCCACGTCGATGTATGCCGCCGCTACTGGGAGACAGCGACGCCGGTACCGTGGGAGATGTCCACCTGCCAAACAACTGGCATTGCTCCGCCGACCGCTTGTCGATCCTCCTCGTTCGCGAAGTGCCGCGCCACCGCCGCGAGGAGACCAACCGACAGCGCGCCTGCCTCCCACCGGATCTACTGGCGGAATCCAGGTACGCCATAGATTCGCCGCTATGGGATACATGGCTCCGCGACGAGCACGACCAGCGGCGGCAATCTTTTTTTGCCGGTCGCCCTCCTAGCCCGCGCCGCCCGCATCCTCCTCGTGTTGATGACAACCCTCCCCAAACGCGGGGTCGTAGGCGTGTGTGTGGCATCACGCCGATGCCTTCTCCGTCCCCGTCCCCGCCACCGCTGTCGCCCATGACCGAGGAGGAGGAGGCCCGCCTCATGAGGCGTGTCATGGAGGACTCCATGAACACGCACGATGAGCGACAATGGGATGGCCTAGAAATCGCTCTCTCCCTGTCGGCGGCCGGCGACGTGGCCATCTCGGAGACGGACGTCAACATCAAGGAGGAGGTGCCGGAGGAGGTGGTGGAGGAGGCGCCCCTTGTCGCGTGGAACCCTCGTCTGGTGGGCCAGCGGTGGAGCTGGTCGTGCACGGCGCCGGAGATGGCTGACTCAGTGTGTGTCGGCCCATGGTCAGCCACACCACCGCGGTCACCAGAGCACAAGCAGGAGCCAAGGGAGGAGGTGGTGCAGGCGCCTCCAACGCAGGCGCCCCCGGTCTGGCAAGGGCCGCCAACCCACCTGTGGCAACCACCTCCCTACGTCAACCTCACCGGCGACGACAACAAGTAGGACAGCGACTCCTAAAGACGACGGCGGCCACCGGCGACAGGCATTTATCTACTTTTTTTAGGTCTTTTATTAAGTTTTAGTTTAATTAAGACCTGCGTTGAACTTTGGTACTATGGACATATGGACATATGATTGTTTTATGTTTATGTTCATGATTTCGTATTATTTGTAAGCTTATTTTCTTTCTTTTTGGCAAAAAATTGAAGTCTATGCCCCGGACGGTTTGGGACCATGCGTACCCGTTGGGCGCACCGATGACCACACGACCGCAAGCGGACGGTCGTGTCCGTTTTCCCGCCTCAAATGGACAAAAAGCGGACGAACCGGATGTCCGTTTGGGGTTGCGCGTTGGAGTTGACCTTACAAGTAACAGTTCATTACAAGTACGAAGTACCAGTTGTCACTTGTTCGGAAAACCTCAGGTGAAGGGACGCCTTTTTCTTTCAGGGGCAAGCATCTTATCGACAGCTATGATGTGGTGGTTGGGTGGAGTGATGAGATTCAAACTTGAAATATTGCAGCTTGAGACTTGAACGCAGGACATGGGCATCATCTCATCTCTTTTCCTTGCCTTCCTTAATAAGCATGCAAGAGATGAAAACGGGCCTTCAATAACCATGTGCCTAGCTTCATCAGATCTCCTGCTCTGCTCCTCCTGTTCTGCCGCGCTGCAGGTGCAGGTGGAAGGGCCGGCCAATCACGGAGTATTCAGAAGTGGAGGAGTTGTACCAGCACAAAGACCTGTCTACTTGAGACTGTATGTACTACAACGTTGCATGTGAGCAACAACAACAGGGGAGATGGATGGTACTACAACGTTGCATGCAGCGGCAGCCGTGACACCATCAAGATTTGGAGCAGTAAAACGGGATGGATGCGGATTTACTGCCCACGTACGCAGCCACTCCTCGGTCATCAACCGCAAAAGCTGTATACATTTTTTACCACTCCTACATACTGTATGTACTATGTATCTGCTGCAAGTGTGGAGTCACGTAGCCACCTATCTCCTCTTGTGGTCATCGTCTACCTCTGCCTGGCTCCTCTTCAAACCCCTCCATATGCTCTGTCGCGATCGCGTCACTCCATTTCCTCTGGTTCCGCACAAACAAACACGAAGAGGACCACTGGCCTGCCCCTTTCCCCTCGTCAACCGGTGCTGGTCGATCTCTGAATGCTCAACTGGTACACCATGTCCTGAAACTGAAACCACAGAGGCTTTCGGTGCATGTGTCCCTCTCCCTGGTTGGTCACCTCCACTGCACCTGGGGCATGCCAATGCCATGCCATGCAGCGCCAGGACGCGTGATCCCTGCGGCTTTCTCTTGCAAGGCGACAAGCCAGCCCCAGCCGGGCCTGCACTCCCCGTCCGTCAGACACTCACGCCACGCATGGCGATTGCGGTGCATGCATGTGCGGCCGTAGACCGATGAGAAGTGAAAATTTTGCGCGGGCAAGTCACAGTCACAGAAAAGGAAAGGAGAAGTTGCGTTGCGTTGCGTTCTGGGCATTCGATTCAACCCACCCAAACTCAAGCAAAAAATGAATGAATGAAGGAAGGAAACTTTTTTTTCTTCTTACTACTACTACTAGCCGTGATATTCGGAAACCCGTGCTACTACGGCTGTCTAGCCCTACATCGCATGGCTGAGAGAGAGCGGCCGGTTCGAAATTGAAGACGGTGATGTGGTACAAGTACCGTACGTACTTGGCGGCAATCAACCAAGCTCCTGTGTAGTGTATTGGTACCAGGTTTAGCACATGGGCTGACCGGCTACATAGATAGTACAAGTACTCTACTAACCCGTCTTAAACCGCTACTAGGCAGGCAGGATGGACAAGTGGTGCACAGATCAGATGGGGGAACTTGGGTAGATGCACCCTCCACCATCAATGCAAGTGTTTTGCTCTGTATGCACGCACGCAGGTAGGCCGGATCAGCGCCTACACTGTTCCATTAACTTCTGTTGCAACGTACGTACGCACGGCCTTTCGTCAGACAAAACTTACTCATATCTGTGTGTTGCCGCACATGGTCACGGACGGACGATCCACATGTACATTGATGCACTGCCTGCTTCCGACACGGCAGTAATTCCATCTCGCTCGCTCCATTGATCGATCCGCAAGGCTACGGATCGGCATGCATCTGCATATGATCCATTCATTTATTCAAGTCCCTTGCACGTACGTGCACTAGCATTTACAACATGATCCAAAGGTCTAGCTAGAGTGTTTTTGTGTGTGTAAGTGCTGGCACATGGCATACACAGACAGAAACACCGTACAACAACTGGGGCGTTCTTCACTTGCTCGGAAACAACAACCTCTCCATCGACAACGATCCATCGTGCATTGCATTGTTAAACATGGAATGGATCGATCGATCGTCTTTGTTATTCAGGTGGTTAGGTAATGAGGTCACGGCTGACTCATTTGGGCATTGCCACGAGCATAAACTAGGCATGGTGGTGGTACCTCGTCTCGTCACCAGCAGCCTAATGCTAAAACAACCTTGATTGGTGACACTGATTATCTCATTCTCAGCACAGGACCACACATAAACAACCGATGATTCGTTTGTTGCACTCGTTAATCAGAGTGTGAACGCACCATCTGATCTCATCCTGATCGACCCCGGCTTATCATAACTCAACTAGCACATAAAACATATAGTAACTTGGAGTCGTTCCATATATCACATATTTTTACACAACATGCAGAAATGCATGCACCTGATCGATCCAGAACCCAGAGGCATGATTGACCTAGCTACCTGCAGCTACAGGCACAGGTGCATGGTCGTGGCTGTGCATACCGACTATACCATGGCCGGCCGAGCCGTCCCGTCCCGGAGTGGAACAACAGCGCGCGGAGAGACCGGCGCGGCCGTCATTGTCGCCTCCGCGACTCGCTCGTCGTTGTAGTAGGAATGTTCGGAGATGCTGAAATAGTTGCTCACTGTAAGTTTGAGCAATGTTAGCGTTGGTTTCTACTGTGACTCCATCTCAGTCAGAGACCAGCCGATCGAGCTGCTACTGCTTGTGAGACGTGACGTTTCCGGATCGCATTCGGATGGGCTAATATTCGGGGCTGTCGGTGAAAACAGCAACTGCAAGCAAGTACGGTGAAACGGTTCTCGACGGGCATGTTGCGGCCGCGTGTTTTCACCGACGGTTCTTTTTCTGGAACCGGCAAGGACATTTGCTGGAACCGACTACGCATTTTGCTGGACCGCGAGGTCGATGGCCGCGGCGGGCGGACAACCACGCCTACGACAGGGGGGCTGCACCCGGCAGCAAAAAATGTTAGAATCATGGTGAAATTTGTCTGGAACCGGTGAGGTCGTTTGCTACATCCGTCGACATAAATGTTGTGACCTGCACAACAAACTACAACCGGCAATGAAAATTGTTGACACAACGGGGGCAATGTTTTTACGCTATGGTGAGAGCGGCGGTGACGACAATATTTTTGTTGCAACCGTGTCACCGCTTTGCTATGACCGGCATTGGAAATGTTGCCATGATGACAACCTTGGTTTTGTGAGCAATGAGGGTTGTTTCTTGGTGGGAGATGGCGAGCGCGAGACCAAGGAGCGAGCAGTGGTGGCCAGCAGTCACGAACGAGGACAGGGTGGTGGCGCGGGTGCGGAGGGGGCGTGGACGAGCTCGCTGCAAAGAGGGAGGGGCATGGGGGATTTTGACCCCGTTCAGGACAAAGGAGAAGAACAGATCATGCGGTCGTACGCGCTCCAATAGAATAGCTGCTAGTCGACCAGCCGAAATTTGGGCCGGCCAGCGGGCGCCTAGCCCTGCAATTCAGTTGAACACCTAAATGATACTAGAGGGAGGGACGGGCGCCTAGACCGGAAACCCTCATATCCAGCCCAAATATAAGGCGGGTATGGGGGCGCCTGGGCGCGCCCGCCACGTCGGATTGATGCAGGGGTCCCACACGGAATCGCTTGGAAAACCGGCAGTCCAATGTGAAAGGAAATATGCCGTAGAGGCAATAATAAAGTTGTTATTTATATTACCTTATATCAAGATAAATGTTTATTATTCATGCTAGAATTGTATTAACCGGAAACTTATTACATGTGTGAATACATAGACAAACAAAGTGTGACTAGTATGCCTCTACTTGATTAGCTCATTGAATCACGGATGGTTAAGTTCCCTAGCCATAGACATGAGTTGTCATTTGATTAATGGGATCACATCATTAGAGAATGATGTGATTGACTTGACCCATTCCGTTAGCTTAGCACTTAATCGTTTAATATGTTGCTATTGCTTTCTTCATGACTAATACATGTTCCTATTACTATGAGATTATACAACTCCTGAATACCGGAGAAACACTTTGTGTGCTACCAAACATCACAACGTAACTGGGTGATTATAAAGGTGCTCTATAGATGTCTCCGATGGTACTTATTGAGTTGGCATAGATCGAGACTAGGATTTGTCATTCCGATTGTCGGAGAGGTATCTCTGGGCCCTCTCGGTAATGCACATCACTATAAGCCTTGCAAGCAATGTGACTAATGAGTTAGTTATGGATGATGTATTACGGAACGAGTAAAGAGACTTGCGATAGCTAGATTGAACTAGGTATTGAGATACCGACGATCGAATCTCGCAAGTAACATACCGATGACAAAGGGAACAACGTATGTTGTTCTGCGGTTCGACCGATAAAGATCTTCGTAGAATATGTGGGAGCCAATATGAGCATCCAGGTTCCGCTATTGGTTATTGACCGGAGATGTGTCTCGGTCATGTCTACATAGTTCTCGAACCCGTAGGGTCCACACGCTTAATGTTCGGGGACGATCAGTATTATGAGTTTATGTATTTTGATGTATCGAAGGTAGTTCGGAGTCCCGGATGAGATCGGGGACATGACGAGGAGTCTCGAAATGGTCGAGACGTAAAGATCGATATGTTGGACGACTTCGGACATCGGAAAGGTTCCGAGTGATCCAGGTATTTTTCGGAGTACCGGGGGAGTTACGGGAATACGGGAGTACATATGGGCCTTAGTGGGCTTTAGGGGAAAAAGAGGAGAAGCCACGAGGGCTGGCCGCGCGCACCCCATGGGCCTAGTCCGAATTGGACTAGGGGAGGGGATGCGCCCCCTCTTTCCTTCTCCTCCCCCTCTCCTTCCTTCCTCCTCCTAGTAGGACTAGGAAAGGAGGAACCCTACTCCTACTAGGAGGAGGATTCCTCCACCACTTGGCGCGCATAGAGAGGCCGGCCGGCCTCCCCTCCCTCCTTTATATACGTGGGGAGGGGGGCACCATAGAACACACAAGTTGATTGTTCCCAGCCGTGTGCGGTGCCCCCCTCCACCATAATCCAGCTCGATCATATCGTAGCGGTGCTTAGGTGAAGCCCTCCATCGGTAGCAACATCTTCACCGTCATCACGCCGTCGTGCTGACGGAACTCTCCCGCGAAGCTCTGGTGGATCGGAGTTCGTGGGACGTCATCGAGCTGAACGTGTGCTGAACTCGGAGGTGTCGTGCGTTTGGTACTTGGATCAGTCGGATCGTGAAGACGTACGACTACATCAACTACGTTCTCATAACACTTCCGCTTACGGTCTATGAGGGTACGCTGACGACACTCTCCCCTCTCGTTGCTATGCATCACCATGATCTTGCGCGTGCGTAGGAGTTTTTTTTGAAATTACTATGTTCCCCAACAGTGGCATCCGAGCCAGGTTTATGCGTAGATGTTATATGCACCAAGTTACTAGAACTTCGTGATGAACTATAATATGCAAGGGATAACGGAAACGATTCTCGAGCTCTTCGTGATGCTAAAGGCTGCGGAGGTAGAAATCAAGAAGGAGCATCAAGTGTTGATGGTTAACAAGACCACCAGTTTCAAGAAAAAGGGTAAAGAGAAGAAGGGGAACTTCAAGAAGAATGGCAAACAAGTTGCTGCTCAGGAGAAGAAACCCAAGACTGGACCTAAGTCTAAGACTGAGTGCTTCTACTGCAAAGGGACTGGCCACTGGAAGCGGAACTGCCCCAAGTATTTGGCGGATAAGAAGGATGGCAAAGTGAACAAAGGTATATTTGATATACATGTTATTTATGTGTACTTTACTAGTGTTTATAGCAACCCCTCAGTATTTGATACTAGTTCAGTTGCTAAGATTAGTAACTCGAAACGAGAGTTGCAGAATGAATAGAGACTAGTTAAGGGTGAAGTGACGATGTGTGTTGGAAGTGGTTCCAAGATTGATAAGATCATCATCGCACACTCCCTATACTTTCGGGATTATTGTTGAACCTAAATAAATGTTATTTGGTGTTTTGCGTTAAGCATGAACATGATTTGATCATGTTTATTGCAATACAGTTATTCATTTAAGTTAGAGAATAATTGTTGTTCTGTTTACATGAATGAAACCTTCTATGGTCATACACCCAATGAAAATGGTTTGTTGGATCTCGATCATAGTGATACACATATTCATAATATTGAAGCGAAAAGATGCAAAGTTAATAATGATAGTGCAACTTATTTGTGGCACTGCCGTTTAGGTCATATTGGTGTAAAGCGCATGAAGAAACTCCATGCTGATGGGATTTTGGAATCACTTGATTATGAATCACTTGATGCTTGCGAACCATGCCTTATGGGTAAGATGACTAAGACTCGGTTCTCCGGAACAATGGAGCGAGCAAGTGACTTATTGGAAATAATACATACTGATGTATGCGATCCGATGAGTGTTGAGGCTCGCGGCGGGTATCGTTATTTTCCGACCTTCATAGATGATTTGAGCAGATATGGGTATATCTACTTGATGAAACATAAGTCTGAAACATTTGAAAAGTTCATATAATTTCAGAGTGAAGTGGAAAATCATCATAACAACAAAATAAAGTTTCTACGATCTGGTCGTGGAGGACAATATTTGAGTTACAAGTTTGGTCTTCATTTGAAACAATGCGGAATAGTTTCGCAACTCACGCCATCTCGAACACCATAGCGTAATGGTGTGTCCGAACATTGTAACCGTACTTTATTGGATATGGTGCAATCTATGATGTCTCTTACCGATTTACCACTATCGTTTTGGGGTTATGCATTAGAGACAGCTGCATTCACTTTAAATAGGGCACCATCTAAACCGTTGAGACGACACCATATGAACTGTGGTTTGGCAAGAAACCAAAGTTGTCGTTTCTTAAAGTTTGGGGTTGCGATGCTTATGTGAAAAAGTTTCATCCTGGTAAGCTCAAACCCAAATCAGAGAAATGTGTCTTCATAGGATACCCAAAGGAGATAGTTGGGTACACCTTCTATCACAGATCCGAAGGCAAAACCACTATAAGAAATATGTCAACTAGTGACCTTTTGTCAGTGACCCTGGAAGAATTGGTCATAGATCTATGACCATTTCAGACCAATTGGTCAAAAGCTGTTCGAGGGGCTCCAAACCCTAAACCATTGCGACCATTTTGGTCAGAAAGGTCGTAATTTCCTTACACGAAAAGGTCACAAAGCAAACAGTGCTAGTCCGCTGCCTTATTTCTAGTTGTTAATGACCAATATAGATGGTCATAACCTTATAGATTGTGGTGGGTTGTGATGACTAGGCGCCACCTCATCAGTTTTGCCTATGTGTCATGTCCATGTGGCAGTTTTTGCCCTAGGTTGTGAAGCAACCTATATTTCTGTCATTCCCAAAATTCCCAAAAAATCTCATAAATTCTTTGGGCCATATCTTCATCAAATATGTAAAAAACCTTCCTCGCATAGTTCAAAAATAATTCAAAAATATTCATTTTCCTATTCTGTTCGTAACGGTTTGTGAAGGAAGTACCACTTTGGCATGTCCAAATAGTATCCATTTTCTACAAAGGCTTTCCTATGCCCAAATAACCATCCTCCACCAAATGCCAGCTCAATCCATTCATTATTTTGAGACGAGATTCAACATTCGTATTTATGTCCAGTGTGGTAGTTTGCAAAGCAAGTACCACCTAGGCTCCTCCTTTTGAGCTGGCATTCCCTCCATTTAGAAAAAAAGCCAGATCCATCGCCGGATACCCCCCGCCTCTGAGACCGCTGACAGCTCATCTCGGTCTTTGCGCCAACAGTGTGCATCATGCCGCACCGTCGGAGAAGCCTCCTCCGGTGTCCTGCGCCAGCCTCCTCCGACTGGGCGCCACCGCTGAGCCTCCTCCGACTCGGCCATGAGCAGCCCCTCTGGGAGCAGCACGGTGTCCTTCCGACTCTCCTACTCGACAACGCCATCGCCTAGGGTATTTTTTCTTTGCCTGTCTCAATCCTATACCATGCGGTCTGTGAACTTAAGAAGCATATGTGCAGATCAATTAGTGTAATTAGTGTATTCACCATGGGATCCATGGCCCCCTCCCTCCCAGATCCACCAGGCCACGCTCCTCCCATGGGATCCATGGCGCGGGTCACCCTACAACAACTGATCTGTGACGAGTGAGACAGGGAAGAGGTGTTCCTTCTCATGGTCTGCAGTGCATCTCGCGTTCCACGGCATCCTTGGCGAGATGTACGCGACATCTTCAGCACGTACAACTTCATGTGGCAGTGGAGATCAGAAGCTGCTTGTCACGACCACAGTGGTGGTAAGAGAAGTACGGCCCCTTCCCTTCCTTGCTAGCTAGTAGCTGTTTTGATTTTGGTTGGTCCAATCCAATCCAATCCTGCTATGTAGTTTGGTTATAACATAGGCGAGGGACACCTACAGTTGAGTTTCAGTTTGGACGACATTTGGCCTTTTATGTATTGGGGTATTTGGTTTACTTCTATTTGTATGTGCATTTCTTAAATTGAAAATAAAATTAGTTGGGTATTCAATTCCTACGAACCAATCTGCAACATTTTTTATTCAACATGTACTACATCAACGACTTAAATTTGTGCATTTCATTTACCAAAATTTTAGAGGCTTGATAGATATCAATGTCACCCTATTGTTGGTTTGCTTGCTTTGGAGTCTTGGGAGGGGCATGGATTTTATAGTTTATATATGTAGCAATGTATAGTTGTTTCTACATTTTGATGCACGCCTATAAATGGATCACCATGTGTGCTCCGGAAGGAAACTAATATAGTGCTTTGAATTTCAGATCAAGTTGCTACCTGTAACTTTTATTAGAAGTTACTTAATTTGGAGCACCGAAATGGAATTACAAAGAGCTGATTGTTACATGTTCTCGGTTTAGCGACGAAGTTTCAACATTGGAATGGAGATGTATCTGGTCTATTTGCGAAAATAGTTTCAACATAATCTGAATTTAGTCCTTTTCCATTTATGAGACCCATTTGCTATTTAGCTCAATGAACTACAACTGAGATGGTTTAGGTTAATTTCAGTCTTGTACTCTTGTTTCATCTTAATTATTAGACTAGCGTGTGACATCATAATTCAGCTCGGAATACACCTCTATGTTTTTCATATCCAGTCTACTATTCTGATAGAAATGCCACACCACATTGGTATGTTTCATGAGTGTCCCTGCAGGTGGTGTTCTGCATCTTGATCGAATTGTAAATCTTTTGCCTAGAAAATGTTGCCGTGAAATAAAACATATGAACGGGTAGTTTTGTTACAACTACAGATTGTCTTTTGCCCTGAAAGTGTTTATATATGTGGGTCTTTGTTCCAGTTTTTCCCTGAAAGTGTTTATATATGTGCAGATTTATACATTGTTAAAATGGAGGCTTGGGAAGAACTATTTTCTTTGTAGTAATAAGTCAGGAGTTGTTTGTTGCTTCAGTAGGGTGTCATACATTATAATCATCAGCTCATGTCGTCTGGGGTCAAACATAGCTTTGAATTTACAAGAGTAAAGATTTATGTGAGAAGTACAAACCATGTTCGATTTTAACTAGTACAAAAATTATGCGCCTGCTATAGTGATACATTCTGTACTACACTGTTGCTTCTGTTTTCTTGCTTGATTACCTCTCTAAGGAAGCTTCGTTTTGTTCTTCTTCTTCATGTGCTACTTGCAGCATCAAGGGGATCTTCGACCGCTACCAGCAGGCCACTGGGACCAGCCTGTGGACCGAGCAGTATGAGGTTGGCTGCTGCTTCTCTATCTTGCCTCCATCCATCTTTTCTTTAGGTGTATCACTTTCTCCTTTCTTTGATGTGGCTGATTTGCTTCGGTTTGATATCATCTAGATCTGGCTAGTTTGTACTTAGTCACTAGTGATGCACTGCTCTTTTTCCCTGTGATGCTCGAGTACTGAAGAAACTTGGGTAATATGCACTGGTCTTTTGCTTATGCTCTTGTGAGTTTGGCAAGTGATTATAATGTATTGTGTAGTTGTTGTTTCAAACTGTTTTCCTACAAGTACCATAATTTGCATTGAAGATATTGTATCCTGTTGTCGTATCATTGTTTAATAAAACCACAAAGATGATGCTCACATGAGATATCCACATGTTTCTGTCTTTGTTTGATTCAAGCTTACTCTTGTTATAATGTATACATTGCTTTGTTTTGCTACAAGTCGTGTGTTGATTTGATAATGTGAGTTTCCTTGTCCCGGTCCTATCTTGCATTTTGACTCCTATGTTTCTATCTTGGCGTGTGTTTAATTGATGTTGTTTCAACTTTGAACTGCTTCGCATATGGCCTATACTGCAATTGAGATTTAAATTTGTGGTTGTTCCTCTTTACAGATGCTCAAGTGTGAAGTGTGAAGCAAGTGTGAAGCCGTGAAGTGTGAAGCCGTCAAGTTCTACTTAGTGAAGAGTAGCATATTGTAGCATATATGTGTTGTAAAGATTGTAATAGATTTATTTAGTGGTATATTTGATGAAATTTATGTGTTCTTTTGATTATGTATGTGATCTGAAAACTTGTGAAATGGAAACTTGACCAATGGGTCCACTTATGAAAATAATTTGTCAAATTTGTACATTTCTGACATGTGGGACCAATTTGAGAGATGATCATGACAAGTGGGACCCATTTGACTAGTGGGACCAACTTGAATATATAATGGCTGAAAATAGAAAGGCAATAAATAATAAAAGGCCACGGGCCAACAATAAAAAAGGCTACAACGTTGGGCTTGGCCCATGAAGCCGACCAGAATTACCAAGGAAAAAATAATAAAAGGCTGAATTAATGGGCTCGGCCCATGTAAAACACCTAATTGGACCGGGCTGAATCTTGTGCCACATCAGATTGCCACGCTGGATGCCTACGTGGCCTGGGGAGGTTGCTAGTGACCAAAACGCCACAGTAGGAATATTTTGGTCGTAAACGTCCACGACCTTCTCACAGAGAAGGTCGCTATAGTCAGTTAACGACCCTCAGCTTTCGACCTTATGTTTTTGGTCACAAAAAGGTCACAAATTGAAAACAGTGACCTTTCAGTGACCAATAGTGTTGGTCACAAGTTGACATATTTCTTGTAGTGCACATTCATTGCTAAGAATGGATCCTTTCTAGAGAAAGAGTTTCTCTCGAAAGAAGTGAGTGGGAGGAAAGTAGAACTTGATGAGGTAACTATACCTGCTCCCTTATTGGAATGTAGTTCATCACAGAAATCTGTTCCTGTGACTCCTACACAATAAGTGAGGAAGCTAATGATGATGATCATGTAACTTCAGATCAAGTTACTACCGAACCTCGTAGGTCAACCAGGGTGAGATCCGCACCAGAGTGGTACGGTAATCCTGTTCTGGAGGTCATGTTACTTGGCCATGATGAACCTACAAACTATGAGGAAGCGATGATGAGCCCAGATTCCGCAAAATGGCTTGAGGCCATGAAATCTGAGATGGGATCCATGTATGAGAACAAAGTATGGACTTTGATAGACTTGCCCAATGATCGGTGAGCCATTGAGAATAAAATGGATCTTCAAGAGGAAGACGGACGCTGATAGTAGTGTTACTATCTACAAAGCTAGACTTGTCGAAAAAGGTTTTTGACAAAGTTCAAGGTGTTGACGACGATGAGATTTTCTCACTCATAGCGATGCTTAAGTCTATCCGAATCATGTTAGCAAATTGCCACATTTTATGAAATCTGGCAAATGGATGTCAAAACTACATTCATTAATGGATTTCTTAAAGAAGAGTTGTATATGATGCAACCAAAAGGTTTTGTCGATCCTAAAGGTGCTAACAAAATGTGCAAGCTCCAACGATCCATCTATGGACTGGTGCAAGCATCTCAGAGTTGGAATATACGCTTTGCTGAGTTGATCAAAGCATATTGTTTTGTATAGACTTATGGTGAAGCCTATATTTACAAGTAAGTGAGTGGGAGCACTAGAACCTTTCTGATAAGTATATGTGAATGACATATTGTTGATCGGAAATGATGTAGAATTTTCTGGAAAGCATAAAAGGAGTGTTTGAAAGGAGTTTTTTAAAGAAAGACATCGGTGAAGTTGCTTACATATTGGGCATCAAGATCTAGAGATAGATCAAGATGCTTGATAAGTTTTTTCAATGAGTACATACCTTGACAAATTTTTGAAGCAGTTCAAAATGGAACAGTCAAAGAAGGAGTTCTTGCTCAGTTGCAAGGTGTGAAATTGAGTAAGACTCAAAGCCCGACCATGGCAGAAGATAGAAAGATAATGAAAGTCATTCCCTATGCCTCAGCCATAGGTTCTATAAAGTATGTCATGCTGTGTACCAGATCTATTGTATACCCTACACTCAGTTTGGCAAGGGAGTACAGTACTGATCTAGGAGTAGACTACTGGACATTGGTCAAAATTATCCTTAGTGGAATAAGGATATGTTTCTCAATTATGGAGGTGACAAAAGGTTCGTCGTAAAGGGTTACGTCGGTGCATGTTTTGACACTAATCCAGATGACTCTAAGTCTCAATCTGGATACATATTGAAACTGGGAGCAATTAGCTAGAGTAGCTCTGTGCAGAGCATTGTTGACATAGAAATTTGCAAAATACATACGGATTTGAATACGGCAGACCCGTTGACTAAACTTCTCTCACAAGCAAAACAAGATCACGCCATAGGACTCTTTGGGTGTTAATCACATGGCGTTGTGAACTAGATTACTGACTCTAGTAAACCTTTTGAGTGTTGGCCACATGGCGATGTGAACTATGGATATTAATCACATGGTGGTGTGAACTATTGGTGTTAAATCACATGGCGATGTGAACTAGATTATTGACTCTAGTGCAAGTGGGAGACTGAAAGAAATATGCCCTAGAGTCAATAAGAAAGTTGTTATTTATATTTCCTTATATCATGATAAATGTTTATTATTCATGCTAGAATTGTATTAACCAGAAACTTAGTACATGTGTGAATATAGACAAACAGAGTGTCACTAGTATGCGTCTACCTGACTAGCTCGTTGAATCACAGATGGTTAAGTTTCCTAGCCATAGACATGAGTTGTCATTTGATTAACGGGATCACATCATTAGAGAATGATGTGATTGACTTGACCCATTCTGTTAGCTTAGAACTTAATCATTTAGTATGTTGCTATTGCTATCTACATGACTTATACATGTTCCTATGACTATGAGATTATGCAACTCCCGAATACCGGAGGAATACTTTGTGTGCTACCAAACGTCGTAACGTGAATCGGGTGATTATAAAGGTGCTCTACAGGTGTATCCGATGGTACTTGTTGAGTTGGCATAGAACGAGACTAGGATTTGTCACTCTGATTGTCGGAGAGGTATCTCTGGGCCCTCTCGGTAATGCACATCACTATAAGCCTTGCAAGCAATGTGACTAATGAGTTAGTTGCGGGATGATGCATTACGCAACGAGTAAAGAGGCTTGCCGGTAACGACATTGAACTAGGTATTGAGATACCGGCGATTGAATCTCGGGCAAGTAACATACCGATGACAAAGGGAACAACGTATGCTATTATGCGGTTTGACCGATAAAGATCTTTGTAGAATATGTGGGAGCCAATATGATCCAGGTTCCGCTATTGTTTATTGACCGGTAACGTGTCTCGGTCATGTCTACATAGTTCTCGAACCCGTAGGGTCCGCACGCTTAACGTTCGGTGACGATCGGTATTATGAGTTTATGTGTTTTGATGTACCGAAGGTAGTTCGGAGTCCCGGATGAGATCGGGGACATGACGAGGAGTCTCGAAATTATCGAGACGTAAAGATCGATATATTGGACGACTATATTCGGACATCGGAAAGGTTCCGAGTAATCCGGGTATTTTTCGGAGTACCGGGGGAGTTACGGGAATACGGGAGTACATATGGGCCTTAGTGGGCTTTAGGGGGAAAAAGAGGAGAAGCCACGAGGGCTGGCCGCGTGCCCCCCATGGGCCTAGTCCGAAATGG